>CM028384.1:10588917-11209904 GCA_013146195.2 Codonopsis lanceolata | reverse complement strand
CATTTATTGACCAAATTCTTGAAAGATTAGCGAGGCCATGAATACTATTGTTTCTTGATGGTTTTTAAGGTATAATCGGATCCTGTTGCTGAAGACCAAGAGAAAACAACATTTATGTCCCTTTGGTACTTTTGCCTTTAGGAGAATGCCTTTTGGGTTGTGTAATGCCGACTACTTTTCAAAGATGCATGATTTCTATATTTTCGACTTAGGTTGAAAGATGCGTAGAAGTTTTCATGGGCGATTTTTTGATTTTGGAAATTCTTTTGATGTTGTTTAGAAAACCTTACATCGTCCAAGAAAAGATGAGTGGCGAAACTAATTTAACTTTAAGTTGGGAGAAAAGTCACTTCATGGTAAAACATGGAATTGTCTTAGGGCATGTTGTTTCAAATAAAGGAATTGAAGTTGACAAAGCTAAAATTGAAGTTATTTCGCAACTACCCCCTCCCACTTCAGTTAAAGGAGTTCGAAGTTTTCTGGGTCATGCTGGTTTTTATCGTAGATTTATAAAAGATTTTTCCAAAATCTGTAAACCTCTATGTAATTTGTTAGCAAAAGATACAGAGTTTATTTTGATAAAGAATGTTTGGAAGCTTTTAATTTATTAAAAGAAAAGTTGACTTCTGCCCCAATCTTATCCGGCCCTGATTGGTCACTTCCGTTCGAAATCATGTGTGATGCATCAGATTTTGCAATTGGAGCCGTGTTAGGACAAAGGGTAGATAGAAAGCCTCATGTGATCCATTATGCTAGTAGAACTCTGAATGATGCTCAATTGAATTATACCACTACTGAAAAGGAATTTTTAGCAGTAGTATATGCTTTAGAAAAATTTAGATCATATTTGCTAGGATCAAAGGTGATAATCTTTTCTGATCATTCTGCATTAAAATATCTCTTAAGTAAGAAGGATGCTAAACCAAGATTAATTAGATGGATGTTATTGTTACAAGAATTTGACATAACTATCAAGGATAAAGAGGAGCGAGAATGTTGTGGCCGACCACTTGTCTAGGTTAGAATTTTCACCCTTCTTTGGAGCGTCAATTTCTTGATGATCTGTCCCCATTAATGATAATTTTCTGATGAACAACTCCTAGCCATTAAAGATTCTCGACCCTTGGTATCTTGACTTTGTCAACTACTATGTGTCGATATAATTAATCGGATTTTGATCATTACGAAAAGAAAAATTTTTGGCGGAAACGAAAAATTATTTTTGGGAAGCTCCTCACTTATACAAGATTTGCTCTGATTCTTTAATAAGAAGATGTATACCAGAAAAAGACCAACAAGGTATCATGGAATTTTGCCATGGATATTCTTGTGGTGGTCATTTTAGTGGTAATAAAACCGCTCGAAAAATTTTGCAATCAGGTTTGTATTGGCTCTTGCTTTTAGAGATTGTGAAGCTGTTTTTACTGAAACATGCGACAAATGTCAAAAGAAGCAGTGGTATAGGAAAGAGAAAGCGAGATGCCCTTACATGTTTATTTAGTAGTTGAAATCTTTGATGTTTGGGGTATTGATTTTATGGGTCCCTTTCCTGTGTCCAATAATTGTGAATATATTTTGGTAGCAGTTGATTATGTCTCTAAATGGATAGAAGCAGTAGCAACTAAAACTAATGATGGTAAAACAGTAGTTAAGTTTGTTGAAGATTTATTTGCTAGATATGGAGTCCCTAAGGCCATAATAAGTGACCAGGGAACTCATTTTACCAATAAGTTGTTAAACAGTGTTCTTAGAAAACATGGTGTAACTCATAAGTTAGCTACACCTTATCATCCACGTGGACTTACGGACAAGTAGAAGTAAGAAATGATAAAAGCAAGTGTTAGAAAAGACTCATTGGGCCTAATCGTAAAGATTGGGAATCTAAACTCAAGGATGCTTTATGGGCATACCGAACTGCTTTTAAGACACCCATAGGAATGAGTCCATATAGAATGGTATATGGTAAAGCTTGCCATTTACCAGTGGAAATTGAGCACAAAGCCTATTGGGCAATTAAAGAATTGAATTTAGATTTGACATTAGCCGGAGAAGAAAAGATTGTTCCGCTTAAATGAATTAGAAGAACATAGACTCAATTGCACTGTAATGCAAAAACTTATAAAGAAAAGACCAAAAATATCATGACATGGGATTAGCCAACAAAATGCTTCATCCGTATGAAAGTATTATTGTTTAACTCTAGGTTAAGGTTATTCCTGTAAATTAAAATCCAAATGGTCGGTCCTTTAGAATAGTACGAATTTATCCTCATGGGCCGTTGATATACAAAACCCCAAAATAATGAAGTGTTTAAAGTGAATGGACATCCGCGACTCAAGCCGTATTTTGAGCCAATGTCGCTTGAACGAACAATTGAATTAATCCGCTTATTTGGTGACAATGAACCACCAAGAGACTAGGCTTGCGCTTGGTCGAGCCAAAGACGTTAAACAAAGGCGCTAAGTGGGAGGCAACCCACTAATTTGAAAGTTATTTGTTAACTAATTTAGATATGTTTTTTCTCGTTAAATTCTATTCTTGGACATTTAATTTTTAATTAAATATGCCAAAATTTAAGTTTGGGGGAGAAAAACATTTTAGTGTTGTATTTATATGTTGCTAATAATTTTTAGTTTAGAATTTTTGTTTAGATTTTTCATACAGGAATTATCAATGACATAACGGAAGTAACGAAAGGACTAAACTGCAAGCTGATAAAAAGTTGGAAAGAAAACAAAGTGAAGTTTTTGTCCACCTTGGCGGACTTATGACGCAGAGTGTGTGGACTCCTTGCGACCGCAAGGTCCCCAGTAAATGCGAATCTCGGGCAGCGAAGTGTCAGACATGGGGAATGAATGAAGGAATCCCAACCGCTTTGACTGTCCACCTTGCGGACGCAAGGTGTGGGAGACCTTGCGACCGCAAGGTTCCATTATTTAAGGCCGCCGGGTTTCATTTGCAGAAAACACAGAAATATTCACTCCCTCTCTTCAGCAAGCAGCAGCAGCAGTCCAAATTCTTCAAAAATTCCGGCAGATCTTCAAGAATTCCAGCATAAACTTCAAGATCTCTCTTCCCCCTCCTCAATACTCTTCATCTTCCTCACTCACCCATCTCCCATTACACTCCATTCCAAGTTGAAGAATTTTGAAGAACGAGAGGAAGAATCACCATTGTTCTTTGTTGAAGATCATTACTCACTCAGAACGCATTCACTCAGATCAGGCTGCAAACTAGTATTCCTAACACCCTCTTTAATTTCATACGTGAAATATTTGCATGCTAGGGTGCTAGTTAATTTTTAACGTAGATATATTTTTGCATGCTTTAGATTAAATTTTTATTTTAAATTTTAAAAATACAATTTTAATTGTTATATTTTTAGTTTTTAAAATTTTATCAAACAAAATGTTTAAGCGTAGAAATACTCGGTTCTTCATCCTCCTGCCAGCTTCGGGAGGAAGAACAAAATTTTGACATCACCGCAAGTGACCTCTGAAGCATCGAAAATACACCAACAAACTCTCCAAGTCCTTGGTGCCCGAGAAGGGATTCAAAGGAATTTTGATTTTGGTATTCGTCCGCTCGATGGCTCGTAGGTGGGGGCTTCGTTAGATTATCCGCCTAGGGACGCCATAGTCCCTATTGTCGAATTCTACGCCAATGGCGACATTGGCATGGACGGTGTTAGACAATCGTTAATGTTAGAAATAAAGTAGTTAATTTTTCATCGAAAGCATTAACATGTGCCGGCACTTCCAACTGCAACTTTATGTTGGTGCCGATGATTATAGCACACACCTCCAACCCCGTGATCCCACGTGCCGAGGTGGTGAATGCCGCATTGTCATTGCTCTCCCGGAGTGGTCCTATAACCGTAACTCCACCCTATGGACCTCGCACCATGAGAGAGTCCTTCCTTCAAGACACGCCAAGCCCGTATAAATTTGTTTGTGGTCGCCTCATGCCCTCAAGTCACCAAAACACGGTGAATTGGGAGAGCCCGACCTACACCATCATGACTAATGGGTCTATTGATGTTGGCCGCTTGATCAACGCCAAATCAAGACCCTAATTAGAGGTAGGGACGAATCACGGTTCGCGTTCCCGCATTTGATTACCGACTTGTGTAGGGGGCAAACGTGAGAATGCCCAAACACGCCGAGAGGAGGTGAAGGCCGGGTCATTACTAGGCCATTTTGTTTGAACATCACCAAGAAATGCAGTGAGGGTTCCTCAAGAGGAGGAACCCAAGAAGAGGAAAGAGGATCCGCTGTTGGGATCTCCAAATGTTGGAGGCATTTATCCTCCAAAGCGATATGGTGAGTCATTGGCCATTGGGTTAGACGCAAGTGCGTGACCTCAAATTACCGAACTTTTCTGCCTATGTTAACATCGCTGGGACAGCGAATACCGTCTAACTATTATGGGCTGCCACCAGGCACGATCCCCGAGTTTCATCCTCATTCGTTATCTCCGCCCGACTCACCTTGAGTCGAGGCCCAAGTTCCATCCTCGCTCGTTAGGTGGACCAAATTTTGTCCTTTTGATATTTGTCCTACCCCATCAATCCTCTCATATGCTCCTCCCTATTTTGAGGACAAAATAGAACTTAAGTTTGGGATTGAAAATTTTAGGTCTTAGCGAGTGTCCCACCTAACGAAGAATGGAGAGGCTATGTCGTTAGGGTGAAAGAGAATTTCTTTATTTGATGACCATTTAACTCTTCACCCTATTTATCCTGCTTTTATTTTTTTTCGATTTTGAGGTGTTGCCTTGACTGAATACACTCACATTAGATACTAAGTGATTCCTCTTTATGGGGACCCATCATCAGTCATCGCCATCACCTCCAATTTTCGCATTCTTAGAAAAAAAAAAAATATATATATATATATATATATATAAATCATTGTCGACGAAAAAATGAAACGGAAGAAGAAGAGTGTAAACAAAGATTCAAATGGAAGCATAGCTTTCAAGAGAAAATATGTTAGAAAAATTCTGCTGATTAGAATGATGATATTTTTAGAAGAATCTAGTGCCCAAAACAAGTTTGGGGGAAATAAAGAAGAAAAGTGAAAAGTAACACAAAACACCCCTCCACTTGTGGTCTTTGCAGGTCCTAGCCTAAATAGGGAAAACTTCCTTTTGCTTGGAAGTATGAGGGATAAAGGGTAGTCTTACTCTCTCACTTTGAATTCCAATACCTTTCCATCAAATCCCCCAACACCTTGGCCTTACATTACAAGCTTAAAAAGTCCTAATGATCTTCTTGCCAATGCTTATGTTGTTTTTACTGTCAAGTGTGTAACATGAAATTGATCACACACTTCATATTCATTATTATTCACCCTAAAGCTCACTGTGTTAGCATAATCTTAGCTATTACAAGTCATTGGGATAGGAGAGCATTGTATACATACATAGAAGTGCATGGGATGGATGTGTAAATCTTTTGAATCCTTGGGACCTTTAAATGCATCGACCGGGTTTGGATGGTAGATCTCATACTTCTTAATGCATGATTTTCTATTAAAGCGTAATTTTCATATGAATGTGGTGTTTAGCTCAATAAAAGCTGTTTTAGTCAAGATATTCTTTAAGACTGGTGATCACACACACACGGAGAAATTAAAAGTAGTAGCAGTATTAAGAAAAGACTAGTTGGTTTTATATGACTAAGCCTGCATATATGTGGTGAGCACCAAACTGAGATTACATGCATGCCATACACTTATAACTTGAGGATGAAACCAAAAAGATTTTATGTTTTAATTATGTTTTATTTGTAGTTGCATTTTAGTTTTATATTTATCCGTTTTTGTATTTATCTGCATAGTCGAGTCACTCGAAAGAGTCTCCTTGAGTTTGTGGGTTTATAGAGGAGTGTAAATAGTGTCACCCTCACAAAAAGATTTTAATTTTTGTTATTTAGATGTTTTTGTATTTATAAGTTTATTTGTTTACTCGTGGACGAGCAAAGTTCAAGTTTGGGGGTATTTGATCGATGTATTTTATACGTCGATTTTATATGCTTCTGTGACTTGAATTAGGCTATTTCATGAGTCTTTTGAGTACTAATATATGTTTTGGTGAGTTTTGTAAGTTTCAGGATTGTTCGTGAAAATACGCGAAACTCCAGGGTTTTAAGTGCAAATTACAAAGAAAGAAGAATTGAAGAAAATGGAAGCTGTCATTCTGGACACCTTGCGGACGCAAGGTGCCTCAGACCTTGCGACCGCAAGGTAGGCGATCGGTCCCCAAGCCGGCAATCGAAGAGCCAAGAAGCACACACTGAGACCTTGCGGACCAAGTATCCAAAGACCTGCGACCGCAAGGTAGGCGAGAATGCTCAATTTTCGGGTTTTCACGGTCATTCGATTCAATCACAACTCCCAAGTATATATAGAAGTCGATGCCGAGCCTAAGCATAGAGGACGGGGAAGCTCTCTTTACATAGATTTTAGGTAGTTTTAGATTGTATAACATAATTAGGTTTTGTAATTTCAAGTATTGAAGATCAAATCATGTCTTCCATCATCTCGATGTCTGTTCATCGTCTATGATGAACTAAATCATCCCTAATCTAGGAGGTGGGAGGTAACTTGTATCGAATTTATGTTTTGATTCTTATATATATGTCTATTCAATGCTTGTTGATTGTGTTGTTTATCAATCCCTCTATTATTTTGCTTTGAACAAATGAATGTAATCGCAAATAATAAAGGCTTAGAGGTGCGGATACTGCATGACCAAGTGCATATGTCGTACAACTGGCTCACCAACACAATAAATTGGACCTATCGAAGCACGAGAGTGATAAGTTAGGACCAGGTTCTTACATGATCTAGGTGACAGATAGATCATAAATCTAGGTGACTGACTAGATTACGGTTCTGTGCTTAGGATATGGAATGGGTGAATTTTGCGGGGATGGAGGCTGAACCAATTGTTCAACAGACCATATCTATTTTTAGTGAACGAACCCAAGACATTGAATGACATTATTATGAATTGAACATAAAGGAGATATAAGTGAAACCCAGAATCCTAGATTTCCACTCACCATAAGATCTTCATAAACTGTTATTACTGTCTAATTAGTTAACATCTATAACTAGTAATTTAGAGTAGAATTAAACATAAAACCCCCCCCCTTAGGTTAATAATTTGCTATCTATAACCGCACTGTTCGTGATCACTTGTCTCTGTGGGTTCGACCCTTGCTTCCGAGTCTATTCTATAATAGTCTTGTACACTTGCAAGGAAATAGATAAATAAAACAATCGATCAACCACTCTGGGGCTAAAGCTGCAAAAAAGGAATTGTTTCTGGGAAAACAAGGGGGGTACAGGCAGTATATATAGATATGTACAATGCAATCAATGTATAATATAGATGTCTTAGTAAATATTCCTAAGTTGCACCTTAGGACTTGTAATATTATATTTTAGTGTCTTAATGTGAGCTTTTTGTCGTGGTTTTTCTCTTTTGTCAGTCGAGCCTCTGGTGTATTGAAGACTTGGAGGTAATATGCCGAGGACTTAAGTAGTGCCTTCCCTCTCCTTTTATCTCCTTATTATTTCTTTTCCCTTTTTTTTTTATATATATATGCTCTAACTTTTGCCTAGGCCGCCCTTTTGGGTTTTCAGCCTAGCGAGCCCTTATTTCTCCTTTTATTGTTGTTTTTTTAATATATATATTCTTTTTTTATATTATTATTATTTTTTATATGCCCTAACTTTTGCCTAGGCCGCCCTTTCGGGTTTTCAGCCTAGCGGGCTGGAGAGGGAAGCAACCACTGGATAGAGCAACTCAAGCATGGTACCTTTTGAGTTTGTCGAGGTTGAAGGGCTGGACAAGATCTTCCCCATCCTGCTTTATGAGAAGCACGTCACCTCCTGACCGGATCTCTTTAACGAAGTATGGTCCCATCCAGGGAGACTTCCATGTTCCCCTAGTATCAACATAACTAGGAGGTTTTTCTCGAAGCACAAGGTCTCCTACTTGGATGTCACAGCCTTTGACTTTTTTATTGAAATCTCGGGCGATGCGCCTTTGATATGCCCGGGTGTGCTCTAAGGCTAGCAGGCGTCGTTCATCGATTAGGGCCAATTCTTCATATCGCCCTTTGACCCAGTCGATTTCTGCTATATTAGATTCCATCATCACTCTTAATGATGGAATTTCCACCTCTATCGGCAGTACCGCCTCCATGCCATATGCTAGAGAATAAGGGGTAGCCCCAGTGGGTGTGCGGACTGAGGTGCGATAGCCCCAGAGGGCTAGCGGCAATTTTTTCTGGCCGGTCTCTTCCTGTGTCAGCCATTTTTCTGATGATATTTTCAAGTGTTATATTGGCTGCTTCAATGGCACCATTAGCTTGCGGTCGGTAGGGAGAGGATTTATGTCTTTGGATCTTGAACTCGTCGAGTAGACGGTTCACGTCCCCTTCAAAATGTGAGCCGTTGTCGGAGATTATCTCGAAAGGTACCCCATAGCGATATATAATATTGGCTCGGATAAATTCGGACACCTTTCGGGCATTCAGGATTTTGTAGGAAGAGGCTTCCACCCATTTTGTAAAGTAATCGACGGCTACCAGGACATATTCATGGCCATTGGATCCCTTCGGGTGAATTTGGCTCATGACGTCGATTCCCCATGTTGAGAAGGGCCAGGGGGCTGTGGAGTTATATAAGACGTGTGGGGGCACATGCTGCAGATTGGCAAAGCGTTGACATTTGTCGCAATGTCGCACCCACCGAATACAATCAGTTTCGAGCGTACTCCAATAGTACCCCTGTCGGATGATTTTCTTGGATAGCATATGGCCATTCATGTGGGGCCCGCAGGTACCACTATGCAGTTGATCCATGATTTGCTCAGCCGTAGCCTGATCGACACATAATAAGTTGAGGTCTTGATAGTGCCTCTTATACATGATGCCACCGCTATGTACAAATTGTGAGGCCCGCCTTCGCAGGGAGACTCTTCCTCTTTTATTTAGGCTGGGAGGATAGATACCTTTCTGGAGCAGATTTAGGATGTCAACGTACCAGGGCTCATGATCTGCTTCAGGGGCTGCGTTGATTTTGAAACAGTATGCCGGAGTGACCTTCTTCCCGACTACGAATGGCTGAACATTAGTTTCTGCGGGAATTTGGACCAGTGATGCCAGAGTAGCCAGGGCATCAGCGAATTGATTCCTATCTCGTGGCAGATAATGGAACGAGATGGAACCAAATCGGGCGGCAAGTGCTGTTAGTTTGGCATGATAGAGCTGCAGCCGAGGATCCTGGGTTTTCCACCTCCCTTCGACTTGATTTATGATCAGGGCAGAGTCTCCATAGACTTCGAGATCTTTGGCTCCCCTTTTGAGAGCTTCTTCTAGGCCAGCAATACATGCTTCATATTCCGCCGTATTATTTGAACATTCGAACTCCAATCTTATAGCCAGCGGAGTATGAGAGTCAGTCGGGTCGATTAGCAAGATTCCTATGCCAAAGCCTCTTTTGTTTGCGGCTCTGTCAAAGAACTTCTGCCAACTGGTGTCGTGGTCAGTGATTTCCAGGACACCTTCGTCTGGGAAGCTAGGCTCAGTTGCATCTTCGGCCTTCAAGGGTAGAACGACTAAGTGGTCTGCGATTACGCTCCCTTTGATGGATTTGAGTGTGACATAGGTTATGTCAAACTCGTTGAGAAGAAAGGACCACTTGGCTAGTCGGCTGGACAGTGATGGCTTACCGAAGATGTACTTGAGAGGGTCCATTCTGGTTATAAGTTTGATGGACCTTCCTTGGAGATAGGTTTTGAGCCTCTGAATGGCCCAGACTAGGCCGGTGCAGCTTTTCTCCAGTGCTGAATAGTTTAGCTCGCTTCCTTGCAGCTTCCTACTTATGAAGTATATGGCATTTTCGATGTAGGAATCCTCTTTCTCTTGGGCGAGCATAGCCCCTACTGACGCGTCTGTGACGGTTAAATATATGAGGAGAGGTTTATGTGTATGGGGTGGAGCTAGCACAGGGGGATTGGTAAGGTAGGCTTTTATTTTTTCAAAGGCTAGCTGGCACTTCTCGTCCCAGACTTGGTCAGTATTCTTTTTTAGGAGTTTGAAGAGGGCTCACATGTGGTTGTCACCGCCTCGATGAAAGCGGTGATATCTGATCGGCCTAGGAAGCCTTTGACTTCGGTTGGAGTTTTTGGCTGTAGCATTTCTAGGATGGCTTTGATCTTTGCTGGCTCGATCTCGATGCCTTGCTCGGTCACTAAGAATCCCAGGACCTTGCCTTTAGTAACCCCAAATGTGCATTTGGTGGGGTTAAGCTTCATTTGGTGCTTTCTTAATCTTTCGAAGAACTTTCGAAGGTCTTTGATATGGGCACCGTTGGCATCACTGGAACGCACGATCATGTCATCAACATAGACCTCCATTTCTTTGTGGATCATGTCGTGGAAGAGGGTGGTGGCAGCCCTCTGATAAGTAGCTTCGGCATTTTTCAGCCCAAATGACATGAGAGTATAGCAATAAGTTCCCTAGGGAGTAGTGAATGAGGTCTTTTCCTGGTCCTCTGCTGCCATTTTGATTTGATTATAGCCCAGCATGCCGTCGAGGAAGGATCGGACTTTGTGAGTTGCGACGGCGTCTACCACAATAACAATATTGGGTAGGGGAAGTCATCTTTGGGTGACGCTTTGTTGAGGTCGCGGAAGTCTACACAGATCCGGACTTTCCCGTTGGGCTTGGGAACGGTCACTATATTGGACAGCTAGATTGGGTATTCAACTACCCGAATGAAATTGACACGCAGCTGCTTCATGATTTCTTCTTTAACTTCTAGTGACCATTCTGGCTTGATGCGGCGGAGTTTCTGTTTGACTGGGCGAGCATCCGGATATATGGAAATCCGGTGTTTGACTATAGCTGGGTCTAGGCCGGGCATATCTTCGTAGGACCAGGCAAATATGTCCACAAACTCTTTGAGGAGATCAATAAGTGTCATTCTTTCTGAACCTTGGAGGTAGCTACCGATTCTGATTACTTTGATTTCATTGTCCGGCCCAGTTGATAGCGAGCATGTGTCTTCGATTCGCCGATGAATGGCTCTGTTCCTGGTGCTCAACTAACTTTACAAGCTCAAGCAAATAATTTTTATCTTTTGGGTCCATTTCATTAAATGACTCATTATCATAATTATTTAATGCGTCTTTTAATGTAGGTGCAACTAAGAAATAAGCAAATACATTTAGATTATCATTAAAAGCAAACCGTACAGGGTTTATTACATTATTGAGGACCTGGGGTTTGAGATCCTCAATTTTAGGGAGCGGATCGGTAGATAACCAATCCGTAAAGCTAGGGAAATGAATAGGGATAATATATCCGAAGCGGTCCACCAGATCTACGGGCATCAAAAGCGGGCCAGTCGTAGTATACTAATTATGTAGAGGCTTATTAGAAATAGACTCAAACTCAGCAAGGAGCTTTCCATAATCAGTGCCACTGTCTATCATGCCCAAGAAGCTGTCGCTTGGTCCTTGTCATAGTGATCACCTCTTTTCAGGTTTGGTTGGTAGGCTCGGCCAGATCGGGTAAGGTGGCTAACATCTCCACCGACCCAAGTGGCTTTTTCAATATTACCAGTATTTTGGCTACCCAGGATAGTGTCCCAAGAGAGCATATTGCAGCTAGGCTCTTTTATGGATGGGGATGGAAAGAAAGGAACAAGGATATATGGTAATGGGTGTTTATTTGTTTCGAACTCGGGCACACAAAAATTTTCATCAACCTCAATCATGTTGATTTGAGGTAGAGGGTTATTGACTATATTTGGTCTGGGAGGAGGCTTTTCAATAACCTTATCATCTATAAGATCCTGGATAGCATCTCTGAGCATATAACATTTATCGGTGAGGTGACCACTACATCGATGGTATTCACAGTACTGGCATGATTCCAAGTCCTGGGCACGGGGTTCGGTGGCTTATAATTTTCCATAGGCTTTAGCACTCCTTGTGCCATTAGCCCCTGGAGGATCACAGACTGGGAGGTTGCAGTTCATCATAATTCCGGTTCTGATTTCTGAAATTTCTATTCGGGCCATTATTCCCTCCGACTGTGTTGACAGACCTGTCTGTTCCATAAGACCATGGAACAGTGCCATAACTTTGGGTAGGAAAAGTGGCTGATGCATTTCATACCATATTGACGACTGGTGCTGGTGTGGCTACGGCTGTCTTTCCTTTAGAGTAACGGAAAGAGCTTGGAGGCGTATTGACTTGTAATTGCCCCGTCCGTATATCTTCATCAATACGGGCTCCTATCTCCACTATTTCTTTAAAATTGGTGTAGGGAAGATACTGCATGTGTTCCAGGTAAATGGGCTGGAGGTTTTTAATGAACATTCTGCATGACTCAACCGGATCAGGTCTGTCAAAAGTCTGGGCCAACTTTCTTTTCCACCTGACTGCGAACTCAGCACAGGTTTCTTTTTCCCTCTGGGTGCACGACTCGAGGTCCCTTCTATTTTCAGGACTGGTGTTGTCTCTGTACCTTTCAAGGAACGCTTCAGCAATCTGGTCCCATGTATTCATGGTGCTGCTATCAGACAACATTAGCCATTGCTTGGCAGCCCCTATTAAGGTGAGGTGAAAATTGGAAGCCATAGCCTCAAAGCTAGCTCCCCTTGACTGCATGCCAGTGGAATAAGATTTTAAGTGAGATATAGGACATCCAGTCCCATCAAATTTTTCTATGTCGGGCATTTTGAATTTTAAAGGCAATACTGCCGCAGGTTGCAATGTTAGTGCCCACGTAGAAAATTCCCCTTTGTTGAGAAGTTTGAGCATCATGGCCTTCATATTTTCCATGTCAGTCTCTATTTTGGTGGCTGGGGGAGTTAGCTTTTGATATATACTGGCTGGATTAGGGAAGGTCGGGTTAATTTCTGGCTGAGGTATCTAGTGAGGGTTTTGGGCTGGATATGGATATTGGGCTGGATATGGGTATTGGGTTGGATAAAGGTCCTGGGTTGGTGGGTTTTGGACAGTATATGGATTCTGGGTTGGTGGGTTTTGGGTAGTATATGGAGTCTGGGTTGGTAGGTTTTGGGTAACATATGAAGTCTAGGTTGGTGGGTTATTGATGGTTTCAGCTGGGCGACCAGGATCATTGAAAGGTAAGTATGTGGTGACTTGGCCTGGTGGGTTATAGCTTTTTGGGTCCATAGGTGGGTTATTTTGGAGTGGGTTAATTATGGGAAAAGGGAGGTCATTTGAGCTCTAAGTAATATTGGCGCTTGGGAGAGGATATGGAGGATAGGACGGGTAAGGGCTGATATTTGGATAGTGGGGACTTGGTGGAGGATTGGGATTTGGGGTAGTGGCAATTTTTGGTGGGTTAGTGTTTGGCTGAGGAGTTGGGTTTGGAGGCACATGAAATGTTGATGCTCCCTGGGGGACTGTAGGGGAAGAATTCACCTCACCACTGGATTTCAAGCTTTGTACCAGACTAGCCACTTGACTCATCATACGATCAGTCGCTGCACCCAACCTTTGGTCTAACCATTCCTGCATTGCCGGAGTTGGAGCGTACCCTGGAGCCCCTGAATCTGTACCCATAGCTGACTGTTCACTTTCTGCTGTCATACTGCTAAGATCTGTACTCTCTGAACTGATTCTGCCCTCGTCTGATCTGATACTGATACCCTCTGTTCTGATTTCTGCACTACTTTCCCGTATCAACCGGCCAGTACGATCTCTGCCTTTCCAAATTCGGGCCAGGTTTCTGAGGAAAATGGGTTATGGGGGAGGTATCAGAAGGCTGGCTGAAGGCTTTCTGGGCTTGAAGTACAGCGTGCCTTTTATTAGTATATTTTATTATTATTTATTTTTTTATGTTCCCTACAATTGACCAGATAAGTACCTGCTTTATTTTGACGGTCTCAGGACTTTTCCTGGAACAGTGGATTCTTTCTCCAGAGTATAGGACCAACGTATTCCACCTGTCTTTCGACTCCCCAGGACTAACTGGTCCCAGGCGAAGGGCATATACTCTTTCCAGAATCCACCATTCGAAATGGTCTAGGTCGAGCATCAGAGAATAATAAATCAGCCCCTGTTTATTTATTTATTTTTTGTGCACATTTTTTTCATCATTTTTTTTATTTCTAACTTGCACATTTTTTTTTATTATATATATATTTTTTACTTTTCTTTCTTTTTTCATCCTTTATTATTATTTTTTTGACAAGGGCTGACCCACAATTCAGAGATGCAAAAATCGGTCGGTCTATGAAGTGTCCTGAGAATCTATATGCATTCCAACGTTGGCTCATGTAGGGGGTAGACTGGCCATGGTGTAGGGTAACAGTTCGGAATATTCCTATATGCGTGCACGTGTGTGCGGTATCTAAAAAGCAGTAAAATCTTTATCCATTTACAGATATATAAATAGAAAAATAGAACATATATGGCCTCTCTTGCTGTTACGTGTGGATTTTCTCGGCTTTTTAATTTGAGCGCAAGCAAGCAAGCACACCATATTAAGAAATAGAAAGAAAAGTGGGGAAGCTATCTATCCCTATTAATTATAAATTTGGTCATATGTCCCCAAAATAAAATGACAGAATGAATGCAGATATGTACAAATTGAACAGAATAATAATAAAAAAAAGTAATTAAAAAGAAAGAAATAGTAAAATAGAGCCGAAAATAGAGCAATATTAAAAATAAAGCCCCGGCCCTTTTATTGTGCTGCCCGGAATTTTTATTGTAAACATATATATAATATGTATTTTTTTTTAGACTTTCTTTTTGTTCGATTTTTTTTTTGCTTTTTATTTTTAAAAAGAATATTTTCAAATACACCTGTAACAGTTATCGGAACGAAACTGCTGCAAGATGGAGGATCATATCCACAAATATAGACATGGATGTATAGGAACGCAATATTCAAATGCATAAATTAATATAACAAGCATACTTTAGTCAGAAACAAATAAAAACAAAAAAGTTTTATTTTATGAGTCTAGCCCTCCATTTTATTTAAAATAAAACAACTCCCCAGCAGAGTCGCCACTGTGGGTTCCCGGGACGTGCGCCCGCGCCCCGCGCGCCCTTGGATAGAGGTGCGCGTACGTGCGGATGCGGAACACCACTGCTCTCGTTCCACCCTCCCTTGTTTAGGGGAAGACGAAATCAAAAGTACGAGAGGAGTGCTGTCTATGATAGCGCGTTGGAATGCGCATCGGTTGCCTTTAGTGGATTTTTGATCCAATATGGGAACTTTGGGTTTCCCACATCAAGTTATCCCTTTTTTAGGGGATACCAGGATATGAGAATGCATCACCCTTTCATTCTCATTTTCTCTTTTTTAGGGGAAAACGGAAAAGTGCAAAAAAGGATGTTGCGACACCCCCACTATGGATTTTATTAAAAATAGCCTTATGGCTCATTTCGGATCACTATGAGAGCTTTGGGTTTCCCGCATCAAGTTATCCCTTGTTTAGGGGATACCAGGATATGGGAATACATCACCCATTCCATTCGCATTCTCCCTTTTTTAGGGGAAAACAGAAAAGTACAAAGAAGGAGTGTTGCGAGGCCCCACTGGATCCAAAAAGTTTTAGAGTCGTCATCTTTATTTTAAGGCAAAATAAAGCAAAACCAAAAAAAGAAAAAGAAACCAGAGATAAAGAAAACGGGTTCGGAGGCGAAGTTACGACTTGGGAAGGTGCTAGGCACCCAACTCACCCTTTCGGTCTAAAAAATAGTTTTTGGCTAAAGTATGCTTATTGTTATATTTATTTAGCAGATAAATAAAGCATTAAAAGACATGAAAATAAAACAAATACATCCGTGACTACATTATTTACGGACTTGCAGCCATTTCCTTACAATAATTACAAATATATTTAAAAATATTTGGCCATTATAACGGCTCTTTTACATAATATTTCCTAATCTAATCCGGGCAGCACAACGACTTATATTGGCTACATTGGGCCGGATTTAAATAATAACTTTTAAAATAATAAATAAAAGAACGCCCTTAAAGACTATTACCTTTTAGAGCGGTAGTATGCTCGCTCTGTCCTTCAGGGAGAGGGAGTCTTTTGTTGTTGTTGTTGTTGTGTTATGATTGTTGTGATTCGGGCAGAATGATTGCTTATTTTGGATGATTTTGGCTCGTTCACTCGAGCAGAATGACGGCTTATTTATGAAGGTTTTGGCCTTTTTGGTTGGGCGAAATAACGGCTTACTTTTTGTGTATTTCAGCTCATTACTCGGGCAGAGTAACGGCTTACTTTATGGATTTTGGGCCGGGGGAGTAAGGTGAATACCTAACTAAAAGGCTAGGGATCACTTTTAACCAGTGGATTTGTGTTTTGGCGGAGTTTGGACGGGGTTTGGAAGCTTTTGTGGGCTACACACACCTATCTCACTTCTCTCACTAATATCTCGGCGTCGAAGGAACGCGGAGAGTTTCACAGCATTTCTTCGCAGATGAAAAATTCGGTCTCTGAAAGGGGAGCCCAGCACTCCTATTTATAATAGGAAGGAGGGATTCATCGGGAATTATAAATTCCCTCAACCCGCTTCGTTCGTTTTGTCGCGATTGCACAATGCGTTAAGTACGAGCCCCCTTTAGCATCACCCTTGCATGGCGCGACGCCCACGTTTCTTTTAGGCCGCGCCATGTTAATTTTGAACAGTTCTTGATATCACATGTCAAAGTCACATATCAGGGGTACGAAATTGGGGTGTCTACAAAACCCTAAGAGGGCCGGATCGAGGGGAGCCAACATTCCGTCTGCCACCATAGATGGTTACGAGCAGTGGTTTCGGGAGCGGACACATTATCGTGTGACGCCACCGGTTAATGATGATGATGATGACACTAAGGTGATGGGGGATCATCAACCATCGTGGATTACCCACGATCGCGTGCAGCCGTCACAGAGGGCATCCCAAAGGCCTTCTCATCCATCGAGAGTTGCCGCATTTGGGCATAGATCGACTAAGGATCAAGTCGTAGTTGTACTTCCTCAGCTCAGGGCACTCCATCGTTCCATGCGAGATGCACTTGTGTCCAGGGTACTTATATGACTACTGTTGATGAAACTGTTCAACAGTTTGAGGATGTATTGTGATATACTTTATGTTTGTGTCATATACTTTATGGTTGATGTTGTATCGTTGTGATGTATTTGTTTGGACATCATTGTTAGAAAAGTTTATGTCGTATCGTTGTGATGCATTTACTGTTAAACCCCTAAACTATTGCAAAAAACAATTAACCACCTAAACTATTGAAAAAATAACAATTAACCCCCAAAAATATTGCAAAAAAACAATTAACCCCCTAAACTATTGAAAAAATAGCAATGAACCCCCCTAAACTATTGAAAAAATAACAATTACCCTAAACTATAGAAAAAATAACAATTAACCCGTAAACTATTGCAAAAAAACAATTAACCCCCTAAATTATTGAAAAAAAATATTCACCCCCTAAACTATTGCAAAAATAACAATTAACCCCCTAAACTATAGAAAAAATAACAATTAACTCCCTAAACTATTGCAAAAAAACAATTAACCCCCTAAACTATTGAACAAAATAACAATTAACCCCCTAAACTATTGCAAAAAAACAATTAACCCCCTAAATGATTTTAAAAAATAACAATGAACCCCCCTAAACTATTGAAAAATAACAATTAACCCCCTGAACTATAGAAAAAATAATAATTAACTACTACAAAAAAACAATTAACCCCCTAAATTATCGAGAAAAAAAACAATTAACCCCTAAACTATTGAAAAATAACAATGAACCCCCTAAACTATAGAAAAAATAGCAATTAACCCCCTAAACTATAGAAAAAATAACAATTAACCCCCTAAACTATAGCAAAAATAATAATTAACCCCCTTAAACTGTAGCAAAATAACAATTAACCCCTAAACTATTGCAAAAAAACAATTAACCTCATAAACTATTGCAAAAATAACAATTAACCCTCATAATTAATTAATGTTTTACATCATATAAAGTGAAAATTTAATTTTTAACCCTCTACACTAAGTTAATTAGTAAATCAATTATGCCAAATTGACAGCCAATGTCGTATCGTTGGGTGAGCAGAATCTTCCCACCTCGGAATAATGGGCAGGCGAGGCAGGGGACTTGAAGGCTTCATCCCAAGTGCTATGAAGTGCATTAAATTCACCCACCCAAAGTCAATACTAGTGGTCCAGGGTTGTGTCGGTTGTCCATCAATAGACTGGGCTTGCAACGGCAACCATGTATTGCAACCAATCGATATATTAGACAAACAAGTCACAATCCTCTGATACCGTGTAGCAATGATGAACCCGAGCATGCCCAGATTCAACCAATGCTCAGTTGGGGCCGGAGAGGTATGCCAATTCAGACATACCAACGATCCTTCAATGTCACCTTCCAAGAAGTTGATATATGGCTGAGTAGAAGTCCCAGTAGTCAGTAAGTTCCTGCATCAAGTCATTACGCACCTGATCCCATTTTTCTTCATCGTGATAAATAAAGTGGGCAATAACTCGAAAACCACAATTTTCATCTGCTTTGACATCTATAACACTTGATATGAAAGTGATCATCAATGGTGGAAGGTGAGAGGCGTATGGAATGGAATTACCTGTCGATGCTAAGGAACTACGTTTTTTTTCCTCTTCCTCTACCTCTACCGTTACCTCTGCCTCCTGATTCTCTTTCTAGTTGACGGTTAGCATATTCGTAATCTATTTAGGTGAAATAATTATAAACATTAAAGCATAAATCATTTACTATAAAGAAATGTAAAAAGTAATATGACGTAAACATTTAAGATTTTTTAACCTGAGAGGTCTCTCTTTGTCGAGTTCTTCTTTGGACGCCCTTTGTGTCCCACTATTTCTGGTTCAGAAATGTTAGTTGGGGGATGTACAACATCGAAAAACTGTTTAGCATAGTGATATTGTTGCGATTTAGGAGTCCCGTCCATATCTGATAAAATGTTTTTTTTATCATATCAGCTATAGATTCCCTTGATGTACTCATATCTTGAACTTCGCCCATAGACAACGTCCTCCAAAACACATGGATATCATGAGGTTCAATCGGGACATTTGTCTGTTGCATGTGCCACATTTCACAACTACACGGTAAACCGTAACTTGTCCTCAACAAACACCCACACTTCTTAGAATCACCCTCAACTGGCTCGTCTATACAATGTGTTGAATTCCAATCGTATTGTAGCAACTCAAGGGCATGAGAAGATACCTTAAATCTCGATCGACAGAGAAGAAAATTTGAAGATGTCAAAGGATGGGCTACATTCAATGACCTTTCAAATAGAGCCAATATCTCATTGAACTACAGCTCGATAGCATCGTGGATTTGATCGAATATATGATCGAAACCCCCAGGTGACGTGCATAACCATCTTTTCATCTGGGAGTGTGCACTCTCAACTTTGAAACATAGTGCACAGTTACAAAAAAATTACATAATGTTCATAAGCAATAAATATATTGCAATCATAAACGTATAAGTTTTACGTGTTCGTTGTTTGATTGCCGAAATGCATGTATTTTTCGGTCCAAGCACAAACAAATCTATCCTTATAGGGCTCCAACCAAGTTGAATTAACATATCGAACAACAACCTGAATATTTGCCCACGACTCCTCCATATCTCGATAATGTTTTGTGTATTCTTCCTCAGTTTTGGACTCAACTATATCCATCCACCTCTTCATAAATATTGCAGCATAACTTCTCCTTCTCAACAGGTTCCTTACATACTTCTCGCATCCTTCACTATGTGCCTCTTACACAACATATGCTGAGATGTTGGAAAGTAATCTCGTATTGCATTCATGAGAGCCAGCTCAATATCCGTGACAATGATTTCCGGTGGGCGAACATGAACTAATAAACCACGCAACTAATGTAATGCCCAACCAAATATTTCACTTTTCTCATTCTTCAAGAATGCAAATGCGACATGAAAATTCTTCCCCACAGATGTAACTCCAATGATTTCCAATAACGACAAATCATATTTATTAGTCTTGTATGTTGAATCCATAAGGAGAACATACGAAAATAAGGCTAACATCACTTTAGCCTTCGGATGAGCATGCATAACATCAGTTAATACAACTTTGTTTTTTTTGGGCAAGTCTCTTTGACCTGAACCAGAAAATTTATCTATGTCGACGTATCTCATCTAAAAAATTCTATGTTTTTTATTTATTTCCCATTTTCTTCTTTCTTATACCTACCAAAACATTCTCTACATGCTTTCTCGAACTTCTATTATCAGGATTTTCTTTTTTCAATAGATTTAAATTTGTTTCGGCTTCACATTAGCACTATAAAGTTGATCAATCCCTTCAATCTCAACCTTTGTCGACTTCGATGCAGAAGTGTGTCATTTTTCTCCCATTGAAAGTGGATGATTGTGAGCATTGTTAAACTCGCTAACTTTAACTCTCCAACCATCATCTTTTACTTCCTGCAAATACACTTCAAATTTATACAAAAGCTTCTTCGAACCATTTTTCTTTATATCTTTTAAATCTTTTTTACCATCGTACCAAGGTTTTCCACTATTCTCACAACTCAACCAAACTTTACGAGTGTTATCAAATTTAGTTTTACTTCTGGACACGTAAAAGTACATATCCTCGGCACGACCGATATCTCTAACCCATTTTTCTGCAGCTTCTCGATCAGTGAATTTTTCATCCGTCACAAAAAAATGAGATACATCCGGAAATAAATTATTCTTGTTTTTAAACTGGTAATCCTATCAACAAATAACAATAAAACCATAATAATAATTAATAATATAAAAAAACAAATTTCCAGCAAATTCAACCAAAGAACCGCTACAAAGTAGCGGTTATTTTTATATATAGCCGCTACAAACAAGCGGTCCTAATTAAATACATCCGCTACCAAAAAGCGAACCTATTAAATAACATCTGCTTTTAAAAAACGAATCTAACCCTAAACATACGCTACTTAGTTGCGGTTGTTTAATAAAACATCCACTGTTGGCTCACGACACTTTGGCTAAACATCCATTGTGCCCTAGCGGATGTTTTACCCAGTTACGAATTTTTTTGCAAAATTTCAATAAAAAAAATTTAAAAATCAACATTTACCTGAAAATAATCATCCTTATTAGCATTTTCATGTTCATTAGGATTACAATCATAACCCATTATGAGTTGGGTGGAGGGTTTGGAGAGTTTAAAAAAAAAAAAAAAGATGAAGAGGATTGTAAGAGAAATAGATTTGAGAGTAATGAAAGTATTTTCAAATCAGTTGGGAGTAGTATTGGATTGGGAGGGTGGTGGTTGGTTGAAGGAGTAAATGAAGGGGAGTAAATTGTAGCATTTCCTATTAATTGTCCATAAGGGTATTTAGGTCATTTTATGTATTAAATGGTGTTACATTTAGGGGTTTTGGTGTTACATTTATGGTCACTCTTTATGGTTTTAGAAGATATATCTACAATATGGTTACATGAATAACTATTGTCAACTAGCAACCAAACATTATTTACGAGATCGCTTGCTCAAAAAAAAAAAAACAACAACTAAGTGGCAACTAGAATTTTGTTTTCGCGGGGCACTGTATATATATTTTCTTTTACCAACCATGAACATAAGAACTCATACATAGATTTCAATTGTGCAAACGTGTCTATTGTGGTTGTGAAATTTTTAAAGGTCCTCGGGGGCCATGGCCACTTGATGAACAAATATGGCTTCGCCACTGACTACGAGCACAATTTCCTGATTGTGTTCGTCTCGATAACACTGGTGAATTTACAAATCAGGTCGTTAATACTATTTATACATTATTTGGAATATTTGTTGAACATTTAGTTGCTTATGTTCACGAACAAAATGGTTTTAGCTTAATCATTTGTTAAATGAGTTCATCAAAGAGCTAGATTAGTACTTATGAGAGCAAAGCCGTTTGTCTTGTGGGTATGCTATCTTACATACAACAACACTTGTACACATCGTGCCAACAAGTTATCATAAGTTCATCCATTTACAATTGGCTTATGGTCACGAGCCAAATATTTTCCACCTATGAATTTTGGATGGTAGGGTGTGTTCCGATTGCTCCACCAGGATAGGACCTTAAAATATGTTAGAATATATGTCCGGACAATTTTCAATAAATACCTAGAACCATTAACCAGAGATATTTTTATGACACATTTTGTAGACAATCATTTTGATGAGACATTTTTCACTACATTAGAGGGAGAACATAATCAATTGGGAAAATGATATTCGGTGGAACACATTATCATACCATCTTAATTCTCGCACGAAGTAACGTGAACTCAAAGTTTAAAAGATAACCCACTCGTAACACATAGAAAATTAAAAAAAATCCTATTATTATGCTTACAAAATGCTCACGTTAGAGTTATTTGAACGAAACACCCCATGTACAAAACAAAATTAAAAGACAAGACCATTTTAAAAATAAAAATTTCAAATGCGTTAAGAGAATAACTACATAAGACAAAGTAAATCTGAATGTAATAGTAATATCACTGATGTGGTATCACCTTCAAATAACATCATCAATTTTGTTTGATGTGGACACCAAAACTGAATTGGTGATGGGTTGCTCTATTATTAGGTGATAATACCAAGCCGACACGAGATGAGCAAAAAAAATTGATGTTTAAGAGAAAATATTATGTGGTCTTAGAGCATTATCATGTGACATGCCTACGTGGTGCACCAGGACCAATAACAATACACTTTATTGCTAAAATGATTTAAATAGTAGAGTTCACTTTGTACAACTAATATCAAACCGTTATGTGGTAGTGCACCAAATATGTGTGACACTTGGTGCTATGGGACCATGCAATAGTTTGATTAGATCTCCAGTACGTTTTATGAATCTTAAATCGTAAAACAAAGCCTCAATTTCTCACAACTCAACGCACCAATACACAATCAATTGGATCAAAGGGATTTCCTTTACCTAAAACACGAGTAAGTCGTATTTCCAAGTATAGGATGCTTTGGTCAATACCTTGGACCTAAGAGCACCTCGAATAGGAGGTCCAAAAACATTAGTAAAGTTTTTTGCAATTGGAGAGGTTTGGAGTACATCCCATTTTACTGAGATGGATGGCAACATGTTCAAGTTTATGGACAGCTTCAAGGAGGCTGAGTCATCCAAAAAAATAAAATTAACCCAACACTCCACCAAGTCACCAACGGCTCCTCTTGCAAAATCCAAAAAAAAAAGGTGAGCACGCCAAATTATTGGTGACCTTGTCGTGTTGTCCAGCAAACTGATGAACTGGGTCGTTGAACTGAGAACAAGCTGCTTCTTACCTGCTAAGATGAACAACGTCATTAGCAGAGTCAGGGGTTTCCTAACTCAAACCCTCCGTCGTGAGATTGAGATCTCTAGTGGACCGAAAGTAGAAAATGCAGGAAGAAACAATTGTTGCTGGAGTAAATGCGATAAGTACTCTAGGATATCAAAACTGGCATGGGAACATAAATGAAGAGAATATCTCTTATTTATACCTGAAGAAGGTGATGATGTGGCATTTCCTTATTGGATGATCAAGAAG
The DNA here is from genome assembly GCA_013146195.2 of Codonopsis lanceolata. NCBI lineage: Eukaryota > Viridiplantae > Streptophyta > Magnoliopsida > Asterales > Campanulaceae > Codonopsis > Codonopsis lanceolata. The sequence goes on along the minus strand of CM028384.1, from coordinate 11,186,233 downwards.
TCAATGTTGTTCCTTTGACGCTCTATCGGGTTGGTGATCAGGCCATACTGAAAATACATGCCTGCGTATGTGATTAGTAGATAAAATACATCAGGTTTCTAACATAAGCTGTAGTCTTTCAACTACTCCGTGGACTTCACGGGTCTTTGACATTTTTGTCAAGCGAGGTATGGCGACAAAATCTGATCTCATTGTCTCTTTTAAAGATCTCCGGCCTATTAGCCTTTGCAATTTCTGTAACAAAGTGGTTTCTAAGCTGATTTCTTCACGCCTTGCTTCTATTCTGTCCTATATTATCTCAGAAAATCAAAGCGCTTTCACCAAAGGGATAGTTATTCAGGATAATTTATTGCTTGCTCATGAGCTGACTCATAATCTTTCCAAGAAGATTAATGGGTCAAATGTTATTATCAAATTGGATTTGGCTAAAGCATTTGATAGAGTCTCTTGGTTTTTCTTGATTAAGGTTGTGCGCAATTTTGGTTTTAGCGTAGTCCTTATTGATATGATCTGGAGGATCATTTCCAATAACTGGTTCTCCATCCTGATTAATGGTTCCTCGGCAGGCTTCTTTCATTCTTCCCGTGGGTTGAGACAAGGAGATCCCCTATCTCCCAGTTTATTTATCATAGCGGCTGAAGTGCTCAACCGGGGTCTTAATGATTTGCAGCAACTTAACCCTCATTTTGCCTTCTCAACGGCTAGTGGTTGTCCTATTATTTCGCACTTAGCCTTTGCAGATGACGTCATTATTTTCTGTAATGGTAATAAGCATTCCTTAGTGAAGCATCGTAACCTCCTTTCCTCTTTTGAAGGATGTTCTGGCCAAATGATTAATTCTGAAAAGAGCTGCTTCATGCTTTCTAGTCGGACTTCTCCTTCTAGAATAGCGACAATCAAACGAAACTTGGGGTTTAATCACAGGAATCTGCCTGTTACCTATTTGGAATGTCCTATTTATGAAGGCCGGAAAAAACACTCTCTTTTTGATCCCCTAATTGAGAAACTTCAGTCTAGAATCAATTCTTGGTTTGGGTGTTTCCTCAATCAAGCGGGCAAAACTACTTTGATTAACGTAGTTTTACAATCCATCATCATGTATCAGATTGTTGTCCTTGATCCCCCTTCTATGGTTATCAAACATATCAATAGAATTCTTTCTAATTTCTTCTGGGGTGCCATCGAAGGAAAGAGTAAAACTCACTCACTGGATTGCTGGGCAAGCCGCAAGCTTTGTTAATGAAGGGGGCATTGGTATTCGTCGATGTTATCCAAGCTTATTCTGTGAATTTGTGGTAGCGATTTAGATCCGGCAATAGTCGTTGGGTGAAATTTATGAGGAAAAAATATTGCTCTCTACTCATCCTATTTTAGCGTCTGGTCGCGGTTCTTTTACTTGGCATAGGATGTGTTCGGTCAGAGTTGTTATTGATCCCTATATTAGATGGATTATAGGGAAAGGTGAGTGCTCCACTTGGTTATACAACTGGTTACCTGATGGCAATCTGGCTCATCCTCCTTCGGCTTCTTACCCTCTAGTTAATCACCTGTTTGATGACACGGGTCAACTTTCTATGTCTGCTCGATTGGTTCTTGGTGCTACTGCCTCTGACCTTATTGGAAGTTCCGGTATGACTTTAACTGATAATTCTGATCTGGCTTGTTGGAGTCTCACATCTACGGGCTCTTTTGCTTTATCTTCTGCCTGGAATTTAATCCGCCGCAAAGATCCTCTTATTGCTTCAGCCAATTTCATTTGGCACAGGAAACTCCCTGGACAGATTAGCTTATTTATGTGAAGGTTATGGCAGCGTAAGCTTCCCATAGATGAAAGTATCATTCAGAAAGGCATCCAAATTGCTTCTCGATGCTCTTGCTGCTCCTTGGGTCAACTGGAAACCTACGCTCATTTTGCCTTCTCAACGGCTAGTGGTTGTCCTATTATTTCGCACTTAGCCTTTGCAGATGACGTCATTATTTTCTGTAATGGTAATAAGCATTCCTTAGTGAAGCATCGTAACCTCCTTTCCTCTTTTGAAGGATGTTCTGGCCAAATGATTAATTCTGAAAAGAGCTGCTTCATGCTTTCTAGTCGGACTTCTCCTTCTAGAATAGCGACAATCAAACGAAACTTGGGGTTTAATCACAGGAATCTGCCTGTTACCTATTTGGAATGTCCTATTTATGAAGGCCGGAAAAAACACTCTCTTTTGATCCCCAATTGAGAAACTTCGCCTAGAATCAATTCTTGGTTTGGGTGTTTCCTCAATCAAGCGGGCAAAACTACTTTGATTAACGCAGCTTTTACAATCCATCATCATGTATCGATTGTTGTCCTTGATCCCCTTCTATGGTTATCAAACATATCAATAGAATTCTTTCTAATTTCTTCGGGGTGCCATCGAAGGAAAGAGTAAAACTCACTAGATTGCTGGGCAACCGCCGCAAGCTTGTTAATGAAGGGGGCATTGGTATTCGCTGTCGCCGATGTTATCCAAGCTTATTCGTGAATTTGTGGTAGCGATTTAGATCCGGCAATAGTCGTTGGGTGAAATTTATGAGGAAAAAATATTGCTCTCTACTCATCCTATTTTAGCGTCTGGTCGCGGTTCTTTTACTTGGCATAGGATGTGTTCGGTCAGAGTTGTTATTGATCCCTATATTAGATGGATTATAGGGAAAGGTGAGTGCTCCACTTGGTTATACAACTGGTTACCTGATGGCAATCTGGCTCATCCTCCTTCGGCTTCTTACCCTCTAGTTAATCACCGTTTGATGACACGGGTCAACTTTCTATGTCCGCTCGATTGGTTCTTGGTGCTACCGCCTCGACCTTATTGGAAGTTCCGGTATGACTTTAACTGATAATTCTGATCTGGCTTGTTGGAGTCTCACATCTACGGGCTCTTTTGCTTTATCTTCTGCCTGGAATTTAATCCGCCGCAAAGATCCTCTTATTGCTTCAGCCAATTTCATTTGGCACAGGAAACTCCCTGGACAGATTAGCTTATTTATGTGGAGGTTATGGCAGCGTAAGCTTCCCATAGATGAAAGTATCATTCAGAAAGGCATCCAAATTGCTTCTCGATGCTCTTGCTGCTCCTTGGGTCAACTGGAAACCTACGCTCATTTTGCCTTCTCAACGGCTAGTGGTTGTCCTATTATTTCGCACTTAGCCTTTGCAGATGACGTCATTATTTTCTGTAATGGTAATAAGCATTCCTTAGTGAAGCATCGTAACCTCCTTTCCTCTTTTGAAGGATGTTCTGGCCAAATGATTAATTCTGAAAAGAGCTGCTTCATGCTTTCTAGTCGGACTTCTCCTTCTAGAATAGCGACAATCAAACGAAACTTGGGGTTTAATCACAGGAATCTGCCTGTTACCTATTTGGAATGTCCTATTTATGAAGGCCGGAAAAAACACTCTCTTTTTGATCCCCCTAATTGAGAAACTTCAGTCTAGAATCAATTATTGGTTTGGGTGTTTCCTCAATCAAGCGGGCAAAACTACTTTGATTAACGCAGTTTTACAATCCATCATCATGTATCAGATTGTTGTCCTTGATCCCCCTTCTATGGTTATCAAACATATCAATAGAATTCTTTCTAATTTCTTCTGGGGTGCCATCGAAGGAAAGAGTAAAACTCACTAGATTGCCTGGGCAAACTGCTGCAAGCCTGTTAATGAAGGGGGCATTGGTATTCGTTCTGTCGCTGATGTTATCCAAGCTTATTCTGTGAATTTGTGGTAGCGATTTAGATCCGGCAATAGTCGTTGGGTGAAATTTATGAGGAAAAAATATTGCTCTCTACTCATCCTATTTTAGCGTCTGGTCGCGGTTCTTTTACTTGGCATAGGATGTGTTCGGTCAGAGTTGTTATTGATCCCTATATTAGATGGATTATAGGGAAAGGTGAGTGCTCCACTTGGTTATACAACTGGTTACCTGATGGCAATCTGGCTCATCCTCCTTCGGCTTCTTACCCTCTAGTTAATCACCTATTTGATGACACGGGTCAACTTTCTATGTCTGCTCGATTGGTTCTTGGTGCTACTGCCTCTGACCTTATTGGAAGTTCCGGTATGACTTTAACTGATAATTCTGATCTGGCTTGTTGGAGTCTCACATCTACGGGCTCTTTTGCTTTATCTTCTGCCTGGAATTTAATCCGCCGCAAAGATCCTCTTATTGCTTCAGCCAATTTCATTTGGCACAGGAAACTCCCTGGACAGATTAGCTTATTTATGTGGAGGTTATGGCAGCGTAAGCTTCCCATAGATGAAAGTATCATTCAGAAAGGCATCCAAATTGCTTCTCGATGCTCTTGCTGCTCCTTGGGTCAACTGGAAACCTACGCTCATTTTGCCTTCTCAACGGCTAGTGGTTGTCCTATTATTTCGCACTTAGCCTTTGCAGATGACGTCATTATTTTCTGTAATGGTAATAAGCATTCCTTAGTGAAGCATCGTAACCTCCTTTCCTCTTTTGAAGGATGTTCTGGCCAAATGATTAATTCTGAAAAGAGCTGCTTCATGCTTTCTAGTCGGACTTCTCCTTCTAGAATAGCGACAATCAAACGAAACTTGGGGTTTAATCACAGGAATCTGCCTGTTACCTATTTGGAATGTCCTATTTATGAAGGCCGGAAAAAACACTCTCTTTTTGATCCCCTAATTGAGAAACTTCAGTCTAGAATCAATTCTTGGTTTGGGTGTTTCCTCAATCAAGCGGGCAAAACTACTTTGATTAACGCAGTTTTACAATCCATCATCATGTATCAGATTGTTGTCCTTGATCCCCCTTCTATGGTTATCAAACATATCAATAGAATTCTTTCTAATTTCTTCTGGGGTGCCATCGAAGGAAAGAGTAAAACTCACTAGATTGCTGGGCAAACTGCTGCAAGCCTGTTAATGAAGGGGCATTGGTATTCGTTCGTCGCGATGTTATCCAAGCTTATTCTGTGAATTTGTGGTAGCGATTTAGATCCGGCAATAGTCGTTGGGTGAAATTTATGAGGAAAAATATTGCTCTCTACTCATCCTATTTTAGCGTCTGGTCGCGGTTCTTTTACTTGGCATAGGATGTGTTCGGTCAGAGTTGTTATTGATCCCTATATTAGATGGATTATAGGGAAAGGTGAGTGCTCCACTTGGTTATACAACTGGTTACCTGATGGCAATCTGGCTCATCCTCCTTCGGCTTCTTACCCTCTAGTTAATCACCTATTTGATGACACGGGTCAACTTTCTATGTCTGCTCGATTGGTTCTTGGTGCTACTGCCTCTGACCTTATTGGAAGTTCCGGTATGACTTTAACTGATAATTCTGATCTGGCTTGTTGGAGTCTCACATCTACGGGCTCTTTTGCTTTATCTTCGGCCTGGAATTTAATCCGCCGCAAAGATCCTCTTATTGCTTCAGCCAATTTCATTTGGCACAGGAAACTCCCTGGACAGATTAGCTTATTTATGTGGAGGTTATGGCAGCGTAAGCTTCCCATAGATGAAAGTATCATTCAGAAAGGCATCCAAATTGCTTCTCGATGCTCTTGCTGCTCCTTGGGTCAACTGGAAACCTACGCTCATTTTGCCTTCTCAACGGCTAGTGGTTGTCCTATTATTTCGCACTTAGCCTTTGCGGATGACGCCATTATTTTCTGTAATGGTAATAAGCATTCCTTAGTGAAGCATCGTAACCTCCTTTCCTCTTTTGAAGGATGTTCTGGCCAAATGATTAATTCTGAAAAGAGCTGCTTCATGCTTTCTAGTCGGACTTCTCCTTCTAGAATAGCGACAATCAAACGAAACTTGGGGTTTAATCACAGGAATCTGCCTGTTACCTATTTGGAATGTCCTATTTATGAAGGCCGGAAAAAACACTCTCTTTTTGATCCCCCTAATTGAGAAACTTCAGTCTAGAATCAATTATTGGTTTGGGTGTTTCCTCAATCAAGCGGGCAAAACTACTTTGATTAACGCAGTTTTACAATCCATCATCATGTATCAGATTGTTGTCCTTGATCCCCCTTCTATGGTTATCAAACATATCAATAGAATTCTTTCTAATTTCTTCTGGGGTGCCATCGAAGGAAAGAGTAAAACTCACTGGATTGCCTGGGCAAACTGCTGCAAGCCTGTTAATGAAGGGGGCATTGGTATTCGCTTCGCTGATGTTATCCAAGCTTATTCTGTGAATTTGTGGTAGCGATTTAGATCCGGCAATAGTCGTTGGGTGAAATTTATGAGGAAAAAATATTGCTCTCTACTCATCCTATTTTAGCGTCTGGTCGCGGTTCTTTTACTTGGCATAGGATGTGTTCGGTCAGAGTTGTTATTGATCCCTATATTAGATGGATTATAGGGAAAGGTGAGTGCTCCACTTGGTTATACAACTGGTTACCTGATGGCAATCTGGCTCATCCTCCTTCGGCTTCTTACCCTCTAGTTAATCACCTGTTTGATGACACGGGTCAACTTTCTATGTCTGCTCGATTGGTTCTTGGTGCTACTGCCTCTGACCTTATTGGAAGTTCGGTATGACTTTAACCGATAATCGATCCGCGATCCGGCTTGTTGGAGTCTCACATCTACGGGCTCTTTTGCTTTATCTTCTGCCTGGAATTTAATCCGCCGCAAAGATCCTCTTATTGCTTCAGCCAATTTCATTTGGCACAGGAAACTCCCTGGACAGATTAGCTTATTTATGTGAAGGTTATGGCAGCGTAAGCTTCCCATAGATGAAAGTATCATTCAGAAAGGCATCCAAATTGCTTCTCGATGCTCTTGCTGCTCCTTGGGTCAACTGGAAACCTACGCTCACGTGTTCATCTCTAGCCCCACTGCGCATCAGGTCTGGACCGAATTTAATTCTCAAGGAGCTGTTCGGTGCTCCAGCTCTATGGTTAACTCTAGGTGCATGGCCTGGTGGTATACTAAAGCTAATTCCTCCCTGCATAGCATTACCCTTTCCATCATCCTTTGGGAACTTTGGAAGTTCAGAAATTCTACTCGTTATGATGGTATCAGATGCTTCGCCAAAATTATTATTGATCGGGTTAAATATTCTATCTATTCAATTATCTCTGGCTCGGTTTGGAACAATCGTTTAAACTGGGATTCTATTTTTTCTAGCCGCATTGGTCGTGGTAAAATCAAGAAGATTCAACTCACCTCCTGGTCCAAACCTGAGGTCAACTTGATTAAACTCAACACGGATGGTGCTTGTAGAGGCAATCCAGGTCCAAGCTTTGGAGGGGGTATCATTCGTAATAGTTTTGGTAATATGATCTTTGCTTTCTCTTCCTGCTATGGTCTCTCCACTGGTTTTAAAGCTGAGTGCCTCGCCCTCATTCAAGGCCTCTCTTGGCTTCGTAGCAATGGTTATAGTCGTGCTATTGTTGAGATTGATTCGCTGACTCTGTTGGACTGTATTAAAGGTTGTTCGAATCTGCCTTGGGAGTGCATCTACTTGTTACGCAAGATTCTTAATCTTTCTTCAGGGATGGAATTTTCCTTTTTGCACATCTTCAGGGAAGCTAACTCAGTGGCTGATGCTTTGGCTAATCTCGGGGCCGACTTTGGCAGTGACTCCACTTTTTCTAGCATCGCTGATCTCCCCATCTTTATTCGTGGTCTTATCTGCCTGGATAGGATTGGTACTCCGTATGTGCATATTTCCTAGTCTCTTTTTGGAGTTTCATTGTATCTCTTTTTTCGAGGTTAGGCTCCTTTGTCCTCCCACTTATAAGGGCAAGGCTGGTTGTCCCCCTCAAGTTTGTATTTCCTATTTCTATTAATTAAAATCTAGCAGGGTGCCGCCCCTGTTTCCCAAAAAAAAAACTTAGTAGTTTTGCGTTCTAAGGGTCAAAAATGAGTAAACGGATTTTGATTACTATAAAATATGAAACAAAATGACTTAGAAGTATTATAAACGTGCTAGAATAGTTGGTTTTGTTATATCTTGCACCGATTGAGTTTTACGTAAAAAATAGGTCAATAGGCAAGTTAAGAGCTTCAAATTAGTAGTTTTGCGTTCTAAGGGGCAAAAATGAGTAAACGGATTCCGATTACTATAAAATATGAAACAAAGTGACTTAGAAGTATTATAAACGTGCTAGAATAGTTGGCTTTATTATATCTTGCACCGATTGAGTTTTACGTAAAAAATTGGTCAATAGTCAAGTTAAAAGCTTCAACCTAGTAGTTTTGCGTTCTAAGGGTCAAAAATGAGTAAACGGATTTTGATTACTATAAAATCTGAAACAAAGTGACTTAGAAGTACTATAAACGTGTTAGAATAGTTGGTTTGGTTATATCTTACACCGATTGAAATTTACATAAAAAATAGGTCAATAGGCAAGTTAAAAGCTTCAAATTAGTAGTTTTGCGTTCTAAGGGTCAAAAATGAGTAAACGGATTTTGATTACTATAAAATCTGAAACAAAGTGACTTAGAAGTATTATAAACGTGCTAGAATAGTTGGTTTTGTTATATCTTGCACCGATTGAGTTTTACGTAAAAAATAGGTCAATAGTCAAGTTAAAAGCTTCAATTTAGTAGTTTTGCGTTCTAAGGGTCAAAAATGAGTAAAAGGATTTTGATTACTATAAAATATGAAACAAAGTGACTTAGAAGTATTATAAACGTGCTAGAATAGTTGGTTTAATAGGCAAGTTAAAAGCTTCAAATTAGTAGTTTTGCGTTCTAAGGGGCAAAAATGAGTAAACGGATTCCGATTACTATAAAATATGAAACAAAGTGACTTAGAAGTATTATAAACGTGCTAGAATAGTTGGTTTTATTATATCTTGCACCGATTGAGTTTTACGTTAAAAATAGGTCAATAGTCAAGTTAAAAGCTTCAATTTAGTAGTTTTGTGTTCTAAGGGTCAAAAATGAGTAAACGGATTCCGATTACTATAAAATCTGAAACAAAGTGACTTAGAAGTATGATAAAAGTGCTAGAATAGTTGGTTTTGTTATATCTTGCACCTATTGAGTTTTACGTTAAAAATAGGTCAATAGGCAAGTTAAAAGCTTCAAATTAGTAGTTTTGCGTTCTAAGGGTCAAAAATGAGTAAACGGATTCCGATTACTATAAAATCTGAAACAAAGTGACTTAGAAGTATTATAAACGTGCTAGAATAGTTCGTTTGGTTATATCTTACACCGATTGAGTTTTATGATAAAAATAGGTCAATTGTCAAGTACATGCTCAAAACTTTATAGTCCTTTAACATAATTTAACACATTATTCCATGACAATGGGGCGAACAAAATTCCTTTGCAAGAAGACCCTCAAGGAAACTAACAATAAAGATAAAGAGTTATCCAACACCCAAATGTATATGCCAAGTGATGAGAAACCGCTTATATATTTCTTTACAAGTGTGAACAACTAAAGCAGTCCCATAGACAAAAATTCAAACTTAGACAATTGTGCAGGGAACTAAGCTGCAGCTATTGGATTTAAATAACTCTAGCAAGTTTTAATGTGAATCAATAAATACCATAACTAGTCACCGCTATCCCAAACTGGACAGCTCCAAAACTCATATTCAAAATAGTCATAATACCTAATCACTTAACTTCATTAAAAGAAGTATAGTTTCATAACAAAAGAAAATACACATTCGTCCAACGTCATAATAAAAAATTACATGCTCAAAATAAAAGGTACAAAATCAAAATAAGTCCTCAAAATGTCGAGTCACTTCGTCCAACGTCTCCCAAAAGTTAGCCTCATCGACGTCCTGTCGTCTATCAGGATGTAATTACTTCATCCGGGGAGCTAGGTATTGTAGTCCCTGCAACTGCAATTTTTATGTTAAATTTTTTTTATCAATCAAATTAAATTATTACAAAATTTTAAGAGAGTAAACACTCACAGCGTCAGAAGTCATCTGATGCGGAAGAACATGATCATTCGCATGAGTGTCATCGTCCTCGGGAGCATGGGTACAGAGCGACACCCGAATATGTGAGCGCTCCCTAAACCAAGGCAGGTATCCATGTACGACTTGAGACGGGGTCGTGGCTATCGATGAACCAATATTGACTGGGTTAATCACATATTGCTGCCAACCGTCAAAATTGTGAAGCATCATATCGTGGTCGCAGATATACTTCATAGGCTTCCGACCTTTGTACACCTTTCTCGGAATATATACCTGAATAGGAATCGACTGCATAAATCAAAACTATCTCAAGAAGCGATCAGGCATATACGACTCGGTAATACTCCTGCAATGAATGATACCCGAGAAAAGATAAATAGGGCAGTCCGTGGCAGGAGTCCTCCCAAATGGAGTCCAGTGAACCTGCTAATATCACATTAACGTGCATTTAATATAATAAGAACAAATGTTAGCTTAAATCATAAATGAAAAATAAAATTAACTTACCATGTCAGCAGACATGCGATCAAGCGCAATTCGATAATCCTGCTGAGCTCGGGGATTATGTCTATGAATAAAAGTAGGGGACCATCTTAACGCATACGGCTGGCTTGGGGCCCATGACTGTTTTCTACTTGGTCTGAAGTCTGGAAAATATTCATAGATCCAAGCCTACATAATATAATGTAAATACAATGTAATTATAACAAATAATAATTACGTGACAATCTTATACAAATAATAATAGTTAGGTTTTACTTTATTATTTATGAATGATAAATCAGTACATCAAAATTCTCAAATATGAATTATGTCAGCCTCCAACAAGACTTATAGACTATATCACAAAAGATTTAGTTCAATATAATAAAACCTCAAAAGATAGACTTGTAGATTACAAATATGCATCAATTTAAGTGAATTTCAATTTGAAACGCAACTCAAAATCTGAAGCTTAATAAAAAAGTAATCTTCAATCCCTTAAATAAAATAATCATAAAATGTAGAAATAGATATATCAAGAAATATAAATACCTGCAACAGAGTCATGGACCTGGCAATTTTTGTTGTATCAGCCCTGGATGCTACACCGAGCTGACGGTATAAATAAGCTAGTGTAGTTGCACCCTAAGCATAATTGGGCACATTAGCTAAATGCGTTAGGAACATGATCGTGTGCACATTAATTCTGTTGGATGTCTTGTCCATGAAGATGGTCGCCCCCAATAACCAAAATAAATACCCAATCGCTCTCGTATCAGCACGTATCTCTAGGGGAGAAAGACGTTCATATACGACCATGAATTTAACCCCGGCTGACTTCACCTCAGCTTCAATCTCACACAAAGCCATCCGTAGGATGTTCCCATGTGTATTCTTGACGGACGTTATATCGGTATCAAAGATAACAGGTCTCCCTTGCACAGGGAGATCTAGTATATAGTGCACATCATGTAGTGTGAGTGTCATCTCTCCGAATGGTAAATGGAAGTTGTTCGTTTCTGATTGCCATCGCTCAACAAATGCAGATATGAGTGGCATGTTCAGGTGCTGAAACATGCAGTCCTTCAAATGACATAAACCCGTTTTACCTATGAGCTCAGTAGTAATCCAATATGACCCAAGATGATAGGCGATCGACGGAGCCATGACAAGCCAGCACATCCCTCTCCTGTTGAACATAACAAAATATCATCAATCCTACAACACTATTAACAACATGAAAAGAAATGAACTTAATAAAATGTTATCGTCTAAAGAAAATAATTAATTATTACCTCGCCATTCCATATCGCGTGTGCAACATGGCCAAGAAATCCAGTCAACACATCAGGGATAGTAGGCCCTCCTGGAAGTGAATGGGTCAACCTCCAACCATCATCGTCACCAACACCACCTTCCCCTCCTCGTCTACCACAACCAGGACCTCCTACTCTACCTCGACCTCCTACCCTACTTCGTGCTCGACCTCTACCGATATCCAACTCGGGCTCAGGTTCCCTCTTCCTCCTCCTCGTCCTCCTCATGCTCGGGTGTCTGCTGATCAAATTGCTGCTGTAGTGACCTAAATATAGGAGCACTCATAAGACCCTTCCCATGCCCAGTCATCATGCTGGAACCAACCATCTCGCTAACACCCGGGGCACCTGACTGAAACATAGGCCCCGCCATCATCAGTTCATCCTCTACCGCCGCATCATCTTCTGACATTGGCGAAGGACCTGACCGAACAGGTGGAGTATGAATCTTGGGCACAAATGGAGTCTCCACATGATCAGTGCTGACCGGAGACTATGGAGGGGTGACATGCTGCTCTGTAACTCTCCGTCGTGACGATGTTGTCACGCGTCTATCGGTTACTCTGCTAGGACGATCTTCTTGAACAACCAATCGTTTTCCTAACCATACACGTATTCGACCATCACCACCGCCTCTGCCTGCGCCTGACATCTAGTATTCAAACAAAAACAATTAGTAACTAATAAATAAGATAAACTGATAAAACAAACATTTATAACTCATTAAAATACATTAATGAGTTTGAAGAAACATTTATAACAAACATTTAATTATGCTTTGTTCTCGTACCACTAAAAATTTGTAGGTATGAGTCAAAATTTATTCAGAAAGTTGTTGAAGAAATTGACGCTAAGCTAAAGCACGTAGTGTTGAGTATTACACCCAACCTGGTTCGTATACACTCTCGAGCCAAAAGCACCAACGTGTGGTTGCAGGATGGGTCAACTGATGTTAGTATAATTTTAAATTATGGGGGTGGTGGTATGGGAAAGTCAACTATAGCCAAAATTTGTTTATAATCTAAACTTCCAAAGGTTTCAAGGTTCTATTTCTTTCAAATGTAAGAGAAACCTCACATCAGTCAAATGGTTTAACTAATTTACAAAGGCAACTGATGTTGGATATTCTAAAAAGGAGACCGAAAAAGATACAAAATGTTGATGAAGGAATTGTAAAGATTAAAGATACCATGAGCTATAGAAGAGTTCTTGTTGTTCTTGACGATGTAGATCGACCTGACCAACTGAATGCAATACTTGGAATATGTGATTGGTTTCACCAGGGAAGCAAATTATTATAACAACTAGACATGAACGGTTGCTAGAGGCCCACGAAACTTAGAAGGTGTATAAGGTTGAATATTTAGACGATGATGAGTTGCTTGAACTCTTCAGCTGGCATGCTTTTGGGCTAAACCATCCAATTGATTATTACATGGAACTATCCAAGAATGTAGTAAAGTGTTGCGGAGGCCTGCCTTTAGCCCTTCAAGTTTTGGGCTCTTCTCTATCTAGAAAAAGCATAGACATCTGGGAGAACTCACTAGAGAAACTAAAAGCAGTTCCTGATAGAGAAATCTTCGAGAAGCTTAAATTAAGCTACGATTCTTTACAGGATGACTATGACAGAGAGTTATTCCTTGAGATTGCTTGTTTCTTTGTAGGGAAGCACAAAGATTTCATGGTTACCATACTAGATAAATGCAACTTCTACATAGCAATGGGGATTCAAAATCTCACGGAGTGGTTTCTATTAACAATTGATGAAGATAACAAGCTGAGAATGCATCAGTTGCTTCAAGATATGTGAAGAAAAATTGTTTGTCAGGAATCACCTAAAGAACCTGGGATACGCAGCAGATTGTGGCATCATTATGATTCCATCAATGTTTTAAGAGAAAAAATGGTGAGCAACTTGCTTCTTAGAGTGTGGATTTAAATTGTACTTTACAGCCTCTAGCCAGTTTTATTAATCAAAGTATTTTCTTCTACTTTGTGTTTAGCAGGGTACTGGAGCACTAAAAGGCTTCATGCTTGACATGAATAGTCTAAATGATGTCAAGTCCGATGAGAGGATTTACGGTATTAATAGTTCCAAAAAGGCAAAAACTGCAACTTCAAAGAATTTTTTGACGAATCAACAATGTCAAGCCACGATCATTCAGTGAAGCGATCTTGTCTTAGCCTCTTTTCATGGAACTTGATAAACATACCTACGCAAACTCGCAAACTCGTTGATCGATTAGAGCGATGACTGATGCATTTTCGAGGATGCACACACTCAGAATTCTCCAGATGAATTACGTACAACTCTCTGGACCAAATGGAAATTTACCTAAACGGTTAAGATGGTTGTACTGGCATGGATGCCCTTTAAAATCGATTCCTTATGATTTTCCTTTGGAGAGCTTGATTGCTATAGACTTGTGTTATAGCCACTTAACACAAGTATGGAAGGAAACCAGGGTAAACTACTCCAAATTTTGAGTTCTTTATGGATATAATGCACTAATGAAACATGTACGTTTTCACCCAATAACCAGCATAAAGAAAATTGGAAAAGTGATGTAGGGCTTTCGTCTTTCAGTTGCTACTGTTACTGTTAACACTGTTTTTAAAACTATTTTATGATGATTTTTTCTCGGATCATACTCAATAACCAAATGTGTGCTATAGTGGTATAATACGTCCCAACGGTACACTATTTTCATACAGTTTGTACTTCATATTTGTACGTCCATTCATACTCAATAATCAATTTATGAATGGTTTCGAGTGAAAGAATCACTTTCTACTTCATCTTTTTTTCTGCAGTTTCTTGGATTATTAAAAATCATTAACCTTGGTCACTCTCATAAGCTTGTCAAGACTCCTGACTTCTCTTTGCTCCCCAACCTTGAGCGGCTGATTCTTAAGGACTGCACAAGTTTGGTTCAGGTTCATGAATCCATTGGAAACTTAGAACGATTTGCTTACTTGAATCTAAAAGATTGCAGAAAACTCAGAAAGCTCCCTAGCAACATTGGTGTGCTAAAATCACTTGAAATACTTATTATCCGTGGCTACACTAATCTTGAGTTGCCAATGGAGTTGGGGGAGGTGGAATCCTTAAAAGTGCTTAATGTGGATGGAATGGACACAAACAAGATACTTTCTGGAAGAATAGGTATTAAACCATGGAAAGCATTAATATCCTGCCAATGGAAAAATCAAACACTAAGTCAAGAAGTGTTAGGCTCTTCGTTACCACATAATTTATTGAGTTTGAGCCTTACATAGTGTAATCTTTCTGATGATGCTTTTCCAGCTGGTTTTAATAATTTATCCTTATTGACGAACTTGAATCTGAGCAAGAATCCAATTTGTGGCCTGCCAGGTTTTATAAGAGGCCTTATTAGACTGCAGACTCTACGGCTAAATTCGTGCAAAAAGCTTCAATCAATTATTGGGCTCCCAAAGATGGACAAACTATTTGTTGGACATAGTTCATCATTGGAAAAGATAACATACTCATCAGCTAGCCATAGGCCACACCAAATTTTGCATACTGCTTATGGTAAAAAAAAATTAAAAACTCCTCAGATACAAGCAATGAAGCAAGACACAACGACCAAATTAGCAATCAGATTCAGACATATTTTATTCTAGCTTTCTTAACATGTCAATGAAAACAAAATGGAATGAATGTTTAAGCAGAGAATCTTACATCCCTTTCTCTGTGAGTGGGCATTACCAAACACAAATCTTAAACTGTGATTGATTTCAGTTCTGTTGAATTTCCCATTTACGACTAAAATTTTCAAGAATGTAAAATGTAACAAATGGTATGGTATCTGCAGATAATTATTGAGAAACAGAAAAAGGTTGTAATAACAGATAGGATGTGGGCAAGGGTCCTATCTTCAACTAATCAGCCAAGCTTTCTGAGCTCGAAAGATGATGTACAGAGTCGACTAGGGTTTGGGACTTAGATTGGTGTAAGTCTAAATACCTAGCGACTTGAAAAAAAACAACAACCCAACTGTATTGCCGTCTGGGAGAGAAATTGAGGTTAGAGTCGATTAGGGTTTGGGACTTACACAAATACAAGTCCAAAGAGCCTAGCGACTTGAAGAAATACACAGCGTACCTTGTCTTGGGCGTCGCTTGTCTTGGGTGTTGCTCGTCTTGGACGTCACTCGTTGTCGGAAAAAATGAGGTCGTTGTTTCCTGCAGGAGATGCAGGAGAAGAAGGGCAGTGTGAGAAAATTTGGCTAGGGAGGGGGTATTTAGAAAATGATGAAAAATAGTGGGTTATTTTGTTTTAAGGGGAGTAAGGGTGTAATTGTAATATGACCATTTAAAATGGTGCGACGTTTAGTAAATGGGGTGCGACGTTTAGTGTCACCATAAATAATTAAATAATGTCAATAAATTAATCTTTAATTAAAAACCAAAGATTAAGATTTTCTCTCTCTAAAAAAGATTTTCTCCTAACCCTAGAGCCGGCTTTTGCCTTCATGGCAGCGGCCTCTGCCGGCGCAGATGCTCCTCCGGTGCCCCTCTCTCCTTCCCATAAGCAATCCTTTGCTTCCATTGTGTCTTCTCAATCCTCTACTTTTGTTCCCCTTATTCCTACCTCAACCTTCAAAGGCGAACCTTGTTTACGGTTGACTCCTGATCTTATCAATCTCCTAGCTAAGCCTTTCAATCTCACTCTAGTGGGAAAATTCTCTCATGGCCGACCTTCCATGGAAACCCTTCGTAAGAACTTTCTTACGTTGGGACTCAAAGCTGATGCTACGATTGGTCACCTGGACCCGAAGCATGTAGTATGTTCTCATTGTCAGCGCACGGGGCACGCAGTTGAGCAGTGTTGGACTAAGACTGCTAAGTGTCACGGGTGTGGGGAGACGGGACATTTGAGGAGAGACTGTCCTAAGTCTAGTGCTAGTCAGTCTGTGGGTTCTGTTCCCCAGTCAGGGAACAAGAGAGATAGTGATGGGAGACCGAAGGCGCAGGCTCGTGTATTTGCGCTTGATCAGCGTGGGGTTCCAGAGTCTACTTCAGTGATTGGAGGTACACTCTCAATTTTCGGTCATAGAGCTCGAGTTCTTATCGATCCGGGGTCTACTCATTCATATGTTGCATCTCATTTTATTGATCATTTATGCGTATTGCCTGCTCAATTGCCTTATGTGCTTGAGGTGTCTACACCGTTGGGTGATTGTATGCTTGCATCTGAGGTTTATAGGGGTTGCGATGTACTTGTTTGTGATCGGGTTTTGCATGCGGATTTGGTAGTATTGCCTATCCGGGATTTTGATGTGATATTGGGTATGGATTGGCTATGTGTTTACCATGCGTTAGTAGATTGCCGTCGCAAGAGGGTTACTTTTGCCATGCCCGGAATTCCGGAGTTTGTGTTTATTGGCGATCATGCTATGAGAGGTATACATGTTATTTCTGCTTTGCGGGCTAGAAAATTGCTATCTCAAGGGTGTACTGGGTATATTGCTTGCGTGCTTGATACTAGCATGTCTACTGTTAGTATAGAGGATGTGCCGGTAGTTAATGAATTTCCGGATGTCTTTTCGACTGATTATGCATTACCTCCCGACCGAGAGTTAGAGTTTTGCATTGAGTTATTGCCCGGTACTTCACCTATCTCTAGAGCACCTTATAGGATGGCTCCAGCTGAGTTGAGAGAGTTGAAGGAGCAGTTGCAGGAACTGCTGGATAGAGAGTTTATTAAACCAAGTGTGTCTCCGTGGGGTGCACCGGTTTTGTTTGTGAAGAAGAAGGATGGTAGTTTGCGGTTGTGCATTGACTATCGTCAGTTGAACCAGGTTACTATAAAGAATAAGTATCCATTACCTCACATTGATGATCTCTTTGATCAGCTTGTGGGTGTTGTGTATTCCAAGTTAGACTTGAGGAGTGGTTACCACCAGTTGAGGGTTCGCGCGGAGGATGTCCCGAAGACAGCCTTTCGTACGCGTTATGGCCATTACGAGTTTGTTGTGATGCCGTTTGGGTTGACAAACGCGCCTGCCGTTTTCATGGACTTGATGAATAGGGTGTTTCATCAGTACCTTGATTGCTTTGTAGTGGTGTTCATTGATGATATTCTTGTGTACTTGAAGTCACGAGAGGAGCATGAGCATCATTTGAGAGAAGTTCTTACTGTGTTGCGTAAGAAACAGCTTTTTGCTAAATTTAGCAAGTGTGCTTTCTGGCTAGAACATGTTGCTTTTCTTGGGCATGTTGTGTCTAGTGATGGTATCGCGGTGGATCCATCGAAGGTTGAGGCTGTTACCAAGTGGAAGACTCCTAGTACGGTGACCGAAGTCCGTAGTTTCTTGGGCTTGGCGGGATATTACCGTAGGTTCATTGAGGGATTTTCTAAGATTGCCACTCCTATGACCAATCTTACTCAGAAGAAGTCTGCTTTTGTTTGGAGTGACAAGTGTGAGACTAGCTTTCAGGAGTTGAAGAGGAGGTTGACTACCGCTCCTGTTTTAGCTTTGCCGAGTGGTTGTGAGAACTTCGTGGTTTATTGTGACGCTTCTTTGGAAGGCTTGGGTTGTGTGCTTATGCAGAACGGGAAGGTTATTGCGTATGCTTCTAGGAAGTTGTCACCGTATGAGCAGAATTATCCGACTCATGATCTTGAGTTGGCAGCTATTATCTTTGCGCTTCACAAGTGGAAACACTATCTTTATGGAGCTAAGTTTGAGGTGTATACGGATCATAAAAGTCTGAAATACCTCTTCTCTCAGAAGGAGTTGAATATGAGGCAGAGGCGTTGGATGGAGAAGCTTAAGGATCACGATTGTACTATCTTGTACCATCCGGGGAAAGCGAATGTTGTAGCGGATGCGTTGAGTAGGAGATCCTACATGTCTTGTTTGATGATGAGAGAATGGAAGATGCTCGAGGATGTCCGTGAGTGGAGTCCTGTTGTGAGTGAGCATAGTGTTCTCTTTGCTAATGTTCGTGCTACACCAGTGTTGTTTGGGTTGATCAAGGAAGCTCAAAGCTCGATCCGATTTGAGGAAGATTATCGATGGATTGGGTGAGAATAATACACCCGAGTTCGCGATAAACAGTGATGGGATCTTGACATTTCGGAGTAGGATTTGTGTTCCTTCTTCCGATGAAGTGAAACGTATGGTTCTTGATGAGGCTCACAAGGCCAAGTATACGATACATCCGGGTAGTACTAAGATGTACCGTGACTTGAAGAGGCAGTTTTGGTGGAATGGGATGAAGAGGGAGATAGCTGAGTATGTTTCGAGATGTTTGACGTGCCAAGTTAAGGCCGAGCACCGAGACTGGCGGTTTGCTTCAGCCACTTGAGATTCCGGAGTGGAAGTGGGAGCATATTACCATGGATTTTGTTACAGGGTTGCCACGTACTCGTAGAGGCTTTGATGCAGTTTGGGTTATCGTTGATAGGTTGACTAAGTCTTCTCATTTTATCCCTATTGCGATTTCCTACAGTTTGAGTCAGTTGGCAGCGTTGTACATTCAGGAGATCGTGAGATTACATGGTGTACCGGTTAGCATTGTGTCAGATAGAGACCCCAGATTTACTTCGAGGTTCTGGCATTCTTTGCAGGAGGCTTTGGGTACAAAGCTGAATTTTAGTACTGCGTTTCATCCACAGTCTGATGGTCAGTCGGAGCGATTGATACAGATTTTGGAGGATATGTTACGTGCGTGTGCTATGGATTTTAAGGGTAGTTGGGATTCACATCTACCGTTGGCTGAGTTCGCGTATAATAACAGCTATCAGTCGAGCATTGAGATGGCGCCATACGAGGCGTTGTATGGGCGTAAGTGTCGATCACCGATTTGTTGGGATGAGGTTGGTGAGGCTAAGTTATGGGGTTCGGAGATGGTATTACAGTCAGCTGAGAGTGTGAAGCTGATTAGAGACCGATTGCTTACAGCACAGAGTAGACAGAAAAGCTACGCAGACAACCGGAGACGTAATCTTGAGTTTCAGGTTGGTGACTTTGTGTTCCTGAAGGTATCGCCCCGGCGCGGTACTAAGCGGTTTGGGAAGAAAGGGAAACTTTCTCCCAGGTTTATTGGTCCGTTTGAGATCTTAGAGCGGATTGGTTCTTTGGCTTATAGACTTGCGTTACCACCGTCCATATCGGGTGTTCATGATGTGTTTCATGTTTCGATGCTTCGTAAGTACTTGAAGGACGAGTCACACGTCCTTACTTATGAGGAGATTTCCTTTGAGCCCGATCTTTCCTACGTTGAGAAACCGGTGAGGATTCTTGATACCAAGGAGCAAGTCTTGAGGACCAAGCGGATTCCTTTAGTGAAGGTCTTGTGGAAGAATCATGATATTGAGGAAGCCACATGGGAGACTGAGCTTGAGATGAGAGAGAAATATCCTTTCTTGTTCGAGATTTCTGGTATGAATTTAGGGACTAAATTCCTTTAAGTGGGGGAGGATGTGAGAACCCGAACCCATTGCATGTTTGTCAGCATTATAACATATTTGAGACTTCATTTCATTCATATCTTGTTGGCATTGAGTTGGTTGAGATCATAATAGAGTAATGGTCTTCCATGCGTTGCATGCCTTGTTGTTGTTGTTGTTTCGGGTGTTCGTATTAACGTGTTATCACCTTAATAAGTCTCATGAGAATCTTAGTACTTTGCATCTAAGGTTAATTATGTTCATCTTAGTTGTTTAGTTCTTGGTTGGGAGTTTAGAAGCTTCGTAGCTTCGTTTGTGTTTTACGGTTTTACATCATTGCTTGTATTGCCTTCATTTCGTCTCGAGAGAAGTTCGGTTGAGTTCTAGGCCTTGAATACAAGCTATAACCATGATTAAACAAGCCTAAAACATGTTCATTCTATCCTAGATTAAGTTGGGATTGACTCGTGTTTGATTCGTTGGCCGTTTGTGGAGTGGTTCCAACCGTGTTCTAACATGTTTCGGATGTGTTTCGGGTGATGTTCGGGCCTGTTCCGATTGTGTTTGAGTGTTGGTTTACCCCCCCTTGAATTTATTGGGTTGTTTGGGGTTGATTCTAGGCCAAATTTGAAGGCTTTTCAACCTGGAGACCTTGCTATCGCAAGGTGGTTTGGTCTTGCCCCCGCATAGGAGGCAGCAACTTGGGGAAGCAAAGTTCTGGAGACCTTGCGGAGGCAAGGTGGGGATGACCTTGCGACCGCAAGGTCATCAGTATCTCACATACGGGATTTTTTTTGTTAAGTTTTGGTTGAAGACCAACTAGCCCTTGCCTTGGCCGACCTTGGTGAGTTTAAGCCACCTTTGTTGACTTGTCTAGGACCCCTATTGACCCTTGGATCATGGTTTATCAATGGCTAGCAAGCCATTTAACCTCCTTCACTTGGATTGAGGTTTAGTTGAGGTATATAAGCCTTTGTTCAGCCATTGTTGATCACAAAACTCCATTGTTGGCTGAACATAGCTCCATTTTCGTTCTTGGGAAGAAGCTCATCTTGAGAGGCCATTTCCCGGAGATCCGGTGGTCCGATTGACGAGCCGAGACCGCCAAATCGAAGAGCTTGACCTTCTCTTCTACAATCCTCACTTTAATCAACCTTTCATCCATTAATCATAGGACTAAGGTGAGTGACAATTCCCTGAGATTTTCATGTTAAACAAAATAGCATGACCCCTTCATTATAGTTGTTTTAATGTTGATTGTGAACATCTTTTGTGAAGACACAACCTTCAATTCAACATATAAAATGTGAGTATGATTTTATGAAATCTCTATGAAGTTATGATTTTGACATTTATTAAAGCATGAATGTTGTTTGTATTAAGCTTGGGAATAACTCTTGTGAAAGAATTCGGTTCAATTCAATGTTTAGCAAAATTACCGAAATTAGGGTTTGAAACTCGAGATTGGGTTTAAGGCTAGTTCAAGAACATGAACGGCTTAGCTATCAAGTTCTAAATGATCGGAGAACTTAGAAAAGGGCAATGTGATACATATAGCATCAATGCTCTTCTTGGTTGAATTTTAGTAAAACTCACCGGAGTTGAAATTAGGGAGTTATGAACAATACCGACTCCACAATCAATCCCTACGACGAATGTAGTTCATTAGACTAATAAATTAGCTTACGATACTTTGAGATGGATTGATGAGTATGCCTTGATGTATGTGTGCTTGTAAGACTCAATTGAGTTCTTAGGCGGTTTATGTGATCGTGTGAAGTAAATGCATGATTGAGAGCATGTTGTAGAATAATGTATCTATTTGACATGTTGAATTCGCTCTTGTCGAATTCTTGTGTGAATCCTTAAATGAGTAAACAACTACTTGTTGAATAAGTTCGCTCTTGTCGAACTTATTCCTTATTTGAGATTTTATGACGAGTAAACATCTACTTGGCATTGCATGAGTCCAGCTGGCATATTTGATTGAGTCGTTGGTGTGACAATGCATCGCCGTCACGAGTTATGGGACTCGTGATAGTGATGGGTTGTTATACCGGGTTTTTATCACACACGCCCACCTTTGTTGGCCACGGTGGGGAAGTAGCCCTTTCTTTGTAACCAAGAGAGCACATTGGCAAGTCTAGTAACCGAGTAGAGAGCTCGGTACCGAGTAGAGCTCGGTACTTTGATACACTCATCACGGGTATCATTGGCACGGCGTGTATTGCGGGGAGCTACGTGGCGGCACCGGTTCCATATCATATCCTCCTATTATGTGGTTTACCTTTATAGCACTTATGTGAAACAATGTGCTACCATGGATATGTGATTTAAGTGTTTATTAAATGAACGCTTTGATTGACTTGATATTAAAAATGATATCTTGATTTGTATGATGCATGATGCCATGACATGCATAATTGTTAACTCACAAAGTCTTTATGACTTACCCCCTCCCTTTTACTGCTTTAGATCCGAGCCGTTCAGGTACCGATCGTTGAAGGGTAGCAGGATTCTCGCTTGTCCGTGACCGCACGCGACAAGGTTGTGGTTTTGAGATGTCCTTGTTTTGTTCTCTTTTGTAAGGACGTTGGGTTTAGCAAGTCACTTAGACATTGCTTGGGAATTTGGTTTATTTGGATTTGTGTTTATACTTGTAGTTCATGTACCCTATTTTTGAGTGCCGGCGCATGTACGCCGAGCCTTGTATAGTTGTTTTATGGTTCATCTGTTTTGAAAACTTCCGCTGGGCATTACTTTAGCTCTTATTTAATTATGTTGTTCTCCGGCATGTTATAGCCGTCGAGGTATATTTGCATGAACTGCGTAGTGTTGGGTTCCGGTAGTAAAGTCGCCGATGAATTGATATACTTGTCTTAAATTGCTATATCAGGTTTAAAAAGTTTTAAAAATTTCCGGCCTTTTGGTGCCGAGTCGCGCTTCATCTGAAATGTTGCGTCACGTCGTTTTCTACAATTGAGACTTTGCTTGTATTGTTGTCCTATTTGGACGACTTGACTTGTGATTCCATCTCGGGATCCGGGTCGGGTCGTCACAGATCCTATCCAATGCGTGTTTTCAAGTGGACGCCAGATTTTCGGCCGGAAGTGGAGAACCCAATTGTTCCTGTTTGCTTTGAACTGCCCGATCTCCCTATCTACCTCTTCCATAAACAAGCCTTATTTTCCATTGCTAGTCTCATTGGAAAACCCCTTCTTCTCGATAATCCTACTGCTTCTTTATCCTGTCCTAGTCTGGCTAGGGTTTGCATCGAAATTGATCTAACAAAGCCTCTCCCCAAACGCATTTGGATCGATTGTGGTAGTGATCGTGAAGGATTCTGGCAGCATGTCATTACAGAGAAACTTCCCCTTTATTGCAACTATTGCCAACGTCAAGGTCATGAGGGATCTTCATGCAAGCTAAAGCATCCTTCTAATGGAAATCCCCCGCCTGAGACTGTCCCAACTACTGATATCCCGTCTGTTCCTCCCCCCCCCCCCCGATGCCTAGCAAGAAGGTTTGGAAACCCAAGGAGGCGGCTGCTCAAGCCCATGCAGAATATGATCCCCATCTACCCCCTTCAGTTGAGCCTGTTGTCGTTCCTTGCTCATCTTTGGGCAATGATCAATTGGATCCCCATGCAGTAAACAACTCCTCTTCGGTCTCCCAAAACCCGACTCCAAGCTATGCTAATCAAAACACTAATCCTGCAAACCCTAACCCTAACCCTAGTTCTGAAAACCCTAATTCTTCGCATGATATTCCCAGCTCTTCTATTGCCCAAGCGTGTGCAACAATACCCTCTAATTCATCTTATCTAGCTCCTGACCTCCCTCCCAAAGAGCCTCCTACTTCTATCCCAGATCCTGTGACTGTTGGTGATGATCTTGAACCGATTTTAATCTCTAACCCTTTTGCGGTGTTAAATGAAATTGATGAGGACGGTGACCAAGTGACTGGCTCCAATCTTGAGGCCCTTAATTTAGCTTCTGATCCTGGCCCCCCTGTGACTAAAGCCAAGAAAAACATTCCTCCTTCAGATCGTCTCCTTCGATCCAAGTCTAAATCTGCAGCTTCCTCTCCCACAGTTTCGCATGGATATTAAGGCCTTATTTTGGAATTCCCGTGGGGTTGGGAACGGTCCCACTGTGGCTCGTATTAAACAACTTATCAAACTGCACAAGATTTCTTTTATTGCTATCTTTGAACCCATGATAGACTTGGCTAGAATTAAATTCATTAGTCGTCGTCTTAAATTTCAATTTTGTATTTCCAATTCTGTTAGCACTATTTGGGTATTTGCTAAATCAGTTTTTTCTTGCTCTTTAGTGCAAAGCTCCACTCAACAAGTCACCATCAATGTTCAGCACTACTCTTGGCAACACTCAGCATTAGTCACCTGTGTTTATGCCAAATGCGATGCTTAAGATCGTCAAATTCTCTGGACGGAATTAATAGACATTTGTGCTCAACATAATAATTCTCCTTGGCTATTAGGTGGAGATTTTAATATCATTATGGATCCATCAGAGAAATCAGGTGGTCGGGGCTGGGATAGAGTAGGCGCAATGGATTTCCATGCCTGCAATGTTGCTTGCGGTCTCTCAGATCTTGGATATTCAGGTCCTAAATACACTTGGTGGAATAAAAGGGAAGAGGGTGCTACAATTCATCAGCGCATCGATCGGTTTCTTTGCAATTCGTATTGGCTGGACAAGTTCCCCACTTCTTCAGTCCAGCATTTAAACTATACTTGCTCTGATCATACTCCACTGCTTCTTTGTATTTCTCCAGCTGGTGCTCCAAAAGCCAAACCGTTCCGTTTTCTTAATGTCTGGACCAGACATGATTCATTTCTCTCGGTGGTTCGCACTGCTTGGAACTCTACCACTTCGTGCCGTCCATTGGTGCTCTTTTCTAACAAACTTCGAGCTACCAAGCAGGCCTTACGAGATTGGAATAAAACAGTGTTTGGGAACATCTTTCATGCCGTCTCTAATGCAGAAGAAGATGCCTTGGAAAAAAAAAAGATGCCTTGGAGAAAGAGCTTTTATCTGAGCTCAATCCGTCTAGTGATAATAGAGCTGCCCTATTACGAGCCCAAGCTATTCTGCGCAAAGCAATTTCTCATGAGGAGGCTTATTGGCGACAGAAATCCAAGGCCCATTGGTTTAAAGAGGGTGATGGTAACACTAAAAATTTTCATGCCTCGGTTCGTCAGTCTCAACGTCGCCTTCATATTCACTCTATACGTAATACGGATAATTTGTTACTTGAGAACGAAGCCGATATTGCCAAAGGTGCCATTGATTATTTTTCTAATCAACTCACGGCTGACCAGATCTCTTCTGAGTTTGATCTTTCTATGATTCCAAATATGGTTACTGAGGAATGGAATTTGTCTCTGATTAGTCCGCCATCAAAAGAAGAAATTTATTTGTCTATTACTGGCTTGAATAAGGATAGTGCTGCTGGCCCAGATGGTTTCACAGGCCATTTTTTTGTTTCGTGCTAGGATATTATCCAAGACGATCTCTACTCTGCCATCCTGGAGTTTTTTGTTGGGTTTTCTCTCCCTCGCTCCTGGACTAGCACCCTCATCGCCACTATCCCTAAGGTTGACACTCCTACCACCTTTAAAGATTTTCGCCCAATAAGCCTATGCAATTTCTGCAACAAAATCATTTCTAAGCTTCTTGCTTCTCGTTTGGCTAAATACCTTCCTCAGCTTATTTCTCCCAATCAAAGTGTTTTTACAAAGGGCAGGGTTATTCAGGACAACGTTCTCTTGGCTCAAGAGTTAGTATCTTTCTTGGGGAAAACGATTAATGGTTCAAATATTATTCTCAAACTTGACATGGCGAAGGCATTTGATCGTGTCTCTTGGATCTTCCTTATTCAGGTCCTCCGTAAGTTTGGCTTTCATGAGATCTTTCTTGATCTAGTCTGGCGTCTCATTTCAGACAACTGGTTTTCTGTCCTTATTAATGGTTCTCCGTCTGGCTTCTTTCACTCCTCTCGGGGTCTTCGTCAGGGAGATCCTTTATCCCCAAGTCTCTTTATTCTGGCAGCAGAAGTGCTCAGTAGGAGCCTTAATGATTTGCACATCTTGATGCCTCGTTCTCGGTTTTCTACCATTAGTGGTTGTCCCGTTATTTCTCATCTTTCTTTTGCTGATGATATTATCATTTTTTGTAATGGTAATAGCTGGTCTATTTGTAAGCATATGGAAGTTCTTCATCTCTATGAACAGATCTCTAGGCATCTTATTAATAAAGCAAAAAGTCAGGTTTTTGTAGCTCCTTTGGTTAGTCCTGATAGGGCTCGCCGCATTTCTAATTCTATGGGTTTTCGCTTGGGCTCTCTTCCCATTACCTATTTGGGCTACCCTTTGTATTATGGGAGAAAGACTAGAAGTATTTTTGATCCTCTCTTTGTTAAACTCCGATCCAGGATGGAGTCTTGGTTAGGGTCATTTCTCAATGCGGCGGGAAAAATTACCCTTATTCATCATGTGCTTCAGTCTATTTCTGCATATCTTCTGGCATCTTTAGATCCTCCCAAATCAGTGATTAAAATGATAGATCGTGTTTTTGCCAACTTCTTCTGGAGTGATTCTGAGGGATCCAATAAATACCACTGGGTTGCTTGGAATTTTTGTTGCCAACCTAAGTCTTCTGGCGGTCTTGGTATCCCTTCTATCTTCTCTTTGGTTCAGGCGTATTCTATCAAACTTTGGTGGCGATTTCGTACCTCTAATAATATTTGGTCTGATTTCCTTAAAGCCAGATATTGTTCCTCAGCGCATGCCACTGTTTCAGCTATTAAGGGATCTCACGTTTGGCGTCGTCTTAAGTCCATCCAACCCATCGCTGAGCCTCATATACATTGGAATATTGGTTTGGGTGACAGTTCTATTTGGTTTGATAAGTGGCTTCCGGGACAGCTACTTTCTCGGCCTCCTGACTGTGTGATTTCTCAAGTAAAAGATTTATTCGATTCTGCAGGAACTAATCTAAACTCCTTGGCTCTTTCTATTCTGCCCGAAGCAGCCAGTTCTTTTATTAGTAGCCAGCACGTTTCTCTCTCTTCTCAGCCTGATTCTCCATGTTGGACAGTTACATCATCTGGCAAGTTCACTCTTTCTTCGGCTTTATCAGTTATTATGCCGGCAGCTCCTTCCTTTCCCCCAGCCAAATTTATCTGGCACAATCTGCTTCCTTCTCACATTGGGGTCTTTCTTTGGCGTTTATTCTTAAAGAGACTGTCGATTGATGAAGCCTTAATTCATAAAGGTTTTCTCATTGTCTCCAAATGTGTTTGTTGTTCACAACCCTCTATTGAAACCTTTAATCATCTCTTCATTCACAGTCAGTTGGCCTCTTCGATTTGGTTGGCTTTTAGCTTGTCCCATAATCTTCCTATCTTGGGAAATTCTATCATGCATCGGTGTATGGCAGGTTAGCGTTCCAATTCCATTGCTAATAAGCTTCTTCCCTCTCTCATTCTATGGTATATATGGAAGGCCCGCAATGCGCTTATTCATGATTGCTCCAGCATGTCTCTTTCTTCTCTTATTCATGCTATCTCTCAAGACCTTTCTCTTATTATGGGTAGTGGGAAATTTTCTATTCTGCAAAATCAGGCAGGCTCCCCTATTTCCTTCTCCTTGAGATGGCAAATTCGGGTTCAAGCTGTTTCTTGGTCCAAGCCGAATGGGTCCTTTCTTAAGCTTAATTCTGATGGTGCTAGCAGGGGCAATCCGGGTCTAAGTGGTGGCGGGGGCATCGTTCGAGACTCTGAAGGTAGAGTTATTTATGCTTATGCCTCTTTTTATGGCTCAGTCACTAATACTGTTGCAGAAATCAAGGCTCTATTACATGGAGTTTGCTGGCTTCATTCTCATGGTTATCGTCATGTGATTATTGAGATGGACTCTATGATCATTTACAATTGTCTCACTAAAGGCTATCTTCCTCCCTGGTCTCTTTACTACTATATTCGTGGCATTTTATCTATGCAAAGGGACTCTTTGTTTTCCTTCAGTCACTATTATAGAGAAGCAAACTCGGTTGCAGATGGTCTTGCAAATTATGCTATAGATTCTCGATCGGATTCGGAGTTTTTCTCTCTTGCTGCTATGCCCCCTTTGGTTAGAGGGAATTCTATTTTGGATAGTAGTGGTACTTCTCATGTTCGTATATCTTAGGTCTTTTATTTGCCATTGTATCTATTTCTCTTTCGAGGTAAGGCTCCTCTGTCCCCCGATTATAAGGGTAAGGCTGGTTGTCCCCTCAAGTTTGTATCATTATTTATTTTATTAATAAAATTGTGCAGGGTGCCGCCCATGTTTCCTAAATAATAATAATAATAATAATAATAATAATAATAATAATAATAATAATAATAATCTCTAATAATCTCCCCCTTTCTGTCTTTCTGGACGAAAACAAACCAATCAAAAATATATGAATATTTTAAGCATAGTTTTGATAAAAACATAATAACTCCCCCTAAATTCAAAAAATAATAAAGATTTAGATTTTAAGTTTAAGTTTTGAAAATCATAAAAACATAATCATCTATCTTTTATAAAAATACAATCAACTCCCCCTTAGTTAAAAACTAGATCTACGAAAACATTTTGATATAACACAAACTCCCCCTTAATTTAAAATTAAGTAATAAACATTATCAAAATATTTAAAACCATTAAAAATATTTTTGTAAACATTACTACACCCCATAAGTTTAAAATCATATGTAAAACCTAATTTAAACAAAGACTCTAGAAATAAGCATATGCATAAGTCAAATTCAAAACAAATTAAATCCAACATGCATATCAAACACTTAAGGTTCAAACAATCATAGCAAGTATTTATAACTATCCATCATCAACAAGCAACAAGCATTATAATTACTATCAATTCCCCTAGAAATAGCAAACTTCTCCCCCTTGGTTTTGGCCAGAAATGAGCAAAGCTTTTAATAAACACAACCAAAACAACGAAAGAAAGTCGTTTAAAACAAATTTGTTATTGCATCAAGATAAAATGGTTTTAAAAATAAAATAATCAAGATGATTATAAAGGTAGAACAAACCCATAGAGAGTTGTAAAAATAGTTGTAAGACAATCAGCATTTCCATTTACAAACTTTTCATTAAAATATATCAACAAACAAGTAATATAAATAAACTCCCTTAAAACATGAACAAAAAAAAAACTTTTTTGTTTAAAACAGAGGAAGCAAACCTTTAAATATAGCATGGAAAGAATTATGGTTAACATGTTGCTAATAAATACCATGAATAAGTGCTTGCACAAATGATGAGGACAAAAAAGAGGTACCAGAATATAAGATACATGGATGTAATTTCCAATGTGGCTACATCGGAAGCAACATCAAGATGAACATGAATAGAAGCAAAAGCATGCGCAAAAACAACTTCTATAGCATTCATAAAAACACTAAAATAATGTCATTTTGGTGACACAACTGTCTTTTAGTGTTAAAGACATAAAACTAGAGTAAAAAGGGATTAGTAGCATATATAAATACATAAGAACGAATGGGTGTATATCAAATCATTTATAACACGAGAAGAGAAATTGATAATATTTTCATCAAACATAGGTGATGCCAAACACATGAGAGCTCAGAGTCATTATATAAGTGGGTAAGTTTGCATAGAACTCAAAACAAAATCTCTAACATCAATTAAAAAGTAACAAATTGGACGGACCTAGGAAGGTTTTTATAAGAATTGAGTTAAAGTATATTTGGCAAACTCAGATTCTACCCACACGCGTTCATCAGCATGAGTTACAAAAGTATAGAAAACTAAAGAAGACTTACAGTGATGGTATAAGCAGAAGAGGGCTAGAATGAGGATTCATTTATAAACTTCATTTACTTGCGCATCTAAAACATCATGAAGAACTTTTTCTTCAGCAACTGGAAACACATCATGTGACGACCCAACCCGGATTCCGGAACGGAATCCCAAGGTTGCAACGTGATACGATCTTCTCGGAAGGCTTCGTTGAAAAACGATTTACTCACGCTGCGGAAGCTTAGGATCGAAGGATGTTTGCAGGGGTGACACCTCGACCCAACAATTAGCACGAAAAGAACCTTGGCATGTACAGCCGTAACCCGCAATCGTAGCAATTGAAGAACCTAAGTATAGTGAATGACGCCACAATTAATATGGAAGAATCAATTGATAAGTCAAGAATGAACACACAAGCTTCACACCTGTGTTCAAGAAGAACCAATAAGTTTTGATAAACTCACAAAATAATAATACTCAAAGTTGTCGTTCAATAGAAAGAAAACCCATATTTATACCTAAACTAAGCTGCAAACTCGTACTAAGGAATTAGGGTAATGTTTGCAAGAAACCCTAATTTACAAAGCAGTAAAACGGCAGGTCGGCGGATCTTGCGGCCACAAGCCATTTGGACCTTGCGATCGCAAGCTCTCCAGAAAGTCTGTCGTGCAATATCAAGACCTTGCGGTCGCAAGCCTATTTAACCTTGTGTCCGCAAGCTCTCCAGAATGTTGCCCGTGCAATAACAAGGCATGAAATCGTTCCTCTTGACTTGGATCACGTTCACCAGCTTCCTTTGACCCTCCGGGGTCTTCTCTTCATGGCTCATTGCTCGTGCTTCCATCTTCATTGTCTCACGAACTATGCCATTGACTTCTTCACGGATTTTCTTGGCCCTAGCTCTTGTGACTGGTCCATCGGTTGTCGGCATCGGTGTTGAGTTATTGATGTTGTTGGGGATGTCCTCATCATTCCCTCCCTCTTGAAAAGGATTTGTCCTCAAGCCACCTACATCATACGGACGTAAATCAGCAACATTAAAAGTAGCACTAACATTATGCTCACCTGGAAGATCCAATTTGTAGGCATTGTCATTGATTCACTCCAACACTAGGAATGGTCCATCGCCTCTTGGCATCAATTTCGACTTCCGTTGTTGGGGAAATCTTTCTTTGCGCATATTCAACCAAACCCAATCGCCCGGTTCAAACACCAAGTGTTTCCTTCCCTTATTGGTTTGCTTTACGTACTGTTCCGTTCTTCGCTCAATGTTGAGCCTTGCCTTCCCATGTAACTGTCTTACAAATTATGCCTTTGCTTTTCCATCTAAATTCACAAACTTAGAAACAGGTAATGGTGATAAATCCAAAGGGGTTAAAGGATTAAAACCATAAACAATTTCAAATGGAGAATGTTTAGTGGCTAAATGAACAGTTCTATTATATGCAAATTCAATATGAGGCAAACAGTCTTTCCAAGCTTTTAAATTCTTAGAAAGTATAGAACGCAACAATGCAGATAATGTCCTATTAACAACTTCCGTTTGACCATCAGTTTGGGGGTGACATGTAGTAGAAAATAAAAGTTTTGTACCAAGCTTACCCCACAAGGTCTTCCAAAAGTAGCTAAGGAACTTGGAATCTCTATCTTACACGATAGTCCTAGGCATGCCATGGAGTCTAACAATTTCACGAAAGAACAAATTCGCAATATGTGAAGCATCATCGGTTTTATGACAAGGTACAAAGTGTGCCATTTTCGAAAACCTATCAACTACCACAAATATAGAATCACTCCCATGTTTGGTTCAAGGCATCCCTAACACGAAGTCCATGGATATATCCACCCAAGGATGATCTGGAATAGGTAGAGGCATGTACAACCCATGGGCTTGCATCCTTGACTTAGCTTGTAAGCAAGTCACACACCTCCCACAAATTCTCTCTACATCTCGTTTCATGTGTAGCCAAAAGAAATGTTCTTGTAGAATTGATAAAGTCTTAGCCACCCTAAAATGACCCATTAATCCCCCACCATGGGATTCTCTCACTAGCAAGTCTCTCAAGGAACAATGAGGTATACATAATTTATTCTCTCTAAACAGAAAATCCTCACACCTATAGTACTTTCCACATGCAATTCTTTCACAATTTTTATACTCTTCACTAAAATCAAGGTCATCATGATACAGTTGCTTAATATGTTCGAATCCTAGAACTCTAGCATCTAAAGCAGAAATTAAAGTGTACCTTTGAGAAAGGGCGTCGGCTACCACATTCTCATTATCTTTCTTGTACCGGATGACGTAAGGAAACGTCTCGATGAATTCCATCCATCTTGCATGTCATCGGTTAAGTTTTTGTTGTCCCTTTAAATGTTTCAATGACTCATGATCCGTGTGAATGACAAACTCCTTAGGCTACAGGTAGTGTTGCCATGTCTCTAAAGCACGTACCAATGTACATAACTCCTTGTCGTAAGTAGGGTAGTTCATCGATGCCCCACTTAACTTCTCGCTAAAGAATACAATTGGTCTACCCTCTTGCATCAAGACTGCTCCAATTCTAATGCCAGATGCATCACACTCTATCTCAAATGCTTTCTCAAAATTTGGTAGGACGAGAAGTGGTGCATTTGTTAATCTTTCCTTGAGCGTCACGAACGCTTTCTCTTGTTCTTCTCCCCACTTAAATCCCACACTTTTCTTTATTACTTCGGTCAAGGGAGCAGCAATACTGCTGAAATCTTTCACGAACCTTCTATAAAAGCTAGCAAGGCCATGAAAACTACGAACTTCTCCAACATTCGTTGGGCTCTTCCATTCTTGTATAGCTCTCACTTTTTCTTCATCAACCTGAATACCCTGTGAACTAACAACAAAACCAAGGAAAACCAGACTATCCGTGCAAAAAGTACACTTTTTAAGATTAGCAAATAACTTTTCTTTTCACAAAACATCTGAAACAGATTTCAAATTATTAACATGCTCATCCAAGTCTTTACTATAAATTAAAATATTATCAAAGTATACTCCTACAAATCTACCAATGTATGCACGTAAGCTGTGGTTCATTAATCTCATGAAGGTACTAGGTGCGTTAGTTAACCCAAAAGGCATCACTAACCATTCATACAATCCATGTTTAGTTTTAAAAACAGTTTTCCACTCATCTCCTTCTTTTATCCTAATCTGATGGTATCCTTGTTTTAAATCAAGTTTTGTAAAATATCGGGCACCATGCAATTCATCAAGCATATCCTCTAGTTTAGGAATGGGAAAGCGATACTTTACCGTGATGTTATTTATGGCTCGACAATCCACGCACATCCTCCAAGACCCATCTTTCTTGGGTACCAACAAGGTTGGTATCGCACAAGGACTCGTACTTTCCTTTACATGGCCTTTGAGCAAGAGCTCATCAACTTGCCTTTGAAGCTCCTTAGTTTCCTCGGGATTACTTCTATATACTGTTCGATTAGGAATTGATGCGCCAGGCACAAAATCGATTTGATGTTCAATACCTCTAACTGGAGGTAACCCACTTAGGATCTCTTCGAGAAACACATCCTCATAAATTTGTATGACAGAAGATATACAACTAGGCAAAGTATTAAGTAAATCATCGTTAGTACTCAAATATGCCTCTCGATGCATAAGTACGATCATGGGCTTGTTAAGAAACATAGCCTTTTTAACCTCACTTGTCCTAGCATAGAAACTTTTTTCTTTTCGCTCTTGGTTTTTCCCCTCATTTCTCTCTTTTATATTTTTATTGTTCACTTTCCTCTCCTTTTGCCCGGCTATCTCACTACTAGCTCTCATGTTTTCAGCCGACCCTTCACTCTTGTTTTCTCTCAATCTCTCCTTTTGTTCGGCTTCTTTTGTCTCTATGTTCTTTTCCTCACAAGCCGCACTCTTGTTTTCTCTCATTCTCTCCTTTTGTTTGGCTTCTTTTGTTTTCTCTCAATCTTTCCTTCATACACTTGCTTTGGAGTAAGTGGTGCAAGTATAATATTTTTGTTGTTGAAAACAAATGAGTACTTGTTCGTGTACCCATCATGGTTAACTCTCCTATCAAATTGCTAAGGCCTCCCTAGCAACATATGACTCGCCTGCATAGGTACCACATCACATAACACCTCATCCTCATATCTTCCTGTGACGACCCGACCCGGACCCCGAGATGGAATCACAAGTCAAGTCGTCCAAATAGGACAACAATACATGCAAAGACTCAGTTATAGAAAACGACGTGACGCAACATTTTAGTTGAAGCGCGACTCGGCACCAAAAGGCGGAAATTTTAAAACTTTTAAACGATATAACTTAAGACAATTATACCAAATCATCGGCGACTTTCTTGCGGAACCCAACACTACAGTTCATGCAAATATACCTCGACGGCTATAACATGCCGGAGAAACAACATAAACAAATAAGAGCTAAAGTAATGCTCAGCGGAAGATTTAAAACAGGTGAACAAACTACATCTATACAAGGCTCGGCGTACATGCGCCGGCACTCAAAATAGGATACAAGTATAGACATAAATACAACAAAACCAAATTCCCAAAGCAAGGTCTAAATGAATTGCTAATCCCAACGTCCTTACAAAAGAGAACAAAATAAGGACATCTAATAACCACAATCTCGTCGCGTGAGATCACGGACAAGCACGAACCCTGCTACGCCTCAACGAGCGGTACCTGAACGGCTCGGATCTAAAGCAGTAAAAGGGAGGGGGTAAGTCATAAAGACTTTGTGAGTTAACAATTATGCATGTCATGGCATCATGCAGCATACATATCAAGATATCATTTTTAATATCAAGTCAATCAAAGCGTTCATTTAACAAACACTTAAAACACATATCCATGGTAGCACATTGTTTCACATAAGTGCTATGAAGGTAAACCACATACAAGGAGGATATGATATGAAACCGATGCCGCTACGTAGCTCCTGCAATACAGGCGTTAACATTCGTGCCAATGATACCCGTGATGAGTGTATCAAAGTACCGAGCTCTCTACTCGTACAGAGCTCTCTACTCGGTTACCAAGCTCTACTTGGTAATTAGACTTGCCAATGTGCTCTCTTGGTTACAGCAAAGGGCTACTTCCCCCGTGGCCAACAGTGGAGGCGTGTGTGATAAAAACCCGGTATAACAATCCATCACTATCACGAGTCCCATAACTCGTGACGGCGATGCATTGTCACACCAACGACTCAATCAAATATGCCAGCTGGACTAATGCAATGCCAAGTAGATGTTTACTCGTCATGAGATCTCAAATAAGGAACAAGTAGTTGTTTACTCACTTAAGGAATCACACAAGAATTCGACAAGAGCGAATTCAACATGTCAAATAGATTCATTATTCTACAACATGCTCTCAATCATGCATTTACTTCACACGATCACATAAATCACATAAGAACTTCGATTGAGTCTTATAAGCACACATATCAAATATGCCCTTCAATCCATCCCAAAGTCACGTAAGCTAATTCATTAGTCTAACGCACTAAATTCATCATGTCAAATAGATATATCATTCTATAACATGCTCTCGATCATGCATTTACTTAACATAATCACACAAACCACATAAGAACTTCGATTGAGTCTTACAAGCACACATACATCAAGGCATACTCATCAATCCATCTCAAAGTATCGTAAGCTAATTCATTAGTCTAACGAACTACAATCGTCGTAGGGATTGATTGTGGAGTCGTTATTGTTCATAACTCCCTAAATTCAACTCCGGTGAGTTTTACTACAATTAAACCAAGAAGAGTATTGATACTATATGTATCACATTGCCTTCTCCTAAGTTCTCCGTTCATTTAGAACTTGATAACTAAGCCGTTCATGTTCTCGAACTAGCCTAAAACACAATCTCGAGTTTCAAACCCTAGTTTCGGCGATTTTGTTAAACCTTGAATTGAACCGAATTCTTTCACAAGAGTTATTCCCAAGCTTAATACAAACAACATTCATGCTTTAATAAATGTCAAAATCATAACTTCATAGAGATTTCATAAAATCATACTCACATTTTATATGTTGAATTGAAGGTTGTGTCTTCACAAAAGATGTTCACAGTCAACATTAAAACAACTATAATGAAGGGGTCATGCTATTTTGTTTAACATGAAAATCTCAGGGAATTGTCACTCACCTTAGTCCTATGATTAATGGAGGAAAGGTTGATTAGAGCAAGGATTCTTGTAGAGATGATCAAGAGCTTCGATTTGGCGGTCTCGGTTCGACAATCGGACCACCGGATCTCCGGGAAATGGTCCTTCAACCTAGGGTCTCCTCCATGGACGAATTTGGAGCTCAAGCTCTGGTTCTCTGGTTTTGTTAGACAAAAAATGGCTGGAAGGCTGAATATTTGTGTTTATATACTTCCCACTATGTCCCTAATCCAAGTGAAAGGCTTTAAGAGACTTCTAATTGGCCAAGGCATGCTAGCCTTTGATAAGCCATGATCCAAGGGTCTAAAAGGGTGTTAGACAAGTCAACAAAGGTGGTCTGAAGTCATCAAGGTCGGCCAAGGGGCAAGGGTTCAAGAGTCATTAGCCAAATCCACTCAAAACTCACAAATGCAGAAAACTGGACAACAGACAGTCAATCTTGTAAAATCGACCATAAATAGCTCACACCTCCAAATGAGTTGATTATTGATTTTTATGAAACTAGACTCTTTAAACTATAGTTTAGCCTTTTAAATTACTCAATTTTGACTTATATTCATCAAAATATGGCTACTACAAGTTCAAGTACAGAAGTTGATTTCCTGAAAACAGAATTCTGGCACAGCCGTAAGTCAAGACCAAAATGAGGTACTTATACACCTTGTAAAAATACCATATTTTACAGGGCGTATACTAACATATGTAGGTAGAACATACTAAATTTTTAGAAAATTCTCTTTAGTAGATTGGTACCAGAAGTTTCCCGAAGTTCGCCCAAAAACCGGACTGAATCTGTGAAGTAATAAGTTGATCATCTTATTTCCAAATGCAACCAATCTATGAACATGTATAAGACTTGTTTAAACATGGTTATGGCTTGTATTCAAGGCCTAGAACTCAACCGAACTTCTCTCGGGACGAAATGAAGGCAATACAAGCAATGATGTTAAACCACAAAACACAACCGAAGCAACGAAGCTTCTAAACTCCCAACCAAGCATGAAACAACTAAGATGAACATTGTAAATCTTGTATGCAAGGTATTAAGACTCTCATGAGACTTATTAAGGTGCTAACACGTTAATACGAACACCCGAAACAACAACAACAAGGCATGCAACGCATGGAAGACCATTACTCTATTATGATCTTAACCAATTCAATGCCAACACGATATGAATGAAATGAAGTCTCAAATATGTAAAGACATATTATAAACATGTTATAATGATGACAAACATGAAATGGGGTTTGGGTTCTCACACTTCCTATCTTGAATTGCACCATCACTTGCTTATTCACCTTCACCTCTCCACTATTATTCCACCATTGCAATTTGTATGGTTTTGGATGTCGAATCAAAGGTAACTCAAATTTTGTAACCATGGTAGTACTAGCCACGTTAGTGCAACTACCCCCATCTATGATTACTCCACAATTCCTACCCTTCACTTGACAACGAGTATGAAATATGTTCTCCCTTTGCAAAGTCTTATCCTCCTCTCTAGCTTGGACATTCATTACCCTCCTAGTCACCAAACTCACCATATCTACTACTTCCTCCTCAACCTCCTCTAAAGGCGGTATTTGTGAATACGCCTCCTCCTCATCCTCGGATGAAAACTCTCCATTCTCCCTCATAACCAACACCTTCTTGTTCACACGCTCATTGGCAAAGTGCCCCATACCTTGACACTTGTAACATCGAATGTCTCTTGTCTTGGTTCTAGTGTGTTCGGGTTTTGAAGTAGAAGTAGGTGTAGATGTCGTAACCTTTGGTGTTTCAAACCTAGACTTCACAACAGCTTTATCTTCCCTTTGATTTCCATAATTAGGCTTCCAATTAGAGTTAGGGAAAACCCGTGCATTACCCCTCCTCTTGTGTTGTTGCTCCACCTTAATGGACTTTTGAACTAGTTCATTAATGTCAACATATGTTTGCAACTCCACTACATTGGAAATCTCTTTATTCAACCCCATTAGAAAGCGGGCCATGGTTGCCTCACTATCCTCTTCTATGTGTGCCCTAATCATAGCAACCTCCATCTCCCTGTAGTACTCCTCTACACTCTTAGTACCTTGCCTCAAGGTTTGTAGTTTGTGATGTAGGTCCCTATAATAATGAGATGGTTTGAACTGTCTCCTCATCACTCTTTTCATCTCCTCCCAAGTATCAACTTGAGGTTCCCTATATCTCGCTCTATCCACCCTCATCTTTTCCCACCAAACTGCAGCATAGTCGAAAAATTCAATGGCGACTAGTTTGACTTTCTTCAAGTCGGTATAGTTATGGCACCCAAAGATTCTCTCCATCTTCATCTCCCACTCTAGGTATAATTGTGGATCATTTTTACCCGTGAAAGTAGGCACCTTCAATTTTATCCCATTCATGTTATTATCTTCTCTATTTCCTCCCCATCTATTCCTGTCTCTCCTATCATTTGAGTCCCAATCCTCCCCACCGAACTCTTCCTCTAGATTACATTTAGGTATTTCTTTAGGCTCAACTGGACTTTGACTCTTACTTGCATTACCTATCACATCAAGTTTCTCATTAAACTCCTCACTCATCTTACCTATCACCTCATGCATCTCATCCCTTTGTTCCCTCATCATCTTTTCCATCTTAGCCATCATGGCTTCCATGAACAATTTATTATCATTTGCCATTTTAATTTCCTCACAAAACTCCCTTGCATGCATATCTCCACTCGTGTGTCACATAAAAAATTTATCACTCAAATCAAAAC
This sequence comes from Codonopsis lanceolata, assembly GCA_013146195.2. NCBI lineage: Eukaryota > Viridiplantae > Streptophyta > Magnoliopsida > Asterales > Campanulaceae > Codonopsis > Codonopsis lanceolata. The sequence goes on along the minus strand of CM028384.1, from coordinate 11,147,307 downwards.
TTTAGGGTTCTAAAAGAACTATCAAGTATTAACAAGTGCAAATCAAGTGGCAGTTCAACACAAGACTCAACAATTGATAACGTATAGAGAATTAATTCAAGAGTAAGAAATTTGAAGAAACGAAGACGCACAACGTATAGAAAGCTTTTGATCAGAATATTCAATTTTCAAATCCATAATTTTGATTCGAAATAATTTATTTTTTTTAAGCTGTCCGAAATCTGCCCAAACTGTACTGATGAACAATAACGTGTGAACAGTAATAAAAAAAAATTTGTATCACAATCTCACTTTTCAATTCGGTCACTGGTAATGTCTCCTTTCCTTTTCTCCATTTTTTTTTTTGGAGATTTGTACTCTTTTTTTTTCGGCCCTGCCGAGTTAGCAAGCAGCAAAATAACAGAATTTTTTTTTGAGTTTATAACCCTAGAAGATTTTAGGGTTTGAAAAGAACAAATAATACACAAATATGGCGAACAAACGTTGGATTGATGATTCTAGTTCGAAGGAAGAAGTGAAAGAAAACAGATAACTAGTTAAGAACAATTAAAGACAGGATAGATTATGGATGAACCTTTGCTCTGATACCAAAATGATACGATCTTCTCGGAAGGCTTCGTTGAAGAACGATTTACTCACGCGGTGGAAGCTTAGGATCAAAGGATGTTTGCGGGGGTGACACCTCGACCCAACAATTAGCACGAAAAGAACCTTGGCATGTACAGCCGCAACCCGCAATCGTAGCAATTGAAGAACCTAAGTATAGTGAATGACGCCACAATTGATATGGAAGAATTAATTGATAGGTCAAGAATGAACACACAAGCTTCACACCTGTATATTCTCAACAGTTCAAGAAGAACCAATAAGTTTTGATAAACTCACAAAATAATAATACTCAAAGTTGTCGTTCAATAGAAAGAAAACCCCTATTTATACCTAAACTAAGCTGCAAACTCGTACTAAGGAATTAGGGTAATGTTTGGAAGAAACCCTAATTTACAAAGCAGTAAAATGGCATGTCGACGGACCTTGCGATCGCAAGCTCTCCAGAAAGTCTGTCGTGCAATATCAAGACCTTGCGGTCGCAAGCCTATTTAACCTTGCGTCCGCAAGCTCTCCAGAATGTTGCACGTGCAATAACAAGGCATGCAATCGTCCCTCTTGACTTGGATCACGTTCACCAGTTTCCTTTGACCCTTCGGTGTCTTCTCTTCATGGCTCATTGCTCGTGCTTCCATCTCCATTGTCTCACGAACTATGCCATTGACTTCTTCACGGATTTTCTTGGCCCTAGCTCTTGTGACTGGCCCATCGGTTTTCAGCATCGGTGTTGAGTTGTTGATGTTGTTGGGGATGTCCTCATCACAACGCTAGGAAAAGGCAAGAAGAGGACAAGCACAAAGTAAATAATAGTGCAAGTCAAATAATAGAGCTATCAAGCTCTAAACATGGATGTGCAATTGAATAAAAATACGGGTAAACAAAAATTGAAGATGCGGAAGCGTTGACATAAGGAAGCCCCGAGCTAGAGAGCTCGAAAACTGAAGCAAGAGACTAAGAGAGACATAAATCCCACAAAGGGGAAAAACAAAACTCGCGTGCCGCAACATTGCAAACGCTAAACAAACCATCGGCACTCCAGGTCAGCATTTCCACAAAGAACCAACCTGATATAACAATTACCCACAGCTAAAGCATACCGGTGTTAACCAACAACAAAACGACTAGAATTAAGAAAAACCCCAAAGCTACTGCATGCCCGGGAGCAACTGGAATAAATACCATAAAATGAAGTATACACGCCCGACTAATAAAATCGGGGACAGGAACGTACAACATGACTATAATTGCTACCCAATATTAAAGTTTATATAACTTTACTCAAGACGTCCTTAACAGAAAAGAAGGACAAGATAAAAGAAACAACGCAATGCTGAAGGTGACTCCGCGACTCGGAAGGGACTGCAACTACGATAATCACGAGCACACGACCTCAACTCATCTATCAATCCATGGTGCACAGCTACATGATCTACACGACCTCAGCACGACTAACGGATAACTGCAAACTAGAACCAAGGCACAGAGTGAGTCATAAAGACTCAGTATGCTACTACAAACTACAATATAACATAAGATGAAACATTGTTATAAAGGATCCTGTAATCGCGTTACTACGATGAGAACCCATACATATGTGTCAGATACTTAAGATACTCCAAAAGATACCCTTTCCTTCTCACTTACTAGATTGTCCAAATAAACCAGGGTGGAATTCCCTGTTCAACACAACCAAATGAATTAGAAAGTGATTCTCATGAAAACATTACATGTAAGTATAGATAACTATATATATACACCTCAAGTCGTTCACAGAATTATCAAGTATAAGCATGTATATTTATATATATACATATCAAGTCTTTCGTAGAATTATCAAGTATAAGTATGTATACCTACAAATATACACACCAAGAAATTAAATAATGTGCAATCAAGATGAACATGGTCACTTTCGATCCCATGTCTTAATTAACACTTGGTTGTCACATAAGTGCTTGAAATAAATCACATAACAGGAGGATATATTATAGAGTTGCTGCCACAACGTAGATCCTGAAATGAAAACGGTTATCTTGAATGTGGGTTGTCGGATGCACGTGATTGATACATCGACCTTGAACACGATAGCATAATTCCAAGCGCCCTAACGGTTACGACAAGGTACTCTTCTCCACTGTGATCAAATAGTGGAGGGTGTGTGCATGATTATAGTGTGGCGACCCATCACTACCACGAATCTTATGATTCGTGACGGCGATGCGTCATTTATCATCGAGACAAGACAAGTATGACAGTTGGACTCATGGAATGACAAGTAGATATTTACTCGGCATTAAAAATCAAGAAGGGAGCGAGCTCGACAAGAGCGAACTCGTCTATGTCAAGTAGATGTTTACTCATATTAAATCAAGTAGGAAGCGAGCTCGATAAGAGCGAGCGAGCTCAAGACAAGCAGGCATGTTATTCACGACATGTTCACGATTAATCATATAGATTACAATAGGAGCTCGATTGAGTCTCAAAAGTATAAGTGTCAAAGGATCTCTCCACTATCTTGGTAAGGTCTAATCATTCCTTAAACTCGACTCCGTTGAGTCATCGCTACAATTATCTCCAAATAGAATACAAATGCTATATGCATTTCTATCCCTTCTTTATGTTTACAGTTCACGTGTATCTAGGTCCGTACTTCATTAAGAAGCCCTAGTTCAACAAGTTCACCATTCCACCTATTAGTGGAATCCAAGTTCAATACATGTACACGAATCAACTTTCAATAAAATATTTCAAGAGTAGATTATGCTTTGAGCCAAGATGAAATATGCTTATTAAATCATATTCATAATACAAGCAAGAAGAATCCAATCATTAACAAGGATCATGGTCATGCTTTCTCATATCACAACGTAAATGACACATGGAAGGTTATTTCTAGCAATATACAAGCTAAGTTTATAACTTAGTACTTGCAGTTCACATAATTCTCGAGGCTACACACGCTACTCTTTCCACATTCAAGTCCTTGAGGGTTCAAGACAAGCCATGTTATAACACTACGAGACTCCTTTGAAGTTCTCTAAACGATAAGGGCCATGAAATACCGTCAAAGGATAAACTCATAGGGCATAGTCAAGAATCTTTAAGGTGTCCGGGCAATACTAATTCGCAAGACAGAGGCAATACAAGTGTGTCTTATAAGACAACTTAGTTTTCTTCACGACATTTTAGTAGACTCTAAATGTAGAGTGCTAAGGTATATAACATCCCAATTCTAAATCATCCCGTAGACGGATTCTCTAGTTCACCATCGTGGATTCCCAAAGATGTTCACAGGATTCTCAAGCAAGATTTCTAGCGAGTCAAGGTGGGTTCATGCTCATATGGCGACTCTTGTGAGTCGTGGTCCCTATCATATATAAATTCCAATTTCCATTTGAAGTCCGCTACAGTCTAGATTGCACTTTTACAAGACATAGGACTTCATTTGAAGTCCACAAAATATCAAAAATCTTAGTTCATAATTTGACCATTTCAAATGTCCTTTATTCGAATTACACATTTGTGACCCGAGCCTCCTTGATCCAACGACTAGTGATAAATTCACACTTACATTATCCAAGGACTTCGATTAGATTCTTAAGCCTTAAACCAATACCAAAATACCAAGTTGGTCTTACCCGATTAATTCTCGAGTTCTCGGAATTGTGACCTGACGAACATGAAAGGTCATAGGAATTTATCCTAAGGCTCAAAGAATAACTTTTATAATTAATTGACTCCACTTGGGTCAAATTTCAAAGTCCCAAATTCTAGGTCAAGGCACAAATTCGGGATTTAATAATCTTCCGGGTTTCTAAACCAAAATAACAAGTGATTCCATACTACAATACTCTCATGAACACAATAAACCCAAAGAGATTCAAACCCACATGTTTATTAATCAAAGCCCCAATTAAATCATCTCATTTAGACATGCAATAACACGAGGAACCAAGGGAGACAAGCTTCCAACAACCTAGAGAGGGAAAGTAGAGGGTGTAATCACGTACCTATATCGGCCAACAAAACTATTCGGATAGAAGATTGAATCGGTGGAAGATGTGCTACTTGCCAAGGGCTTCGATTTGGTGGTCTTCAATCGAAAATTGGATGGCCGGATCTCCGACAATCAGGCATGCAAGGTGGAGGAATTTCAAGCTCACTTTCTCTCACTAGAACCCAGCTCAACAATGGTGGAAATGAAAAATGGTTGTCATTGTTTGAGTTTGGGAGGATGAAGGCTTAAATGGTTCCATCCATTGCTTGAGTTATTAAGCCTCCTATTGGTTGATTAATGATAGCCCTTGATTAGAACTCATCCAAGGGTTGAAATTAAACCTAAAGAGGTTACAAATCAAGTGGGGGTTTGAATTGGGTCGGATAGGGTTCAAGGGTTGAAGCCAAAAATCACAAAATGAAAAGTCCCATATTTCTGGTGTTGAGGTTGGGCGGTCATTTAGGGGGAAGGTTGAGCGAGCGCTCAGTCCCCTTTTCCTTTCCTGTGCTGCTGGATTTTGTGCACTCGCTCAGTCATTTGGCTGGGTGAGCGCTCAGGTGTCTGGAAGGCCAAAATGACTTGAAAACAAGTCCTAAATGTGTCCAACACAACCCCAGACCATTAGGGATGTTTAACACACTCAAAACACGTCCGAAACAGGTCCGAACATCACCTGGAACAAGGAGGAATCGAGGGCGAAACTCACGATGAACAATTAAACGATTTAACAACGAATTAAACAAGGATACTACAAGTATGAATGGACATTCTTAATCATGTCAAGGACTAGTAAACAAGGTCTAGGATTCAAGTTAACATCTCACGAGTCTCAAGACACGAAACAAGGCAAGAAGAAGGTAAACCGAGAGACCCAAAGAGTCAAAAGGTCAAACAAAGCAACGATGCTTCCTAACTCTCAACAAAGCATTCTATAGTCAAGGTTGATGTTATAAAACATACAAGAAGAGTTATGGTATGGACTAGAGTACTCCTATAAGGTCCAACAATGATACACAAGTATAGAAACTCCAAAGACACGATACACGCAAGGTTCGGTTTCACGCAATGTGATAGAGACGAATGTGATGCGCTAAACATCAAAGCAAGATTAGATTTAGGGAATCTATTCCTTAGGAAGTTTAATACTCAAAATCTACTCAAGATACTCAATAAATGACCTAGGTTATAACTGGGATCACAAGAAAGAATTACGCGAGAACACTCATCCGAGACGGCTCCAGTTACGACTTGTAACTTAAACAAGTTAAAGTCTTGAGGAACATAAAGAACTAAAGTATAGGCCTCTAAATAGCCTACCTACACATCTAAAGATTCACATATCAAGTCGGAAATAAGTTGCAATGGTTATTCGGTCCGCAAAGCAAGTAATTCAAACACATGAAGGTTCGGGGTCTTACACATCATCTTCTTCAATATCCCTTTCTTTTGCAGCGTTGTAGTCTTCAACACTTGAATCGTGGAACTCAGATGAAGAACTCTAGGTGTCAGTAGCTTGATTCTTCATATTCTCCATAACTTGAGCAATAGTCTCAGAATCAGAGAAGTGATCATCATCTTCTTGTGCCTTGGCTTCTTCTTCTATTATCACGTCTTCCTTAGACATTATTTCTTTGGAATCAATTTCTTGACTATCCAGATAGGGATTGTGAGAAGAGATAACACAATGGATTCCATCTACCATTCTTTGTACAGCCATATGAGACAATTCGAGATCAATGTCCACATTGATAGGAGTATTAGCTGACTTGTCTTCTGTCTGTGGTTCAGAGGTAGTGACTTTCCTTCATAGAACACAGAAAGGTAGGAAGGTGACAATTTCTAGTGACAAGTTTTGGAAAGAATGAAGTCTTTGATGTAGTCTTGGATGAAGATGCATTCGTCCTAAAACAGTTAGTACACTCTCAAGAAGAAACACGAAGATTTCCTGTAGCTCAAACATAAAGCTTGGTAAATAGGATTAACAAGAATAAATTAACCAAGATAAGAAAAATATTTAATCTTTAGCTACAGTACTTAGCCATTTAAGATTAGAATGAAATGATAACAGGCAATATTATGAATGAAGAAGAGGTGTTTTAGCAAAACAACCTGATATAAGTTTGACTTGTTCAAATTAAACTGAAAGAATTAATCAGACTTTGTAAGGGTTACTAATCTAGGACACACACACACACACACACACATATATATATATATATATATAGAGAGAGAGAGGATTGAAGAAAATAAATGCGAGTAAATAACAAAATATTTGGAGAATTGAAAATAGTTAGATTGCAGGTTTATTAAAGTAAAATTCAATATTCACAATGAAATAATATCAAACAAAATTAGATCAACCACAACTAGATGTATATAACTAAAATAAGAAATAGGTAACAATAGATATTTTGAAAAATTAATAACGAGAAACAATGAGATGAACTCATGATCATCCTAAATCAATTAGGGCAAACGAATACCACTTTAAGAACTCCACAAAAATACTAAGATTTAATATGAAGTTATATAGCATTTTTCAAATGTATTCTAAATACAACTCATATTAATTTTGATATCAAAACATCTTGAAATAGAAGAGTATATTTCTCAATCCAATTATACATGACATTCAATTTTCAAGAGAGAAACACATAGCAACCAAGTATGCATGTCTTAGATCATGCTTAAAAAGATATGAAAGTGTATAATCAAAATAGTGTAGTGATACGGACTGTTAACCAACAATGAAGCCTTAAATGACACTTCATTAGTCACTTCATTTCGCCAAAACATTTTGAAATTGAGAATTTGTTTCCAAAGAATCATTATTAAGAGATACTATTGATCTCAAAACAAATTATGATATATCCAGCAGGTAGCTTTCACACTTTGTAAAGAGCGTCAATTTTTTATCCACATGATCAGAACCATTGAGATATTATTGATGATCGAAGGCTGATTATTTTTTTATGTGGACCGGCTTTGATAAAGGTAACCTCAATTTTTTATTCGTATTATCAGAATCAATGAGATACTAATGAAGATCAAAGACTGATATTTTTTAATGTGAATCGGCCATAAGATTTTCTTTTGAATTTGAAAGGTAGCTCTTTTCTTTATTGGATACAAACAACACCACCTGAATTATAAACTTTTTGTAGGAAACATTAGGATCAAGCACAAGTTTTCTCAAAAAAATCAATTCTTGTGTAGTATGGAAACTTTGTTTCTTTTGAAGTGTGTTGTGTGATTTTCAAATTAATCACTAAATCCTACCGCAAGCGCACGGCTATTCATGTAGTATTTAGGATGTCGATCCCACAAGGACTTTGAATCAAGTACCGAAGAACTCACAATTAAAATGATCTAGACAAATTGATTTCAAGATTTTGATTGTGATGAGTAAATTAAACTAACAAGACTAAATTATCTAAATTAAAACGCAAAATTAGATATTTGATTTAAAATAATAATTAAAAAGCTTCTAATTTCGGTTCACCGCAACAATGAATTTATAAGTTCCGTAACAATATTTTCGTTCTCAATGAATGTCATGTTTTGAAGGCGAATTACATAGAAATAGCTAATTGTATTTTTTCGAATTACTCTCAACTGTGCCTATATTAATTCAAATCTGATGTCTCGCTCAATGAATTAAACTAAACTCATTATGTCCTACAATTCATTTTAGCCTCTAGAAATTTAATCAACAGTCGTTCTCATGAATTTCTAGTTCGATTTTAGGGTTCCGTTACCTACGCCTCTCCTTTCAGTCCTTCACTTTAGTAACTAAGATTATTGCATAAACGTAGTAGTTTCACCTTTCGGTCATTCGATAGTACAATTTTATACAATTATTAGCAAAGCTAAAATAAAATCAAAACGGGTACATTCAAATAAACTGAAAGATAGAAACTTTATTTATAAATCAATTACGGGCTGCACCTAATCCTAGAATTAGAAAACTACTCACACATAATTAAAGGAACTAGAATAAATATTTTAAGAATAACCATGGAAATCAAAATAAAAGTAAAGAGAAGGGAAGAAGAAGAATTTGATAACAAAAATACTTCCGAATGATGAATCCACGAAATAAAGTCTTCAAACAAAACTACTTCAAAATGTTTATCTATGTCTAGTAGGAGAAACTGGAAGTAAAAGTCTATCTCCAAGGAGGGGAAGAAGGAGATATAAACAAGTAAAACATCCCTCCATAAGCCTTTCCTCTCAAGGCTCTCCAATCTCCCTTTAGATGTCATTTAGTCTAGATGCATAAAAATGTCAAAACTGGAAAAAGTTAGAAGTGACTCTTGAGCTGCCCCGATTAAAGGTTGTGAAATATTTCGCACCCAGGGTGCGATTGCTGCTAGAAATCTTTAACGTTAGCACTCGACAACAACTTTCTACCCACAAAAATAACCGCAGCCTGCCCACGAATGATGTAGGAATTTCAACTCCTTTTTTTCTTTTAATTCACCATTAAAGTTTGCCTTTGATTCACCAATAAAGCTTGACTTTAATTCAAAATGCTCCAAAACTGCACAATTAAGACAAATAAAGGTAATGAAGCCAAAACAATTAAATTTGCTATGATAAATGCAATATTGACTAGAAAAATAAGTACAAAGTATCCAAAAATATAGACAATATGTACATTTATCAAAGTGATATTCAAAAACTCATCGTATAGGAGAACAGTCGTGCAATGCAAGCTAATAAAGAGAGATAGATAGAGAGAGAGAGAGAGAGAGAGAGAGAGAGAGAGGATATGCCTAAAACAAACAAAGCAAAAAATAAATAAAAAGAAAGAATTACATATACATATGATTACCAACGTAACCACAAGGTGTGACACACTCAAACAATGCACAATTTAGGAGGTTTACAAAGAATGTAAACAATCCTATTCACCCATGTCTTGGCAGCTAAGTAAATCATAAGATAATCAAGTGCAGTGTATACATAGGGAAATATATTTTTCTCAAATAACTCTTGAGTGAAGATCAATCTAATGTCATACAGATTGTATTTAGTATCACAATTAAATTTTGATATATAATCATCATCCCAAATATCACATATGTCATAGTGTAATTCATAAATTCTCAATGATCTAAGAAGCATATAAGACAAATCATTTAAAAAATTATTTCTATTATACATGCTAGTTTTATTTATGATTTTTAACAAAACAACATAATTGCCATCTTTATCTAATATATGTAAACAATTGTTTATTATAGGCAACTTGATTAGATAAATTATTCCACACAAAATACCATAATGACTGGTTTTCCTTAGGAGTAATATTTTCATATAGTAAAACTTTTATAAGAGGTCTATGGTCACAATTAAGAGCATGATAGGTATTATGTGTTTTTCTTTTTATCACAGGTAAGTGTATTGGATTGTTTAAAATCTTTAATTTGACATTTAAATTATTTTTCATGATATCATGATCATAAAACTATAAAGTTTCAAAGGTTTCAAAACATACAAATTTTTTATGATTGATTTTATAGAAGGTATGAAATATGAGTTAATATCTAATAAGAATTTCACATGCACAAGATTAGGTAAAATATGCATAATATAGATTTTCATAGGCATGAGTTTCACTGTGGTCAGATTATAGCAATGAATAGTGGCAAAGGGTATTGAAATACCTTCTTCAATCATACTTACCTTCCAATAACTTTTATTATTGTAAACATTTTCACAAGCTAGATTATCTTGTCTTTTATCAAGGTATTCAGACCTTGTAATTCTTGATATCCTTTTCTTAAAGATATGTTCAGTACTTGCCATGTTAGTGAAACGAGAAATAGAGGCAGAGTAGATAGTATTCCGAACAGTTTTGGTAAAAACAGATGGATGAGGCTTCCAATTACCTTTCACCGGAGACTTCATTATATTTAACACCTTTTTTTTTATGCCAAAAAATGTACCAGAAACTGTTATGGACCTTAATCAACCAATTATTATTCAAAACATCAAATCAAAATTTTTCAGAGTAAACATTAATATTTTTTAGAACAATTTTGGAAACCTTGTTGTTCGGATTTTTCATTATTGAAAACAGCTTTTTCAAAGGACAATTCAAAGTTTTTGGTAAAACAATTTCTTGTAAATCAAAATGAGGATTTTGAAGCAAAGAATTTTTACTTGTAGAAAAACAATTTTGAACATTTAATGTAGCTTCATTTTTCTTTTCAAAACAAGCATATTCCTTTTGAAAAGAGTTATCATTTTGATAAAAAAAAAAAAAAAAACATTGTAAGGTTCTTTTTGCATGATATCACAGTGGTTTACCTTACTTGCATTAGTAGAGAAACTACTAAGATCTTGAATATCTTCCACCATAGATGAAGAACACTTACTTTTGGATTGAGAGTCTTGAGTCTTTCTTGAAGAGATATACTCCTTCTGGTTAAGATGCTTTTCAAAATTTTGAATAATTAATGCATCAATATCTTTATTCAAATTCATCTTCATCCTTGTTAGTTTGAGCTTATAAGACTTTCTTTTTCTTTTAAAATATTGAGTTGTTGGGAAAGATAGAATTCAAAATCATTAACACTATGAATGAGTAGATCAAAAGTAATAATATATGTTTTCAAAGAATTTTCCAGCTCAAAAATTTTAGTATTGAATTTTTTTGGAAGGGACCTCAAAATTTTGTTTATCATCCTTTCATTGGAGACTTCATCTCCTAAGGATTGTAAAGCTTTAGAAAGATCAAGAATTCTAAAACAATAAGAAGTAATACTCTTGTTTTCTTCTATTCTCAATTTTTCAAAATTGGTTTGAAGTCTAAAACGTTTAGATCGCCTCACACTTTCAGGGCCTTTACAATGACTTTGAAGTGCATCCCATGTATCATTGGCAGAACTGAAATTGGTAATTAATCTGAACATAGAAACTTCAAGAAATTTAAGAATAATTTTTCTAGCTTTGTCATTAAAGTTGGCAAGAACACAATCTTCTTTAGACCAAGCCTTTTCAGATAAGGGCTGTGACGACCCGACCCAGATTCCAACACGAAATCCCAAGGTCGTGCCACTGGAACTAACATAAGAAAAGGACAAGCACTTGTTAAACAATAGTTCGAGTTGAACAGTCAAGCTAACAAGCTCTAAAGATGAACATAAAGTCGTACTAAAATACGATATTTCAAAAATTGAATATGCGGAAGCGATAAAGAAATGAAGTTCCGGGCTATGAAGCTCGAAACCGAAGTTAAAGAAATCAAGAGAGACATTATCTCTCAACAGGGGAAAACAAAACTCGCTTGCCGCAGCATTGCAGACGTTGAACAAACCATCGGCACTCTAGGTCAGCGTTTCAACAAAGAACCAACCTGGTATAACAATTACTCACGGCTAAAGCATATCGGGGTTAACCAACAACTATAACATATAAAATAAAGAAATGACCCAAAGCTACTGCGTACCTGGGAGCTAAAACCAAGAACAATGGCACGACACAACATGTCATCCCAAGGAAGAATCAATATAAATACCCAAGTACTCTACCCGACCGTAAAGTGTAGATAACTTTACAAAATCGATCTCATAAGAATAGCAAAGTACATAATATATGTGACGATGCTAAAAAGAAATAGGACTCCACAAGCTACTACTCGGGGAAGTCTGCTGCTACTAGCACAAACCACACGATCTAATCTTGATCTATCGATCTGCGCTCTACTACAATCATGATCTACTCGACCTCAACGCGACAACCAATTTACTGCAACTAAAAAACAAAGTACGAAATGAGTCATAATGACCCAGTACGCTACTACAAGAGATATGTAACATATAATTATGTAACATAAAATAAATCATGGTGTCATTTTACAAAGGAAAGAAAAATCGTGAAGAGGCATCGTATCATTTAGATACTCCATATGATAACTATTTCTTCTTACTTACTAAACCGTCCAAATGAACCATGGTGTAATTCCATGTTCAAACACAAATCAAATGAATTAGAACGTAGTTCCTATAAAAACATCATATGCAAGTATATATAATTATATATACACTAATCAAATTATTCATAGAATCATTAAGTATATGTGTGCATATTTATATATATACATGTCAAATCTTTCATAGCATCATCAAATAGAAGTATGTATATCTAAATATATACATATCATATCGTTCATAGAATCATTAAGTACAAGTATGTATATTTACAGTTATACACCTAAAGTATTTCAATAATACACAATCAAGATAAACACGGTCAATTGGATCTCATGTTCAGCTAACACTTTGTTATCACATAAGTGTCCATAGTAAGCCACGTAAGGGATAGAGAAGTTATTGAATCAATGTTGTTGCGTCGCTCCTGCAATCACAACCGTTAAACTGCTTCGTGCTGCCAGATGTACGTGATTGATACATCGACATACCGAGGGATACTCGGGCCAATTTAGCACAATCCATGCGCTCTATTGGTTACGACAATGGGCTAACTTCCCCACTAAGGCCAACAGTGGAGGGTGTGTGAATTGTCTCCGGTATGACGATACATAGAAATCACGGATCTCATAATCCGTGAAGATGATGCATCGTCCCACCATCAACATATAAATTCAAGTAATGCCAGCTGGACTTATATGTAATGTACAAGTAGATTTTTGCTTGCCATGAAACCAAATAAGGAACGAACACCTCGTACAATTTCAAGTAGGTGAATTACTCTACTACATTTTCATGATTATGCACATAATTGTAATAATCATTTGAATCACGATTGAAGCTCAATTTAGTCTCGAAAGCACAAGTGTCAAGTTTTCCACACTAATCAATTCAAGTTCCAAAAGCTAGTAATCTAGTCAAATGGATTATAACGTCGTAGGATCTCTCCAAGATCCTTGTAAGGTTCATTTGTTCCTTAACTTGGCTCTGTTGAGTCATTAATACAGTTTCATCCAAATAGGGTATAAATGATATATGCATTTCTAGCCCTTCTATGTTCTTGTAGGCATAGCTAGGTTCTCGTTCGATTTAGGAACCCTAGTTCACGTATCAATAAGTTAAGTAGAAGATGAAAGCCTAAGTTGATTAATATCAAATCAAGTTCATAATCCCACCTATTAGTGGAATCCAATTTCAATGCAAATTAACAACCCAATAGTAGAACATGCATGAAGGCAAGAAACAATATATGCTTTATAAGTCATATTCATCAAGTATAGAGAATCAATCTTTAACAAGTATCACAATTATGCTTTCATAAGTCATAATATCTAAGAAGCATAGATGTTTATTTTTAGCATAAATCCAAGTTAAGTTCTTAACTTAACAAATACTAAATCACATATTGTCCAAGACTTCTATGTTAGTCTAGGGTCATTAAATCATTTAGATTATAGATAATAAACACATCCTAGAATGATAATTCATCATATTGTCCAAAATCCATATTAGTCCATGAATTAAACAAAACTATCCTTAACAAGTTCAAATATTACAAATCACTCTATGCAGCAATCTTGCTAATTGCATTAAAAATTCCTCCCAACACCAAATGTATTGAATCTTACATATTCAAAAAGTAGGCTCTTTAAACTATAACTTAGCCTTTTAAATCACTTCATTCGGACTTGTATTCATCAATCTATGATCATATCAAGATCAAGCTAATAATTTGTTTTTCTGTTATGATTATTATGCCCAGTCAACTTATAAATTAGACCATTAATTCCTCACAACTCCAAATTTCATGAATTTTATATATCTAAAAACTAGACTCTTGTAAGTATAATTTAATGCTTTGAAGTACTCTATTTGGACTTGTATTCTTCATAATACAGTCACCTCAATTTCATGTTAAAAATCTGGTTCTCTATTGTGACTCATTCTGCTTAGTCAACTCAGGGCCGGCCCTGTAAAATTAGGGGCCTAAGGCCGATCATCTTGAACGGGGCCTTCCTATGTAGCAAAAAAAATTCTATTTTTTGAATAACTAAAAAACAATCAAACAAACATAAAAGATAATTGAAAAAACACTTCATTGCAAGCAAATAAGCAAATCAATTTCAAATTATTCTTTTATATAAATTTTCAGTTTGACACACTCCAGTAATCATGTTTCCAAATAATTCCAAGTATTGAAAATTGAAATTGAAGGCTTGAAGGCTGAAGCATTATTGATTAATTTGATTAATTCAGAATTGAGAATTCAGACAGTTCACTATTTTGTTCAGAAATAGCATGAACAATTGAAATTTGAACTGAACATGAACTGATGAACAATCATTCAATCAACAATTGACCAAGTGACCAATACCAAGACCAAGACACCAAGTGAACAATCTGTTATAACAGTGTAACTCCAAGTGACCAAGACCAAGTCTCCAACTCCAAGACAGCAAGATTCCAAGGCCCAAAAGCAGGCGGCAAGGCCAAGCAATTAGTATTTAGCAATAGGCCAATAGCAATATAGCATGAACTGATTACTGATGAACAAGTGAAATTTGAACATGAAGTGACGAAGTCATGAAGAACAGCCGAACAGGTCAGTCTGAACAGAAGAATTGATAACTAATTAATTCAGAAATCATGTTCGTAACTTAAATCGAATGATTTCGAAATCATGAAGGCTGAAGCATTCATAATTAATTCATTCAAAAATCAGAATTTCAGATTAAGTTTCAATATTCAAAGAATCAAAGAAATTGTGAAAGGGAAAAATTGAAAAGTAGAAACTAGAAAAGTAGAAAACTTACCGAGATTGGGTTTCCAAATTTCAATTATTCGGCTTTCGGCAATTGAGTTTCAGGCTGGTTGGACGATCAAGACTCAGGCGATTCAGTCTCAGGCGATGCGTCCGCGACTCCGCGTTCGTTTGGAGAGGAAAGGAGTCTGTCAGTCTGCCGCTATTGCTTTGGGGGTTTAGAATAGGGCAAATTTTTTTTTTTTTTAATAATAGGCAGCAGATTTTTTGAGTTTATGGGGCCTAAAAAAAGAGGATTTTTTGGGGGCCCTAGGCCATGGCCTCTTTGGGCTTGTGGAAGGGCCGGCCCTGAGTCAACTTGTAAATTCAACAATGAATTGTTCATAACTCCAAATGAGGGGATTATTGCTTAGTATGAAACTATACTCTTTAGAATATATTTTTCCATTTTAAAACACTCCAATTGGATTTGTATTCATCAATTTATGATCACATGAAGATCATGTTAATAACTAGTTCCCCTTGTTCAGACTCAATGTTGCAGCCATGGTTCGTGATTCATTAAAAATACTTCCCGAACTCGAAAATTTATGAAAATTTATAGAGCATTACATAACATACACATGACCAACATATAATATTTTTAGGCAATTCCATGTAGTAGATTAGTACCAGTATGTTTTGGAAAACCACCCAAAATTATGACTGAATCTGTGAGGTTTCTTCCTAATTGGTGAAATCCTAAATTAGTCATCTCATTGAAATTTCCAATTGCAACAAATCCATGAACATTAGCTATTCCAAAGCATGTTTAGAAGACTTTTAATGCTATACACAAACCCAATTTATTAAGTCTAGAGGGTAGCCTTAAAATTTACAGAATTTAACCCTAACATGAAAAATTCTTTAAAGTTAACAATTGCAATGAATTCCTTCACAAGAATTACTCCTAAGCACAATTAGAACAACATTCATGCTTTACCCAAATCCAAATTAATAACTTAACAAAGCAGCCCCATAATTTCCAGATTTATAACTTGTTGAAATGAAGATTTCTATTTCACAAGAAGTCTTCCTAAGCACGTATACTACAACTATTATGAAGTGAGTATGTCATTATATTGATCATACAAATTTTCTGAGATTCGAAGCATACCTTTAGCCTAGAAAATGATGAGAAAATGAAAACAAAGTAAGAATTAGTAGTCTCCTCGTTGATAGCTACGATTGAATGGTCTCGAATCCAAAATCGGGTGGCCGGATCTTCGGGAAATCAAGAAATACACACTAATCTCACCAAGAATCTCCCACACACAAGCTCTCATCAATGGTGTCTGTAAATATCTAAGGTAGGAGGTGTAATGAGTGGAGAAAATCAAATATTTCAAGTCACAAAGGTTAGGGAGTGAGTGAAAAACAAGTGTTAAGCTCTTATAAGTCAATTTTTAAGTGAGATTAAGTCCCTAATTGAGGACTTAGTGTTAAAATTTTCACTTAGGCTTAATCCACTCTAATTAAGGTCTTAGGGTTCGATTTAGTGAAATTCATTAAGGGTCTCCAAGTAAATCCAATAAACAAGACAAAACTCAAATTTCTGGAAATACCGAGAATAAATTATTCAGTCAACTTTAAAAATGCGCATGTACTGAAATACAAGTCCAAAAATTACACAAGAGGAATGGTTAGAAATATATCGAAGTCTAGATTCTAACGCATCAAACGGATCTCAATTCTGAGTTGTCTACAGAAAACTATGGCCAAATTACTACAGACCTATCATGGCCGAGGGGAATACGTGAATCGGGCAAATAAACTTACGACGACTACTATGAATGTTGTAGCCACATGTAAACTTATAAACATGATTATTAGGAATGTAAATGCCTCCAAGCAAGTACACAAAGACTTAGGATCTCTCAAATACTTAAAGATTTGGGGTCTTACAAGGCAACAATAATTTATTATCTAAAGGGGTTGACCAACCATTAAGGACAAAATCCCAAACACACCCATCAATTGATTTTATATATATACTCATACGATTTTTCCAACTTTGGTAATTGGTACCATCAAGAATAGGAACCTTGATATACCCTTAATTCATCATGGCTACGATCAGAAAGGACCTTCTCTTTATGCGTCAAAAGTTGGCTCTGATACCAATTGTAAGATTGATTGTAGCGAGAATTATATAGATTACCTAATAGACTATAAGTAAAAATAGAAAAACTAAACAAAGGAAAACATAATAGAATGTTTTTTTTAAAACGTTTTAAACATAAACTGCTCAATGAATAGTTCATTGAAGTAAAAGTAAGTAGCTGGAATAAAGAAAATAAAACAGTAAAAAAGAAGTAAAGAGAAATTAAACACGAGAGATACTTTTGATCAAATAAGTAAATCAACTTATTTGATTGAGCGTCATGGCTAAAAATATTCCACTAGTAAAACGGTTTAAGCTCGTTACAATAAAAGACTAAGAAAGTGGAATTTATGCAAAGCTCTAGATAAATTAGATATGACGATGAATAACCTAAACACCTCAGACTACTTAGACTAACTGTAAATTCCCGAAATTTCTTAAATTAAATAAATTATGTTTTTTTGGATTTTTTGATATTAGTACTTCTGAAATCCATCTTGGGCTTGCTTAAAGATAATTGGGCCTAGTATACTTGAAAGTTTAAGTGGGCTTTATGTGTATTATTCTACCTATTATGACCTTGGGCTTGGCCATTAGTAATAGTCAAGATAAAAAGAATAAATAAATAATATAGTTGTGATAATTAGAATAAGAAAAAAAAGAAGGGAAGAGACGCAGGAACAGACTTAGATGGGAAGAGTATCGACGGAAGATGAAACGGGGAAGACAAACCAATCAACGAAAGAACGGTTAACCTCTCTTTGAAATAAAAGGGGGGAGTGATGAAGAGAATCACTTTCCAAAACACCAAGCTTAGAGAGAGAGCCAGTTATCGGAGCAAGGATTTTTTCCCAAATAGAGGACGAACAATAGAGACGGCAACAGAGGAAGGCACGTCCGACGGTTGCGAAACGAAGCTGAATCGAGGTAAACAAATGTCCTTCCGAATCAAAACATTTTTCTTTGATTTTTGTTCTCGTTCATGTTGGATTTTTTAGTCCCTTTGGAATTGGATTGGATAGAGATAGATGAATTAATCAATAGTAACAAAAAAATAATTGGACAACAAGGGAGGAGATGGTGTGTTTTGGGTTTTGTTTGAAGGTGGATTTGTATGAGATGGATATGGGTTATTACCTTGATTTCTTCTTAGAAACATCTGATTAATGGTAGTAGTTTGGCGGTTTTTGTTTTCCGTTTGGTCCTACCTTGTTCGGCAATTGTATGTTTCGGTACAGAGAAGTTTGTCTTTGATATTGTTGTTGGGAGTAATGAGAGGAGAAGAAGGAAAAAAATAAACAAAAAAAAAAAGGAAAGATAGAAGAAGATCAAATTAAAGGACGGAATAGCTGTGTGGAGCACTGGAACAAAAAAAAAAAGTGAGATTTATGAGGAAGAAATGAGTAAGGGGATTATTATATAACATTGGAAAAGTCAACTTTTTTTAAAACCACAAAAATAAGAAATCTGTAGATTTGTGGCAGGTGGTGATGAATTTGTTTTTACAAATTCATCCCCCAATTTTGAAGATTTAAATTAAGTACTTATACTTTCAGAAACGTACCTTTGAGCTACAAAAGTTAGAAATAGACCCTATACAATTAAATTAACTTTATATTTATGAATTGTTAGTTATGTATTAAATTTTAAAGGTTACTAGGACCCTAAATTCAGAATTTTATTTTGTATTATGATACTTTAGATTCGGATAAGCGCGAGTAGCGACACGTTGTGCTCAAGCTAATTTTCGCAGCATCGCTAAGGTAAGAGATTATGCATTGTTTAGGTTATTTGAATTCTTTATTCCAAATTGTTAGGCTTCCGTTATTTCTTTGACATTTACCTTTCTTTGAAAATGTGTGCCGACCTTTGGTTGGTATTTGAATTTGAAATCTCGTCGTATCCGTTCTTTTGTTATTCTTAATTGTGAATTGCTTTATGAATCTCACAAATTGTTTAAACTCAATGTGTGATATTTTGTTCGGTTATCTTTAGTATTTGGTTTTGTTGAAATTGTAGTTATTTTTGAAAAACTCTGTTATGATCACTAAGACAATTGGAATTACCATTTGGCCTGTTAAGGTGACATTACACCATAGGAACTATGGTGGGATAATCTGGATATATCATTTTGCTTTTGACCCTTTTGGGGTACTTTGATATTTGAGGTTCTTTGGAGCCACCTTTTGTTTGGTCTAAAATGACCGCTTATGTGATCATAACACCATCCGTAGTATTTGATATTAATCTGATTTATTCTAATGAACTTCCTAATTGTTCCTCAATTAATGAATATTTAATCTTGTTAGATTTCAAAAAATATATATATAATTCCTTTTGACATCTCCATTTTTTACACTATATATTGTTTGACTTTCTTCCTGGTCAACTCCTCCTTAGAAACCGGAGGGGTTGTATATGAACTTACTGGACTTTGTTCGCTCACCCTTTTCTTACTCCCTTTCTTTCAGGATATAAGTAAGGAATGGAAATATGGAAATTTGGTTCGGTTCTGGTGGGTCCAATTGAAGAGTATAAAATTTTGTTATGTTGTGGACTATTATTTGTAATCGTTAACTGAAGTTTGGGAGTTTTATTTAGACATATATTTTGATATTGTAAGTAAATCTAGTACGGGATTTATGTTTGAATATTTGATGCTTACGTGGAAGATATATTAATTACGTTTTGGGTATTAGTATGGTTTTATTTTTTGAGGTTATTGGTGACGTGGCCATTATGTGGGCCCCTATAGTTGGGCCTAAATTTTGGGCCGTTACAGTTGGTATCAGAGTTTAGATTTTACATCCAGATGGGTTAGAAAGTAAAATTCATAGGATGTAATTGTATGGTAAGAGTAGGACGATTTTGCACTTAAGGTTATCCACTATCACTAATTAGGTACATGGCTTACTTAGAGAGATAATAGTGATGTCAAAACAACTAATTTACTTTCTTTGAATTTGTAGGAAATGGCGCATAACACAGGTAGGACATTGGTCGCTCCACCCAGGATAGTTGTTGGAACGAGATTGAGTACAATGCACACTAGAATAGTCGAACTCGAGGGGACTAATCAAGTATTGGTGTAGGAAAACCAATTGCTAAGAAATGAAAATCAGCGGCTAGCGAATGAGAACAATGCCCTTCTAGAACAAGACAGAGAGATGATGAAGGCAATGAAACTGGCACAAAATGCCATGTTTAGACCCTTTGATGAAATAGATGATGCTAGGACAGCCAACGCGGAAGTCGAAGCGAGGCTGAGGAACACTGAATTCTTGGTTAAGAATGCTTGGGATGCAGACCAAATGGCCATAGATAATGGACCAGTTGTGGAAGAAGATCCAGAAGATCTAGAGGAGGAGGAGGAGGAGGAAGACGAAGAGATAGTGGACATCGAGGTGGATGTCAATCCAGTAGTTAACATAGGGGATCAAAGTGATGAAGAATCTGACCCAAGTGTGGACAAAGACACCCATGCAAAAGATAATTAAATAAGAAACTTTTTCTGAATGATTAATTTAGTTGGGATAAAAATGGCCACCTAAAGTGGAATTTGGGGGACATTTTGTTTGTTGCTTTTGTTATTTGAACAATGGAGCGTATTTTATGCTTCAGAGATTTGTTTATCATACAATTAATAAAATTTGAAATAAATGAAGAAATGTCTGGTATTTATTTTTGAGTGTATGAATGTGTAATTTTGTATAGGGTACTTCTTAGAACTTAACGATGTATACCAAATCATATTATGATGTCATACTGATTGAACTACGCCACTATAAGAATAGTGACCCTAAACCTTACTGACGTCTCAACGTTCTGTCTCTGTACCTGATGGCATGTGGAGGTCGTGCTGGAGCTCGTGGTCGTGGACGTGGTATGGGTGCTCGAGCTGCTAGGGTCATGTTGAACTCCATTTCAGAGGATGTGGGGGAAAATAGTGTGTCTGCACCAAACGTAAACACCAATGGACCAAAACATACAACAACCCAGTCTAATGCAACGGCTGCTAGACCAACACCAGTAAACCCTACTTTCTTTGCGCTGCTTCAAACTATAGCACAAGCCCTGGTGGGAAATAGGAACTAAGATAATCCAACACCTGGAGCACCAGAAATACCTGCACCGCATGCAACGCCGGCAACATCTATAGCGACTGCTACTCCACAACCACAGCCTGCAGCACATCAACCTGGGCCAATGGTAAAAGACCCACTGGACATCATCCAGAAGAGAGATCTTAAACCTTTCTCAGACGCTTCAGATACTGAGAAGCCCGAGGATTGGATTGAAAGCATGAAGAAGATCTTTAGGACAATGACCCTCACTAGTGAGCAAAAGGTTAACCTTGTCACATTCAAATTCGTAGGGGAAGTCGATCAGTGGTGGCTGTCAGTAATGAGGACTGCTGAGGCAGATGGGACAGGAGATTATACTTGGGAGATGTTCTTGGAAGCTTTCAAGAAGAAGTACTTTCCGCCAAGTGTACGTGATAGGAAAATAGTGGAGTTTATGAGCTTGGAATAGGGAAAGATGACCTTGGACGAATATGCCGCAAAGTTCACCGAGCTCTCAAGGTATGCTCCGGACCTCTTCGAGAACGATTACCAGAAGGCAAAAAAGTTCGAAAGGGATCTTAATGGTAAGATTAGTTATCGGTTGGTACCACTACAGCTAGCAACTTATGCAAAAGTGGTGGACCGTGCCAGAGTGATTGAGCATGATTCGGAAGCTTACCAGAGGAAAAGAGATGAGCACAAGAGGGGAGCCGATGAAAATTCGGGTATGTTCTGTAGTCAACCAAGTGGTTAAGGGAATGTAAGCAATAGGAATAAAAGAAGAGCTACTGAAGATAACCATTTTAGGAGTGGAGCTCAGTCATTTAAAAACCAGCCGCATAATCAGAGTCAGCAGAATCAAGGCCAGAACCGAAACCGAGACGCGAACCCCTTATGTCGTACTTGTGGGGGTAAGCACCAGACACATTCTTGTTATCGGAACTCTAGGGCGTGCTTCAATTGTGGGAAGATGAGGCACTTAGTTAAAGATTGCCCAGAGCCAAACAAGAACACCTTCGTCAAATGAGCCACTAGTGGAGACAAGGAGAAACCTAAGGGACAAGGACGTGTGTATGCTATTACTGCTAAGGATGCTCGGGCAACAAATGATGTAGTGACAGGTACCTTGCAATTATACTCTAATGATGCTTATGTTTTGATTGATCATGGTGCAACCCACTCTTTTATATCTGTTTCGCTTGCATGTCGAATGAAATTGTCACCCCAGAATTTAGATGAGGTTTTAATCAGTGACACCCCGACGAAAGAATCCATCCCTATCAAATCAGTATTTAGATCATGTTCTTTGAAAATAGAGCATAGAGAAATGCCTATTGATTTGATCCCTTTAGATATGCAAGATTTTGATTTGATTTTAGGGATGGATTGGTTAGCCTCTTATCACGCTAAGGTCAACTGTTTTGAAAAAGAAGTGGTTTTTGTATCCCGGGTGAACCAGAGTTCAAGTTTAAGGGGTCTAAACCAATGGTTTTGTCGTGCTTCATTTCGTCGTTAAGGGCAAGGCGACTCTTGAGAAAAAGATGTCAGGGTTACTTAGCCTCCATCATCGACACCAGTAAAGAAGGGGTCACCTTAGAATCACTTTCAGTGGTTAGGGAATTTTCATATGTTTTCCCAAAAGACCTACCCGGCCTTCCACCAGACCGAGAAGTAGAGTTTGGGATTGATTTGGTGCCCGGGACGGAGCCTATCTCTAAGGCACCATATAGGATGGCACCAACAGAATTAAAGGAATTGAAGGAGCAGTTACAAGAGCTTTTGGAAAAGGAACTAATCAGGAATTAAAGGTTACTAGAAGGACCCTAAATTCAGAATTTTATTTTGTATTATGATACTTTAGATTCGGATAAGCGCGGGTAGCGACACGTTGTGCTCAAGCTAATTTTTGCAGCATCGCTAAGGTAAGAGATTATGCATCATTTAGGTTATTTGAATTTTTTATTCCAAATTGTTAGGCTTCCGCTATTTCTTTGATATTTACATTTCTTTGAAAATGTGTGCCAACCTTTGGTTGGTATTTGAATTTGAAATCTCGTCGTATCCGTTCTTTCGTTATTCTTAATTGTGAATTGCTTTATGAATCTCACAAATTGTTTAAACTCGATGTATGATATTTTGTTCGGTTATCTTTGGTATTTGGTTTTGTTGAAATTGTAATTATTTTTGAAAAACTTTGTTATGATCACTAAGACAATTGGAATGACCATTTGGCCTGTTAAGGTGACATTACACCATATGAACTATGGTGGGGTAATCTGGATATACCATTTTGCTTTTGACCCTTTTGGGATACTTTAATATTTGAGGTTCTTTGGAGCCACCTTTTGTTTAGTCTAAAATGACTGCTTATGTGATCATAACACCATCCGTAGTATTTGATATTAGTCTGATTTATTCTAGTGAGTTTCGTAATTGTTCATCGATTAATGAATATTTAATCTTGTTAGATTTCAAAAAAATAATAATAATTTCTTTTGACATCTCCATTTTTTTGACACTATACATTGTTTGACTTTCTTCTTGGTCAACTCCTCCTTAGAAACCGGAGGGGTTGTATATGAACTTACTGGGCTTTGTTCGCTTACCCTTTTCTTACTTCCTTTCTTTCAGGATATAAGTAAGGAATGGAAATATGGAAATTTGGTTCGGTTCGGGTGGGTCCAATTGAAGAGTATAAAATTTTGTTATGTTGTGGACTATTATTTGTAATCGTTAACTGGAGTTTGAGAGTTTTATTTAGACATATATTTTGATATTGTAAGCAAATCTAGTAAGGGATTTATATTCGAATATTTGATGCTTACGTGGAAGATATATTAATTACGTTTTGGGTATTAGTATGGTTTTATTTTTTGAGGTTATTGGTGACGTGACCATTATATGGGCCCCTATAGTTGGGTCTAAATTTTGGGGCATTACACTAACTACCTAGACTGACTACCTAGACTGATACACACTTAATAGCTTTTAACAAAGAGATATGAGGAATTAACATAAGATTGTGTTGGTGACAAAGTGAATGAAATCTCCGATATGGCTTCATTCAACAATTCATTCAGAATGCAGCAGCAATACTTCGACCTCTTTTCTCTCTTCTCTATATTGTGTTCTCTCTTCTAAGTTGGTATTTTCGTGATCTTCAATGGTGAATGTCCTCTTGTATTTATATGCACCAAGAGTACCTAGAAACCTTGTATAATAAGAAAACATACTTACCATAAACAATTAGTAGGTTAGTGTATTAAATAAGGAAACTAACTCTAAGTAATATTGACTTACCAATTTACCATATATATAGATTTCCTAACCTAAATTAAACTAGGTCAGTCATAGGACAGCCGTGTGTAGGGGAAACAAGCAACACACCACAACCTTAGGAACATGAAATAATTTATACAAACCCTAAACCAAAATATAATCAGTCTCTAAAATAACCTTACTATAAAAGACATAACAATTAATAATAAACCATGTTAAATACTAAGAAATGTAAAATAATTAAATAATATATTCTAACTATATAAACAATTAAAACAAAGTTAATTTATAAAACTCTAACAATATAAATATATACTTAGTGATTATAAACCATAAAGATACATAAACTCTAATGAGTAATTTCTTCCAAGAATATCCTTTCAATATTAATTTAAATAATTAAACAATGTCAATAAATTAATCTCTAACATCTCCGAAGGTATTTATCATACTATGACTTAGTTTTTGCAACCACCAACGAATTCCAAGAAATGATAATTTGATCCCATAATTTTTTTCGTGCGAATCATTTTCTAACAATTTGCCACATTGTTTTTATTAATATGCCACCGACAAAGAAAATATTTTGATGTTGTAAAAGTTACCTCAACTACATTTATCAACGCAAGTTCTCGATCACTTACAATCACAGTGGGTAAAGAGGATTGATTCATCAATGCTTTCAAGATAGTAAGTGCTCAAATGTAGTTCTCTTGTTGCTAAAACCTCATATAAACAGATGCAACAAAAAATGACATATTTGTCGACGTGACACCAACAATCTCCAATAAAGGTAACTTGTACCTGTTTGTTTTGTAAGTGCAATTCATCAAAAGAACGTTTGAAAAAGAACGCAATAAGTCAACACTCGTAGGGTGAGCAAATAACAAATCCTTCATAGTGTTAGTCGACTCACATCTTCTATGATGATAGTAATATCCATGATCAATCAATTTTGACACAAGCTGCTGTATCCGCTATCGACTATCACGCTCCACAAATCTATTCTTCATACGACAATTGTAGACAATCTTTAATGATGACTTATTATCTTAAATTTTTTTGTGTAAACCCATCAAAATGTCCTTTGGCCGAGTATTGTCATTTGACATGTCCAGAACATATTCTTTCTCCTCCCGTACTAATCGACCAACGTATGAGTGGCCATACAGACGAGGCTCCTGTGAACGATTATGCAACCCACATTCAACTGAAAGTTCCCATTCTCCATCACCGGATACTTATCTACCCCTCAAACGAAATGAACATCCACACTTCTTCGATCCACGTTCTCTCCTACCATCTTCCTTTGTTAATTCCTTTATTACTTCCGTTGTTGCTTTACTCAAATTATCAACAACCTTGGATTTGGATTGACAATGATACCCATTACATTCGCAACCCAAATACAGTCGTGTTCCTCTTTTACCCGTTCCACTATCCGACCTAGTAGTAACTATCACAAAACCATGTTCCTTTCCTGTGACACGTACACAATCACACAAATCCTCTCGAGATGGAAAATGTGCATACGTTGGTTGTGAACACATCGATGTAATCTACATGTAACACCTCGCACCTTTGTTAGCTCGGTTTGCGTGCCATACTCGCAATTCTTCTTTTGTGGGGTGTATGATTGGTTAGTGAGATTGTCTAGATGCGTATGAGAGACCACATTAAGACCAAAACGCTATTAAGAGATTCCCTATAGTTGTTGACTTGCTAAAGTCACAAGTCGTAACCCGACAATAGTCGGAATGCGACGCGATTGAGAGTTTGCTTGCATATTAGGTTCGTGACCTCGGTTTGGTCCTAGACCTTTACATGATGATGGATTAACATGTTTAGATGTATTAGACTTCAAGTTGGAGGTGTTCCTTAAGTCTATTGATGAGTTGGAAGCTTTGGAGATAGAATTCGTCTCTATCACGTAGTTCGGGGATTGAGTCGCGTAATCGTCTCTTCTTTGGAGTCCTTATTCTACTAGTTGTTGCTTAACTTCTTAGAAGTATTTGAGCCTATTCATTAGCCTTTGAGACTTGCTTTAAGCCTCCTTTCATTGCTCGTTCGATTGCTAGTTCATTCGTCGTTTCGGTTGCACGTTGTTGTACCTTTTCCCGGTTTCGCTCCAAGTTGTTTCGGGGGTTGTTTGTGAGTGTTCTACGAGAGTTCTAGACCTACTTTGATTGGTGTTTGAACCTTGTTTGGTTTGGTTAAGTGTTTGAGGGTCTTTTAGGTTGCATTTTGAGCCTTTTTGGGTCTGCCGGGCTTGTGGCCGCAAAGTGGAATGGCCTTGCCTCCGCAAGGTAACCAGAAAATGGAGAGTTTGGCATGCAGGTACCTTGCTGTCGCAAGGTAGGAAGGACCTTGTGGTAGGAAGGACCTTGTGTAATGATCCGAACCCGAGAGTTCGGTCCGCTACGCGTAGCCTACACACTGGCCCACTGAGCACGCAGCACCTTGGGTCATCAGGCCCACCACAAGCCGACCCAAAAGTCCATGGATGATGTTGGTGCCCAGTAGTAGCGCATGGCTTCCTTATAAATCAAACACAAGTCCCACATCTACCCGATGTGGGATTGGGGTATTACAATCTCTCCCACTCAAATCCTTGACGTCCTCGTCAAGTCCGAATCATACCCCGGGCAATGCAGGAATCAAGAGGTGGCTCCCACCTTCTGCGGTGTAGCACTTTGTCCCGCACAGCACTTTGTTCCCACATTTCCGGCCGGGACGCGCTCTGATATCATTTGTAACGCCCCGAGCCCGAAAGCCCGGTTCGCTACGCGTAGACCACACGTCCGCAAGGGCTTGCTGTCGCAAGGTGGGAAGGACCTTGCATCCGCAAGGTCCCCTGACTGGTTTGCTCTGTTTTGATGTTTCTCGAATTCTACACTCAAACCCCTATCCAAAACCCTTTCTAAACCCCACCTAAACCTCCCAAACCCTCATTACTTATAACCTAACATCATTAACTTGTTTTACGTGTGATTAAGTGAGTGCATTAGTTGGATTAAAGAACCCAAATCAGATTTTTATGAACCACGAAGGTTTAACACTTGTCCCACAATCATTTTGACTCTTTTTACACCACAAAATCAGTCTTTGTGCCCTCATTTCTCACCCCTCCTCTCCAAAAACGGGAATGGCTTCTCTCATGGTTCCTCCATGAGTTCTTGAGGGTTCTTCTTGACCTTCCACGATTCTTCTTCTCCATTGCTCAAGCCCTAGCTATAGAATCGAAGAGCTCGACGAGTAGATTACTTCCAACCGATTGCTTTCTCGTTTTTCTTTCTTGTTTGGAGTTTGAAGGTAAGTTACTTCTTCTCTCTTTGATTTTGTACTCATTAATCCTAAGGAAAACAAACTCTATGCTATTTGAGGTCAATAAGTACACATACTTGCTTTGTGTGACTTTTAACTTGTGGTTTGAGCATGTGAACTTGTTAGGAGCTCATGTAGGATGACTTCTATGATTGTTGAAGTATATTATTACTCTTCATCTTATGTTTCTAGGATTGTGAGCATGCTAAAAATCATGTTTACATCTTATTTGGGTTTATTATGGAAGTATGCCTATGTTTGGGGCTTTGGATGTGTGAACTTACTAGATATCATGACCTACTTGACTTAATGAGTCTGCCCTTGTCGGACTTGGTTCTTGTTTGAGCATGCGAGTAAATATCTGCTTGTGCATTGCATAAAAGTCCAGCTGGCATTATTTGGATTGATTTTTCTGTCAGGGTGGGACGATACATCGCCTATACGAATCGTAAGATTCGTATTCGCTATGGATCGCCGCACCTGGGACCTCACACACCCCTCCATTGTTGGCCACAATGAGGAAGTAGCCCCTTTGCCGTATCAATACGTGCGCCATTGGCTTGCTATTTAAATCGAGTAGGTTCTCGGTACGAGTCGATGTAGTCACAGAGCATCGATGGCACGAACCAGTTTAACATTGTGTAATGCAGGAGCAACACAACGACAATAGTTGGGTATCTTCTCTATCCCTTATATGGCTTACTACGAGCATTTATATGAAAAACAATGCGCTATACGGTTTATGAAGTTTATGTTCCTTGATAACTTAATACAAGTTTATTATTGGTATGCTATTAAGATGCCATGATTTTATACATGCTTGTGCATTATGCCATGCCACGCCATACAGTTGCATTTAGTAGTTTACTGGGTCATTATGACTCATTTAGTGTGTTTGTTTTCCTTAGTTTGTGCAGTGAGCCGTTAGTACGCGTTGCGGTTGCGCACTAGTGAATTCTAGCAGGTGGCCCTCCCGACGATAGCTTGGATTTATTATTGTATTTATTCATCTTGTGAGATACGGATGTAAAGTTTTGTAAACTTTACTTGGGTAGTTATGTTAGTATTTTATTATAGTATTAATTTGGGAGCCGACTTGTTTGGTCGAGCTGTTGTATTTATTTAGAAGTTATTCTGTCGTCTTCCAGAGCAAGGTTTTAGCTCGCGTATTCTAGTATTGTGTTATGGTCGTTTCTATCTTCGACAATTTTAGTCGTGAGACCTTGTTTAGTTGTTAGTATTTAAATCTCTTATTCTTTTAGTTGATTTGTCCCTCCGGCATGTTATAGCCGTTGAGTGGTTGTTTATCAGGTTGAGTTCATGGTGGTTCGCCGGCCTTTGGTTGCCGATGGTTTGTTGCACGTGCGCAATGTTGCGTCACGCGCGTCGTAGATTTGTCAAGAGATAGTTATCTCTTATCCTTGCGTTCCTTTGTTTAGGATTAAAGGCTTGGGTTCCACTAATGATTTGCTTCCGCAGATTTAGTTTTAGTTGTTCCGTTTTGCCGTTATGGCCTTACATTCATGTGTTGAGCTTGTTGGCTCAACTCTTGACTCGCACCATTATGTTTAGCAGGTGCTTGTCCGTCTTTTAGCTTGTCTTGACGGTACAACCTTGGGATTTCTCATTGGAGTCCAAGTCGGGTCATGACACTACAACAATATCTTGAATTCGACTTGGATCTACAACACTAGGCTCCATAAAGGGATGTCTTTGAATCCTGAAAAAAAAACAAAATTGCATGTCAATTACACATTGTGCGGTTTAGCACACAAATGCACACATCTAGGCTTATGCGGCCAACACTTGGTGCACAAAAGGAGTGTGCGACAAGTGCTTTGTTCACACAATTAGTGTGCGGTCAACATTTGCTGCATAATGCGAGGCATGTGCGATGAGTTCTTTGCGCACACAAGAAAGCGTGTGCGGCAAACCATAGCCACACTCGACGAACATCAAGCAGGTTTCGAATTCCGACAAAAAATAATGAAAAGTGAAGTTTTAATCGAATAAAATGGGAGTAATACTTACATTATTTGTTTCCATTACTTCTTTAGGCTCCATGTTTAATATTTTTTTTAACAATATGATGTAGGGTTGAGGAGAAACTAAACAAAAGTGAGAATTGAGGGAAATGAAGAGCTACAGTACGTTTACAAAATTTGGGGTGCAATTAGAATCTTCACATTTTATAGAATGACATTACTGTAATTATGTTGTGGGGTGTTGAAAGAAATGATTGAGGTTGAAGGGTTTATTTTATCGTTTTACACAATGACATTTTTTGTAAATTTAGAACTTGAGGGTGTGAAGAAAAGATGTTGATGTGTGTTAACTTGACCCAATTTGTGTGTGTGGAACATTTTAGTATTTTTGACGAAAACCTTTTGAAAGTCCATGATAGCGGATGCTCTAAGAGCAACCATAATGGGCAATTCCCAAATTGTTTAAGAATTTCATCATTGTGGGCAATTTTTATTTGAGAATTGTTGCTCAAAATTCTTGTTTAAGAATTATAAGGAATCCGACCAAGGAAAGAGAAACACACATGCCACCTGTTTTTATTTTTTATTGTTACCTTTTGGTTTAAAAATAAAAAAGTAATATTTCCTCCGTCCCTAAATTATTGTCCTAGTTGATTCGACACACGGATTAAGAAAAAAACAATTGAATTGATTATTTATATTGGTTCAATGTGTAGTTTTCTTTAAAACTCATGTGTATATGACTCATAATTAAAGTATGATTAAAAAGTAAGGGTAAAATGGTAAAAGTAATATTCTAAAAAAACTAAGTTTCAAACTAGATAATTATTTTGGGACGAACGAAAAAGGAAATGAGCACGTTAATTTAGAAATGAAGAGAGTATAAATAAAGTGAATGATTTGGTAGTGAGATCCATATAAGAATGATTTAGGTGTTGCTTTAGGGTCGCTCAAACAATTAAGAAAATTAATTATTTAATAAAAATAAAATTTTAAAATACGTAGACGGCAGCGAGAATTAGCGAAGAATTTGTGGGAGAATTCAAGTGAAGGGGATGCTCTAACTAGTTTACCGTACTAATGAGCTTCCCTCGTCCTCTATTTTAGCAGAGAACTCAACTCTGTCTCTGTCAGCATAGAGAGAGAGGGACGGCTTTTCTATTTTCCCATTTCTTTTTCGGTTTTGCTTTTCAAAAAAGCAAATTCTTCGCCTTTCCCCTCTGGAAATTACATACTCCAGTATAATTCATTTAAACAATCGGAAAATTTACGAAAATATTTGGATCAATTGTTTTATAGGGTCCCTTTTCTACAGTCTTATGAGGTGCGAGCCTTGCCCCTGCCCCTACATTTTTTTTCTTTTGTCTTCATCTGAATTGTTACTTTTTCTTGATTTTTATTTGTTTGTGATTGAGCTAGTTAGGGTTCTTTCATCTTTTAACTAAACGAATTCGAAACTTGCTCTGGGATGATTCTTTTTGTTGCTTTGCTTACAGATTTTTCAAGTTAATTCAACTGGTCCGTCTCTGTAATTTAGATTTGTTGACACTAACCAACAACCCACATTTAATTTTTGAGGGTTTTCAAAGTCAATTAATTGAGATTCTTTTTGTTGTAGATGAACATATTTTCTAACTATTTTTTTGTAATTTTGGGATGTTTGACAGAACCCACAGTCAATATTTGAGGGTTTTTCCCCAAGTCAATTGATTGTTGAAGTTGGATTATATCTAATTGAGATTCTTCTTGTTGTTTGCTTTAAAGATTTTAAGTTAATTTAACTAGTATTTTGTAGTTTAGGGATGTTTGACAGTAACCCACATTCAGTGTTTGAGGGTTTTTCAAAGTCCATTAATTGTTGAACTTGGTTTATAATTAGTTGAGATTCTTCTTGGTGCTTGCTTACAGATTTTTAAGTTAATGTAACTTGTCTTTTTGTTATTTAGGGATTAGGGATAGGGATGTTTGACGTTAACCCACATTCAATTTTGAGGGATTTTTAAAGTCAATAAGTGTTGAACTTGGATAATAATTAATTGATATTCTTCTTGTTGCTTGCTTACACATGTTCAAGTTAATTTAACTAGTTTCTTTGTAATTTTAGGACGTTTGACACTAACCCAGTAACCCACATTCAATTTTTGAGGGTTTTCAAATTCAATCAATTGGTGAACTTGGATTATAACTGTGGGATTTTTGGCTGATCAGCACAGATTTTTTATTAACTGGAAGAAGCTATGACGAGGATAGGTCGTGATTTTAGTCATACAATGCAAAGAGACGCTGTTCCACCTGTCTCAGCCGATGTTATCTTTGCTTCAAGTCGGTTCCCCAATTACAAAATTGGTGCGAATAACCAGATTGTTGACGTTAAGGAAGACCCTAAGTTATTGTCTATGAAGGAGGTGGTCGCACGGGAAACTGCCCAGTTGCTTGATCAGCAAAAACGTCTTTCTGTTCGCGATCTTGCCAGCAAATTTGAAAAGGGTCTAGCTGCGGCTGCTAAGTTGTCTGACGAGGTTTGCCTCTCCCAATTTACTCGATCTCCATTATGGCTTCGTTTATCTAATTTTTTTGGTTGCCCCACATATGTTTTGGTTCTGGGTTCCATAGAGGAATTTTTTTTCGTTTTTTCTCACCCAATGTTGTTTTTGGTCCTCAATTTAAAAGACTTTTCATGCAGTTACTTTACATTCAAAGCTGATACTCCTTCCTTTCCAATCCAAGAGTCCTACTCTCCTTAAGCATGCTATTCTAATCCTATTCTAACTCAACCACTTGTATACTATATTAAACAAGTTGTGCACAACACATTCTTTTGTTATAATGGTTACTTCTAATGGTAGTCATGTACCTCTTAAAAAATTGACTTTTCCAATGAGAAGTCTTGAGTTAGCTCCTTTGCATCTTATTAAAAGCTATTCATTCATTGGCTTCAGGGTAAACTCAGAGAAGCAGCATCTTTAGAGAAACATGTTCTTCTTAAGAAGCTCAGAGATGCGCTCGAATCTTTAAGAGGCCGTGTGGTGGGTAAACACAAGGATGATGTGGAGGAGGCCATTACTATGGTGAGTTTTGTGTCTTGATTTTCAGAATGAACTGCTTTCCTTGTAAGCAATGTTAGCCCACGTGTGATGTTAGTTATGTCAATGATACAGCTCTTCCTTGTACCTAGCAAAATTTATTTTCAAGCTCATGAACACTGAATGGTTCACCTAAATATGTTTATGCAGTTTGCATCACAAAAGAGAGTTATGTATTATCAAAATTTATTTTCAAGCTCATATTTAGGTATAAAATGCTGTTTGCATAATTGCTGTCGACTCTATTTTGTGATTTTGACCATACTAGGTATTGTCGGTGTATGAATTTTTGTTAGGGGAACAGTTCACCTAAATATGTTTATGCTTAGAAGTGTTAGGTGGAATCTACAGGCAGGTGAAGCAACAAAAAACTATCTATGCATTCTATCCTTATATATAATTCTTTTTATCGAAAAAAGAAAAAAGAAATAGAAAGAAATTAAATATACTGAAGAAAGAGAAAAAGGGGTGTGGAGATTTTAGCAAAAGGAAGGCAACAGGAACAGCTTGAAAGAAAGTCACATCTCCTTCAAAATCCTCCTGAATATTGGTTTTGCACCTTTGGCCTTTGCCTTGTTAGTTTACTATGTTTTCTTAAATTTTATTTAATCATACTCTGTTGAAATCAGTTCGCGTCTGTGCTTGTTTAGTTATTAAATCCTAGTTAGTAGGGGTTTGTGGAGTAATTGGTGAAACTAGCTTTAGAATTTTTGTTTAAGTTAGTTTCTTATAAGGTTGGGTAAGTAACTTGCAAAGACATAAATGCAATAAAACTGCAATGTGAGTATGACCATGTTAGTTC
The DNA here is from genome assembly GCA_013146195.2 of Codonopsis lanceolata. Taxonomy (NCBI): domain Eukaryota; kingdom Viridiplantae; phylum Streptophyta; class Magnoliopsida; order Asterales; family Campanulaceae; genus Codonopsis; species Codonopsis lanceolata. The sequence continues at coordinate 11,113,323 of CM028384.1, read as the reverse complement.
CTTTCTAGGTTGGGTAAGTAACTCACAATGACATAAAGGCAATAATTTTTTTTTATACTACTCATTTATCATTTTAGAGTTTATACACTATCGAATAATACCGCTAAGGGATCGACTTCATTATTTGAGATCAATTAGTAGTTAAGAGGGACAGTAAAAATGATGTTAGTAGTAGAAGGAAAGGTGAAGTGGAGAAGTGCTTCTATCTGCGTATACCCCGTGAACTGAAAGGAACATTCAATATAGCCGCTTAACTTTATTAACTAAGGAACAACACACAAGTATTCAAGCTGTATTGTTGAGTACACCTAACTCCATGATAGCCTTTCTCTCTCTTACTTTTTTTTATAAAAAAGAAAAAATTATTAGATCAAGAACAGAGGCAAACATGCCATCCGCTGAGACAAAATGAGGAAACAAAGAGGAAAAAATTACAAAAAGTGGCTGATGCAAAAACTGCCCTCTAGTCTCTTGCTATTGTTGCTATGGGTGCTAGCTACTCTCTCTCTTTCTTTCTATCTCTAAGGTGGCTACCTTGAAACAACGGGGAGAATAATCAAGGAAGCTGGGCCAAAAGGTAGCACATGTGGCTCTTCAGAGGTCCTCACTAACTCAAAGGAAACTATCAGCAATAAGAATGTCTGTCTACTACACGGATGAAAAAACAACCAAGACGGATGCCTGCCTCAAAATTTTCCTTGAAAGAATTTCATGATTTGGTCCTATTTAGAACTGGAATTAAAAGAAGCTAAAAGGAATTTAAGTTGACCCCGGCTACACATCCTCTTCTCCTTGTTTTACTGTGAAGATGAGGATTCTGAGGAAGGACAAGGCATAGTTTGGTTAGAAGTGGAAGGTGATGTTCACGCTCTTCAATGTGCCACTGAGCCTGTATTCACCTCGGCAATCCTGCCCAAATTTCCTGCAAAACCTATAAGGGTCTGTATTGATGCTTGGAAAGTCAACTGGGCCTAGTATGAATTTTGATACACATGAACAGAATTCCAAGATCCAGTCTTTCACCAGTAGTCATCGACCAAGACCAACTCCAATTCAAATCGAGCTGAGAGGGATTCTGCTCTGATGGGTCCTCTTATCTGGGCTGCTAGGATCTCTTTTGGGGACTTTGAACCTAATGGAACTCCCACAACTCCTCAAAACTCAGGAGAAGTTTCTGCTCCTACAGCCACAGGTACAGAACTCCTTTACTGTTGGGCACACTAATATTGGTGTTTCTAAAATCCCTATGGTAATCATCTGAAAAGGTTACACCTCTTTGGAGTTATCTTTTGTGTGTTATTTGATAGAAGAGCCTCTTTTCATTATGTAAGTCCTGGGCTATGGAAATGCTGATGACCTAGGTAAAATTTTATAACTCAAACCTGATTTCTTTGTTATTCCTATTTGCTGGTGTATCTTGGGATATGACCAGATTTGTCCCTGAGCTTCTTCAAGGGTGGTCGTTGTTTAGAAGAAGAAATAAGAATGCTTGCTGGGATTTTGCCCCTTCAAATATGTTACCTTGAAGAGATCATGCCTGGATATGTAAATGGTCAAATCTGAATCTAGCATTCCCATTTGGGTGAAACTGTCAAATATCCCCGTACGGCCTTATGACTGTGGACTGAAGAAAAACTTGGCTAACAAGGAAGATAGTTGGTACTCCTTTGTATCTTGATGCGTCTGCTTGAGCAATGAATTTTCCTTTTGATAGGATGTGCATTGAATCCAAAGCATCTTCATAAATTCCAAACTCTCTTAAAATTAAATTGAAAAATGATGCAATTCACGGCATTACGGTTGAAACTCCTTGGAAGCGTGGGAGATGCGCACAGTGCATGGTCTTTGGCCACTCTCTTTTGTTTTGCAAAGTTGCTCCCAAACCTTTGGCAAAAAAGGAAAATACTAAAGGCACGAATGGCTTAAAATATGAGTGGCCGAAAACTGAAGAATGCAAGAATTGACAATGCAGCAACTTCTCTCTCTGAAGTTTCTAATTCCTTTAATCCTCTCACAAGCCATGTGGCAGGTTTGGAGCAACTCACATACACAGATTCTATGCATGAGTAGACTTCAGGGGAGTATAATAATTTCAAGGTGTGATATTGGGAGAAATTACATGGTCTCAAAGCTTCTGGGGCTAAAGCATCTACCTCTTCATTGATGGATCGTATATACAGTCTTTCATTGAAATCAAGTACTTCCCATGCTGAAAATATAGTATGGATGACTCCTTAGATGGTTTGCTTTTGTTTTTCTCTTTGATGCATTTCTTTTGTGCGAGAGGTTTTGCGAGCTTTAACCTAGTTGTTCACTAGCTAGGTTTGATTGTCCTAAAGTTGGCCCATGAATTCTCTCTTGAAGTAGATTAGGATTAGCCTTGGTGAAGGCTTGCTTTGGACTTAATGTAAATTTGTGTTTGATTAATATAATTTGATTTCATTTTCCAAAAAAAGAAAAGAAAAGAAAAGAAACATGTTAAGTAAATGAATGTTACTGAAGTGAGAGTACTAAAATGGATGTGCAGTAAACCAATAAACGATGAAATTCTGGATGAACACAATTGCGAGTTAGTAAAAGTAGCTCCAATAGGAGATAAGGTGAGAAAAAAATCGCTTGAGATGGTTTGAACATATTACAACTTGTGGTATACTATTGAGGATGCGGAATGAAATTGAATTGTCAACTTGTTATGAAGTGAACCTTTTGTGGTTGGTGAAGTGGGTCATGTCATAAGGGCTATTGTGGCTGTAATCTCAAGGTCATTGGTTAATAATTTTTTGGATTCATTAAGTGAGAATGGTGGAGGAGCTTTTGGATGAAGAAAGGATGATTTTTTAGTGTGGTAGGAAGACTATCGAGGTTTATAGGAGCTGTTTCAAGGATCGAATAGAGTTTTGGCTTGTGGAGAGATACAGAGGCAGACCTCATGTGATCTTCCTCTCTCTTTACGAGTTTGAGTGGGTTTGCGCGCTTTTGGGCAGATTTTCAAGCTTTAGGGGTCTATGCTGGAAGAAGAGATGGGCAAGATGGAGAGAAATCACAGTGACCAAGGAGGAAATTTCTCGGGGCTGTTCATTAAAATCTCTGTTAGAGGTACAGGGAGATCGGGTATGATAAGTTTCCCCGAGTGCGTAGAAAATTCGGGGTGGGTGATGGTGGCAGAGAAACTCCGAAGATTTGCAGGATTCAGGACTGTAGAAGGCCACAGTGTACCCAAATCCTATAAGGAGGTGGCAGAGATTCTCCCTTGGCCTGACTTAGTTTGTTGTAATGGAGTTAGTTCTGCGGAAGTAGATTTTTCGGTGGAGGAGGGATCATGCAGTGGAGCCATGGAATTTTTGGATAGGTGCTTGGTGAGGAGTGTTGGGATTTTGGATTGCCCCCAGACCTGATGTAAGAGAGATTCAACAATGGGTTGATAAGAGGTGGAAGACACCAGGGGGTGTGAGGGTTGTTGATATGCGTGGTAAATTCTTTCTTTTTGAGTTTCCCTCAAAGATGGAAGCGAACCGGATTCGCAGAGAAAGAATTGGAAGTTCAATTAGATGGACCTATTACTGGATTGGTGGAATTTGAAAGTCGGTTGTCATCAAGAAGATTCGGCGTGGGTTAGGGTTCTAGGTTTGCCTCTTCATATGTGGGGGATGCAGGTGTTTCGCAAAATTGGGAAGGCTTGCGGTGGCTTCATTAGCGTGGATGAAAACGCAATTTTGAGGAAGGATCTGAGATGGACGAGAATTCTGGTGCGTTTCGAGGAAAACATACTGGGTACGGTGCACATTAGAGTGGGGGGAAGAGTTTTTGTTGTCCCTATCTGGGCAGAGATGGCGACATTTTGCTAGGAGTGGAGAAAGATCGGCGGCATAGGCGGTGGAGACGTATCTGGTTTGGGGAAGAAAGACGAGCCTCACGTGCGGACCAGGGAGATGGAAGGGAAGACACGTGTAAGCAATTCTGATAAAGTGGGCAAACAAAGAAAAGTCATAATCAAGGAAGGTGGGCAGTCAAGGAAATGTTGCAATCAAGGCATGTGGGTTGTGAGGAATTCAAATTTCAAAACTGGAGTCTCTGGCGTCGCGCAAGAAGGGTGTTTAAATAGATCAGAAACGAAAGACGACGTCATTCGGGATGAGGGCTTCAATAATTCAGGTTAGTTTGAAGACAGTTGGGCCGCAAAGTCCAATGAATACAGGATAGGGCCCATTGCAAAATGGCCAGGGAGAGGGCCCCTCGATGAATACAGGACCTGGGTAAGTGGTCAAGGGTAAAATATGTGGGCATTTTCAGTCAGTCCAGTTATTATCCTCAGATGATTACGAATCGCACCAATACGGCTGGAGTAGAAGAGTTTTTGGGCCAGGAGTTTGGGACACATCAATCTATGGATGAGGAGCAGGTGAAATTAAATGGCGAGGGGTTGAGTGCGAACGAAAAAGTACTATGTCGGGGGGTCGAGGAAGGGGAAACTGCGAATTCTGAGTAAGAAAGCCAACTGGATCCAGAATGCAAAGCTAGGGGTCAGTTCAAGAATGGAGAGGTAACTCAAGAAATGGAATCCGACTGTAGGGGAAATGAATTTGATTCGGTACCCTGGAGAAGACGACCTTGGAGGAGAAAGTTCTGAAGGAGACCAAGACGAGCCAATTGTCTCTTCTCCGTCGACGAGGGATGAAGAAAGAGATTCCGACGGGTCCAATTCGAGTGGAAAGTTTACTCAGGAATCCGAAGCTAGGGCTGATGTCAACAACGGAGGGGGTTCAAATGTCTTCATTTGGTGAAGCGAGTTCGACTAAAGACAACTTGAAGGCTATAAAAGTCCGCAAGGATACGCAAGAGGAAATTATGGAAGAGCCTATCGATTGCTCGCCTCTGGCAATGAGAAGGCCGGATTTTCTCGCGGACGATGCTTCGCTGTTAGAACATGAAGAGTATGATGATATTTCGGTGTGGGTGAGCAGAAGGGTTAAAGGTTTTGGTGTATAGACGGGCTTAGGCCTGAGGTAAACTCTTTTACTGATTTTGTAGCGAATATATGTAACCCTTATTTTTTGGAGTATACCTCTTGTGTAGGATGTGGCACCTGCTTTGCCGCTTGGTTTTTTATATATACTTACAAAAAAAAAGGGGTTAAAGGTTTTGGTAAATTTCTAGGGGTGTCCTGCATGGGATATGAGGAGAAAATTCTGAGACTACCAATGGAGATAGATGAAGGGAGGAAATCAGGGGGTAAAGATAATAGTTTGAGTAAGAAAAGACCAAGGACTTGTGGCAGCAGGGAGTTGAAAAACTTAAGTTGCAGTCTGAATTGCGACTCTTTAGACAGAAGGGGGGGATCAGGAACCGAAGTCTAGCCATCGGAATTAATCAGTATTTACGCATATCCAAATCATTTCTTGGAATGTGAGGGGTATTAATGATTAATGATTTGTCTAAAAGGCAATTGTCAAGGCGGTTATTAGAAGGTGGAAACCAAATGTGATATGTCTTCAGGGGACTAAGCTGGACTCTACAGACAGGAGGTTGGTTAGGAGTGTGGGAGGAGGTAGGTGGTCTCAGTGGGAGCACTTGGATGCAGTGGGTTCCTCAGGAGGCATCTTAGTGATTTGGGCGTGAGTTCTGACTCTGGTGGTGATGCGTGACGACAACCATAAAATCAGCAAGCTGCCCTCAACAACTAATACCCTAGGCTGCTCGAACTTCTTATATTAAAACAGCCCCAAAACCCTACTAAACCCTACCCGAATACTATCAACCTTCTTTAAAAATTACAACCCAAAACCCTAGCTTGATTTGAGCAATTGAAACAATCTTTAGTCTGCCCCAAAAACAACTAATCAAATACTCTCACCCGAATTACCTCACTTAGGCCGAGAACCCTAGAAAGAATGCCAAACAGCCCATGCCCTTGTTTGCACCCAAGCTGCCACGAAACCCTTGTTTCACCACTCTTCAATCACGCCCAAACTGCCCAATCATGTTGCCTTGGCCGAGAGTTCAAGAGATTACACAACAGCCCGTAACCTTCTCAAAAAAAACTATAAAAACGAAAATAACATAAATTGAAAGGATAGGCGGCTTCACCGGTTGAGTTTCACTCGCTCAATGTAAAGAATGCCGTTTGATCCGTCGTACAAAGCTTCACTCACTTTGTTGGAAGAATCGGGGAAAAAACGAACTAGTTCTATGCTCAAAGTTCTCACACTCAATCAATCTGCTTTATTCATAAATAAAAGACCTTATAAAGACTTACAAGTAACCCTAATCTCTAATGCGAACACAAAATAAATCCTAACTCTACTAGAAAACATAATAAGAAAACCCTAATTAGAAAACAAGTAAAACCCTACATTACTAGCTGATTGTTTCCTAATTCTACCACCCTTGTGTTCACACTCCTTATGAAGGCTGTCCCCCTTTCCAAGCCCAACTGTGTCCTCCTCCTTGCATGCAATGCCATGCAAGGCCTTCTAGGCCCGTGCCACCTTTCCAAGCCTCTACGCGAACCCTTCTTTTGATTCTTCTTGAGCCGTGCCCTATACCCATGAACCACTTCCATTTTGTTTGCGGCTTAAACCCCTTTGCCATACCCACGGCCTCTTGGCACTTTAACCTTCTTGCAAAACTTGTTTCCCCCTTAATACAAGGCTGCCATGTTCTCCAATTGCTGTACCCATGCATTTCCTCACAGCCTCTTAGGTAGATGGCGTCTTGACCCCATACTCCCGCACCAGGTGGGGGTTTCCTTCGGCACATATTCAGTTTCTTGTTTGTTTGAAAATTTAGATACGAACTCGAAATGGATTATTTTGGGAATTTACGGGCCCTGTGAGGATGCGGATCGAGGAGGATTGTGGGGTGAATTGAGAGCGATACTGCTTATGTGGAACTATCCGTGGTGTGTAGGGGGGATTTCAATGTGGTAATATTTCCGGATGAGCGAACTGGGACCAAGGCTTTCTCGCGAGCTATGGGGGACTTGAACGACTTCATCAACGACATGGAACTGGTTGAACTTCCTTTAGTAGAGGGAACATTTGGGCTCGAAGCAATAATGGTAATCAATGCTCAATGATTGATAGGTTCTTGGTGTCTCCAAGGTGGATTGAGTGCTTTGGAGAGGTGTCCCAATCCTGTCTTCCAAGAATTATTTCCGACCATGCTCCTTTGAAGTTGGAGTGCGGAGGGATGGCAAAAGGGAAGACCTCTTTTCAGTTTGAAATAATGTGGCTAGAATATCCGGGATTTTTGGAATGGATTAAAGAGAGGTGGAGTTTGTATACAGTGACAGGTGATCCCTGTTTTTGCTTTGCAAGGAAATTGAAGATGCTGAAAGGGGGCCTCAAGGTTTGGAATAAATTGACTTTTGGGAATCTCAAGTTTAAGCTGAATGAGCTGTTAGAGAAGCAAGATCATTGGATGAGAAAGAAGGTGCAGGGGTGTAAGTGAGGAAGACTTGGCCTGAAGGGTTTGGGTTAAAGCTGAAACACATAGGGTGATCAGAAGAGAGGAAATCAGCTGGAGGCAAAAGTCCCGTATTCAGTGGTTGCGGGAAGGGGACAGCAACACAAGGTTTTTTCATAGGATGGCAAACATTCACAAACAAGCTAATCAGATCAGGAAGATAATGATTGACGGTGATTTGCTTGAGAACCATGATGAGATTAATAATGGTATAGCAGGCTTTTATGAGTGGCTTTTTAAAGAGAACAAAGACCGGTGACCTTATTTGGATGGGGTCTCTTTTAAGGTCCTGGATGACATGCAGACATGAATGAGCTCGAGATCCCATTCACAGAGGAGGAGGTTTGGTTAGCTCTGCGACAACTGAAGGGGGATAAAGCTCCACGACCAGACAGATATCCTATGGTGTTCTTTCAGTTTAGCTGGGAAGTGTTAAAAAATGAGGTGATGGATGTTTTTCATTTCTTTCACACCCATAAAAGATTTGTGAGGAGTCTTAATGCCTTGTTTATTGTGCTAATTCCGAAGCGACATGGAGCGGAAGACATTAAAGACTTCGGACCCATTAGCTTAATTGGAGGAGTGTACAAGATAATTGCGAAGGTCTTGGGTCGTCGTTTGAAAAGGGTGTTAGAGAAGGTTATCTCCAAATCTCAACATGCTTTTGTGGGAGGGCGACAGATTACCGGTGCTGTTTTGATCGCAAATGAGGTAGTGGATTCGAGGGTTAGATGCGAAAAGTCAGGTTTGATTTGTAAGTTGGATATTGAGAAGGCGTACATTCACGTGAATCGGGATTTTTTGATTTATTTGTTGAACAGATTGAGTTTTGGAGAGCGGTGGAGGGATTGGATTTTGTTTTGCATCTCAATGGTGAAATTCTCAGATCTTTTTTTTTTTTTGATAAGTAAGGTATATATTAAAAATCAAAAGCGGCAAATAAGGAGCCGCAACCTATTTACACAGGAGGAAAACTCCAATAATTACAGATTACAAAAATTCACTATAAAGTCAGCAAAAGAGTTGACCTCAGACCTAACACCGTCACTACACCAAAAAAACAGCAGCTAAAGTAGCTCATTCTTCAGCAACAACAAAGACCTTTCCACGTTATCAAAAACTCTCCTATTCCTTTCTTTCCAAATCACCCAGCATACTCCCAAAGGAATAGTCTGCCAAATAAAATCTCTTCGTTTCCTCTTGTGCAAGGACCAACAAAGGAAGAGATCCTTAATGGATTCCGGCATGGCCCAAGACAAGTTAAAAATGTGAAAAATGTAGTTCCACAAGGCACCTGCTACCGGACAATGAAGCAAAAGATGATCAGCACTCTCACCATTACATTTGCACATATAACACCAGCTCATTACCACCTTCCCGCGTCTCCTAAGATTATCCCCTGTAAGAATGGCTTCGTTCACCGCTTCCCAAATAAAGAAAGCAACTCTAGCCGGAGCTTTAGACTTCCAAATAGCTTTCAGGAAAGCAGACCCCTTCCCCAAAATCTGAACCAAAGTAGAAAGACTTTACGAGAACATTTTGTTTTTAGCCCTATCCCGATGACCTTGTCAACACAACTCCTATCCAGTGCTGAGAATAAAGCAACTCGAGAGCTGGAGGAAACTGCACTTCCCAATCTGAAGAAACCTTCAAAACCGGATTCCAACTAATCGAACCTCCTTCGAGCGAAATAATATCACTAATCAGAACTTCTTTGTCACTCACAATGCTAAAAAGACTAGGAAAGGCTCTCCATAGCTCCACGGGACCACACCACCTATCCAACCAAAATCTGACCGAAGATCCATCTCCTACTTTAAAAGAGATATTTCTAGATATTTCTAGCGAAAGCGTCCCACCCTTTAAGGATTCCTTTCCAAACTCCCACCCCATGAGACAAGGAAACATCCTTAGGAAACCAAAGATGATTTCCTTCCCCATACTTGCTCACCACCAATTTCCTCGACAGAGCGTCCTTATCGATCAAGAATCTCCACAACCATTTACCCAACAAAGCTCTATTGAAAGCTCGGATGTTTTTAACCCCTAAGCCACCGGATTTTATACCAGAACACACTTTGGACCACTTGACTAGGTGATACTTCCGATCCACCATCGAACCTTCCCATAAGAAGTCCCTTTCAAAATTTTCCAGTCTTCGGCTAACTGATGACGGGATGACGAACAAGGACATAAAGTAAGTAGGCATCGAAGACAACGTGCTCTTTATGAGAGTAAGGCGGCTGCCTTTGAAGACAAACATCGCTTCTTCCGGCCTGCCGAGGCGGCGTTGAAATCTTTCTAACACCGGAACCCACATATTTGAACTCTTGAAAGCAGCTCCTAAGGGAAGACCCAAGTAGGTAGAAGGAAGGGAAGTCACCTTACAACCAAAGAAGGCAGCCAATTCCCTAATATTTGCTACATTCCCTGCAGGAATAATTTCAGACTTAGAAATGTTCACTTTTAGACCCGAGACAGCCTGAAAAAAGAGCAAGACTATCCGTAAATAGCCTAACTGAGAGTCCTTCGCTTCACAGAACACAAGAGAATCATCAGCGAACAGGAGATGCGACACTGAGACAGGAACTCTACCATTCCCGACTATGAAACCACTGATAAAACCTCCTGATATAGCTTTATCCATCATTAAGCTTAGGGCTTCCATCACTAAAATGAAGAGGAAAGGAGAAAGAGGGTCTCCTTGGCGAAGGCCCCTCGAGGTTCCAAAAAAACCAGCCGGCTCTCCATCAATCATCACTGAAAATCTCACCGTAGAAATACACAAAAAAATCCATCTTCTCCATTTGTCACCAAACCCCATTCTGTTTAGTAGATAAATGAGAAATTCCCAATTAACATGATCATAAGCTTTTTAATATCCAGCTTGCAAATCAGGCCCAGCTCTCCTTTCCTTAACCTATCATCCACCGCTTCATTGGCAATAAAGGAAGCATCAATAATTTGGCGATTCCCCACGAAGGCATGTTGCGACTCCGAAATGACTTTGCCCACGACCTTCCTCAATCTAATTGAGATCACCTTTGCAATGATTTTATAAATACTTCCAATAAGACTAATGGGTCTATAATCTTTAATCTCAATTGCATTAGACTTTTTAGGAATCAAAGAGATGAATGAAGCATTAAGACTCTTTTCAAAGACCATGTTCGAATGAAAGAACTGAAAAACCTCCATGATGTCCTTCTTCAAAATCTCCCAGCTATGCTGAAAAAATGCCAAAGAGAAACTGTCAGGACCGGGCGCTTTATCGCCATTCAAACTCCAGAGGGCTGCCCTAACTTCCTCTTCTGAGAAGGATGATTCCAGCACTAAATTATCCTCCTGATTAAGAACATTAAAGAACATCCCATCTAACTGCGGTCGTTGAATTCCCTCATCAGCATACAACTTCTGATAAAAATCTACTATACCTGCCCTAATAGCAGATTTATCCTCCAGCAAGTTACCATCCACTGAAATGCTATGAATGTGATTGACCCTTCTATTTGCCTTCGACGTCCTATGAAAAAATTTGGTGTTCCTGTCACCTTCCTTTAGCCACTGAACCCAAGATTTCTGTCTCCAACAAATTTCCTCTTTAATCAACAAGGACTCTGCCTCCTTTCTCAACTCATTACGTCGAAAGAATTCTTCCTCTGATAACTCTCCTGAGCTCTCTTTAGTATCCAACAGCTGAATACCTTCCAGCACTCTTTTAATTTTAACCTCAATCCTCCCAAATGTCTCCTTATTCCACAGAATGAGGTCAGTTTTCAGCAGCTTCAGCTTCTTCGCCAGTTTAAAACTAGGATCTCCCCCCATTGAGTAACCTGCCCACTTAATCCGAAGCCAATCCAGAAAACCCTGCTCTTTTAACCACATATTTTCGAAGCGAAACGGAGATTTCCCTTTTGCGATACCACCACACTGAAGAAGTAAAGGGGCATGATCAGAAATAGTTCGAGGCAGACAAGACTGAACCAGACTACCATAGCATTCTCAGTTCTTGTTGACGAGGAACCTGCCGGTTTTTTTTTTTTTTTTTGAGCTCGAGAGGTTTAAGACAAGGTGACTCTTTGTCTCCCTTTCTTTTCATCATTGTTATGGAAGCCCTGAGCAGAAGTTTAGATATGTCGGTATCAGCTCGATACATCCGTCCATGGCTTTAATGTGGGTTCAGAAATTCTGGTTTCTCATCCATAGTGGTTAAAGGCGCTCGCTTCTCTCACCTTAGGCAAGAGGCGAGGTGACCTCAGCCTCAGGTGAGGGTCCACCGCCCAGAGTAGTATAGGTGAGTCGAGGCGAGGATAGCCGGGAAGTTCCAATTCTAGATCTAGCCTCCGATCTTCACTTTTCACCCAATCTAAGGTCAGATCTGCTATCACCGTGACTTGGCGAACCTATCTGTGCCTTTGCCGTCACCGGAGGTCGCTTGAATAGGTGTCATGCGCCGTCGTTGGCGTCAGAATTTTTTTGCCGAACCTTGACAGACGTGTTTGCCGGCAACTACATATGTTAGTCTATTGCTTGGTTTTTGGATTGGGGGAGTTTCAAGCTATTTTTGGTCTAATTCTATTTAATTGTTCACCGGATTTTTATTTTTTTATGTACTCTGTGGATTAGGAAAAGAAAGGGTTATCTCTACCGTCCGGTTTATTCCCATTATTTATTTATGGCAAAGACTTGTGTAGGACGGTCTTACGGATCCTAAATCCGTAAGACGGAGCCCCATTTAGAAATTCGCGGGTTAATAACAAAACCTGTAAATTAAAATAAAAAAGTTGGCTTGCCGAGTTGGTGAAGGGCGAACCATAAAGGTTTAGCTCAAGGGGGCGGTCCAAGGTTCGACACCCCCCAGCTTCAAATTTAAGTTTTAATGCTCATTTCCTCTATTTGCTCCGGTGCCCCTCCATTTTCAATGTTTGTCACCGAATTCCCACGTTTGTCAACTCCGTTAGCCATCCGTTAGCATCAATTGTCTTGGGATACTTGATAGATCCTAACGGACTTTGACGAAATGCTAAATGACACATTTAAAACCAAACGTGATACATTAACAACACAAAAGTGACACATTTTAATGTTAAAAGTGATACTATAAATGAAAATTTATTATAATTTTTATTAAAATACAAAGTAACACTCTTAATACTAAAAAGTGATACATTTAATACTAAAAAGTGACACTCTTAATACTAAAAAATGACACTCTTAATACAAAAAGTGACACATTTAGTACTAAAAAGGAACACTCTTAATGCTAAAAAGTGACACTCTTCCTTAAAGAATTTACCGAACCAAAATGAATCATCTCGTGTTTCAAGTTCATCTACTACATGCCTAGATCCTGCTTGCTCTGTTACGAAGGGAAGGAGAAAAAGAAATAAGGGAAGTATTGAAAAGGGCAAGAAAAAGACTATTGATTTTTCTGATTTCCATCAAGCCAAGGAATTTGGTTCCAAGACTCCTAATGCTCGGTTATTTTAGATATATTTTCAGTAAATTTTGTAAGTTTGAGTAAGAAACATATACTTTACCTTGAAAAAGTTATGTTTTTGTGTTTTTAATGATTGACACTTGGGATTATATACATTTCTATGAATGAGAAGATATATTTCAGTAGTGTTCAATTGGTTATTGCTGTTAAAATCACTAGCCCAAAAGTGGCACACTTTAGTCCTAAAAGTAACACACTTCAGTCCTAAAAGTAACACACTTCAAGCCTAAAAGTGACACTCTTATTGATACAAATTGTATGATTATAAAAATGAGTTGTTTTACCAAAAGTGACACACCTAATGCCTAAAAGTGACACAATTAATACCTAAAAGTGACACACTAAACGTGACACTTATGAATAAAAATTTAAAGATGAAAAGTGATTTTTTTGCCAAAAATGACACATGTAAAACTTAAAAGCGACACTCTGATTTAAAGTAACTAAGTAAAACTTAATCAGATCTAAGACAACAATTATCCAAAAGTGACACACTTTTGTTCTCAAAGTGACACACACCAAGCCTAAAAGTAACACTCTGATTGATCGTAAATGTAAACAATGCCAAAATGACACATCTCTGGCAATAAAACATAAAAACAGCCTTAGGAGGTTTCGAACCTAAGACCAGGCGCGCTAATTCCTACACCTTATGAGATGCGCTGTGAACCATCTCAACAGATTGGTTTTTATGACTTTTTATAACGTATTATTAATTTATTATGACCCGCGAATTTCTAAATGTGGTTCCGTCTTACGGATAAGGATTCGTAAGACCGTCTTACAGGAGACCACCTCTTTATTTATTTAGCATGTTTTTGTTGAGATTTGTTAAGCTATATATTGATTTTTTTTTTGATATTGTTTCCATGAGCGCCTTTTGAGCGCCTCTCCTAAAAAATGGACCCCTTGCCTACCTCTCGCCTTTCGCCTTTGACAACTATGTTCTCATCGGTTGTTCGCAAACGATACACTGGTGTTTTGTGAGGCAGAGCCTGATCAGTTGGGTTATCTTTGTATGGCACTATTTTTTTTCCAAGCAGCCTTAGGTTTGAAAATCAATATTCGTTTTGAGAACATGTGGCTGAAAGAGCCAGGTTTCTTCAATTTGGTTCGCTCAAAGTGGAGTTCGTACACAGTTACTTGAGATCCAAGCTTTAAATTGGCTAAGAAGTTGAAACTTCTTAAGAAGAATCTGATTATTTGGAACGGGGACTCTTTTGGCATGATTGAAGTTAGACTGCCTGAAGTAATGGAAGATATAGAAGGTGAAGGAGTTTTGTCTAGCGAGGATTTCAATTGTCGGATTGAGCTTAGAAAGGAGGCAAAAAGATTGTTGATTTGTGAAGAAATTTGTTAGAGGCAAAAATCTAGGGTGCAATGGCTTAAGGAAGGGGGATAAGAACACAAATTTTTTTCATCGAATGGCGAACTTTAATAAAAGGGCAAACAGGATTCACAATATTTCCATCGACGGGGTTTTGTTGGAAGATAGGGCATCTATTAGGGATGGTATTGTGGGTTTCTACAAAAATCTGTATTCTGATCCTGCTATCATTCGACCTCAGTTGGATGGGATGGTTTTCAAGTCTTTAGAGCAGGATGACGAAACTGATCTTGAGCAGATGTTTACGGAGGAGGAAGTTTGGGCAGCCCTTCGGAGCTTAAATGGAGATATAGCGCCGGGTTCGGATGGTTTTTCAATGGCTTTCTTTCAACATAGTTGAGAAGTTTTAAAGGATGACATCATGGAGGTTTTCCTTTATTTTCATGCGAATATGTGTTTTGAAAGAAGTTTAAATGCCACGTTTATCTCTTTGATCCCGAAAAAGAAGAATGCTATCAATATCAGGATTTTAGCTCTATTAGTTTAATTGGAAGTGTTTATAAACTCATTGCTAATGTGTTATCAATTCGGTTACAGAAGGTGGTGGGTAATGTTGTTCACATTCGCAGCATGCCTTTTTGGGGATCGGCAAATTATTGATGCGGCTTTCATAGCAAACGAGGTGGTGGATGATAGAATGAGAAGTAAAGTGCCGGGACTTTTATGTAAACTGGACATAAAAAAAGCTTATGACCATGTAAGTTGGGACTTTCTAATCTATTTGTTGAAGAGGATAGACTTTGGAGAAAAAAATGGAGGAATTGGATTTCCTTTTGTATATCTACGGTGAGATTCTTGGTGTTGATTGATTGAGAACCTGCTAGTTTTTTTGGAAGCTCGAGAGGTCTATGGAACCTTCTCTCGCCTTTCCTGTTTATTCTAGTGATGGAAGCCTTAAGCTTAATGATGGAGAAAATTGTTGGTGGAGGCTTCTTGAGGGGTTTTAATATGGGAAGCAATAGTGGTCCTAGGGTGTTGGTGTAACATCTCCTTTTTGTGGATGACTCTCTTGTTTTTTGTGACGCGCAGTCATCTCAACTCTTATTTGCGAATGGTTCTGTTATTTTGTCACAGCTTCTGGACTTAAGAGTTAATATTTCAAAGAGTGAAATTTTACCGGTTGGGAATGTGGAGAATGTTGAGGAGTTGGCTTCTTTTTTTGGTTGCAAGGTTTCATATCTTCCTACGTCCTAGAAGGGGTTGCCGTTAGGAGCCCCATTCAAATGTTCGAGTATATGGAGTCCTGTGATAGAAAGGTTTCAAAAGCGGTTGGCAGGGTGGAAGAAGCAATATTTGTCGAAAGCAGGTCGTCTGACTATTATTAAGAATACTCTTTCTACTCTTCCTATTTATTTCATGTCCCTCTTTGTTATGTTAGCCTCAGCCTGCCATAGATTGGAAAAATTGGAGAGGGATTTCTTATGGGAAGAAGCCACGGTGGATCATAAATATCACTTAGTCAAATGGGATGGAGTGTGCTTGAGTATCAGGGATGGGAGGGTAGGGATCAAGAAGCTTAGAAGGGTGAACAAGGTGCTGTTCGGTAAATGGTTATGGAGGTTTATGACCGATAGAAACGCTCTTTTGCAGATAGTAGTGGTAAGTAAGTTCGGGGAAGGGAATTACTGATGGTTTCCAAAGGATGTTGCTATGTTGTACGGTTTGGGAGTATGGAAAAGAATAAGGAAAGGGTGGGATTCGTTTGCTCAGAATTTTTCCTTTGAAATAGGGAGTGGGTCTTCTGTTGGATTTTGGACAGACAAGTGGTGTGGGGATGTGGAACTGTCGAGAGCCTTTCCCAATCTTTTCATCATTGCAACTGGTAAAGACCCGAAGGTTAGTTTGCATCTTCAGTTCGACAATGGAAGGGCCCTTTGGAATCCAGCCTTTAGAAGAAATTTCAGGATTGGGAATTTGATTCCTTTGTTCAGCTTTCTGAGTTAATCTATTCGCAGTATATCGATTGGAACGTGGAGGATAGGGTCATTTGGATGAGGTCACAGGATAAGAGTTTCATGGTTAAATCCCACTTTTTTGCCTTGGGTAATCAGGATAGAGGCTTGTTCCCATGGAAAACTATTTGGAAGTCGAAAGCTCCGGCAAGGTGATGTAGGACGGGGTAGGAAGAAGTTAAGTTCGTTAACATACGAACGGATGGGTGATTGATTTTGTTCAATCGGACGATAAAATAACAAGAAAACAAACAACTACGGCTGTTTCCTAAAGAAGAAATAAACTGAATTGTTATTGCATAAAAGTCGATCTCCAACAATTGAATAACCTCCCCTTTATATCGGCTGCAAAATGGGGAGTCTAGGGCATAGGAAACGACAAGATAAAATAAATGCAGAAAATCAAAAGACAGGCTGAATTCATCCTCTTGAAGACCAAAAGACTAAGGCTGAATTCATCTCCTTGAAGATCAAAAGACTTAAGGTTGAATTCATCCCCTTGAAGATGGGGTGGATGTACCTCATCACTAAAGCTGCATATGCTCATCCTCTTGTTCCCCATCACAAGGGTGGCATTATTTGCGTGGGAGGAAGTCAATGATGCTATTCTCACGGTGATAATTTGCGGAGGCGTGACATAGTGTATGTGAATTGGTGTTACATGTGTGGAGGGGATGGTGAGAGTGTGAATCATCTCTTACTTCATTGTAAGTTGGCGAGGGAAGTGTGGAGTTTGATTTTTTGCCTATGTAATCTGTCTTGGGTGATGCTTAATTCTGTCAAGGAGTTATTCTCTTGCTGGTCTTTGTATCGAAAAGGGAAAGGAGCTTACATTTGGAATCTTATTCCCTTGGGAGTCTGCTGGGTCATTTGGAAGGAGAGGAATAGAAGAGTTTTTAATAATGAGGAGAGGGCAGTTTCAATTTTGAAAAATGAAGTTCTTCATTTGCTGTTCTTTTGGTGCACAGCTTCAGCTGGGCATTCAGCCAATTCTTTTGTAGAGTTTATGGATAGCTTTAGTATTTCGTAATTTCTTGTGTATACATCCAGTGTACAACCCTGTTTTGCTGCTTTTTGTTTATAATACATATTACTTATAAAAAAAGAGAGTGAAATTTTTGTGGTTGGTAACGTGGGTAATATTCAGCCCTTGGCTGCTTTTTTTGGTTGCAAGTTTGGGAGGCTCTCAACTTCATATTTGGGCTTACCTTTAGGGGTTTCCTATTATAGGGAAGATATTTGGAACCCAGTTATTGAAAGATTCGAATGTAGACTCGGCGGGTGGAAGAAACAATACTTGTCGAAATGAGGTAGGTTGACACTGATTAAATATACTTTATCCAGCATGCCCACGTACTTTATGTCTGTTTTCAAAATGCCATCTTCCGTGATTTTGAGGTTGGAAAAACTGGAAAGGGATTTTTGTGGGAAGGTCAGTCGGAAGATAAGAAATATCACCTGATCAATTGAAAGGTAGTCTGCTCCTGCCCGAGGAATGGAGGGTTAGGGGTTAAGAATCTGAAGCTCTTTACTCTTATGGGGAAGTGGTTGTGGAGATACTTGGGTGAAAAGGATGCTTTCTGGAGGAGGTTGGTGGTGGGTAAGTATGGGGCAGGTAATTCACATGTGGACCCCTTTTGAGGTAAATAATTCTTATGGGGTTAGTGTTTGAAAAGGTATTAGAAACAAATGGGATTTGATGAAAAAAATTATCTCTTTTGAGATAGGTTTGAGATAGGTACTGGAGAATCTATTAGATTTTGGAACGATGTTTGGTGTGGGGAGATGGAAATCATGGAACTGTGCAGAGCTTTTACGTTGATGTTCAATATAGCTGTAAACAAAGAAGAAATGGTTAGCTGAGTGCTCAATAAGAATGGGGAGGAAGTTAATTGGAATCTACAGTTCAGGAGGAACCTGCATGACTTGGAGATGGACACCCTTCGGCAGTTTTTAGAGACGCTCCATAAGCAGAAGTTTAAGACAGAAGGGGAGGATAAAGTTCTGTGGGCTGGGGGAAAGAGTTTCAATTTCTTGGTTAAATCTTTTTATCAATTGCAAACGCAAACAAATCAACTCTTTCCATAGAAGAACATCTGGAAGACGAAGGCTCCTGCGAAGGTCAATTTCTTTTTGTGGGAAGCTGCACATGAAGCTATAATAATTGAGGAGAATTTGAGGAAAGGAACAAAATTTATGTCAACCGATGCTTTATGTGTAAGGGGGACGATGAAAGCTTTAATCACCTCTTGTTGCACTTGTCCGGTGGCGAGAACGGTATGGGATTTCATGTTCAAGATGTTTCACATTTCTTGGGGTTATGCCTAGGTCAGTCAACGAGCTCCTCTTAAGCTGGTCGCTGTATAAGCGGAAAAAGAAGAATATTTTTTGGGATGTGACCCCGTTGGCAGTTTGTTGGATTATTTGGTTGGGAAGGAATGCTAGAGTTTTCTAGAGTATCAAGAGTAATGTCGAGAGACTCCAAGGGATGCTTCCCCGTACTATATTTTTTTGGTGTAATGAGGAGGATACTGTAGATGGCGATCCTTTTGTAGATTTTGTGAGTAGTGTTACTATTAGTTAGATATTTTTTGTACACTTCCTGTGTACATAGGTTGCGTCACTTGATTTGACGCTGTTTATATTATTTCTTACTTATCAAATATTTTTTTGGGGGCTTCTTCTATCTGATTGATTTTAATTTCTTACAATGTTAACGATGTTTTGAGCTGAAAAAGCATCAAGCATTGATATGTGTAGCATTTTCATTTGTTATTAAATCCTAATGTTCTTTTCCCAAATGATAACATACAATTCATGTTTCACTCGACTATCAAGGATTCTCTGTATTCTGTATTTATATATTTTTAGCACCAGAAAGATAAGATGGTTGCAAGCTTGCATTGTATAGTAACTACAAAGGTGTAGTGCAAATTTTATGAAATTGACTAATGAAAAGGTATGGGGAATATATTGCTATGCGTGATTATGCCCTTGACCAAGGGTGATGGTCCCTGAGAGGATTTATAAATTAAGAAACAATGCTTCGTTACCAAGAGCGAAGAGATTCATTTAAGAATGAATTGATACCTTGAAGGAAATGCTATGTGTTGTTTCTTCTTTGATTTCATGCTTCTGCAGTCTAGGACGTATATATGCTTCCATTTGTTTGTTTATATCTATTAACATGTTTCTTGCACCAAATCTTTCGATACCCATTTGGTTCTTTATTTCAAAATTTTGAATTAAAAAAGAAAAAAACTTAAATATCCAGGAAATGCGTCAAATAAGGAAAAATGCATTTAATTGGCCTGCCGGCTGCCCCTTGTCTTCCATGCACCCCAAAATATCTCATGATACTTGATCGCGTTTCCCTGTTGTACACACATCCATGCTTTACAAAGATACAATTTCTTTTTTCCTTTTGATAGAAAAAGATTATATCAAGAAAAAAAACTCCCTTCATTCCTAAAAGGGGGTCCTTTTTGACCGGCTGTTTGACTGACACAGATTTAAAAAAGATAATTGACTCTATAAGATATTGTGCATTTTCCTAGGATACCCATGTGAGAGTGGGGTCCATTAATTAAAGTGGGAATCAAATCAAGGGTAAACTTGTAAAGGTGACTTCCAAAAAAGGAAAGATTAGAAAGTGGACACTTTTTTGGAACGACCTAAAAAGGAAAGATAGACTATTTTTTAGAAATGGAGTATGGGATGAAAGAGAAATCCATCAAAAAAGAAATCCAAAAACCAAAACAACAATCAAGACAATAGAGCACTCCTACTCCAACTCAGAGATAGCCAAACCACATGAAGGACCTTGAGCTGTTGTCAGAAGGAAAGCAAGGAATACGATTCATATCCCATAGAAGAGCAACTGGAAGATGTGCATATATCAGTGTTCATGAGACTCTGAATCCCAATTACTTATCACATACACTGACCAGTGTGGAGATTGTTTTTGTAAGGTTTGACTCTGCATATGATCACTAGTACTGGGCTTATTCAGCACTAGACACCATATAGATGCCCTGATTTTTGAAGGAATCTTTACCTTCCTAATAAAGAAAGCAAGGAGTAAATCTGGGGGTCCGGGGATTAAACCAAATAAAACAAAAAGGACTTATCGGAAAAGGCTGCAGTAAAATCTGTGACCTATTATTAGAGAGAGGCAAACCTGGCAAAGAAAAACAACTGTCAACTCCTTGGCTTCGCTATCATTGAGATTTCTGAAAAGTAGAAATTCCAAGAAAATTAGACCATTCCCTGAGATAGAAATAGGAGACTCATGGGTTATAGATAATCGAAGGAGACGAAGGTAGGGATACCTAAAAGGGATGTCTCCGGTCAAGGATCTTTCAAAAACGGGGTGCAAGAACCTAACCAGAGGTAGAAAGAAGGGGCAGTACTGATGAATAAATTTCTAAGGGCTCTTATGAGTGATAGAGGCTCCGCAGTTAGTGATCCACCCATTCTGATGCGAAAACCATCCCTGACCTTAGACCTGATGAGAGGTAGGAAGAAGGGGGGGGGGTAGCAGTGATGAATAGATTTCCAAGAACTCTTATGAGTGGCTCAGGCTCCTTCGTTAGCCATCCGCCCATTCTCCTCCGTGCCAAATTTACTCGTACTAAATGCCCAAGGGATCATAAGAAATTGTTTAACATTTTAAAGTAATACTTCCTCTATTGCACTTAAAAGAACAAAGAATGAAGTTACTGCTGTCTTAGTTCCAACAAATTGCACTCTACCTAGCATTTGGGCATAGGCCAACTTATTACGCCACCGCCACGTAAGGAAAAGAAAAGATATAAAACAACTACCGACATTAAAGTCACTAGTTTTAGAGGCTGAACATGATGCCAAAAAAGGCAAATCAAGATACACATAATGAATCAATGGTCTGATTCATGCCTTATCTGTCAATATTGCTTAGCTGCTGACAAAATTTTATGGGTCTTGCTAACAAGTGACTCTATGGCACTTAGCTTTGAGATCAACACCAATGCATTGGAAGCACCCCAATTTGTTGGTGTTGATTGAATGCAAAATATTTGTACTAAATTGGATTGTTAACAAGTGTCCTTAGCAGGACCCAAAGTTGATAAATGCCTACTTAATTGATTTGAAGCTATCTTGCATTGAGTTATGGATTCTTCAAAATGCATGTAATGGCTGTGTCAAGCTTTTGCAAAGGGTATGGGATATGTTCTGGTACGTTCCTGTATAAGCTGCAAGCAAGCATATGCATGTTCCTACACTTTGGCAAAGATCATGGGATGCATTCCGACGTTCCCTCATGTATATGTTGTGAGGCTGAAGCAACCATATATTATTAATTTTTTCTGGTGCATAGTGTTAAATTGTTACTCCCTCCGTTCCTTAATAAGTGTCCCTCATTGATCTCATGTAGTTTTTCCTTAATGCCCTCAAAGTTCTTTTGGTGGTGTCAAATCAGTGGGACCCTCTTCTTTTTTTCATCTCACACTTACCAAGGGTCTTATAGGCAATTGCCTCAAGGAGTCTTTCTAAAAATAGAAAGGGAGCACTTTATTGGAACGCCCTGAAATGGAATAGGGGACACTTATTTTGGAAGAAAGGGAGTAAAATACTATGTGTTTATGCTCCTTTTGCTGTTGATAATTGTTTCAAAACTAGGTTTCAGTTATTGAATGTAACTTAATTGAGTTGAGTTGAGAAGAACATATGGAAAGTTTCTGAGTATAACATGCCATGCTAGTGTGGAGATTAGATGAAATCAATGTTGGAAACTTTGCTTTGGCTGTGTTCAAGATTCCCATACCTTGTTGAAAGGGGTGTAAGCCAACTGCATTCCTTGTTGAAGTATGTACCGAACACATGTCTATAAATGACAAAAGCAATGACAAAAGCAATGCCTCCCCAACATTATGGAACTCATAACCTTTCATCTATTCTGCGATAAATAGTTCATCTTGACACCAGATATCTGTAGTATATTTATTGGTTTTTTAATAGTCCCGACATGCCACCTAGTGAGACAATTTGTTTGATGATTCATATTTTCTCATGATCGATAATGCAGGCACATCTAATATTTTCTCTGGACCCCAAGAGGTGTAAGAGATGGCGAGGGCACTCGATGTCCTTGGTTCCAATCCCCATACCAACAAGGGGTTAGACTTACCTATAAAAAAAATTAAAAAAAATTCACTGTGCTATTTGGAAAGTAGAGAATAGAACTTCTCTTTGAAACACATTGTGCGGTTCCTTGATGTCATCTCATTTTTCGCTTCCTAATTCGATTACTGCAACACATTCACTCTTTTTGATGTGGTTTTCATTTCATCTCTTGCACGACTGTATTAATAACATTTCTCCTCTTTGAAGGGGATGATGTGTATCAGTCTTTTCAATTCTGGACTGCTGATATAGGCTCGAATGCAGGGGATTCTTTTGTTAATATAGTCGATAGTTTGTAGCTTTTTTTTGGTCTTGTATAGTCCCTGTGGACATGGACACGTCTCCTAATTAGGCGTTGTGATAAAAATATTTCTTACTTATCAAAAAAATAAAATAATCTATATTGGGCCTACATTAACACTTGATTTGGATGATCTTTGCATTTCAATTAGTGGTGTACTTGAAAAAGAACATCTAGACTTGGAAGGGCCTGTAGGATAGAGTGAATGCTTCGTGGCCCTAGCCTCTTTTGGGAATTCTCGATATCTCCTCTTAGACATCTTAAACTTTTTTATGCGACTATTTTCACGACTCTTCAGAATTGGAGAGAGGTGAATACACAATATAGTACTCTACCATTGGTTTCTTTGATGTATTACTGCCAAACATCCTCTTATCTAAATTGAATCTTTTCACAAAGATATTTTCAACTTATAATTTATTGTAATGTAGGCTATTTGCTACAGTTTCCCGTATCTAGGTAAGTTTTATCATTGATTTTCATTGTGTATTCTTTGAAGTGTCTCAATTATGAGTACCAATATTGTAGGTTGAAGCTTTAGCAGTTCAATTGACTCAGAGGGAAGGAGAGTTGATTCAAGAGAAGGCAGAAGTGAAAAAGCTTGCCAGTTTTCTAAAGCAGGTAAAGTGAAGATACGTATCTCGCCATGCGTGCATCTTTTTGTACTTTTATAACTCAAGTGATGTTTCCTTGTCTGTATAAACAAACATGGATTTCCTTATAGAACTCATTCCCTGAGAAGACGGAAGTCATATAAAAGTAGGATGGATAAAAAAGAGTGAACTTTTAAAATAGACATGTGGAGGATACTAGAGACGTAACTTTCATTCACTTCTAGTAAAGAAAAATAGTGTGTTTTGAAAAGGGTGAAGATATGAGAGAAGGCTTCACCTTTGAATTTTTCCAAAGCCCTAATTTGATTCATTATCGGCCTCTCCCAACCAGCTTTCAGTGAGACTCATTCAGTTATGACATATTATAACCTAAAATGCATAGAGTCCAAAATGTTTAAGAACTCATGAGAGACATGAGAAGGCAAGGGTCAAGGGCATTCAATATTCAAAACACGCCTACTTTTTTTTTTGATAAGTAAGGTATAAGTAATATTAACAGGCGTCCAAAAAGGAGACGCATCCTTGTACACTGGGAGTATACATGCACTAAACTAAAAACCAATAGACCCAAACCTAGTTACAAAAGGGATCCTCTAAAGTTGGATCAGCAGTTAAGCACCAGAATCTCAAATACATAAGGAAAGCCTTTTTGATTCCTTCAATATCAGATTCAATGTTCTCGAATGCCCTTTTGTTCCTCTCTTTCCAGATGGTCTACCAAATAGCTGAAGGGGCGTACTTCCAAAAAACACTCCTATTCTGGGTAAAAGAAGGCCATCCCCGAAGCGTATCAATAACAGTCCTGGGCATAACCCACAGAACATTAGCAGAGAGGAAAAGGGAATTCCATAACTCCCTAGCCATAGAGCAATGAAGCAGGAAGGCCATCCCCGAAGCGTATCAATAACAGTCCTGGGCATAACCCACACAAAACATTAGCAGAGAGGAAAAGGGAATTCCATAACTCCCTAGCCATAGAACAATGAAGCAGAAAATGATTTACATCCTCCTCCTCACTTTTGCACATGTAGCATCGATTAACATAAATCAATCCCCGAGATCTCAAGTTTTCCCCCGTCAATATGACGCCCCTGGTTGCCTCCCAAACAAAAAAAGCTATCCTACCGGGGATTTTATTTTTCCAAATCTCCTTTCATGGGAAGAAACTTTTTTCCTTCTCTATCATCTTAAGAGTAGAAAGATCTAACGGAAAACAATATGTTATTAGAAACCTCCCAGATGATTTTATCTTCACTCAAAACCTGCCGCTTGCAACCCTGGAGAAAATCCATGAACTGCACTGCTTTGTCAATCTCCCAGTCATGCAAGTTTCTGCGAAAAGCAGGACTCCAAAGGTCTGTACCCCCTTGATTGACCACCAACGAACTCACCATTTCCTCCTTGTTGACTGACTGCAATTTTGTATAGACTAGGAAACATCAGTTGCATGGTATTAGTTCCACAACCATAATCCTTCCAGAACCTGACTTGATTTCCTAGCCCTACATTGAATTTGATGAACCTGTTGAAAGCATTCCATACTCCCATAATACCTTTCTAGACACTAGATCCATGTGAGGACAGAACTTTCTTTGGGAACCAAAGATGATCACCCGCTCCATATTTGCTCACCACTAACCTCCTCCATAGCGACTTTTTTTCCACTAAAAATTTCCAAAGCCACTTACCCAACCGAGCCTTGTTGAAGAATCTGAGATTTTTAACTCCTAGACCCCCACTCTCCTTGTTAGAGCATACTGAGTCCCACCCGACTAAATGATAATTCCTCTTCTCTTTGTCCTCTTCCCAAAGGAAATCTCTTTCTAACTTCTCAATTCTCTTTAAAACTGAGGCAAGGGCCATAAGCAACGATAGAAAATAAGTGGGCAGATTAGATAGAGTACTCTTAATAAGAGTAAGTCTTCCACCCTTTGATAAGAATCGTCTTTTCCACCCCGCCAACCGCCTCTCAAACCTAACCATTACTGAGTTCCACACATTTCTGTTCTTAAAAGACGAACCAAGAGGTAAACCTAGGTACGAAGTAGGAAGGCTGGAAACACTGCAGCCAAAGAACGAGGCTAAAGCCTCCACGCTATCCACTCTACCTAAGGGGATTAACTCACTTTTCGAAACATTAGTCTTCAAGCCCGATAGGTCTTGAAAAATCAGCAAGATTAGACGAAGGCAGCCCAACTGATCACTTTCCGCATCGCAGCAAACTAGGGTGTCATCGGCAAAAAGTAGGTGAGAAATAGTAACACCCCGACCAGGATCATTACCCACCTCGAAGCCCTTAATAAAGCCTCCTGCTATTGCCTTATCAATGAGCCGACTAAGGGCCTCCATAACCACAATGAAAAGGAATGGAGAGAGGGGGTCCCCTTGACGCAATCCTCTCGAGCTCGAGAAGAAACCTTCAGGCTGACCGTTAATAAGAACAGAAAACCTGACTGTAGAAATGCAAAATAAAACCCATTTTTTCCATTTCTCTCCAAAACCCATTTTATCCAAGAGATAAATCAAGAATTCCCATCTAACATGATCATAGGCCTTCTCCACATCCAGCTTGCACAGAATCCCTGGTACTCCGCTTCGCACCCTCGAGTCCACCACTTCATTAGCAATCAAAGCTGCTTCCAGAATCTGACGATCACCCACAAATGCATGCTGCGATTCTAATATCACTTTGCCAATCACCTTTCTCATTCTGTTCGACAGTACCTTGGAGATCAGTTTATATATGCTGCCAATGAGGCTTATAGGTCTGAAGTCTTTTAGCTCCTCTGCCCCTTTCTTTTTGGAATGAGCAATAAACGTAGTATTAAGACTTTTTTCGAATCCTTGCTCCTCAAAGAAAGAGCGGAAGACCTCCATAATATCATTTTAACTACTTCCCAGCAATGTTTGAAAGATTCAAAAGTATATCCATCAGGGCCTGGGGCCTTATCACCTTTCAGACTACCCAAAGCCTCCACCACTTCTTCTTCATTAAAAGTTTGTTCTAAAAATCTCCTGTCCTCCTCAATCAGATTTTTGAACGTAATCCCATCTATTTCCAGCTCTCTCTCTCTATCTTCCGAGAACAGCTTTTGGTAGAACTCTACAAAGCCTCTACTGATTAGATTCTCATCTTCCGTCACATTACCATCGATATTCAGTCTGTTAATCTGATTGAAATTCTTGTGCGCGCTGGCCATCTTATGGAAGAATTTTGAATTTTTATCACCCTCTTTTAGCCACAAGACCCTGGATTTTTGCCTCCAGCTTGTTTCTTCACAGATGAGCAACCTTTTGATTTCCAGCTTAATCTCTTCACGACGGGCTACTTCAGATTCCCCTATAGATCCTTCCCCCTCCTTTGCATCCAGAATTTTGACTTCCTCCATAGCTTCCTTGATTCTGATCTCTATTCTCCCAAACACCTCTTTATTCCAGACTTTAAAGTTTTCTTTAAGAAGTTTCAGTTTTTCAGCAATTCGAAAACACGGTTTTCCGACTACCGTGTAAGAATCCCATTTTATCCTAACCCAATCCTTAAACCCAGGAGCCTTCAGCCACATGTTTTCGAACCTGAATGGAGTTTTCCTTCTA
This sequence comes from Codonopsis lanceolata, assembly GCA_013146195.2. Lineage (NCBI taxonomy): Eukaryota > Viridiplantae > Streptophyta > Magnoliopsida > Asterales > Campanulaceae > Codonopsis > Codonopsis lanceolata. The sequence goes on along the minus strand of CM028384.1, from coordinate 11,086,346 downwards.
ACATTATCACCCCCAAACTGGAGGGTGATAGGGGAGTGATCAGAAACAACCCTAGGAAGGGTCCTTTGAACGAAAACACCTATCGTTTCCTCCCAATCAGAACTAAGGAGGAACCTGTCGAGCCTTGAACATTGCCGGTTCGACCCTCCTCGGAACCAGGTGAATGCATTCCCCTCAAGGGGCAAATCCATCAACTCCCTGTCATTAATAAAATCGTTGAATTCCACCATAGCCTGTGAATACGATTGACCTCGACTTCTCTCTCGGGGAAAACGAACCACATTGAAGTCGCCTCCCACACACCACGGATGATTCCATTTAAGTCTAACAGAAGTCAATTCAGCCCACAAATTTGACCGGTGATTATCAGAGCAAGGACCATAAACCCCAGAGAATACCCACCGAGAGTCATTAGCCACCCGCTTAAACAGACACGAAACTGAGAAGACTCCTATCACATGATCTTCAATAGCTAAAACTCTTCTATCCCACATAACAAGAACACCCCCTGCAGCCCCAACTGCGTCTAGCTGAACCCAGTCCATCCACCGACAACCTCCTATGCTGTCCACTAAATTTCTGTCCATATAGTCCATTTTGGTCTCTTGTAAACATACTACAGAAGGCTTCCACCTTCTAAGAGCTTCCTTAACTACTTGCCTCTTCCTGAAATTATTCAAACCCCACACATTCCAGCTGATTATGTTTAAATCCATATCACAAACTAGTTAATTTTTTCTTTACCGGAACCCTTGTCTACCCTCCCCGCAGCCCCATCAAAATTAATAACACAATATAAATTTTTGACCTCCCTGCTTTCAGAACCCCGAGCCTTAATTCGACTGGTTCCCACCTTTTTACTAACCGATGGCTTCCCCTTTTCCATTTCCATTAATATGTCCACAATTTTATCCTCATGGCCTTTACAGTAGACTCCCAGATAATTCACAACACCTTTAGCCTTCTTGCTCACCCAAACAGACATCTTTTTGTTAGGATCCCCATCAGTCAGCAACTTTGGTTCCATAACCTCCTCAGGTCTGACCATCGAAATTGGGCTACAGAACACGACCTCCTCAGGTCTGACCATCGAAATAGGACTACAGAACGTCACCTCCTCCGTTTCCACTCCATCAGCACCACTTGACCTTGTATAGTCGTCATGGGGGGAAGTCTGCGAATCTTGCAGATCCATCGGGCAATCTCTTTCCTTAGAAATATCCTCGGGTACTTTGCTAGAGAGGAAATCATCTTTCTTCAGTTCTTCACTCTCCTCGAGCTCTCTAACTTCAGCAGCTCTATCCATTTCATGTGACGTCTGTGACTGGTCTTCCTCGACGATAGTACTATTACCCCCACTCTTATTATACTGGACTCCTTCCTTACCTATCGACGTCGCCAAAATCTTCCCATGAGACCCGTTGATTTTATCGGATTGGTTCTGGTCTTCAAGACCTGGCTGCCCGATTGACTGCTTAACTATTTCGTCATGAATAATAAGAGGCCCTTGTTTTAAAACAGAAGGCGAGCCATGGGCATTTGATTGGCCCTGGTCACATAAAATTTCTCCTTCACTTAACCCAGGCCCAAATTCGACCCCTTTAGAATCATGTATCCCCCCACTTGATGTCCAGTTAGATGGCCCAGCCCTATCACCAATGGGCTCACCAGTATAATCCTTCTCAAACTCCTCTCTATTATTGTGGGCCACCCAGATTCTTTTCATGGGCTTTACATTGCACCGTAGGCATCTTACCACTTTTTTCCCTCCTTTATCTTTTCCAGCCCAGTTGTAGCTTTTGGGTTTAAACTTCTTTTGGGAACCAGGTCTGCTACCAACGACATCGTATCGATTAGAAAATTTAAAATTCAAATTTTCTGTAGCCCACGTGCTCCCCCAGCTTTTTCTGAGGGTATCCGTCTGTTCGCTTGCAGAAAACATACGAAGACCTGGTTTCTTTGATTCCCCGCTACTCGCACGAACGCCATTGCTCGCCCCACCTGACGCGACCGTCTGAAACCTGCCAACTCTGCCGTCGCAACCTTGCGTTTGAAAAGGATGGAAGAATACACCAGTTTCAGCCCAAATCGGAACTGAAAATACGCTATCCCCCATCTTAATACGAACGCAAGCCGGTAAAGTCTCACAGTAATGCACCAAGATACGAGCCCATCTCATATCCGTTCTCTTCTGAGTAGCTTCATCTACTGTCACGAAACCCCCACAAAATTGCTCAATCCTCTTGAAAACTTCCTTACCCCACAAGTGAAGAGGGAGACCCATAGCCCTAAACCTAATCCAGATTTCCTTCGGTTTACGATCCTTTCTAATGCAGCACCCCGTCGGACTCCAATGATCAAGGACTAATGGAGCCTGGTTGATCAACCAGTCTCTCTCGTTAAGAATTCTGGAAGCTTCTTCCTTGGAAGGAAATTCGTAAAGGAAGTAAGGCATGTTCATCTCCTTTACTTGAACACCGCCTGGAGACTTCCATTTAGAATTGACCCAACGTTGGACTTCATCACGGGTCTGGACATACCCCTGATTCCCTCCCACTCACCCTACAAGACACCTATCCAGGAAATCCAGATTTCCTTTGCAAGAATCCTCTTCTATCTCGAAATCGGTATTAACACCCACTGCTTTGTTAGAGACAACCAGTTCTAAATCAGGCCAAAGAGGAATTTCCGCCGCTTCTTTGTACGACTTTGGCTGCCTTATTGGTACACGCTTTGACAGAGCAAATCTACTAATTTTACCCGCTGCCATGTCCCACCCTGCATCTTTGGCCACTGCAGGAATGAAGATCTTTGAGGGACTTCCAATCCATTTGGCTGAAATACACAAGAAGAAACCATGGGTGTTCCATTCCTTTGCCACCATCATCTCACGCTGCTTCCCCGCTCTTTTCTTCCAGAAGACCTCTCTGATAGATGAAGCCTTGTCCATCCACTCACACACCCAAAGCACTTCATCTAAGGATAAAACAATTTTATGAACTCTACCTCTACTACGCTCCAACCATTGAAACCACGAACCATCCTTTCCTTTGATATAGATCACATCGAAAAACTTTCTTCCAGCCTGGAAGAATGCACATCCATTCTTCTAGCATCCATTCTTATAGATCGACCTCAGAAATCATAAGCAGCCCGAATAAGGATAAGACGGAAATGAACAGAATCTAGAGATATATCAAAGACGAAAACCAACCACCAAGCCGCAATCTTCTCCCTCAGGCGACCCTGTTCGTGGCACTCAGGTGAAATTCCGGCAACGTGCCGGCGCGTGAGGCGTGTGAGGACTCTACAGCGACTACCCGGCAGCGGCGAAAGGACAGAACAGGTCGCCTAGGCTTACCGAACTACTCTGCCTAGGCGGTGAACCTCAAACCACGACGCAACTACTTCAGCGACACAAACCCTAAGTGCATTAAGTCGCCTGTCGAAGTCTCATCGCTACTAAGCCTGTCTTAGTTGAAAATCAAATAAACCTTTAACTAATCTACACAAATAGCTCACCTACACATATAAATGAGGATTTAAATGTAGAGGACAAAGAAGAATTTGAGTGTCTTATTTGAAGAAATTGATGCTCCATGATAAATCGATTTCTTAACTTAACTAATCTACTGTTGAACATGGACCATTTAGAATTGCTCAACAATCAGCTGAATAATCAGCTCATGCTAAGTTCACTGAAAGACATCTTCTTAATCTAGTCCCAGAAACTAAGATTGGATAGATATAACAACTATACACTACCGCACCCAACTTATGGATGAATCATTGAAGGGTATAAACTCTTCAATATTATGTCACTGATGAACTTTTGGCAATGTAAAGTTTAAGGTTCTAGTTTATTATCAATTGGAATATGATTATTCTCGTTTTCCCCATTCTTTTGCCCAGTTGTACAACTGTATTACTTAGTAAGAATATTGCCATGAAATTTAGGAGGGCATGAGTCAAAGGTTCAATCTTATTTATGTCTTTCATGATTTCCTCAATCACTCTGGCTATTTCGTTATATTTTACCCGCCCCATCTACAACTCTAATAATCTATTATTAATTTTTGAGCTGGTGGTCCTTTCTGCATTTATTTTACTCTCTCTCTCTCCCCCTTTCCTTCTTCTTATCATTTGTCTAAATTCAGTTATTCCTTTCAGGCTTCAGAAGATGCAAAAAGACTTGTTGATGAAGAAAGAGCTTTTGCTCGGACTGAAATTGAGAATGCTAGAGCTGCAGTTCAGAGAGTAGAAGAGGCTCTCCAGGATCAAGAAAGAATGTCTCGTGCTACTGGTAAACAGGTATGCATAATTTTTATGATTCTTATCATTTGTAATATTTTTGGTTGTATCTTGCTTTTTGATGTGGCTCTCGTTCCTGCCGCCCCTCTTGGTATTACTCTTGCCCTCATAGTTTCTTTTATCTTTGTCTTCTTTTCATATCAAGTGCCTTACATCTTCTATAGCATTTCTGTTGTTTATCAAACTTTCATATTATTTTTTTCGGGTTTAATCAGAGCTCACCGCCTATACTTTACTCCCAACTTTTTGATTCTATATACTTGGTTTATGCCTTCTTACCACATGAACCACTTGTTGTCTGTGAATTCACCCACCGATGAGGCTACTCTTTTGGGAAAAGCCTAACCATAAACGTCTGGCCAATCTGCTTTTAAAAAACAGACATTTTTTTTCAGTTAAAAAACTTTCTGGTTTCCTCGTATTTATCTTTGTCTACTTGATAACTCACTTTCACCCTCTTCTCATTTCTATGATTCTTGATCAACCTACTCGTATAATGCCAACGTCCGAAAATCTTTGGTTATGGTGGTTCATCCAGCCGCCTCAACAACCTGTTAATGGAACTACCCATATCACTACATTAAACAATCTCAATTCTCATACTATGGACATGGATCGATGGTGTCAATTGAAAATAAACACTTGGTTCATGTCGCAAATTGAAACAAGCAGAAGTTTACAGATCCAATCAAAAACAAGAGTCAAGAACAGGTGGGTAAACTATGGTCATGATTTCTTTCTTGTGTCGATAATCGATATAATCTTCTCAAAAAATCTATTGCCATGTTTTTCTCTCTTTTAAGAGTTTCTTACCTGCGCTTTCTTTATGGAACTAATAGAACTGAATAAATAGGGGAAGATCAGTCATAGCTACGATCATAAAATGCTGAACATCTATCACCAATTATGCTGGGTGTCTTGGTTAGTTCTTTCAGATAGTTTATTGCGTTATTGCCAGTATAAGTACCACTTAAAAATTCTAAACTTCACTCCTGGGAGATCTAACGTATAATTCCGATAAGTGATGTCATCCTTTGTATGCAAAGGTTGTGGGGCTTTCATACAATATGAAAAGTTGTATAGCCTGAACCTTCTGTAGGCATTTTTATCGTATTTACGTTTTAGCATCAAGAAATGCAGTTGTTTAAACCTATCAGATTTGCAGCGTGTGTTTGCATTATGTTTCATTTCATTGCGATTGTTACAGTAATGTTTCCTCCTAAATACTTAGGACGTGGAAGAGTTAATGAAGGAGGTTCAAGAGGCTAGGCGGATCAAAATGCTGCATCAGCCTAGTAAGGTATTCAATCTACTGCCCAGAAAGCTAAATGCTTAGAACGATGCTAGTTTTTCTGTTTTTGCCTAGTGTTATATCATTTGGTTATTTGGTTTCCTTGCCTTTCTTGTTTAGCTATTTGCCTGATCTTTCTCATTCATAAGCATGAACTTGTATATATGTAGTATGTGAGGCGGACCCCCCCTCCCCCTTGGGTACTATCTACATTTTTTATTGTTTCTGATTTCCAAATGTTCCCTTAGAGCTTTGTAAAAATTGATAGAGACAGATTTGTGAAAATGCCTTCCATATTTCTTTCAATCCTGCTACTTCAGTTAGTGCTGGTTTGTGCATGATCTAGTTTCTACAAAATGAGACCGAGGTTTATACCTGACAAAGGAAAGATCTAATTGGGAGTGTTTAGCTTCGTGATTTAGTGGCTTGATTTGAGGTTTTAAGATTTCTTTTTATAATGATTGAAGAAAAAGTAAGAGATAGACAGAGAGAAAGTTGGTAGGACGAAAGAGAGAGAAAGTTCAAAACCACTAGCCAAGTTACTAAATCATGCAAGGGGAATAGACCCATTGGAGTTCGCTTGGGCATTGTTTAGAAAGAATGGAAGTGTTGGAATAGGTCAGAATGGACCTTATAGTGATCCCTATTACGGTTGACCTTCCTTTCCGTCCATGAACTTGTCTGTTTGTTGCTTGAGTGAGTTATGCTTTTCCTGTCCAAGGGGATACACCTGAACTCTACAGAAACGTTTATTGATCTTTGGAAAACTTATCACTGATGCTTTTCTGATCATTAATGTAATAGGGCAGGATCAACCTATACAATTGCTTGCTTCTGTTCTTCTGTGCTTTTGGTAATGCTTATTTATGTCTCATTTGGTGCGAGTTTATAGTATACCTTACTTATCAAAAAAAAGTAATGCTTATTTATGTTGGTAAGAAATAATCACGAGGTGGAATATAACTAGCCGCTTAATGTATGGGAACTTTATGTTTGCATGACTAGTGTTTCACCATGTCTAGGTAAAACAACAAATTAATGAAGGCATTTTTGCAAGATGAGGTATACTTGGTACTCCCTTTGAAAGGCATCATCTAGTTTTGTTTGGTGGGACTTAAGAATCATAGGATTAATGCTCCATCTGAGTATTTTCTTTTTATGAGGAATACACTTTGAAGATGTTACCGAGGAGAAGACAGATATGCAGACAACATAAAATGAAACTCCATTGAAATAGAAACATGATTGACAAGCACCCTTTGCATTAGTTTTATATTTTATCTGTTGAGATGAATTATTCAGATGGCTATTTTTATCTTTTGTATACATTCTTTTGTTGAGTAAACATTGAATTTTCAGGTTATGGACATGGAACATGAGCTGCAAGCATTAAGAATTCAGCTAGCAGAGAAGTCGAACCGTTCTCTTCAGCTTCAGAAAGAGGTAGTTGAATGTTTTTGCTTCACATTTCTTGATAAACCTTCTTTCTCTTTTATGTGCCTTAATGCCTGTTTTCCTTACTAGTCAGTTTATGGGCTGTTTTATATTTATCATAGCTGCATGTACTTGGAATGAATATAAATGCTGTATCTTTCCATACTATATCAATATTTCATTTCTCTATATGAAACTTTATGTTTCAGGGTCCTCATGCAATCATTTGTTTTGGTTGGACTATGGTTCTTTGTTTATTGTAGAATTGCTTTAAGGTCCTCAACCAAGCAAGGTATACATGTTTAGTAGGCTAGAGTTTTAGTTACCCATAAGCTCATGACCTACTTCAAGAATTAAGAGCTTGGTTGGATAAGGATTTCCCGTTATAATCTAAATGCTGGAGTTTTCTTGGAATCAGCAATAATTCAGCCTTGTATGAGGTTCCGTAGGCAACTATAGAGGAAAACCAGAACATTCTGCCTCAATTATAGAAATCGCTACATCCATTAGTAGCATCGTTTGACTTATGTAAGGGTGAAGATGAAGTGTTGATTGAATTCAGATTTTATACCCCACAATATTATTTTCTCTTTTCTTTTATTTATTTATTTATGTTGAGACCTTCTAATGGGCATACTTCCCTTATATTGTCAAGGGTGTGTGTTTGGGCGACTCGTTAACCATAAAATTAACACCGATGTGCTGATGTTTGGCCGGAAAATACTTATTTTGCACTTAAATTGTTTCTGAAAGTGATTCCACTCAACAATTAGTCTGAGGCAGCAACTAATAGCAAAAATGGGTTTGATATGAATCAGCATCTAACATGGGCAAGATAATCAATTCATCACTAGTTCTAACGGAAAATCAGATGGATGTTAGCTCAAAGGACTAACTGTATAGCCACCAAGTTCAGTGCTAAGTAGGAAAGCTGCAGTTCAGTGGCCTAATAGGAAATGTGTTCATGTTGAAGGACAAATTTGTTATTTGAGCCACACTAACATGTTTAGTATGCAATAATGTGAGGAAGTAGCTCCATCTTTTTAGATTAAAATCATGTACTCCTTTAATGTTTTCAGCTGGCAATGAGCAGAAGGGGGGATGAAAATGGAACCTACTTGTATGAATTAGATGGTACCGAGGCTTTGGGTTCATGTTTGCGGATCCAACCTTGTTCTGATAGAGCTCCAGAACTTTCTGAATGTTCAATTCAGTGGTATCGTTTAACATCTGAAGGTGGAAAAAAGGAGCTTATTTCAGGTATATAGGCACTGCTATGTTTTGTTTTTCTTTTCATGTATATTTTGTTTTGGTAAGGCATTGCTATATCAACTTATCAAGTCTTTCTTATTCCACAATTACTGAGATGGTGCTCATTTAAATGTTTTCATAAGTTAACTAATAATGCTGATTTTTGGGAATGTTCATTGATTTCATGGTTGACTTCCTTGGATAACGTGCATTTGTCCCATAGTGCACTGCATAGGCATGTTTCACTTGTAGGATATATTTGAAGTATTCTGACTTTGTACCACAGCAGCATCACACCTATGATATTGTCGTATAAGAATTTTCTGTAACACCAAACAATTGAAGAGCCATACTTGGCAGTATGTACACCATTAGTCTTGCCTAATCTATCTTATTTAATGAGCTCCCTACGTAGCTGAAAGAAACATGCTATGTCTCGAGTTTCCCCATTGTATTTTGGTATTGCAATTACCTCAAAAGAAGCAAAAGGTCCATGTATAGAGCATAGGCCCTTCCAGTAATTCGTCAACCATTTACGGGTACTAAGGCTGGTTGATTTCCTTGAGAGATGCAATCTATTGATGTGACATTATATTTTGGCCAGTCATCCTTGTAGTGTAGGTCAGTTACATGATTGGTCCTTTAAATGCCATTTGTCTCCAATTTTTACCTTTACTTTATTAATTATTCCAGTGTTGACCTTCCCTCTTATGCCGTTAGAAAATCAGCTGTAAGTAGTCACGTGCCAAGTATGCGAGTGTGTGAGGGCTAAATCTGTAATTTTATAACAAAATCACTTTAAAGGGAGAAAATTGAGTACTTCAAAGAAAAGGAAAGAAACAGAGTTGATGAAGAAAGCTGAACACTGTTGGACTCTCTCTCTACCCACTTAGATTTGACGTATCTTTATATGATTGACCCCCTCAACCACTAGTGGCTATAGTTAGATCAGCCAATCCCAAGCATCACGGTTGCTAAACACATGCTGCCACCATCATCACCACCACCTTTTTGACTCAAGTGTAACCACCATTTCAAAACGACTTACCACCCAATGTTACAAAACCATAACAACCTCCCTCTATGCCTGTCTAGGAGCTCTTTCTGCCACTTCATCACTCGTACTGTCAAATCCAGCAAGTGACCACATCCCTGATTCACTTGGTTTTGTTTTTTGTGGATAAGAGGAGAATTGAATTAATAAGGGAAAAGAATACGAGAGAGATGGACGGGAAGTCCACCACAAAATTAAAGGAAAATACTAGAAAAGGAAAAAGAAAGAAAATAGAACCAATCATGAAACCAAAGCGCTCCAATCCCGTTGAATGACCAAAGCAGGAACTCTAAAAGAAATATTTACCGAGGCCCATAATGATGCCATAAAAACATCTCTATCCCACATAAGAGACTGAAACAATGTATGCTCTTTGAAATTCCTTGAATTCCGCTTAATTCAAATGCACCATAAAATTGCAAACACTCCACACCACCATAGCTGGATCCTTATCTCTACCAAAGCCCCTCGTATTAAAGAAGCTAGAGAGAGGTTAACCCAAGCTTCTCCTGCCACCGTAAACAAACTATTTTAAAGGAAACTGGTGCCACCTACCAACTTTTTATTTTATTTTATATATTTCATTGAGTTGGCAAATGGGGCTACAGAATTGTTCAACACAGTCAATCTAACCTTTGTTTGATAAGTAAGAAAATATTATAAATATGAAAGCGTCAAAACAGGTGACACATCCTCTATACACCAGTAATAATTACATTATGTTATGTTATCCACAAACTCTACAAAGGGGTTTGTGTCAAAAGAAATCGCCTCATGACACCAAAAGAACAGAGTATGCATAATAATCTCCTTGATCTTCTCTACACTTATCTCCGCATTCTCAAAAACTCTAGCATTTCTTTCCAACCATATAGTCCAGCAAATTGCTAATAGGGCTACCTCCCATAAAAAATTCCTCCTTCTCCGTATATGCATGGACCAGCATCTCATCATCTCGTTCACCGAATTAGGCATCACTCACACCACTTTGAAACAATTAAACACAAAGTCCCAACTCCCAACGCTTGTTGGTAAAAGGGCAATGCAACAATAAATGGTTGACACTCTCCCCATCACTTTTACACAAGCAACACATGTTGACTAAAATTTTACCACGACGCTGGAGATTGTCACAAGTTAACGGAGCTTCATTTACAACTTCCCACATAAAAACACCCACCGTTGTAGGGTCTTAGTCTTCCACACTCTTCCACTGGAATGAAACAGCGCTTCTCGAGATCTTCTGATAAAAGGATTTAACTGAGAAATCCTTGCTCTTCCCTCCATCCCACACAACTAGATCTTCTCTATGTCTATCCACTTTCTGACTATAAAGCAACTCGAAGAGATGCCCAAGAGAGTCCAACTCCCAATCTTGAAAGTTTCTTCTAAAAGTGGGGTTCCAAATAGCATTTTCTCCATTGAAATGTAACACAGAACCGACTGTTTCCTCCTTATGTGTAGCAAGGCTATACAACATCGGGAAAGCCCTCCGAATCTCCGTACCCCCACACCAATTGTCACTCCAAAATCTAACTAAGTTGCCAATACCCACATCAAAAGCTATGTGTCTCTTCATAATATCCCACTTCCTTCTAATACCTTTCCACACCCCAACCCCATAAGTAGAGGGCACCTCAATTGGATTCCACACATGGTCCCCAACTCCATATTTGCTCACCACAACCTTCTTCCAAAGAGAATCTGTTTCGCGCAAAAATCTCAAGCCATTTCCCCATCAATGCCACATTGAACAATTTTAACCCTTTAATCCCCAATCCACCACCTCTCAAACTCGAACACACAAGCTTGAGAGGGTACTTTTGATAAGGGTTAATTTTCCTCCCTTAGAAAGATACTGTTTTTTTCCAGCCCCCTAACCTGCCTTCGAATCTTGCTATAATCGGGTTCCACAACTCTTTATTTTTAGAATTAGCACCTAAAGGAAGCCCAAGATAAGTCGTTGGGAAACCACCTACCTTGCAACCAAAAAATGCAGCCAGTTCATCCATATTCTCCACCTCGCCCACGGCCAACAGCTCACTCTTCAAAATGTTCACCTTCAAACCTGAAGCCGCCTGGAAGAATAAAGGAGCAACCTTGGGTAACCAAGCTGAGCTGCCTTAGCCTCGCAAAAAACTAGGGTGTCATCTGCGAACAGCAAATGAGATACCAACACCTGAGAGCCAACCTTCCTCGCTACTGAAAACCTTCGAATTAATCCATTTGTGACAGCAGTCTCTATGATCTTACTAAGAGCTTCCATAACAATGATGAACAGAAATGGAAAATAAGGGTTTCCTTGGCGCAAACCTCTCGCACTAGCAAAAAACCCCGCTGGCTCCCCATTAACTAGAACGGAAAATTTAGGCGAAGATATACAAAAAAGAATCCAGTCCCTCCATCGCTGCCCAAAACCCATCTTGCGCATAATATACAACAGAAAGTCCCAATTAACGTGATCCTCAGCATCTTTAACTTTTTGGCTAATTGAAAACAAGGATTACCCTCCACTTCATAAGCTGCCCATTTCTTCTTAAACCAATCCATGGATTATCCAGGTTCTTCTAACCACATCAGTTCAAACTGAAAGGGAGATTTCCCTTTATTCAGCCCATCACATTCCAAACGCAACGGAACATGATCCGAACACACCCTTGGAAAGCAATCTAACCTTCTGCACATGTGGCACGACTACCTATATATCAATTTGGAAAAATCTTCCACTTTGTATCTGCCACCAACGTTCTCGAGCTGTTTTCAGTACTGGGTTTTTGTAAATCCTTCTGTTATATGTAAACCAACTTCATCAATTTCTTAGAGCTGCTGACAGCCTGGAAGAAGGTCGAAATTTTTCAAACCCAAATTGATTTTTCCTGAGAATCTAGTGGGATCTTGCAGGCATTGAACTCTTATAAAACCAAAGACCATGAAAAGCTCTGACCTCGAATGGGACCTTAGAAAGCCAAAAAAGGTGGAGGTTAAGAGAAGGTGTTAGGTATATCTTTGTAGATATACACATTATGTTGCCTGGACTTGGTTTCAGGAGCAGATATGTGTTCAATAGTCAGATCATCTTATCTCCTTATTTAATGACAACAGGGACACGCGAAAAGCTCCATACTTCTATCTATACATTTAATATTTTTGATTAAGTAACCATGCGTTTCATGGTGTACCCATTTCTGTTATTCAGGGGATTGGAGTGCCCTATGGATTTGATTTATCTTGTTTTTGTTCCTTTTTCTTTTATTTTGATTGATTCCTCAATAATGGTTCTGCACTTACCCCTATGGTGACTTAAACCCATAACCTATTAGGTGTTGGTGAAGCGTCTTTACCACTAACATTGCGTTTCCTTTTCATGTGTGTGTATATATATATATGAGAGAGGGAGGGTGTTCAACATGGGCATATTACGTGATTTTAAACAAATTCCAACTAAGATTGGCTTGTTTTTGATGTTTGCTAATAGCATATCCAATGAGAAGTATCCAACAATATGCCACACTCTTCCCCAATGTACTTGAAGCATCAAAGAATCAGGATAACAAAGCAAACCTACGTATTGGAAAATAGAGATTATTGTTTATTGACCCCTCAGTTTATACTAGTTGAAGAATATCTGGTATTTGACACTTAGAAATTGTCTTTGCTACTTTATGATACTTGTCAGTTATCGTAGTTTATTTATATGTTTAAAGCTGTTAGACAAGTTAAAATTTTTGTCACTTTGATTTGTGTTTCTGCTCTGCATTGTCTCTGTCTTGGTTGTAATAATTTTTTCCACTCTATCAGGAGCTATCAAATCCATTTATGCTCCTGAGCCCTTTGATGTTGGTAGAATCCTGGAAGCTGATGTTACTTTCCATGACGAGAAAATAGCGTTGATGACCTCTGGTCCCATTGATCCAGGTTTGTTGCTAATACTGGATCTTGTCATAGTTTATCTAAAATCAGACTATCAGATCATGTTTGGTGATGAAGTTGTGAGTACATACGGAATCCAGAAGACCACAGTTTTAAAAATGATCAACATAAAACTGGACATCCTTGTTTAGACGCTTTTATAATATGGGCTTGTGAATAATATCAACATTGTCAGTGATAGTTAATAGTAACTTAAATCTAATAAAAGCATTTTTTTTAGTCTTGTTGTCAACAGCAGTGGTTGTTGCTATGATAACGCTCATGTTAATGGAGGTGTGAATAAGAGTATACCAATGGTCGTGATGATGAAGGCAGCAGTGGTAGTAAGTAGCATGGGTTGCAATGTTGACAACAGTGGTTGTGTATTCTGGTGGCTACTATGACCGTTGTGGTGGTAGTATAGGAAGTGGTTGTGATTTGAGAGCAACTAGGATTGTCGATGCATTTCAGGCATTTCTTGGTTTTTTTGTATGTTAGGCATTTTGAAGTATTGTCAATTCATATGAGTAGGGTTAACATTTAGGATTACAAACAAATGTAACGTCATTAGGTTTTGGTTAATGAGAATTTGATTTCCCTACAATGGATTATTTAGAGCGTATGGTTTCATCCCTTTCTTGAGTGTGGATCTCAATGAACCCCCACCGAATAACCTGCCAGTGGTGGATGTCTAGGTTTTCCTGCATCAAGTGGTAGCAGCTTTGATCCATTCGTATTTGTTTGATACTGTTATCTCGCCGAAATCACCGGGTGCTCGTTGCATCATCACCACGATATACCTTCCATATTCTTCTGTTGCCTCTTAGAAAAGAAAAAGAAAAGAAAACAGTTCAGCCAATGAGCTGTTCTTTTTCACGCCAACAGAACGTCAGCATCCTAATAGTTGTCCAAACTGTTCTTCGCCGTCGTCGTGGCTGAAACCTGGTTGTCTCACAAACCCTAGCCACAGCTGCTGGTTGGAAGTCTTGAATCTGTAAACAGCTCCTTGTTGAAATTCCACCATCAGTCAACGGCCTCGGTCACCATCCGAACTTCTTCTTGGTGTTTTCTCAGTGTCAGAGTTTACTGGCTGCAGTCCGAAATCTAGCGTGAGTCGCCACTGCTGCTGTTGGCTGTTGGTTAGAAGTAGTGATGGCGATGCAACGGGATGGGATATGAATGACCTTTCCCATTCCAGCCCCATGATAATTTTTTCATTCCCAGTCCAGTCCTATTCCCATGATGGGAAATTAGAGGGAAACCCATTCCATTTTTGTTACAACTTTTCCATTCCCATCCATGCTCCATTTGTCCCAGTTACTTGAAAAAAATACTTAAGTGGAAATGGAAGATATAAGTACATTTTCTAATATATATAACTAATCGATGTTTCAATTTACCGAATTCATGTTCCATGTCAAACTAAGCTAGTCATAAAAAATATAATTTGACATATCCTGTCAACTATTTACTGGATAAAAATAAAATTCTTTTATTACAAATTAGAAAATCAAAATTATCTTCAAAATTACTGTCATTACAGCTATAAATAAATATTCTCTTAATCTATTGGCAGTCTACAATTTACAATTGACCTATCCCCAAAATGTTCATCTACGTGCGTGTATATCTATATGTATATTTAAATGGGATACGGCATACCATTCCAATTCCTGTTCCATTCCCTCTGTGAAATAGAAGTGAAGTGATTTTCCGGAACAGTTTTGAGCTAAAGGGAAAAGTAAGAAAAAAAATTGGTTTGTCCCATAATCTAGATCGAATGAACCATATCTGCACTGACCCATACCGCATTCAAACATAGATACAGTCCATGTCTGACCCATCTTTTAGAAATCAGAAATTTCATCAAGCCCCCTCTATGTTCCAGTAAGTGCAATCAGCTCCTCCTGTTCCAGGAAATGCAATCTGTCCCCCTCAGGTTATATAAAGTCGGCAGTTCTTTGTCATCCCCTTATGGAGCCATCTGGGGATGAATGCCGACCATTACCAGCTTGCTCTCACAGAATGCTCTAGAAGATGTTTGCTAAAGCTTCTTGAGGAAGATGATTGCAAACCCAGTTACTATTATTCATATTCCAATGTAGGCAAAAGATTAGCAAATTTATTATCTACAAGTAGAAGCTCTCTCAATATGAGCTAGCTGAAGGAAATTGAAATGTCTAAGCTTGTAGTAGAACCACATTGTCATCCATTCACAGTACCTTGGATTGGTTACACTTCTTTGTTGGTTTCAAAAAGGTGCTTAATCCCGATTGAAATAGGTAAGTTTTTATTGATTTGCCTATGAATGTTGCTCTATATACTCCTCAGTGCACGTTGGTTTAGACATTTAGATGGTGATGAGTTATGCACTGGATGATAATACCTACAAGGGTCATGGTAAGCACTTTAAGTTAATTCCTGTTGAACCTAAAGAGACTAAAGTTTCAGTCATTATCTAATTTTGAATCACGAGCACTTAGAGCAATCCAAGAGCCAGCAAGTGGAAGACAACATTTAACCTGCACTATGGAAAGAAACTGATCAAGTTGGTGGAGTTTGTGGCCTACCAGAGTTATTTAGCCAAGAGACTTAGATGATGAGTTATGCACCGGATTTGGATTTAGATGAGTTATGCACCGGATGATAGTACCTACAAGAATCATGGTAAGCACAGAGTCGTCTTCGAATGTAGCTAATTCTTTTGTAGATCATTTGTTTTTGATAAGAATTCTTTTGTAGATCTAGTGTATTACCTTTTTGTTATTTAGGGCTTTGTGTTGGGGTATACTCCCTGTCAAAGGATGCGTCACCTGCTTTTGTGACGTTTGATTTATATATTTTTATCTACCTATTAAAAATACCTACAAGAGGGTAAGCATATCATGTTAATTCCTGTCGAACCTAGATAGACTTGAGTTTCAGCCATTTAGCCAATTTTGAATCACAAGCTTTTAGGGCAATCCAAGAGCCAGCAAGTGGAACACAAAATTCAACCTGCAAAGTGGAAAGAATACGATCAAGTCGGTGAAGTTCGTGGTCCTAAACAGTTTGTGGATGATATGCCTTATGTTGATCCCATCTTCCCGACTGTGTCACTGATTCATACGCTAGCTTGAGCTTCTCCCTCCCGTGTCTTCTTTGCCAAAGTTGGGGGTCATGCAAATGAGTTTCAAGCTTCATTGTTTCTCCTCAAGATGTGGATCATCATCCTTCCATGCTTCAAAACTCGTGGCCAAGTTTTCTCATCCCTTGGGAAGAATGATGGCTCCAAAACTCCAACATTGATGTTCTTGGTTGAACTTTTCTTCAACCCCGGGAGAATGATGATGGAGCAACTAGGATTGTCAATACACTTTATGTATTTCTTGGTTATCTTGTATTTATGATTTTAGTGGTATTTTAGTCAATTCTTATAACTAGGGTTTGCATTTAGGATTGTAGGCAGACGTAATGTCATCATTGTAATTAGGTTTTGAGAATTTGGTTGCATCCCTTGATTGAGTGTGGATCTCAATAATCCTCCGCCGAACGACCGTTGAGTGGTGGATCTCTGGGTTGTCCTGCATCATGTTTGTTTTGGTGGAAATGATGACACTGATGGTTGGGGTGGGGGGAGGTGGAAGTGCCTGTTGTGGCGATGGATAATATTAGTGTGGTGGTAGCTGAAGCGTGGTGCTTATTACAGTGGTAGTATTGGTTTTCGATGTGGTGGTGGTGAAAATGACTTAGCTCCAAAAAGAAAAAGAAGGAAAAAAAGGGAAGAGCACTTTTGTTCTATAAACAGACTTTCTGAAATGAGAAAGTTAGAAGTGGTGTTAATTTGAACTGGTTTGAATACCCAAATAATTTTACAAATCACCAGTTAATTCAGATGTTATGATATTTTGGTTTTAAACAGACTTTCTGAAATGAGAAAGTTAGAAGTGGTGTTAATTTGAACTGGTTTGAATACCCAAATAATTTTACAAATCACCAGTTAATTCAGATGTTATGATATTTTGGTTTTAAACTTGTTACTGGAGGTAGTATCTATGTTTGAATTACTCCAACGAAGACATTCTCAAAGCTCCCTTTTCAAGTTGTTTTTACTAAAAGGCTTCTATTCTATTTGATGATTATTCAGAATTTGTTGTTTACTCTTCCATGAAATCAAACTGATTAACTGACGCGGTTATCCTGAACAGCTGCAGGATTGGGGAACTATGTCGAAGCATTGGTGCGCAGACATGACACCGAATTCAATGTAAGCTATTATTATTCGTATTCAAAGGCCATCTAAAACTTGCGGTATGTCATAAGGTTACGTAATCACACAGTAAATAAAGTTCATGTGTGTGTGTGTTTTATGTTCTAGAACACTGAACTCTAGACCTGGCAACGGTTCTAACAATTGGGTTGGGACGATTGAGACAAGTTTACTGGTTAGAGTAAACCCATCACAACTGATTTAGTTAATGGGTCCAAATGAGTTTGGTTGATTTGGATTGGGTTGAACTCATTAACGCATGAAAGTACAAAACAAAAGCAAATATTCTCTCCATTTTTCCTACCCCACCATTTCCACCACTAGATCATCTTTGCCTCCTTTTTTGTCAAATCTCTTCTGCGACAAATACCTAGCCACGTCCTCTTCCACAGCTCTGCCATTAAATACTTGCTCACTGTATTCCAAGGCTTGTAGATATTGTATGAGAAATGATAATTTCAGATTTGCGAGTGTATGTGGGCTGTGGTGGTGGGTATGTGGCGGCAAATAGGCCTGTCAATGAATCAGATTTGATTGGATCTAACTCAGATTCGAATCAGATTCGATTGATTATATCCAGGATAAATGTGATTTTCAAGTCTGTTATGCATGGATTCAAAATGGGGAACTCAATGGGTTAATGGGTTGAACCTGGTTTAACCTGTTAAATAAATTCGGTCAAGATGGGTGACTCATCTTAACTCATTTATTTTAGTGGGTTGGGCGGGTTATGTTGATGGTTGGGCTGAGTGGGTTCTTGGGTCACAGGTCAGAATTGCCAGCCCCACTCAACTCAACTCCTGTAGCTGTCTATGCCTATGTTACTGAGCTGGTTTATGCTGAATCTCCTTTGTTTATGTGTATATCTTGTTCTGATTTAGCGTATTGATGGTGAGTTGGAAGTATTAGTCAAAGGCATAACAAATTATTTCACAACTAAAGGTTGCATATCTTCATCAGTTATTATGGTTCCTCCCTTATATGTCTACTTGTGCTTGCTTTGTCTTGCAGGTTGTTATTGTCCAGATGAATGGGATGGATCATCCATCTGAGTCTATCCATGTATTACATGTTGGGAAAATGAGGATGAAGCTCTGTAAAGGGAATTCAACCGTGGCTAAAGAATACTATTCCAGTTCTATGCAGGTAGTCTGCATTTAATGGTCTTTCTTCACCATCCCCCTGTTGGATCATGTAACTCTATTGAAACTGAGAACAAACTGATTTGGAGCATGGGGCACAAAAAGAGCTCCTTGAAGTAGTTTGAAGAAAGGTTGAGTTGATATAAGGGGTTTTTGCTTGTCTTTGAGCTTTGTCATTATTTTGAAAGCACAAGTTCTTGCTCAGAAACCAGAAGAACATAAAAAAAAAAAAAAAAAAAGAGAAAAGAAGACCTGGGGGAGGAAGGTGGAAGGTGTATAGAAGAAAAATGACCAATGTAAACCATGTAGCTGATTGGGTGGGAAAAGATCATTATTGTTCTTATTGCCAATCTTCAACAGGTGTTAGCTGGAGATTTTGATACAATATGGATTTTACTTGGTTGTAACTTGTAAAATGTCGGGTACTTTCCTCTAAAGTAATGATTTCTAGTTCCTTATGGCTAATAACGTTCCTACTAAATTGTTGCTACCTTAAATTTCTTCATCTTTGATCAATGTAAAATGTTTTGGGACTACAATGTCACATTACCCTTTATTTTTTTTTTCTTTGAACTTTCAGCTATGTGGAGTCAGAGGTGGTGGAAATGCTGCAGCTCAGGCGTCATTTTGGCAGGCAAAGGTAGGGCATTCCTTTGTGCTAGCCTTCGAATCAGAGAGAGAAAGAAATGCAGCCATTATGCTGGCTAGGAGGTTTGCGTTTGACTGCAATGTAAGTCTTAAATTGTCTGTTCTACACAGCAATAACATATCTATATTATGATTCGTGTATTCTCTGTATACGTTTTCCATATTGAAATGTGAATGCCAATGGTTCCAGATAATGCTTGCTGGCCCCGACGATAGATCAGCTCAGGGATCTTAACTTACTCCCTCGTCCTACCTACCAAGAGATGTAATTATAATGGCTTTCCCATGTCTTATTTACAAGTTTTTAACACAAAAATGTGGTTGGTTGTATTTTCACTTGGTTTCGTTTCACGTTTTATTTTTATTTCTATGTGTTGTACTCCACCCGTGTACAAAAGTAGGCATCCTTTTATTTGCCTTAAATTGTAACAAGTTCTTGTATCAAAAAGCGAAGAATTTAAATGTATCGTGCGTTGGATGAATTGAAATGGAATTTTGTGACGGTTTGAAGTAATCGATTTGTGATTCATTAGATTGTCATAAACCTTCATATTTGATTGTAATAGATTAGACCTTAAACGAAGACTCAAAATTTTCATGTTAGTGTTTACACCATGTAGGTAAGGTTCCTCTATTAGGATTTAGGACTTGGTTTTTAGACCAGGTACAACGGGGGGTTTTCCCAAATTCTATGCTAAATCAAGGGAAACAATGGAGGTTTTAGCAAAAGCAAAAAAAAAAAAAAAAACCTTCCATTGATTTTGGGCCCAAAGTATTATCACTCGAGCCCCCTCAATAACCGGAATCAACCGAACAGTACATAAGGAACGGCGATTGAGTTTTGAGAAAAAAAAACCCATCAAAACAGCACCGTATTGATGGGCGGTTTTGGATTAAAAAAAGGCGCCAACCAGGGTTGATAGCGCCTTTCCACGTGTCAGGCCCTGGGCGGTTGACCTCAATTTGTAATTATCTTCTGTTTAAGGGCATTTTTGGCATTAAAAAAATTGTTTTTTTTTAAGTATATATTTTTATCTATAAATAGACTTGGTTTATTTTATTTGGACATCAAACGAAATTTTTGTTCAATTTAAAGTTTATTTGTAAGTTTCTCTCTTCTCTTTCTCTTCAAATTTCATTTTTTTAATTAATCCATTTTTAAGTTGTGTATTATTTAGTATGAATATTATTATTTACTACTTAAATATTTTAATTTGACTTTGGAGATTATTAAATATAATTGTCTTTATTCTTAATTGATTATTATTGTCATTATTATTGTTAAATTTCGTATTATTATTGTTATTAGTAGTTATTATTATTGTTAATATTATCATTAAGTAATATTAGTTGTCATTGTTGTATAATCTTTTTTGTTAATTTTGTTTTATTTTCAACCATTGTCATTAATGTCTTCACGACGGTTTCTTGTAAAAGCAAAAACCCTCAAAATCGATAATCAAAGTTTGAATACACCAAATGAACCCTCTCCTCATCTGAATTATCAACCCACTTCATAGAAACACCCATCTTATTATTATAATTTTTCTGAAACAGAAAATGTTCTAAATTTTGGAGTTCATCCGAATTTTCAAAACTCAAACTCTATGCAGTATGGAAACACACCAATATTTCCCCATATGTCATTGTTGATGTCGCAACAAGCTTTCCTGTAGAATACTCAATTACCTTCAAATTTGTCCAATTTTTAAACATAACAATCACACTTAAATCAAAGGTATTTCACCATGGGAGTTCAGGTGGTTCTTCATCTGAATATACTCCGACTAGTCTCGTAGCTTCGAATATACTTTTTTTTTTCAACACAACCAGAACCAGACAATGAAGAAAATATTGATATTCAAGATGATATAGTTGATGAAACCACTCCTTAGAGTGAGAAAATAATAAGAACTAGGTGAGCGACGTACGAGACTGTCACCTTGTGTAAATCGTGGGAGAACATGACTACTGATAATTACGTTGGAACAAACCAAACTTCATCACAATTATGGCAGAAAATGACAACCACTTACAACGAGCATCATGAGAATGGTATCAGAACTTTGGGTCAAATGAAGAATCATTTTCAGAAATTGTTTAGGGCCGTTTCAAAATTTTCTGGCACTTTTAATCAAGCATTAGCTTGTAAAGAAAGTGGTTGGAATGACGATGATATAATTATGAAGGCACATATGATTTATGAAGCTGATGAAGGGAAACATTTTATGTCAATAGAGGCGTGACAAATCTTTCGTAACATTCCGAAGTGGTGGGCCAAATATGTTGAAGTGAGAAAACATGCAACAAAAAATTCAACAAGCAGTGGCTCAAAACGATCTTAAAATAAAGCTTTTGATGTTCAAAACTCCTCAAATGCTGAAACACCTTCAACGACATATCCAATTTGACCTCCTGGAAAGAAAGCTTCAAAAAATAAGTTAAAAAAAGTGGATACAGAAAAGATTTCTGAAGACTTATGTGAATCAAACCGTATCGAATTAGTAAGAAATATTGCACAAGGTTGTACTAAAAACTGTTTAAGTGGATGATATTTTTATCCCATTGTCTTTAATTTGTATTGTACTGAAAAATATTATATTGTACTGTAGCATATTAAATGTATTGTTATTTTATCAACATTTGTAACATATTGTATTGTATTGTGCTAATAGATTAATTTGTCAAAATAAACCAATGTGTTGTCACTAGAGCTGTCAAACGGGTCAGACCGACACAAGCCCATCGGGTCTTGCTTAATGGTGGTCCGACCCGACCTGAAATAATGACGATCCTCATAAAACTTAAGCCCAACCCATGCGCCCTTTGGGCCTATGGGCCAAAAAAATAACTATTTTGTTATTAAAAAAACTCACAAATTAGCTAATAAAAGCTATATAACACATCAAAAGTTCAAAACACACATACTTACTAGTCTAACTTACACAATTACAAAGCAAAAGTGCAACCAAAACAAATATAAACAAAGGTAGTAACTTCAACAATTAAACGAAACAGAAACTAGAAAAACAATAATGTTACAGACCAAAGAAAAAATACATGAGCTACTTGAAGGGTATTTTTTTCAAAAAAATTATAACCAAATTGAAGTTCATCCGACTGTCCCCAAATTTCTAATATATGTTTTCTGAGGATAGACAAAGTTTTTCGGGTTTTAGTTTGCAAAACCATACTAACTAGCAAATGTTCATTTTTTGACTCTCCCGACACAATCTAGCATTTTAAATTTTATTTCTTATCAAGTTTATACTATTGAGACTTTTTATTAGCTAATAGCCTAATATCAGATCAAAATACTCAATTAAATAGTTCAATTTCGATAAAATAACTAACCACAACCATACTAAACTAGATTGGAACTTGGAAGATCAACTCCAGTTCCTCTTTGTAAGTGTCACTTCCATCAATTTAGAATATGAGTTTCAACCAAAAAGAGAACCGTGATTTGGAAATAGATCATATTGTGTCATAAATTCATCTAACCAAAAGAAAAAAAACTAAAAAAAAAAGAGTCTAAATGAATGTCTGATAGTTTTTTCTTTTTAGATTTATGTTTTAGTTTTTAATTTTTAAATTAAGTTTAAGTGTTTAACTTTATGCTCGGGTCGGGCTTTTCGAACCATTTAAGGTCTAGCCAAACACGACCCACGGGCCGGGCAAAAGAGGCCCGACTTTTTCGGGCCTTCTAAATTGAGGCCCAGACCCTTGAAAAAGTCGGGTGGGCTGGACTGGGCCTATGTGCCAGGCTCAATTTTGACAGCTCTAGTTGTCACTATCACCCAAACAAATAAAAAGACAAAACAAAATCTTCAAGAAATCTATAAATGGATAGAAATCCATATTTCACGATATTTCCTTTTTCATATCTATGTTTCTTTAGCAATGGAGTCAAAAAAAAAAAAACAAAAACAAAAACAAAAGGCATTGTGACAAGACATTGTTTTTTTTTTAAATTTAATTCAATAACAATTGAATTTTCCCATCTCCCGTGACTTTATATAAATGAGGTTAATGATGCATTTGGTTAGCAATTGAAGAAATTTATAAATGTATGTAAATACTTCTTTTACAATATTGTGTTTTCTTTAATTTGACAATTTTGTCAAAATAAACCAATGTATTATTACTATTACCCAAACAAATAAAAAGACAAAAAAAATCTTAAAGAAATCCATAAATGGATGGAAATCCATGTTTCACAGTATTTCTTTTTTCCATATCTATCCTTCTTTAGCAATGAAATTAAAAAAAAAAAAACAAAAGACATTGTCTTGTCACAATCACCCAAAGATGATTATGACAAGACATTGCTTTTTTTTTACTTAATTGAATGACAATTGAATTTTCTCATCTCCCATGACTTTTTATAAATGTGGTTAATGATGCATTTGTTTAGCAATGGAAGAATTTTATAAATGTATGTAAATACTTCTTTCACAGTATTGTGTTTTCTTTAATTTGATAATTTTGTCAAAATAAACCAATGTTTTGTCACTATCACACAAACAAATAAAAAGACAAAAAAATCTTCAAGAAATCCATAAATAGATGGAAATCTATGTTTCACGGTATTTCCTTTTCCATACCTATCTTTCTTTAGCAATAAAGTCAAAAAAACAAAAGGCATTGTCTTGTCACAATCACCCAAAGGTGACTGTGACAAGACATTGCTTTTTCTTTACTTAATTAAATGACAATTGAATTTTCTCATCTCCTGTAACTTCCTATAAATGTGGTTATTGATGCATTTGTTTAACAATTGAAGAAACCATTACCTGTTGAATACACTTACAACCAAACACACCCTTTAGAAAAATTATGTCTTCTTCAAGTTCTAGTTGGAATTCAAACACTGAAAATGAACATGAAGATGATTTACAGAATGACATTCAACAAAGTGTGAATGAATATATATTTGACCTTAATGGTCATCGACGTCGCAAGCGTCAAATTTGTAGAGAACTAATAAGATCACTACAAGACGAAAGAGAAGTTCGTGAACGTATATACATTGATAGAAATCGTGATGAGGGCCATCAATGCCTGTATTCAGACTATTTTGTAGAGAATTCAACATATACCGACCAACAATTTCGCACCAGATTTCGGATGCGAAGACATGTCTTCCTTCGTGTAGTGGAAGCTCTTGGTGCTCATGGTCCATATTTTCAACAACAATTTGAAGCATGTGAGAGACCTGGTTTATCACCAATACAAAAATGCATTACTGCTATAAGAATGCTTGCTTACGGAATATCCGGTGATGCATGTGATGACTATATTCGTATTGGAAAAAGCACAGCAATTGAATGCTTGAAGAAATATTCTGAATGTGTGGTTAATGTTTTTGGAGAACAGTACTTTCGAAAGCCAACAGAGGAGGACCTCCAACACTTACTTCATGTTGGGGAGTGTAGACACCCCAATTTCGTACCCCTGATATGTAACATGTCATAAAATATCAAGACCTGTTAAAAGGACAAACAAATGTCAAGTTACAGGGTTGAAAATGCAGGATGCATAAATAATGAAATGCAGGGGGGCTAAGTGCCAAAAAGATGAGGGAAAATGGCCCTGTGCGCCGCCTATAGCCATCCCAGGCGTCGCACCCAAGCTCATTATGGGCAACGCCCAATAGTGCTTCCAGCACTCTAGCAGTTAGCCTTTGGTGCAATCTTCTCAGCGCGCGGTATAAGCCGATGAAGCACAGAAAGTAAAACTTAACAACGAAGGAATCCTCACTCCCAGCCTATAAATAAGAGGCATTGGCTTATGAATTCAGACATACTTCACGCAGTGAAAAAACACAGTTACGTAGTGAGTTCACCGCGCAGTCGAGAGAACGCCGAGAGAATTTTTACATCTAGTCCCGAGGCTCCGTCAAATCTCCCCCAAACACTAAAACCCTCTGGCCAAAGTGAAACCTAGTTACCCTGATAGGATTCCGCCCTATTCCACTGGTCCAAAAATCCCAAAAAAAAGCAGTTGCCCTGCCCGAATCCAGACGTCAAATCAGCCAAAAGCAAGCAGTTGCTCTGCTCGATTTCCGATGCTTGCAAGCAAGAAAAAGTAGCAAAAGCAAGCAGTTGTGTCGCCTGGATTCCGAGGCGAAAAGCAACCAAAAGGAGCAGTCACTCCGCCCGAATCCCCGCAACAGCAAAGTAGCAACAAAAGACTCCATCTCCTTGAAGGATAGAGCGAGCAAACCCTAGGACCTGCCAAAAGCTAGTTGCTACGGGATAAAACCCCCACGCTTCAAGAGGTAGGCTTATTAAAGTTTTTATTTATAAAAAGTGCTATTTAGATCATTCCAATGTAAGAAAAATAAGCAGTTATGCTATCCGAAATTTTATAGAAAATAGCACTAAAAAGAGCCATTATTATGGCCAAATTTTTATAAATGTATTTGTAACTCCAGGAAGGAGTTGACGCAAGTTTGTAATTATATGTATGCAGTCATATATTTAATGCTTTATTTCAATTGTTAAAGAAATATAAAAAAACATATTTAAGCCAAAAACTATTTGAGACCGAAAGGGCGAGTTAGGTGCCTAACCCCTTCCCACCTCGTAGCTTAGCCTCCGAACCCTTTGCAAATCTAGTTATTTTTTGTTTTTCTTTGTTTTCCTTAAAATAAAGATGGCGATTCTGTTGATCACATTTTGAGTACACAATTGAGGCTAGGCGTATTCCACGCCCCTTAAAGGTTTTGAAACCACCCGCTCTTCACCAAGAGGGGGAAAGGTCGAAAAACGGGGCATTCATAGTGGCAACTTTGCTGGGGACGTTTTTATTTTAAATAAAAACGGAGGGTTAGACTCATTTTCATAAATAAATAAAAAAGAAAAAACAAGTTTTTCTTTTGTTTTGGCTAAATATGCTTATTATATTTATTTAACAGTTTAAATATTGCAATTTTATATATCTGTATATATATTTGTGCAAATAACCGTGAAACTTGTAGCAACTTCGCAAGAAGATTCAAATGAAAGCATAGCTTTCAAGGGAAAAAAAATATGATAGAAAAGTTCTTCTGAAAATGGAACGCTAGTTATTTTTAGCTTGATATATAGTACAAAACAAGTTTGGGGGAAAAGTCCCCACTTGTAGTCTTTGCAGGTCCTAGCCTAATTGGGAAAAACTTCCTTTTGTTTGGAAGTATTAGGGGAAAAGAGTAGTCTTGCTTTCTCACTTTGTATTCTATTCCCTTTCCATCATATCCAACACCAAGGCCTTAAATTACAAGCTTATTAAAGACCTATTGATCTTCTTACCAATGCTTGTGTTGGTTGATTTGATTGCAATACATGTAAATTGATCTCCACTCCATATATTCATATTATTCGCAAGCTCACTCTGTTAGCATAATCTTAGCTATTGCAAGTAGTTAGGGTATGAAAGCATTGTATGTCATACATAGGAAGTGCATGGGATGGATGTATAAGTATTTGAAATCCTTGGTGTTCTCTCTTTCTATGATAGATCGGGTTTGGATGGTAGATCGCATACTCTGTGTTGCATCTGTTTTATTGAAAAACCTTATTTTAGAATGAATGTTGTGCTTAGCTAAGTAAAACTGTTTAAGTTAAGATATTTTCTATGACTGGTTATCACACACACACGGAGAAATTAAGACCGGTAGCAGCTTGAGTATAATTCAATTTGTTTTGTAGAGAAGTCTGCACATATGTGGTGAGCATCTTTTTGAGACAAATATGATATGTCATGCCTTTGTGACTTGAGATTGAAGTCAAAAAGATTTTTGTTATTTATGTTGTATTTATTGTTCTTAGAGTAATTTTTACCTGTTTTTGTATTTATCTGCATAATCAAGTCGTTCGTTAGAGTCTCCTTGAGTTTGTGGGTTTCTAGAGGAGTGTAAATAGTGTCACCCTCCAAAAAGATTTATTTTTATTTTTGTTGGTTTAATTGCTTTTGTATTTATAAGTATTGTTTACTTGTGGACGAGCAAAGTTTAAGTTTGGGGGTATTTGATAGACGTATTTTATACGTCTTTATTGAGTACTTTTATAACTTAGAAATAGTAATTCCGCAAGGCTTTTGGCTACTAATATGTGTTTTGGAGCTATATTGTGAGATTCAGGGTTTTAGGTGAAATTATGGAGTTTTCAAGGCTTTTAATGAAGATTTCGAGGAAGGGTGCAAAGTGCAATTATTGAAAAGAAGAATGAAAAGGATTTTGGACACCTTGCGGGCGCAAGGGTATAAGACCTTGCCCCCGCAAGGTCTCCAGCGTGCAACCTCAACAGAAACAGAGCCTTGCGACCGCATTCCTCCGAGACCTTGCCCCCGCAAGCCTCCCAGTAGCTGACTTACGGGACTTTCACCCTGACTGAACTACTTCCTTCGCCTCAAACACCTTGGTATATATAGAAGACATGTAGCCAAAGCCAAAGGGTGGCCAACAACACCAAAGAATACTCGGAAACGTTAGGATTTAGTTTGTAATACATAGTTTAGTAGTTGTAATTATAGTTTTGAAGATCGATTCATGTATTCTTTCATCCCGCTGTTTGGTTCATCTTCAAGGATGAACTAATGGTTCATTAATCTAGGAGTTGGGAGGTAACTTGTATCAAATCCATTGCTCAATGTATTCTTATTCATTCAATTCTTGTTGATCATGATGTTTATCAACCTCTTTACTATCTAGCTTTGACCAAATGAATGGAATCGCAAGTACTAAAGATCTAGAGATGCGGATAGCTGCATGGCCAAATGCATATGTCGCACACTGGATTACCATCGTGATAAATTGACTTTATCGATGCACGAGAGTGATAAGTTAGGTATATATGTTCCTAAGTGACAGATAGGAAATTCATATGTTCTTGTTCTTAGGATATAGATTGGATGAATTATTTAGGATGGAGACAGAATTATAATTTGACAATCTATATCAATCATTTGTGAACGAACCCAAGGTATTGAGTGATACTTTATTGAAAAGAGCAATAGAGTAGATGCAAGTGAATCCCTGATCCTAGATTTCCCTCCTCCATAAGATCTTTATAACTGTGATTGCTGCTTAGCTTATTAATTAGATTTCATGTTTTAATAGAATAAATTAGATAAAATAAATAAAAACCCCTCTTAGTTTAATTGCTACCAATATACTTGCTACTTGAATTCTTCTTGTCTCTGTGATTCGACTCTTGCTTCCCAAACTATTCTGCAGTAGTCTTGCGCACTTGAAACGTATAAATTTAAGACATGATCAATGATTATGCTAGAACCACCTGGAAATTCCTCATGAGAGAAAAATTTGAAACTAAGGCAATATTCAAGTCCTCTCATTATATGATAAACACCCAGTTTCAAATAAAAATTGGGGTTCTTAAGACTGACAATGGTAAGGAGTATTTTAACTCTGTTCTCGATTCCTATCTCTTAGAACATGGAATAATTTATGTGAGTTCATGCGTTGACACCCCTCAATAAAATGGGGTAGCTGAAAGAAAAAATAGACACTTACTTGAGGTAGCAAGATCAATCATGTTTTCCAGTCATGTTCCTAAACACTTTTGGGGGAAGCCATCCTCACTACTGCCACTTATCCTATCAATGTGTGTGTGTTGTATGTGTGCGCGCGCGTGCATGAGTTACTTTTTCTCTTCCGTACATTTCTTTGTCTTTGTCTATCTAAGAGACATCAATTATCAAAAAAAAAAAAAAAAGACTTCAGTTAT
Organism: Codonopsis lanceolata; assembly: GCA_013146195.2. Lineage (NCBI taxonomy): Eukaryota > Viridiplantae > Streptophyta > Magnoliopsida > Asterales > Campanulaceae > Codonopsis > Codonopsis lanceolata. The sequence continues at coordinate 11,057,326 of CM028384.1, read as the reverse complement.
TAAAATGAGACTCCTGACTTTCCTCCTACTTAAAGATGTTGTTAGGCTAGATACAAAATAAGGACAAAATAGTAAAGCTGCCATGAGTTGCTTCGTTCGCAGGTGCGAAATAAATCATGGCCAAGATGCAAACGCCGTTGGATGAACATTCTTTTTGTAATTGGCACCAAATTTCATCCGTGAAATCAACTGTAACCTGTCCACGAATCATACTGAGATTGAATATCTTCTTTACACCTTTAATTCACCAACCTAGCTTATCTTTTCACCAAATTGCTCTAAATCTGCACAAATAAACCCAATAGCGATAGAATGAACCAAAACAACTTACTTTGACGTGATAATTGCATGACCAGATAGCAAAACAAGTCTAAACATCCTTTTTTTTCTTCTTTTTTTAAGAAACAGGGATGACACCCTACAAAATTTTATTGATAATAAAAAATATACAAATATGAGGGGGACAACCGGCTTTACCCAATTTAGGGGGGGGGGAGATGGACAAAGGAGTTTGACCTAGGAAAAAAATTAATGAATTTCAATGGGACTTGAAGCCTTAAACAACCTACGAAACAAAATAAAAGGGATGGCACCCTACAAAATTTTATTGATAATAAAAAATATATAAATATGAGGGGGACAACCAATCTTACCCAATTTAGGGGGGGATGGACAAAGTGTTGGGTAAATCCCTATATAATCTTACAGAATTTAAACTAAATAAAATAAAGAAAACAAAACCGTTAGAGCTACTAGTTGAGGAAGACTTGTGAAGTATGTTGGTCGCTCTGAACGAAGTCTGCTGGAGGAAGGAAACTGTTACCGAGGCCAGTGTATCACACAGTTTCCTTGAAACGTTATTTGTCCCACTCCCTGTAAGTGCGTGGAGTTCGTACATGGGATGATCGTCTCCCAGGATACAACGGTGGTACCGGATAACTATGCACTAGAAGGTCCGGTGAACTGAAATAGTGCCAGAAATCTATCACCAAATAGGAGGCCAAGAAGAAGATGCACAATATGCAATGCATGTGTATAAGAGGAAGATGAATTTCGTGTTCGCTGTAAGTGTGTCCTCTGTTGTGGAGAATGCTTCCATTATATAGGCCAGAAAATCAACACGTTTTAATTACTAAAACCATTTTGATTATGCCCATTAACCACCCAATTAAAACAGACATTAAGACATAATTAATCTGCTCTTTAATGGTTGGAGTTACGAAATATGCAATGCATGTGTATAAGAGGAAGAGTAATCTCGTGTTCTCTGTAAGTGTGTCCTCTGTTGTGGATAATGGTTACATTATATAGGCCAGAAAATCAACACGTTTTAATTACTAAAATCGTTTTGATTATGCCCATTAACCATTCAATTAAAGCAGACATTAAGAAAGAATTAATCTGCTCTTTAATGGTTGGAGTTACGAAAATTTAATTCAAATTCAAAAAAGAAAAATAAAAGGTGGGCTTGTCTAGGTAGCACAATTTGGTCCGACATTCATGTCCGCATGTGCGAGCACACGAGTACGTCGGTCCAAGCCAAAATGGACCTTGATTTGCACCACCCTCCTGCGGGCGCGGGAGGGATAGTTCTTTCTATACAAGCTTACCCAATACAAGGGAGCCTTTGTATATAAACCCTTCAAGCCTTTCATATTTTCTCAATGAGGGATAACCCACTTCCAACACTTATGATGTCATACTTTAAACCTCTATAACTTATTCATCTGATATCTGAATTGGACAAATAAATATAGTATTCATATGTACTCACGGAGAAGAACATAATTCCACAATTATCATAGTCATTACATAAATGACTCACAAATAAATTAGTGCCTTAAAGCCCCAATTTACTTCACTTAAAAACACTAGTTTTCCAACACAAAGGAGTCTGACCTCGGAAAAAAATAAATGAAATTCAATGGGACTTGAAGCCTTAAACAACCTACGAAACAAAATAAAAGGGATGGCACCCTACAATATTTTATTGATAATAACAAATGTACAAATATGAGGGAGACAACCAGACATACCCAAAAAAAAATTGGTGGGGGGGGGGGACAAAGGAGTCTGACCTCGAAAAAAAATAAATAAAATTCGATGGGACTTGAAGCCTTAAACAACCTACGAAACAAAATAAAAGACTACATGTAAGACCTCGAACCTTCGTGTATTTGACCTACTTGTTTTGCGTGCCATTTAACCGTAACCTCGCTTACTTGACTTAAGGAGAGAACCTTGTTATGTGTAGATAGGATATCTAGAAGCCAATACCTTAGTTCTATATGTTCCATAGACTTTAACTTGTTAAAGTTACAAGTCATAAACTGACAATATTCGTTACATGACTCGGTTAAGAGTTTACTCGCATAATTCTTCCTTGTGACCTCGATTATACCATAGGCTATTCCTCCATTGTCTTGAGGTTTAGTTGAGCCTCCTGAAGCCTTAGTACACATTATTGTGCTTAATTGTGTTGGCTTTGCCCTTTGTGTACTTCATTTTAAGTGTTGGACCTTCTTAGCCTTGTTGTAGACTTGCATCCTTATTCAAACTTGACGACCGAACATCCTGGGAAACGTTCGGCCAGCCCAACTGAACATCCTGGGAGATGTTCGACCAGCCCAACCAAACATCTTGGGAGATGTTCGGCCAGCTCACCGGAACCATTATCCCGACATCAGCTTTGTGCTGGTTTGACTTTTGACGTGAAATTCCTATCCTACCCTAATTTAACCCTTGCCCCTTCACCCATTTGAGGGTATTTTAGTCCTTAAACCTCCTTATGACCCATAACACCCTTCCCTCTCTTCAATTGTGACCGTCTTCAGCCAAGAACGGGAGAGAGAGAGAGAGTGTGTGTGCGATTGAGTGTGAGATTAGTGTGTGTTTCGTCGATTCCCAGAGTTTCGGCCATCCATTTGACGATCCGAGACCACCATCGTGAAGCCCTCGCTGAGTACATCATTTCCCCTCGGTTTGTTTTCCTCGTCCTAGTTGTTTGTAGCTCTATTAAGGTACGCTACCTAAGCCCTAGTTTCTCTCTCTCTAACTCAATATTGATGTTAGGTTGTTAGAGACTTGTTCCTCGTGATTTGTTGTTGTTTTACATGTCGAAATAATATGTTATTGGTGGATATTAATATATGCTAGTTAGGGTTTGAACCGAAATGATTTTTATTGGGTATATTGGAATTGTTATGGTTTAGGATTCATTGTTATTGGGTTTAGAAACCCGGATGAATTGTGAATCCCGAACTTATGCCTTGACCTAGAATTTGAGACCTTGTAATTTGACCCAAATGGAGTCAATTAATTATAAAAGTTGTTATTTGAGCCCTAGGATAAATTCCTATGACTTTTCATGCTCGTCGGTTCACAATTTCGAGAACTTGAGAATTAATCGGTAAGACCAACTTGGTGTTTTGGTATTGGTTTATGGCTTAAGACTCTAATCGAAGTCCTTGGATAATGTTAAGTGTGAATTTATCGTTAGTCGTTGGATTGAGGATACTTGGGTCACAAATGTGTGATTCGATTAAAGGACATTTGAAATGGTCAAATTATGAACTAAGATTATTGATATTTTGTGGACTTCAAATGAAGTCCTATGTCTTGTAAGAGTGCAATCTAGACTGTAGTGGACTTCAAATGGAAATCGGAGTTTAATATGATAGGAACCCCGACTCACGAGAGTCGCCTTGTGAGCATGAACCCACCTTGACTCGCTAGAAATCTTGCTTGAGAATCTTGTGAACATCTTTAGGAATCCACAATGGTGAGTTAGAGAATCCATCTATGGGATGATTTGGAATTGGGATGTTATATACCTTAGCACTCTACATTTAAAGTCTACTAAAATGTCGCGAAGAGAACTAAGTTGTTTTCTAAGACACACTTGTATTGCCTTGGTCTTGCAAATTAGTATTGCCCAGACACCTTAAAGAGTCTTGACTATACCCTATGAGTCTATCCTTTGAGTGTATTTCATGGCCCTTATTGTTTAGAGAACTTCAATGGAGCCTCGTAGTGTTATAACATGGTCTATCTTGGACCCTAAAAGACATGAAGGTGGAAAGAATAGCATGTGACGTTGTTTCTTGGTAAACCTAGACAATCTAGGTAGCCTCAAGGATTATGTGAATTGTGAGTATTAAGTTATAAACTTAGCTTGTATTGTGCTAGAAATAACCTTCCATGTCTATTTCAATATTATGACTTATAAGACGTAATTATATCAAGTCTTGACAATATAAATTCCTACTTTTAATTTACATTGTGATATGAGAAAGCTTGACCATGATCCTTGTTAATGATTGAATTATTCTTACTTGTTTTACGAATATGATTTAATAAGCATATTTCATATCTTGGCTCAAATCATGATTTACTCTTGAATATCTTGTTGAAAGTTGATTCTTGTACATGTATTGAACTTGGATTCCACTAATAGGTGGAATGGTGAACTTGTTGAACTAGGGCTCAATGAAATAAGGACCTAGATATATGTGAGCTGTGAACATAGAGAAATGATAGAAATGTATATAGCATTTGTATCCTATTTGGGATGAATTGTAGCAAAGACTCAACGGAGTCGAGTTTAAGTAACGATTGGACCTTACTAGGATCGTGGTGAGATCCTTTGGCACTTAGAAATCCATTTGACTATATTACTAGCTTTTGGAACTTGAATAGAATTGAGTGGACAACTTGACACTTGTACTTTCGAGACTCAATTTGGCTCCTATTGTAATCAATATGATTAATCGTGAACATGTCGCGAATAACATGCCTGCTTGTCTTGAACGAACTCGCTCTTGTCGAGCTCGCTTCCTATTTGATTTAATATGAGTAAACATCTACATGACATGGATGAGTTCGCTATTTTCGAGCTCGTTCTCTACTTGACTTTAAGGCCAAGTAAACATCTACTTGTCATTCAATTAGTCCAGCTGGCATACTTGTCTTCTTTCACTGGTAGACGATACATCGCCGTCACGAATTGTGAGATTTGTGATAGTGAAGGATCGTCGTATCAGAATCGTGCACACACCATTCACTACTTATCACAATGGAGAAGAGTACCTTGTCATAACCAAAAGGGCGCTTGTAATAATGCTATCATGGTCGTTGTATCATACACGTACATTTAACAAATACACTTGTGATAACCCCTTTCATTTCAGGATCTATGTTGCGGCACCGACTCTATAACATATCATCCTTTTATGTGTTTTATTTCAAGCACTTATGTGACAACAAAGTGTTAATTGAAACATGGAATCGAAAGTGACCATGTTTATCTTGATTGCGCATTATTGAATACTTGGTGTGTATATCAGTAGGTATACATAGTAATACATGACAATTATATGAAAAACTTGATATGCATATATAAAAATATACCTGCTTATACATGATAATTTCATGAATGACTTGATGTGTATATAAAAAGTATACATACTTACATGTAATGTTTTCATGAGAATTACTTTCTAATTCATTTGGTTTGGGTTGAACAGGGAATTTCACCCTAGATCATTTGGACAGTTTAGTAAGTCAGAAGGAGAGATTTCTTGTAAAGTATACAACGCGTCTTCATGAGCCTCGTCGTAGTAATGCGTTGATATTATTATTATAACAGTGTTTCATATTCTGTTATTGTTGTTTGTAGTAGCGTACTGAGTCTTTATGACTCACTTTGTGCCTCGTTTCTAGTTTGCAGTTCCGTTAGGCATGTTGAGTCCTGTCAGTAACTGTGCAATGGATCGATAGCTGAGTTGAGATAGTGTGTTCGTGATTGTCGCAGTTGATGTTTCTTCCAAGTCGTAGCTCACGGAGTCTCCTCCAGCATCGTGTTGTTTCTATTATTTTGTCCATCTTTTCTACTAAGGACGTTTTGAGTAAAGTTATATAAACTTTACAGTTGGGTAGCATTCCTAGTCTTGTTGTACTTTCCTATCGCCGATTTTATTAGTCGGGTTTGTATACTTCACTTCATGGTATTTATTCAGTATTTCTCTTGTTATTGCTTTTGTTAACCCCGATTTATATTAGCCATTGGATGATTGTTATATCAGGTTGGATTCTTACTGAAACGCTGGCCTGGAGTGCCGATTGTTTGTTCTGCGTCTGTGATCGATGTATTTTATACGTCGATTTTATATACTTCTATGACTTAAATTATGCTATTTCACGAGTCTTTTGAGTACTAATATATGTTTTCGGTTAGTTTTGTAAGTTTCAGGATTATTGTGAAAATACGCGAAACTCCAGGGTTTTAAGTGCAAATTACAAGGAAGAAAAAAATTGAAGAAAAATAAAGATCGCACAAATCGACACCTTGCGGACGCAGGTGCCTCGCACTGCGACCGCAAGGTAGGCGACGGTCCTCGGCCGCAATCAAAGAAATCAAAAGCCACCCACACTGGAGACCTTGCGGACGCAAGGTATCCAGCACCTTGCGACCGCAAGGTAGGCAGAATGCGACCTTTTCGGATTTTCACACAGTCATTCGATCCAATCACAACTCCCGAGTATATATAGAAGTCAGGTGCCGAGCCTAAGCATAAGGAGGACGGCTGGAAGCTCTCTTTACATAGATTTTAGGTAGTTTTAGATTGTATAACATAGTTAGGTTTTGTAATTTCAAGTATTGAAGATCAAATCATGTCTCCCATCATCTTCATGTGCTGTTCATCATCTATGATGAACTAAATCATCCCTAATCTAGGAGGTGGGAGGTAACTTGTATCGAATTTATGTTTTGATTCATATATATATGTCTATTCAATGCTTGTTGATTGTGTTGTTTATCAATCCCTATATTATTTTGCTTTGAACAAATGAATGTAATCGCAAATAATAAAGGCTTAGAGGTGCGGATAACTGCATGACCAAGTGCATATGTCGCATAATGGCTCACCAACACAATAAATTGGACCTATCGATGCACGAGAGTGATAAGTTAGGACCGTGTTCTTACATGATCTAGGTGACAGATAGATCATAAATCTAGGTGACAGCTAGATTGATAGTTCTTGTGCTTAGGATATAGAATGGGTGAATTTTATGGGATGGAGGCTGAACCAATTGTTCAACAGACTATATCTATTTTTAGTGAACGAACCCAAGACATTGAATGACATTATTATGAATTGAACATAAAGGAGATATAAGTGAAACCCAGAATCCTAGATTTCCACTCACCATAAGATCTTCATATCTGTTATTACTGTCTAATTAGTTAAACATCTATAACTAGTAGATTAGAGTAGAATTAAACATAAAACCCCCCTTTAGGTTAATAATTTGCTATCTATAATCGCACTGTTCGTGATCACTTGTCTATGTGGGTTCGACCCTTGCTTCCGAGTCTATTCTATAATAGTCTTGTCCACTTGCAAGGAAATAGATAAAATAAAACATCGATCAAGTTTTTGGCGCCGTTGCCGGGGACAAGCTAGTTCACGTAGTTAGTTTGTAGGTAGTGTAGTTTTTAATTTAATTTAGTTTTTAGTTTAATTTTCTGTTTTTATAAAAAAAAAAAATACAAAAAGATTTTATTTTATTTTATTCTATCTTAATAGTTAGTTGTTTTTAAATTGCTTTAAATTATTTTTATGCAAGGTCGTAGATCTTTAAATCCTGAATTGGTAGACTTAGATCAAGAAATAAATATTGTTAAAAGATACCAAAGATATTTTGAAAATCTAGCTTTTGAGCCTGATAATCAAGACCAACTGAATCGAGAGGATCCTCTGGTTGATCCTACAATGGAAGAAAATAACAATATTCGTAATCCTGAAAACCTAGTTGACCCAGTCAATAGGAATCAAAGACAAGAAGAGTCTGCAAGAAGAAATATGGAAGTAGTAGTAAATCAAAGAACTATTAATGATTTCAGTAGACCTTCATTAAATGTGGTGACATCATGTCTAGTCTTGCCGATCTTTGTTAGGAATTTTGAGCTAAAAGGACATTATTTTAATGCCATACCATCTTTTCATGGGATGCCCCATGAAGATCCTGTCAGTTTCTTAAGAGAATATGAATACATGATGAGTACTTTTCCTTTAGGAGGGTTGACTGAAGATCAAATTAAAATGAAATATTTTCCCAGTGCATTAAAAGAATTGGCAAAGAGATGGTTTATGAACCTAACACCAAACAGTGTTTTACTTGGGCACAATTATATGATTTGTTTATGAGCAAATTTTACAAACATGCATCTCTTACAGAGTATAGAAAACAAATCATGTCATTCCAAAATGAACCAGGTGAAACATTCCATGAGTCATGGGATAGATTTAAAAATCTGCTTATTATGTGTCCTCATCATAATTTGGCTCAACATGTGTTAGTGCTTCAATTTTATCATGGTCTTTCGCCAGGTTTACAAACTATGGTTGATAGTGCAGCTGGTGGTTCTATTAATAGAATGACACCAGAAGCACTAGAAGAATTATTTGAGATGCTAAGTATTAATTCCCAACAGAAAAGTGCTAGAGGTAAAAATAGGAGCCTATATCAATTGCAAGATAATTCAAATACACAAGCTCAATTTGAAAATTGGCAAATTCAAGAAGCATGTGCTCTATGTGGATTATATTCTCATGCTACTAATTTTTGTCCGTCAAGTGCTAGGTATTACGAACAAAGCTAATGCTATGAATATGTATCCTCAAAGGCCAAGGAATGATCCCTATTCAAATACATATAATCTCGGTTGGAGGAATCATCCTAACTTTTCTTGGGGAGGAAATAAGCCTTTGCAACCTCAACAATTCCAACCTCAACCACCACAACCTCCACAGTTGCCAAATCAAAATCAGTTGAGAATTGAAGAAGTTCCCAAGCAAGAAGTAGCTAGTAAAGGTCAAGCAGCTTTGATGAAGTACATGCTTGAAGAAATTGAAAATATGAAGAAACATATTGAAAGTTCTGAAGCAAATAAAAGAGAAGAAGGGAAGTTCCCTAGTCAAACTGAGCAAGCTAAGTCAATCACCGTTCTGCGAAGTGGTAAGGTGATAGGTGAAGAGGTAAGTGATCCTGATCCTTCTTCCAATATGCATGCTACAGTAGAAAATTCTGAAAAAGTAAAAGAGAAAGAAATTGAAAAAGATAGTGATAGTGATAAAGTGATTAATGATTTAAGTAATCAAGAGGTAGAAAAAGAAAAAGAAGTAGAGTTAGAGGTTCCAAATAAGGAACAAGAAAAAGAAAAAGAAATTCAAAATAAAGATAATACAGTTGAAGAAGATAAAGATTTAGATCAAGAAGAAGAGGAACCTTATGTGGCTCCACCACCATATGTTCCTCCAATTCCGTTTCCAAGAAGACTTATGAAAAACCGAATGGACAAACAATTCACGGAAATTTATAATATGTTATCCAAAGTAAATGTTAATTTACCTTTGCTTAATGTTATTAAAAATATTCCAGCTTATGCAAAGTTTTTCAAAGATCTTCACTCTAAGAAACACAAGTTTGAAAACAACGAAAAGATTGTTGTTTAAAACGCGCCTGCTTTTACAACCCGAATTACCACCTAAGTTGAAAGACCCAGGTAGCTTTAATATCCAAGTCTCCTTGGGAAGTTCTAAAAAGATGAAAGCAATGCTAGATTTAGGAGCAAGTATTAATTTGATGCCTTTCGCGGTCTATAAACAATTAGGTTTAGGAGAACTAAAACCCACTAATATGCAATTACAATTAGTTGATCGTTCAGTTAAATATCCCTTGGGTATAGTGGAAGATATCCTAGTTCAGGTTGATAAATTAATCATACCAGTAGACTTTGTGGTTCTAGAGATGGAAAGGAAGATATGTACTAATAATGAAGTCCCAATATTGTTAGGCAGACCATTTATGGCAAGTGCTAATACAATGATTAATGTGAAAAATGGTAAACTCACAATGTCAGTCCTAGGTGAAACAGTTGAAATTTATGTGTTCGATGCTATGAATAGACCTAGTGACATGAGTGCCTGCTTTTCAATAGATGAGATTGAGAAATTAACAACCGAAACTTTTGAAGAAGAGGAAGATTATGAGAGAGATAGATTTATTGTCTATGATGATAGCCCTATCCCTCCCATAAAAATTGACATTGAGGAAATTGAAAGAGAAATAGAAGAAGAAGAAAGATTAGAGAAAGAAAAGCTAGAAGCTAGTAAAAAGAAAGATGAAAAAGAGACAAAAGTAGAATCAGAAAATAATTCTGATGAGTCAGAGAAAGTAGTAGAAGAAAGTTATGAAATCAAAGATGATGAAGTAGAGATTCTGAAATCTCTCTTTGAAGAAATTGAGATAAAAGATATTGAGGAAGAAAAGCAAGAAGAGAATAATGAGGCTAAAATAAAAGAAACTATTAAAGTAGAAAATTCGAATTTATGCCTTCCATTAATTCTCCCAAAGTCGAAAATTAAAGCCATTACCATCCCACTTAAAATATGCATTTTAAGGGGAAGGTAACACTTTGCCTGTTATTATAGCAGCCGACTTAACAGAAAAACAAGAAGCAAGTTTGTTAAAAGTCTTATGGACACATAGAGAAGCTTTAGGATGGTCCTTAGCTGACCTAAAAGGAATTAGTCCCTCTATGTGCATGCATAAAATACATTTAGAAGAAGGTAGTAAACCTTCTCAGAGAAAGACAGAGAGAAGACTTAACCCACACATGGAAGAAGGCATTAGGAAAGAAGTTCTTAAGCTCTTAGATGCGGGTATAATTTACCCTATATCGGATAGTAAATGGGTTAGTCTGTTCAAGTAGTTCCTAAGAAGTCATGAATTCTGTTGTTAAAAATGATAAAGATGAATTAGTCCCTACAAGGACTATAGCGGTTATAGAATGTGTATCGATTTGCGTAAATTAAATGCGGCAACTAGGAAAGACCACTTTCCTTTACCATTTATTGACCAAATTCTTGAAAGATTAGCGGTCATGAATATTATTGTTTTCTTGATGGTTTTTACGGATATAATCGGATCCCTGTTGCACACGAAGACCAAGAGAAAACAACCTTTACATGTCCCTTTGGTACTTTTGCTTTTAGGAGAATGCCTTTTGGGTTGTGTAATGCACCAACTACTTTTCAAAGATGCATGATTTCTATATTTTCAGATTTAGTTGAAAGATGCGTAGAAGTTTTCATGGATGATTTTTCGTTTTGGAAATTCTTTTGATCCTTGTTTAGAAAACCTTACATCGTCGAAAAGATCTTTGCGAAACTAATTTAACTTTAAGTTGGGAGAAAAGTCACTTCATGGTAAAACATGGAATTGTCTTAGGGCATGTTGTTTCAAATAAAGGAATTGAAGTTGACAAAGCTAAAATTGAAGTTATTTCACAACTACCCCTCCCACTTCGTTAAAGGAGTTCGAAGTTTTCTTGGCCATCTTTGGTTTCTATCGAAGATTTATAAAAGATTTTTCCAAAATCAGTAAACCTCTATGTAATTTGCTAGCAAAAGATACTAATTTATTTTTGATAAAGAATGTTTAGAAGCTTTTAATTTATTAAAAGAAAAGTTAACTCTTGCCCAATTTTATCCGGCCACGATTGGTCACTCCCTTTTGAAATCATGTGTGATGCATCAGATTTTGCAATAGGAGCCGTGTTAGGACAGAGGGTAGATAGAAAGCCTCATGTGATCCATTATGCTAGTAGAACTCGAATGATGCTCAATTGAATTATACCACTCGAAAAGGAATTTTTAGCGATAGTATATGCTTTAGAAAAATTTAGATCATATTTGCTAGGATCAAAGGTGATAATCTTTTCGATCATTACGCATTAAAATATTTGTTAAGTAAAAAGGATGCTAAACCAAGATTAATTAGATGGATGTTATTGTTACAAGAATTTGACATAACTATCAAGGAAAAAAAAGGAATCGAGAATGTTGTGGCCGACCACTTGTCTAGGTTAGAATTTTCACCCTTGCTTGAACGTCAATTTCTTGATGATCCTGTCCCCATTAATGACAATTTTCCTGATGAACAACTCCTAGCCATTAAAGATTCGACCCTTGGTATCTTGATTTTGTCAACTATTATGTGTCTGATATCATTAATCCGGATTTTGATCATTACGAAAAGAAGAAATTTTTGGCGGAAACTAAAAATTACTTTTGGGAAGCTCCTCATTTATACAAAATTTGTTCTGATTCTTTAATAAGAAGATGTATTCCAGAAAAAGACCAACAAGGTATCATGGAATTTTGCCATGGATATTCTTGTGGAGGTCATTTAGTGGTAATAAAGCTGCTCGTAAAATTTTGCAATCAGTGCGTATTGGCCTCTTGTTTTTAGAGATTGTGAAGCTGTTTCTGAGAACATGCGACAAATGTCAAAGAAGCAGGTGGTATAGGAAAGAGAAACGAGATGCCCTTACATGTTAATTTAGTAGTTGAAATTTTTGACGTTTGGGGTATTGATTTTATGGGTCCCTTTCCTGTGTCCAATAATTGCGAGTATATTTTGGTAGCAGTTGACTACGTCTCTAAATGGATAGAAGCAGTAGCAACCAAGACTAATGATGGAAAAACAGTAGTCAAATTTGTAGAAGATTTATTTGCTAGATATGGAGTCCCTAAGGCCATAATAAGTGACCAGGGAACTCATTTTACCAATAAGTTGTTAAATAATGTTCTTAGAAAGCATGGTGTAACTCACAAGTTAGCTACACCTTATCATCCACAAACATCCGGACAAGTAGAAGTAAGCAATAGGCAGATAAAAGCAGTATTAGAAAAGACTGTTAGGCCTAATCGTAAAGATTGGGAATCTAAACTCAAGGATGCTTTATGGGCATACCGAACTGCTTTTAAGACACCCATAGGAATGAGTCCATATAGAATGGTATATGGCAAGACTTGCCATTTACCAGTTGAAATTGAGCATAAAGCCTATTGGGCAATTAAAGAATTAAATTTGGATTTGACATTGGCCGGAGAAGAAAGATTGTTCCAGTTAAATGAGTTAGAAGAGCATAGGCTAAATTCGTATGAGAATGCGAAGACGTATAAAGAAAAGACCAAAAAGTATCATGACATGGGATTAGCCAACAAAATGCTTCATCCAGGTATGAAAGTATTATTGTTTAACTCTAGGTTAAGGTTATTCCCAGGAAAGTTAAAATCCAAATGGTCTGGTCCTTTTAGAATAGTACGAATTTATCCTCATGGGGCTGTTGATATACAAAACCCCAAAAATAATGAAGTGTTTAAAGTGAATGGACACCGACTCAAGCCATATTTTGAGCCAATGTCAGTTGAACGAACAATTGAGTTAATCCGTTTGGTTGACAATGAACCACCAAGAGATTAGGCTTGCAGTTGGTCGAGCCAAAGACGTTAAACAAAGGCGCTAAGTGGGAGGCAACCCACTATTTTGAAAGTTATTTGTTATTTAGTTAGTTTAAATATGCTTTTCTCCGTTAAATTTTATTTTTGGACATTTAATTTCTAATTAAATATGCCAAAATTTAAGTTTGGGGGAGAAAAACATCTTAGTGTTGTATTTATACATTACTAATAATTTTTAGTTTAGAATTTTTGTTTAGATTTTGCATACATGAAATATCCAAGACATAACGGAAGTTAACGGAAGGGCTAAACTGCAAACTGTTGAAAAGCTGAAAAGAAAAACAAGAAGGGAAGTCACTGCCCACCTTGCGGACGCAAGGTGTGGAGGAACTGCGACCATTAAGTCCCTTTAAATGCAAATCTCATGAATCCGCGTCTTTGTCGGTCATGGGGAATGCACAGAAACAAAATCGGTTTGACTGCCGACCTTGCGGACGCAAGGTGTGGCAGACCTTGCGACCGCAAGGTCCCCTTATTTAAGGCTGCCGGGTTTTCATTTGCAGAAATCACACAACTCCTTCCTTCCTTCAAAGCAACAACAGCAGTCCAAATCCCTTCAAAATTCCGGCAAGATCTCTTCAAATACCGGCACTATCTCCAAGATACTCCCTCTCTCTCCCTCAAACTCTTCATCTCCCTCATCCACTCATCCACCATTGCACCCCACAAAATTGAAGATTTTGAAGAAAGAGAAGGAAGATCCTCCATTGTTGCCGTCAAAAGATCAAGCTCCACTCATTTGCATTCACTCAATTAAGGAATGCAAACAAGTAACCCTAACACCCTATTTAATTTCATACGTAAATTATTTGCATGCTAGGGTGTTAGATATTTTTAACGTAGATATAATTTTTTGCATGCTTTAGAATAAATTTTTATTTTTAAATTTTAAAACACAATTTTAAAATTTTCGTCCTCATTCGTTATCTCCGCCCGACTCACCGTGAGTCGAGGCCCAAGTTCCGTCCTCGTTCGTTAGGTGGACCCGCTACGTCCTTTTTATGTTTGTCCTACCCCATCAATCCTCTCATATGTTCCTCTATTTTGAGGACAAAATAGAACTTAAGTTTGGGGGGGGGGATTTAAAACTTTAAGTCTTAGCAGGTCCTAGCCTAACGAGGAATGGAGTTGGGCTATGTCGTTAGGGTGTAAGAAAATTTCTTTATTTGATGACCATTTAACTCTTCACCCTATTTTTCCTGTTTTTATTTTTTCTAATTTTCGGAGGTGTTGCCTTGACCAGAATACACTCCTTTTGGATACTTGTGGGTTCCTCTTATGGGGACCCATCATCAATTGTGTCATCGTCATCACCTCCAAATCTCCCAATTTCTTAAAAAAATATATATATTAAAAAAAAAATTAAATTCAAAATATTCATCCTCGAGTTTAGGTGTGGTAATGCTAGTCGTAGTCCATGAGGAGATTAGTGCAATGAACTGCATAGTTAGTCCATAGATCCCCCTGGAATTTACTTAATTTTGCGAAACTTTTACTTTTCTCCAAATTCTTCATGCACTCACACCAGTCATAATTATGGATTGATTAGAATAGTTTTATAAAGTTTATAACACCTATTTCACTTCAACAAGATATGCACAAGAATATGATGCATAGCCATTCGAACATGATTGTTGCATTAAATTGTAACTTAGGGTCAATTGCATGTTAGTTAGATCCCTTGGATTTTTCTCATTTATATATCTCAAGCACACTTTCGAACCGTGTCTGCATGTTAGTCTCAATTGTCCCTACCATCTGTCTTAGCGAATGCTTATGTAAAATCCAGTGATGCTAAACACTCAACCCAATTCCCATAGTTGATATGATATTTTGTGTTGTCTTACTTGCTTTAAATACTATGTGAGCATTTGGCATTAAGAAATGATTTAGGCCATCTTTGGATCGTTAGAGCCTAAATATTCCCTGACCTATACTAAATATATCCCTAGTGTCCCCTTTGAGCCTAATGAAAAAGAATGGAGTGTGCTAAGCACACTATTTAAACCCCCATTCGCCATCGTTTCTATTACCCACATTAACTTAACCCTAAAAGCCTATACACTTTTAGCCTACCCTTTGAGAGAGTAGGATTGGGTGGGAAATTGATTCTAGGAGGACCACTTCTTTTCAGTTAGGCTATTTTTCAGAAGGCTTCTTCTTTCCGTCGTCGAAAAAAAAAAATCATGTGTCGACGAAAAATGAAACGGAAGAAGAAGAGGATAAACAAAAGATTCAAATGAAAGCATAGCTTTCAAGAGAAAATATGTTAGAAAAATTCTGCTGATTAGAATGATGATATTTTTAGAAGAATATATTGCCCAAAACAAGTTTGGGGGGGGGGGAAGAAGAAAATGAAAAGTAACACAAAGCACCCCTCCACTTGTGGTCTTTGCAGGTCCTAGCCTAAATAGGGAAAACTTCCTTTTGCTTGGAAGTATGAGGGATAAAGGGTAGTCTTACTCTCTCACTTTGAATTCCAATCCCTTTCCATCAAATCCCCCAACACCTTGGCCTTACATTACAAGCTTATAAAGTCCTAATGATCTTCTTGCCAATGCTTATGTTGTTTTTATTGTCAAGTGAGTAACATGAAATTGATCACACACTTCATAATCATTATTATTCACCTTAAAGCTCACTGTGTTAGCATAATCTTAGCTATTACAAGTCATTGGGATAGGAGAGCATTGTATGTCATACATAGAAGTGCATGGGATGGATGTATAAATCTTTTGAATCCTTGGGACCTTTACGTTTGATGGGTTTGGATGGTAGATCTCATACTTCTTAATGCATGATTTTCTATTAAACTGTAATTTTCATATGAATGTGGTGTTTAGCTCAATAAAATTGTTTTAGTTAAGATATTCTTTAAGATGATCACACACACACGGAGAAATTAAAAGTAATAGCAGTATTAAGAAAAGACTAGTTGGTTTTATATGACTAAGCCTGCATATATGTGGTGAGCACCAAACTGAGATTACATGCATGCCATACACTTATAACTTGAGATGAAGCCAAAAAGATTTTATGTCTTATTTTTATGTGTAATTTTATTCGCTTTTGTATTTATTTGTTTTTGTATTTATCTGCATAGTCGAGTCACTCGAAAGAGTCTCCTTGAGTTTGTGGGTTTATAGAGGAGTGTAAATAGTGTCACCCTCACAAAAAGATTTTAATTTTTGTTATTTATGCTTTTGTATTTATAAGTTTATTTGTTTACTCGTGGACGAGCAAAGTTCAAGTTTGGGGGTATTTGATCGATGTATTTTATACGTCGATTTTATATACTTCTATGACTTAAATTATGCTATTTCACGAGTCTTTTGAGTACTAATATATGTTTTCGGTGAGTTTTGTAAGTTTCAGGATTATTGTGAAAATACGCGAAACTCCAGGGTTTTAAGTGCAAATTACAAGGAAGAGAAAAATTGAAGAAAAATAAAGGCACAAAGCCGGACACCTTGCGGACGCAGGTGCCTCGCACCTGCGACCGCAAGGTAGGCGTCGGTCCTCGAAGCCGGCAATCAAAGAAATCAAAAGCCACCCACTGGAGACCTTGCGGACGCAAGGTATCCGGCACTGCGACCGCAAGGTAGGCGAGATTCGGATTTTCACAGTCATTCGATCCAATCACAACTCCCGAGTATATATAGAAGTCGGTGCCGAGCCTAAGCATAAGGAGGGCGGTGGAAGCTCTCTTTACATAGATTTTAGGTAGTTTTAGATTGTATAACATAGTTAGGTTTTGTAATTTCAAGTATTGAAGATCAAATCATGTCTCCCATCATCTTCATGTGTTGTTCATCGTCTATGATGAACTAAATCATCCCTAATCTAGGAGGTGGGAGGTAACTTGTATCGAATTTATGTTTTGATTCATATATATATATGTCTATTCAATGCTTGTTGATTGTGTTGTTTATCAATCCCTATATTATTTTGCTTTGAACAAATGAATGTAATCGCAAATAATAAAGGCTTAGAGGTGCGGATAACTGCATGACCGAGTGCATATGTCATGGCTCACCAACACAATAAATTGGACCTATCGATGCACGAGAGTGATAAGTTAGGACCAGGTTCTTACATGATCTAGGTGACAGATAGATCATAAATCTAGGTGACAGCTAGATTGATAGTTCCTGTGCTTAGGATATAGAATGGGTGAATTTTACGGGGATGGAGGCTGAACCAATTGTTCAACAGACTATCTCTATTTTTAGTGAACGAACCCAAGACATTGAATGACATTATTATGAATTGAACATAAAGGAGATATAAGTGAAACCCAGAATCCTAGATTTCCACTCACCATAAGATCTTCATATCTGTTATTACTGTCTAATTAGTTAAACATCTATAACTAGTAGATTAGAGTAGAATTAAACATAAAAACCCCCCTTTAGGTTAATAATTTGCTATCTATAATCGCACTGTTCGTGATCACTTGTCTATGTGGGTTCGACCCTTGCTTCCGAGTCTATTCTATAATAGTCTTGTCCACTTGCAAGGAAATAGATAAAATAAAACATCGATCAGTCTGCAATGTTGCGGCACGCGAGTTTTGTAATTTCTCCTCTTGGGACAATAGTCTCTCTTGGTTTCAATTGGTGTCGATTTCGAGTTTATTAGCTCGAGGCTTCACTCTATTAACGCTTCCGCATCTTAGAGATTTTTGTTGACCCGTATTTTTTATACGATTGCACATCCATGTTTAGAGCTTGATAGATCTATTGTTTGACTTGCACTATTATTTACTTTGTGCTTGTCCTCTTCATGTCTTTGTTTACCAGCACGACCTTGGGATTCCGGGTCGGGTCCTCACACTACAAGTCCAACAGAAGATTGCGTGGAATGGGCAAGGAGTATTGACCCACTTTGAGATGCGATAAAAGTTCATACTCGATTCTCTTGATGTCCTGGGAATAGATAAAACATGATCATACACGGCTTGATTCCAGAATTTCCATAACTCCCATAAAATGATACTCCCTCCATCCCAAAATTATTGTCTTCCTTTTCTTTTTTGTCCATCCCAAAATAATTGTCTTGTTTGAAACTTTCATTTCTAGGACAACACTTCTGTCACTTTACCCTTACTTTTTAATCATACTTTACTTATGGGTCATATATACAGAGGTTTTAAAGGAAACTATACATTAAACCAATATTATTAATCAAGTCAATGTTTTTCTTAATTCGTGTGTCGGGTCAATGTTATTTCTCATTGTATCTTAGATTTGCATTTGATCACACATCACTTTATGTACTTGCTTGGATGAATTTACATTCATAATAACCATGTTTACAAGTTTACATGAGGCCACGACGTTCATATTAGTTGTCGTCGTAAGTTTGATTCCCCGATTCGCGATTTTAGTTATCGTGTTGTCTTATTACTCGGTAAGTATTATTTTGATCCTAGGTTTGGCCCTGGATGACTAGGGGGAACTTGGGGATTAACTTG
The DNA here is from genome assembly GCA_013146195.2 of Codonopsis lanceolata. Taxonomy (NCBI): domain Eukaryota; kingdom Viridiplantae; phylum Streptophyta; class Magnoliopsida; order Asterales; family Campanulaceae; genus Codonopsis; species Codonopsis lanceolata. The sequence goes on along the minus strand of CM028384.1, from coordinate 11,038,474 downwards.
GTATTATTTTGGTTTGGTCGTGTTTAAGTTTGAACACGCTCGTGTTTCATTTCCGGTGTGACTTGTGTATTCGCCTCGGACATGATAGGGCTGTAGTAATTTCGCCATAGTTTTCTATAGACAACTTGGAATTGAGATCCGTTTGATGCGTTAGAAACTAGACTTCAAGATCTTTCTAACCATACCTCTTGAGTAATTTTGGGAGTTTTATTTCAGTACATGCGCATTTTTTAAAGTTGACTGAATCAGTTATTCTCGGTATTTCCAGAAATTTGAGTTTTGCCTTGTTTATTGGATTTACTTGGAGACCCTTAATGAATTTCACTAAACCTGACTTGAGACCTTAATTAGAGTGGATTAAGCCTAAGTAAAAAATTTAGCACTAAGTCCTCAATTAGGGACTTAATCTCACTTAAAAATTGACCTATAAGGGCTTGCCATTTGTTTTCCACTCACTCTCTCACCTCTTAGTGTACCATGGCTGTAGAACTCCACTCATTACACCTCCTAAAATCAGATTTTTACAGCCACCATGGATGAGAGCTTGAGTGTGGGAGATTCTTGGTGAGATTAGTGTGTGTTTTGTGATTTCCCGAAGATTCGGCCACCCGATTTTGGATTCGAGACCACCCAATCGTAGCTATCGACGAGGAGACTACTAATCCTTACTTTGTTTTCCTTTTTCTCAGCCTTTTCTAGGCTTAAGGTATGCCTCTAATCCCTGAAAATTTGTATGTTCAATATAATGACATACTCCCTTCATAATAGTTGTAGTATACATGCTTAGGAAGACTTCTTGTGAAGTAGAAATCTTCATTTCAACAAGTTATAAATCTGGAAATTATGAGACTGATTTGTTAAGTTATTAATTTGGGTTTGGGTAAAACATGAATGTGGTTCTAATTGTGCTTAGGAGTAATTCTTGTGAAGGAACTCATTGCAATTGTTAACTTTAAAGAATTTTTCACTTTAGGGTTAAAATCTGAATTATTTTGGGGCTGCCCTCTACACTTAATAAATTGGGTTTGTGTATAACATTAAAAGTGTTCTAAACATGACTTGGAACAACTAATGTTCATGGACTTGTTGGAATTGGAAACTTCAATGAGATGACTAGTTGAGGATTTCACCAATTAGGAAGAAACCTCACAGATTCAGTCCTAATTTTGGGCTGTTTTCCGGAAACTACTGGTACTAATCTACTAGATGGAATTGGCTAAAACTATTTTATGTTGGTCATGTATATGTTAAGTAATGCTCTGTAAATTTTTATAAATTTTGGAGTTCGGGAAGTATTTTTAATGAATCATGAACCATGGCTGCGACAGTGAGTCTGAACAAGGGGAACTGGTTATTAACACGATTTTTCATGTGATCATAAATCGATGAATACATATCCAATTGGAGTGTTTTAAAATGGTAAACTCTAGATAAAAGAGTATAGTTTTTGTAAATGTAAGATATATTTCATTTGGATCAATGAGGAATTTTTGGTGAAGTTTGTATGATGGACATGCAGTACAGGCCACATCAGTAAATCATATTTCTGACATGAATTTGGAGGGGCTGTATTTTGATGAATACAAGTCCTAATGGAGTAATTTAAAAGTCTAAATTACAGTTTCAAAAGTCTAGTTTCAGACTAGGCAATAATCCCCTCATTTGGATTTGTGAGAAACTCATGGCTGAATTTACAAGTTGACTAAGCAGAATGAGTCACAACAGAGAACCAGATTTTTAACATGAACTTGAGGTGACTGTATTTTGATGAATACATGTTCAAATAGAGTACTTTAAAGTGCTAAATTATAGTTCCAAGAGTCTAGTTTCTGAATATATAAAATTCATGAAATTTGGAGTTGTGAAGAAATAATGGTCGAATTTATAAATTGACTGAGCAGAATAATCATAACAGAAAAACAGATTATTAGCTTGATTTTGATATGATCATAGATTGATGAACACAAGTCCAAATGAAGTGATTTAAAAGGCTAAGTTATAGTTTAAAGAGCCTACTTTCTGAATAAGAAATATTCAGTATATTTTGTGTTGAGAGTAATTTTTAATGCAATTAGAAAGATTGCTGCGCCGAGTGATTTGTAATATTTGAACTTGTTGAGGATTGATTCTCCATACTGGATGAATATGACTTATAAAGCATATAGTGTTTCTTGCTAAATGTTTCTTGCCTTCAAGCATGTTCTACTATTGGGTTGTTAACTTGCTATGAAATTTGGATTCCACTAATAGGTGAGATTATGAACTTGAATTGAACTAAGGCTTGATTTGATATTAATCAACTTAGGCTTCCATCTTCTACTTGATTTATTGATACGTGAACTAGGGTTCCTAAATGGAACGAGAACCTAGCTATGCCTTAAACAAGAACATAGAAGGGCTACAAATGCATATAGCATTTATACCCTATTTGGTTGGAATTGTAATAAGGACTCAACGGAGTCAAGTTAAAGAACAATTGAACCTTACGAGGATCGTGGTGAGATTCTATAATAATTATATTCCGTTTGACTAGATTACTAGATTTTGGGACTTGAATCGAATAAAGTGGACAACTTGACACTTATGATTTAGAGACTAAAATGAGCTCCTATTGTGGTTTTGTGATTATTGTAACAATGTGCATAATCGTATGAGTTTAGTACATCATTATATCTTTTTTTTTTTTGAAGGAAACAGGGACGGCACCCTGCAAAATATTATTAACAAGGAAAAGGAATACAAACAAGAGGGGGACAAACCAGCCTGACCCTTATAAATGGGGGGGGGGGCAAAGGAGCCTAACCTCAAACAAATGAGAGTACAAAAAGATGTGCAAAACTGAAGACTAACTATTCCTTCTAAAATTATAAAGACCCAAACGATCATGCACAAGAGCTTGACTAACAGCATCGGGGAGATCTGAAACCAAATTATAACTTCTAAAACCTCTGTGATCGTGCGCAGTAGCCGCAAGCCTATCAGCAACAAAATTTTGTTCTCTAAATACATGAGTAATAGAGTAATTACCAAGATATGAAAAACAGTCCCGAAGTTCATACTCATACTTCCACGGAGCACTGTGCTTTCGATTTAAAACCATGACTGCAACCATTGAATCAGATTCCACAATCACATTACCAATGTTCATATTACGACATAATCGAAGCCCATCACGCAAAGCTTTTATTTTAGCACTAGTATTAGTACCAAGCTCATAGAAAGCTGAGAAAGCAGTCACCAAAGAACCTTGATGATCACGTAAAATGCCACCACCAGAATGGGATCCTTGAATAGCCGAACCATCAGTGTTAAGTTTATAGAAACCAACCGGAGGAGGAGACCAACAAACCCAACAACCCTTCCTGAAGGTAGGACTGATAACAGGAAGACCAAGACGCTCCATACACACTTTAGCCATGATAGAGATAGAAGATTTGGGCCGAAAGACTGAAAACATATCATGAAGATGACCTTTAACACGATCAATAATCCTGCCCGGTTGCATCGGCTGAGAGTCATAAAGAGCGCTACACCGAGCCTTCCATATTTCCCAGCAAGAGAATAAAAATATACCCACACAGCATGCTCCAAACTGATTGCGGGAAGAGCTATCTCTACACCAAGTCACAAATAAGTGTTCGAGAGAAACATACAAACCACATTTATAGAAAATACGCGCAAAATAACCCCACACATCCTTGGCAATATCCGAAGTTAGAAACAAATGCCCAAGGGATTCACAGTCCGGATTAGAACAGCACTGACACTTCGAAACAATAGGAATCCGTTTAATATGTAATTGCATGTCCACAGGAATTGCACCATTAAAAAGTTTCCAAGCAAAGCAACTAATCTTGATAGGAATCCAAGGCTGCCAAATTTTGAAGCCCATAACATAACTGGAGAATGAGGACGGATGACCTCCAAAAAGTCTGAAGAAAGAAATTTGCCTGAATTAGATAAAATAGAGACCAACCGATCTGACACTCTTTGATCGCACCTCACATTACGGGCCACCTGCTGAATATGAAACGGAAGGAGAGGCAGAAACTGATCAAGATCTGAAATGGCTTGATTAACCGTGAGATTTGCATCAACAAGACGGGGACCATCCAGAAACTCACCACTCCAATTATCCAGCCAAAAAGAGACCCGGCCCTCACCAACTATCCATCTACTGCAGGAAACTACTAGAGGAAGTTGAGCCATTATAGCTTTCCATTGAGGTGCAGCCAATAAACTACTGGAGAAGTCCCGACCATTGCCATATTTGTTACGAACAAAACGAGCGCAAAGACTCCTTCCATCCAAAGCACTCCAAGCCATTTTCGCATGCAAAGAACTCATCACCTGATTAAGGGAACGAACACCAAGACCACCCTCATGAAAAGACCGACATATAGAGGTCCAAGAAACCCAATGGGACCAATGGTTACCCATAGAACTCCAAAGGAATTCAGCCATAATAGATTCGAGCCGCTGGATCACTAACGAAGGAACCCGAACAGCAGCCAATATGTATATAGGGATACTGCTAAGAACAACTTTCAATAATGTGAGACGACCCCCCATAGATAGATACCTTGCCTTCCAACCCGCAAGACGATGACGAAACTTAAGCTCAATACTCTCGAAATACAAGCACTTCATTCTGCCATAAAAAATAGGAATTCCCAGATAACGTATAGGAAAGGATTGGCGGCTACAACCAGACCACTCTGCAATATTACGAGATTTGGAGGCCAAACATGACTCATGAACATAAAAGCCACTTTTTTGGAGGTTAATTAATTGCCTAGAACTAGCCTCATACTTAGAAAGAAGACGCCGAAGAGCCAAGATCGATATTTTCGCAGCATTACAAAAGATTATCATGTCATCCGCATAGAGAAGATGGGATATAGTAAGACCCCCACGACCATGAGAGAAAGAAGTAATAGATTGATCAGTCACAGCTTTGTTGAGAGCCGCAAATAAAACTTCTTGGGCAAGGATGAATAGAAGAGGAGATAACGGATCACCTTGACGAAGCCCCCGCGTGGATGAGAAAAAACCAAAGCTTTCCCCATTAATATGGATAGAGTACCAGACATTACTAATTAAACGACTAAACAAATCACAAAAGGAGTAACTGAAGCCAAGCGTCAGGAGAGATTTTTTTAGGAAATCCCATTCCAATCTGTCGTAGGCTTTAGACATATCAAGTTTAAAAGCTACATTGCCACCCCGACACTTGTGACCAATTCTGTGAATCATCTCCTGAGCAAGAGCTATATTTTCCTGAATGCTTCGCCCCTTGACAAATCCAGATTGTTCCCAAGAAATAACAGAAGGAAGAATAGTTGCAAGACGGGTAGCAATAATCTTGGAGATAATTTTACTGGTAAAATTACATAAGCTAATGGGACGCAGATCAGATAAATTATTCGGGTTCTCCACTTTTGGAACGAGGACCAGAGAAGTGGCAGCCATACTTCTGAACAAAGGAGAACCATCAAAAAACTCTTGAACCGCTGCAGTCACATCCTCTTTGATAATGTCCCAACACCCCAAAAAGAAATGACCAGTAAATCCGTCTGGGCCAGGGGCGCTGTTAGGATTAAGATCCTTGATCGCTTGCTTGATCTCCTCTTCCATGGGTCTATGCGTAAGCAACTCGTTATTCTGAGAGGTCACCTTAGAAGGCATATCGATAAATAAAGATTCGTCAATTGCATGCTGCCCCGACGAGAAAAGGGACGAAAAATAAGAAACCGCAATCTCGCCAATATTACTAGGGTCCGAACTCCAACAGCCATCCTCCATTCTGAGTTTAATTGTATTGGTGCGTGTTCTTTCTTGAAGGCTAGCATGAAAGAAAGAAGTGTTACGATCACCATCTAATAACCATTGTTGCCTAGACTTTTGTTGAAGAAGTTCCATGTCCCAGGCTAGAAGCTAAGCCACCTCTTGTTTAACTAAATCAAGTCTCCTACAAGTATCCGCATCCCAATTCTGTTGAAGCTCCAGTTCAATTTTATTAACATCATCCTGTTTGGCACCCAACCTCCTTTGAACATGTCCAAAATCCTGCCAATTCCAAATTTTTAAAGCCTGACGAAGCAGTTGTAGCTTGCGGTGCAAAATGAACATTGCCGAACCAATCACAGACCTGTCCCATTACTTCTTGACAAAGTCCATGAAACCAACATGGTCCATCCACATTCGTTGAAAACGAAAAGATCCTTTAGGTTTCTTAAAACATGGGAGATCAACAAGTAAAGGGGAATGATCAGAATGTAGTCTGCTCAGATGAGTTACCCGCAAAGCAGAATGATTAGACTGGTAAAGACCATTAATTAAAATCCGATCCAAACGTTGCCAAATACGACAAAGACCCTCCTGATTATTGCACCACGTATATTGGCTGCCTTCATAACCAGCATCACATAAACCCGCCCTTGTCTGACAATCATTAAAATCGCGTATACTAGCCCAGTCATACCCAGCGCCCCCTAACTTTTCGGAAGATTGGGCAATCACGTTGAAATCACCTCCTACTATCCATGGTTCAGAAAACTGAAGAGAAATGTCTACCAAGGAATCCCAGAGCTCCATATGCTCATCCCGCTCACATTTCGCATAAACACATGACACAAGAACACTGAAGTTGTCCCCCACCCCGTAACGGACTGTGATATGTTGAGAATGATCATTATATCTACTTGAGAATTAGCAAGTAAACATCTACTTGTGTATTGCATATAAGTCCAGCTGGCATTACTTGAGTTTTCATGTTGAAGGTGGGACGATGCATTGTCTTCACGAATTATGGGATTCGTGGTTGCAATGTATCGCCGTACCAGATTCGATTTTCACACATCCCTCCACTGCTAGCTACAGAGGGGAAGTAGTCCCCTTTGTCGTAACCAATTGAGCGCATTGGCTAGTGCTATTTTCCCGAGTAGATTGCTCGGACCCGAGAAGAGAGCTCGGTACTTTGATACCCGATCACGGGTATCACTGGCACGATATGATTAACAGTTGTGATTGCAAGAGCAATACGACGACAGTGATTTGGTATCTTCTATATCCCTTATGTGGCTTCCTATGGGCACTTATGTGATAACAAAGTGTTAGTTGAACATGAGATCATACTGACCATGTTTGTATGTATTAATGTTATTGAGAGAATTGATGTGCATATATATAAATATGCACACTTATACATAATAATTCTGTGAACAACTTGATTTGTATATATATAGATATATATACTTGCATATGATGTTTTTATAGAAACTACCTTCTAATTCATTTGATTTGTGTTTGAACAGGGAATTACACCCTGGTTCATTTGGATGGTTTAGTAAGTAAGATGAAATGACTATCTTGTGGAGTATCTAAACGATACGACGCCTCTTCACAGGTTTTTCTGTCATTTGTAAAATGACACCATGATTATTTTTATGTTACATAATTATATGTTACATATCTCTTGTAGTAGCGTACTGGGTCATTATGGCTCATTCTGGAGTTTGTTTCTAGTTGCAGTAAATTGGTAGCCGCGTTGAGGTCGAGTAGATCATGACTATAGCAAAGCGCAGCTGATCGATAGATCGAAATTAGATCGTGTGGTTCATGCTAGTAGCAGCAGACATCCCCGAGTAGTAGCTTGTGGAGTCCTATTTCTTTTTAGCATCGTCACATATATTATGTACTTTGCTATTCTTGTGAGATCGATTTTGTAAAGTTATCTAGACTTTACGGTCGGGTAGATGCTTGGGTATTTGTATTGTTTCTTCTTCGGTCGACGGGTTGTGTCGTGCTATTATTCGTGGTTTTAGTATTTATTTCAGTTATCTCCCGGGCAGGCAGTAGCTTTGGGGCTTTTCTTTATTCTAAATTGTTATAGTTGTTGGTAAACCCCGGTATGCTTTAGCCGTGGGTATTTGTTATCGGGTTGGTTCTTTGTTGAAACGCCGGCCTGGAGTGCCGATGGTTTGTTCAGTGTCTGCAATGTTGCGGCACGCGAGTTTTGTTTTTGGCACTTTGAGAGATAATGTCTCTCTTGGTTTCTTTGGCTTTTGTTTCGAGCTTCATAGCTCGGGACTTCTTTTCCTTATTGCTTTCACTAATTTGATTTTTGAAATACCGTATTTTAGTGCGGCTTTATGTTCATGTTTAGAGCTGGTTAGCTCGATTGTTGGACTCGCACTACTGTTTAACAAGTGCTTGTCTTCATCTTATGTTTGTTCCAGCGATACGGCCTTGGGATTTCGTGTTGGAATCTGGGTCGGGTCGTAACAGTTGGTATCAGAGCTTATGTTAGCTTTTAGCTAAGATAGGTTCCATGGCCTAGGTTGGGTTTGGGTTATCGTCGAGTATTTACCGTCGAGTGTTGTGTATTGTGCCTTGGTGGCATGTTCTTTTGTACAAGTGTAGGACTTGGAGTACCAAGTTCAGTTGGTCTAGATTACCGTGAGTGCAAGCTTGTGTCTAGAAATATTATATTCCTCCTATGTTGCTTTTAAGTTGCAGTTATACCAAGAGCGTGTGCTATAATTCTGAAGAGCCATTGTTTCTTTGTCCGTTGTTATGATCAGATAAGTTGAGATTGTCGGTCCCCAGAGTGATCGTCGTGGTGTTCATTAGATCCAATGTTCGTTGTTTTACGTTTCGAGAGCAGAGTGGCTAAGCCTTCCGTAGTACCTAGTGTATTATGTGATTTCTATATAAGTATATATAGTTATTGTAGTACCTAATCGTGTGTGCTCGTGTTACCTAGTGACTTGGAGACGTTGGTTTGCTTTGATTTAAACCTAATACATTGATGAAAGTATTAGTATTGTATACTTGCGTAGTAGATTAATATACTATGTACATGATATTGATTATCATGCCTATGTATGAATATATTATGTGTGCATGAGACCGTGATAAAGGATGCTTTTATGTGATTCATGAACACCCCGCTTCCTATGCGACGAAAGCTTTTGAAGTCACTTCAGAGGCCCCTGACTTGATTATCAAGAGGTCTTCGTCGGAGAACTAGAATGGTATGATATAAGATAGGAATTGACTGAACCCGTTACCAAAATGGAATGGAACAGAAAATGGTGTATTTCTATACTTGTGCAAATATGTACATTATGTGTATGAAAGTTGTACTATGAATGTGATGTCTTGCTATAAGCAGTCCTTACGTGTGTAGTTTGTAACAATTGAAATTTGCAATGCTTGTTCTGAATGAGTAATTTGACGTGGTAAATGCTCTTAATAATAAATGAGTATTTCCCTGAGATGAATGTTAATTGCATGATCAAGTACATGTTTAATGTGTGAGAATATGATGAACTATAGAGATTCGTTTATAACCGGAATATTTTGTTAAACCCGGGGAAATTTGGTTTCGAAGTAGTATTTTTGTCAAGAGTCAAGCATGACTCGACATAGATATTTGATTGAGATAACATTTGAGAGTTACACCCAAAAGAGGAGACACACCATAGATGTTGCCTCGATTGTGATAGTAGGTCGAGTGTCGACCTTGTCGCTCGATTTACGAAATATTGAATTCGAGGACGAATTCTTTTAAGGAGGAGAGGATGTGAGACCCAGAATCCTTATGTACTTGCTTGGATGAATTTACATTCATAATAACCATGTTTACAAGTTTACATGTGGCCACGACGTTCATAGTAGTTGTCGTCGTAAGTTTGATTCCCCGATTCGCGATTTTAGTTATCGTGTTGTCTTATTACCCGGTAAGTATTATTTTGATCCTAGGTTTGGCCCTGGATGACTAGGGGGACCTTGGGGATTAACTTGGTATTATTTTGGTTTGGTCGTGTTTAAGTTTGAACACGCTCGTGTTTCATTTCCGGTGTGACTTGTGTATTCGCCTCGGACATGATAGGGCTGTAGTAATTTGGCCATAGTTTTCTATAGACAACTTGGAATTGAGATCCGTTTGATGCGTTAGAAACTAGACTTCAAGATCTTTCTAACCATACCTCGTGAGTAATTTTGGGAGTTGTATTTCAGTACATGCGCATTTTTTAAAGTTGACTGAATCAGTTATTCTCGGTATTTCCAGAAATTTGAGTTCTGCCTTGTTTATTGGATTTACTTGGAGACCCTTAATGAATTTCACTAAACCTAACTTGAGACCTTAATTAGAGTGGATTAAGCCTAAGTAAACATTTTAGCACTAAGTCCTCAATTAGGGACTTAATCTCACTTAAAAATTGACCTATAAGGGCTTGACACTTGTTTTTCACTCACTCTCTCACCTCTTAGTGTACCATGGCTGTAGAACTCCACTCATTACACCTCCTAAAATCAGATATTTACAGCCACCATGGATGAGAGCTTGAGTGTGGGAGATTCTTGGTGAGATTAGTGTGTGTTTTGTGATTTCCCGAAGATCCGGCCACCCGATTTTGGACTCGAGACCACCCAATCGTAGCTATCGACGAGGAGACTACTAATACTTACTTTGTTTTTCCTTTTTCTCAGCCTTTTTCTAGGCTTAAGGTATGCCTCTAATCCCCGAAAATTTGTATGTTCAATATAATGACTGTTGGTCCCAAAATAGGCTCAATCTAGGCTAGAAGGGGGGGTTGAATAGCCTAGATATGTTTTTATAAAAAAATTTCGTAAACACTTCTTAAAGATCTCTTAAAGAATAAAACTAGAAGTGTTAAAGCAGCGGAAACAGAGGAGATTCTGTTCTAAATAGAGATCTGCTTAACTTGTACAGATTCAGAACAGGATCTTAATCAGTAAGAGCAATATAGAAATTATAAGAACAAATTCAGACAGAACACAGCGATTTGAAGTGGTTCGTACTGTGAATAGTACTACGTCCACTACCAAAGTGGTTAGCTTTGGATTTTAAAAGTGCACTTGTTTATCCACTAGGTTTATGAGTAAGATCTCTAATGGATCATGTACAAAATAAGTTTTTAACCAAGTGTATAAAGGTGAGAGAAACAATCAAGGATTAATTGTTCTCACACGTGCTAAAGTAAAGAACAGATTTAAAGACAAACTAGATGAAGCTGAAACAAATTTAAGACTGGCAGATCTGCAGCTTCAGGAAGTTTGGTAAAGTGTTAGTTCTTGTCCTTTGATCTCTTGAATGCTTGAGTGTTGAAGATAAGGCTTGAGAGTTTAATGCGCACGAGTTATATCTTCAGATCTTTAAAACTTGAATAAATATCAGAGAGATCATTTTGGACCGTTGGATTGAGGCAGAGATAATTGTGTCCAACGTTCTATTGCATTGAATGCAATTCGGCGTTTTGGGAGATGTAAGAGCCACAGTCATCAGAGATGCAGTGTGTGCAGAGAAGACATTCCCAAATAGAGTAAGGTTTCAGATTGCAGGCTCTACAGCTTAGAAAGTTTTCTTAGCCAAAAAGAGTAATGTCTTCAGACTTCAGGTTTCAGGAGATAGTCTGGACAGTTGTCAGCATGTAGAGTTGACTTTTTTAAAGTGGAATCTGATGAGATATTATGACTGGATATTTTCAAAAATATCTGGATAGGTCTACACGTGTCATAATTTCGTGATTTGGCTATTTTGATATTTCACACTTTGAGCAGACTTCAAAGTCTGCTGTTCTTCCAAGGCTGCTGTAGATGCTTGCAGAACCGCGCCTAAACTAACACTAAACAGTTCTAAACAACTATGATTCTAAGACAGTTGCCACATTAATCAGTACGCAGACCTTTTAGCCACTGTTCAATAGAATCAAAGGATGACTCAACCAAATCTAGAATTATAGGGATCAACAATGACATAGACTAAGATTTCTCTCTCTCTAGTTTGGTCTCCCTAGCTAGGGTTTGCGGTTTTGCGTCTAAGCTTGGCATGCCGCCAGTTTTGGTGCCGCCGGGGGACCCTCCACCGGTGGTTCAATCATCTACTGATCCTCCGTTGGTTCCAAACAAGGATGTTCCACAACCGCCTTTACCAACTCCCAAATCTTATGCTAACATTGTTGGTGTTCCTAAACCCTTTGTTGGTACGTCTAATCCTGTTTTGACGGCTGTCCCTTTGGCTCCTAGGCAGGTAAGCTCTTTTAATGGGGAGCCAGGATGTATTTTTACTCCTTTAGAAATTGAAGCTACCGACAAACAGTTTGCAAATACTATCGTTTTGAAGTTTTCGGCTGGTCGCCCATCGGTTCACGCCATACATGAAGATATTGCGCGATCTTGGAAACTTAATGGTCCTTTTGTTGTAGGTCTTTTAGACCCTAGGCATGTTATGGTACGACTTTCGTCACCGGAGGATCTGGTTCTTGCCCTTTCCAAGGAGTCTCACATGATACAATCCTCTATGTATCGGTCTTTTAGATGGTCGTCGGATTTTTCCTTTCGTAAAGATATTACAAGAGTGGCTGTTTGGGTTCGTCTTCATCAATTGCCTCTAACTTATTTCAACCCCTCTTTCCTACAGTGTATTGGTAATTCCTTGGGTCGCTTCCTTCGTGCGGATGACAAAACTTTGGCATTATCACAACCCATGTTTGCACGTATTTGCGTTGAGATGGATGTTTCGGTTCCTTTGCCTTCTCGTTTCTAGATTGGTACAAGCAAGGAGCACGGTTTTTGGCAATCTTTGGAGTTCGAAGGCAACATCCGATATTGTATTGGTTGCGGTTTATTAGGACATACTAAAGATGTTTGTCGGAAAAGTCTTCGCACTCACCATCAGTCTTTACATCCTAAGGGACCTGGAGTTGGTTCGGCGGCTTTTTGGTGTAAAAGATTCTTCTTCCTTGGACAACAAGGAAGAGAATGCCCATGTTCCCGCGGTGGCTCAGAAGGGTAAAGAGATACTGAATGATATTTCTCCCAATAGGGATCATAATAATGTAGAGGTTGTGCCTCCAACTACTAAAAAAACATGGGTTCCTGTAGTTTCTAAGATCAACGATCTGTCTATGCCGTCGGTCTCTTTGGCCAAAAACTCACAGGGGCGTCCTATTGAAGTGGAGCATATCGATCTTTCTAATGAGGTTACTAAGTCTGTTGAGAAGAGCTTTACTCATGATCAGAAGCATGATCAGACTGGTGGCATTAATGTAAGTAATTCTTTTGATTTGTTGGCCTCTTTATCTGATGACAATGATATTGTTTCCGGTGATAAGAATAATCAGGCAGATCCTCCTATGGCTTCCAAGAACGATAATTCAGGGGAGGGTTTATGGAAGGAAGTTTTATATAATAAGCCTCGGCATGGCCGGAAGGCTCTTTCTACGAATGGAGACTATAAGGATGTTTCTCAGGATTTTCATCGTCCTTTTACGGATTCAGATATAATGAATGTCTCGGTTCGACCATCTTTTATTCAATATTGCAATAATTTGAGGAAGAATGCTCAGAAGACCAAATTCTTGGTCCAAAATGTCAAACTTACTAGGGCAGCAGCGAAAGCCCAGGCCAAAACCCCTCTATAATTTTTTTTATAACGATTCTCATCTGGAATGCAAGGGGCGTTTGCAACAAACGAACTCGGAACTATCTTCGCTTGATTGAGCGTCAACATCAGCCTTTTCTTATTGCTATTTTGGAACCACAAGTGATCGTTTAATTTCCTTTTGTCGTAAAATGCGGTTTAAGCATGGGTTGCATGTCAATCCAATTAACCAACATATCTGGCTTTTATGGAACGATGGGGTAGAAGTTAATCTCTTAGATAGTTCAGACCAATATATTACTATTAATGTAAATGTTGATTGTATCTTTAATGCGGCTGTTAGTTTGGTTTATGCTAAGTGCACGGTGGAAGAGCGTCGTACTCTCTGGGCAAATCTTGTTTCCTTTTCCAATCAATGTACAGATCATTGGCTTGTTGGAGGAGATTTCAATGCTATTTCACATTCCGGGGAGAAACTTGGAGGAGGACATTGTGATATGCGTGAAATGAATGACTTCAATCAATGTATGCTTCAAGCGGGGCTGGATGATTCAGGCTTCGAGGGCAGCCAGTATACTTGGTGCAATAATCAGGATGGTCAACATTGTATTTGGAAAAGGCTAGATCGAGTTCTTGTTAATGGTTGTTTTAAAGTTCGTTACCCTTCCATTCGGGTTCAACATTTGGCCACTTTAGCATCTGATCATTGTCCGTTACTTGTTGATTTCTCTATTATGGGTAAGTCTAAAGGCAGTTTTAAATTCCAAAGAATGTGGTTGGACCATCCTTCCTTCTTGGACTTCATTAGGAATCAATGGAATAGGCATATCGCTGGCTCGGCTAGTGATGTTCTTTTTAAAAAACTTCAACTCCTTCGGCCTGCTTTGAAGAACTGGAATTGGAACGTCTTCGGGCATTTTCAGCGTAAATTGGCAGCTTTGCAAGATGAAATTTTGCGCCTAGAGTTCGACTTACAGCAATGTCAGGATGATAGTATGGTTCATCAACTCGCCGAGGCTCAGAAACAGCTTGACCAACTTCTGAAATGGGATGAAGAATTGGTGGCTATGAAATCTAGACAGTTGTGGCTTCGGGAGGGAGATATAAATTTTTCTTTTTTTCACGCAAGTATCAAGGACAGAGCTCGTCGCAACCTTGTTCGGCTCCCTCTTGATGACGGCTCCTTGAGTTCAGATGCAAATCGGGTTGGTAACATGGCAGTGGAGCATTTTTCGAATCTTTTCTCCTCTACAGATCACGTGATTAGTGATGATATCTTCCAGCATATTCCTGCTTCAGTCACTGCCTTGGATAATGATTTCTTATGTCAACAGCCTTCTGAAGATGAGGTTTGGTTGGCTGTTAAATCTCTAAACCCAAATAGTGCTCCAGGTACAGACGGATTTACGGGATGGTTTTATCAAGGATGTTGGGATATAATTAAAGCTGATGTTGTTGCTGCTGTTCGGGAATTTTTCTTGGGTCATCCGCTTCATAGAGGATTTTTGGTTACTTCTTTAGTTTTAATTCCTAAAGTAGACAATCCCGAAAGTTTGGATGACTTTCGTCCTATAAGTTTGTGTAATTTTTCGTGCAAGATTATTTATAGAATTCTCGCTACTCGGCTCTCTAGTATTCTTCCTCGCATTATTTCCTTGGAGCAATCCGGCTTTGTTCGTGGTAGATCTATTCAAGAGAACATTCTTTTGGCAAATGAATTGGTTCAGCGCATCGATAAGAAGGTGAGAGGGGGCAATGTTATTTTTAAAATTGATATGTCCAAGGCTTATGACAGAATGGAGTGGGATTTTCTCCTCCGCGCTCTTGTTGCCTTTGGTTTCAGCCCGGACGTTTGCAATCTTTTCCAGCATCTTCTAAATAACATCTGGTACACCATTAAAATTAACGGGGACTCCTTTGGTTTCTTTAAATCTGGCCGTGGGATTCGACAGGGTGATCCTTTGTCCCCTCTTCTTTTCTTTATGGCTCAAGAGGTTCTATCTGTTAACATTAACATGGCTTTACGCAGTGGTGCTGTTCTGCCTTTTTCTCATGGTCGGAATGGTATAGTGGTTTCTCATTTATTTTACGCGGATGATATGTTACTTTTTTGTAATGCTGGGAAACGATCTATTCTTGGGCTTCGGAAAGTTCTCGGTGATTATGAAAAGGGATCGGGCCAGTTAATTAACACTCAAAAAAGTGGCTTTTATGTGTCCAGGAATTATTCTCGGCGTCTTGCTCTTCACATTTCTCAATGGACTGGTTGCCCTCATCGTATTTGGCCAATGAAATATTTAGGTGCTGCTTTATACAAGGGTCGTATGCGATGTATCTTCTTTGAGGATCTTGTTAATCGGATAGCCAAACGCATTAATGGTTGGAAGGCTAAGCTTCTTTCCTTTGGTGCTAAATTGACTCTTCTCAAATCAGTTCTTTGCAGCATCCCCATTTACTCCATGGTTGCGCTTGCGGTTCCAAAGCGCGTTCTGGCTTGTATTGAAAGGTTAATGGCTGATTTCTTTTGGAGTGTCCAAGGGGAGCACCGCTTTCATTGGGTTGCTTGGAGTACCATTTGTAGACCCATGGATGAAGGGGGTCTCGGTATCCGTTCTCTTCAGCAGGTTATGACTTCCCTTCATGCAAAACTTGCATGGAGTTTCCTTCAGGGTAAAAGTTTATGGGCTCAATTCTGCAGAGCTAAGTATGGTTTCTCCTCTTCATGCAATGCTACTTCATCCTGGAGGGCTATCATGGGGCAGCTTCATAAGGTTCAGAGTTGCAGCCGTTGGATTGTTGGCCGCGGAGACATTTCTTTCTGGGATGATAATTGGTGTGGGGTTCGTCTTGAGGGTCCTCTTCCTATGGATAAGCATTTATCTGATCGAGCTGCTCTTCCCGTTCTCGATGAGTTGTCCATTTACATTGAGCCTGATCTTCATTCGTCCATTGCTCGTGTTCGCTGTGATAATAATGTGGAGGATAAGCTAATCAGTACTCTCACTCCTTCAGGAGACTTCAGTTCTTCGACCTATTGGAATTTTTTTCGTCATCGTCATCAGTCTGTTCAATGGGCAAAGAAAATCTGGCAGCCCTGGATTCCGGTTAAAGTAAGTTGCTTCATATGGAGATTTTTTCATAATGTTATTCACGTAGATCTTCGCCTTCATGATTTACACACCCTGATTGTTTCAAAGTGCGTCTGCTGCCATAATGCTCTAGCCAGGGAATCGGTTTCTCATCTCTTCCTTCAGTCTGAGACTGCTGTGTCGGTTTGGAATCGTTTTACGAAGATTTTTCACAAGCATAATGTATATACTAGTCTGAATCATTTATATGATTCTTGGGCTAAAGGATTGCTTAGGAATCAGTTTTATGCCTGTCAGTTTGGGATATTTATTTTCACATGTTGGGAATTACGGAAGGGTCGTTGTGCTGCCTTTTTTGACGGTATTCCTATGCACTCGGATACCATTTTTAATCGGGTTGTGGTGCATTTGAGGGAGATGGTTTCTACTTTCATTCCTAAGGCAGAGATTGGTCCTAGAATTCGGATGGCTTTACAGTCTATCCAAGTGCCTATTCAGAATCTGTCTCGTTTCAAGGGTATTTGGACTCGATGGATTCCTCCCGCTCCTGACGGATTGAAACTCAATACTGATGGTTCCTCCAAGAATGGATTTTGTACGGGTGGGGGGGGGGGTTATTCGCAGTTCCAGTGGTAGTTTTATCTTTGCTTTTTCTAGTCACTTTGGGGTCAGAACCAGCATGAAGGCTGAAATCCTTGCTTTGCGTGATGGCTTGAAGTTTTGTAAACAGTTGGGTTTGACAAAGGTTGATGTAGAAACGGATTCAAAGGTTGCGGTTAGTGTTATTGGGGTCGGAACCAGATTCGGTTTTCACACGCCCCTCCACTGCTAGCTACAGTGGGGAAGTAGCCCCCTTTGTCATAACCAATTGAGCGCATTGGCTAGTGATATTTTCCCGAGTAGAGTGCTCGGACCCGAGAAGAGGGCTCGGTACTTTGATACCCGATCACGGGTATCACTGGCACGATATGATTAACAGTTGTGATTGCAGGAGCAATACGACGACAGTGATTTGGTATCTTCTCTATCCCTTATGTGGCTTCCTATGGGCACTTATGTGATAACAAAGTGTTAGTTGAACATGAGATCATACTGACCATGTTTGTGTGTATTAATGTTATTGAGAGAATTGATGTGCATATATATAAATATGCACACTTATACCTAATGATTCTGTGAACAACTTGATTTGTATATATATAGATATATATACATGCATATGATGTTTTTATAGAAACTACCTTCTAATTCATTTGATTTGTGTTTGAACAGGGAATTACACCTTGGTTCATTTGGATGGTTTAGTAAGTAAGATGAAATGACTATCTTGTGGAGTATCTAAACGATACGACGCCTCTTCACGGGTTTTTCTGTCATTTGTAAAATGACACCATGATTATTTTTATGTTACATAATTATATGTTAAATATCTCTTGTAGTAGCGTACTGGGTCATTATGACTCATTCCGTACTTTGTTTCTAGTTACAGTAAATTGGTAGCCGTGTTGAGGTCGAGTAGATCATGACTGTAGCAGAGCGCAGCTGATCGATAGATCGTGTGGTTCATGCTAGTAGCAGCAGACATCCCCGAGTAGTAGCTTGTGGAGTCCTATTTCTTTTTAGCATCGTCACATATATTATGTACTTTGCTATTCTTGTGAGATCGATTTTGTAAAGTTATCTAGACTTTACGGTCGGGTAGATACTTGGGTATTTGTATTGTTTCTTCTTCGGTCGACGGGTTGTGTCGTGCTATTATTCGTGGTTTTAGTATTTATTTCAGTTATCTCCCGAGCACGCAGTAGCTTTGGGGCTTTTCTTTATTCTAAATTGTTATAGTTGTTGGTAAACCCGGGTATGCTTTAGCCGTGGGTATTTGTTATCAGGTTGGTTCTTTGTTGAAACGCCGGCCTGGAGTGCCGATGGTTTGTTCAGCGTCTGCAATGTTGCGGCACGCGAGTTTTATATTTCGCACTTTGAGAGATAATGTCTCTCTTGGTTTCTTTGGCTTTTGTTTCGAGCTTCATAGCTCGGGACTTCTTTTACTTATTGCTTTCGCTAATTCGATTTTTGAAATACCGTATTTTAGTGCGGCTTTATGTTCATGTTTAGAGCTGGTTAGCTCGACTGTTGGACTCGCGCTACTGTTTAACAAGTGCTTGTCTTCATCTTATGTTTGTTCCAGCGACACGACCTTGGGATTTCGTGTTGGAATCCGGGTCGGGTCATGACATTGTCTTCCACCTGCTCACTCCAGTACCTACTCCTCTCCATACCTCGATGAGTTCCAGTTGAAGACAAAGTCAACCAATAGCTCTTTACATTTAATGCATTCAACCTAATATAGTTGTTACTCACTTCGTCTTCTCCAACAGTCTCAAGAATGCTTCGATATAAATTATGCCATTGAAGACTTGAAATAAAGAGAGGTCACTTGAAAAAGAAAATGCTCTGAACTTATTCAACAACATCAAGTCATCTTTCTCATTGCATTCAAGAGATCATAAATTGATCAACGAAGTTCTCAACAACAACAACAAGAAGATGTGCACATTTAATGCAAATAATTTATTTCATCTTGTTGTATTCATTTACTATTCTTCAGCACTGTGAATATTCTGTTTTCCCAAATATTCACTTCCCCACCCCCAAACACAAGTCAAATATTTTGTACACGATCCATTAGAGATTTCTGTAATAGAATTAGTGGAAAACATAACACACTTTCAAAATTGTGTTGGACATAGTACTCTTTATAGTACGAACCATCTCAAAATACATGTGTTCATTGTGTTATCTTATTTACTGTTTGTATTCATTATCTCGTACTTAACTTATTCTCTTGAGCATCAAACTTGAGTGAACAAACAAGCCTACTGGTAGTGCTTCACCAGCAGATTTAGCCTGTCTTCCTTACAAGTCTTCCGTTACTTCAACAT
This sequence comes from Codonopsis lanceolata, assembly GCA_013146195.2. NCBI lineage: Eukaryota > Viridiplantae > Streptophyta > Magnoliopsida > Asterales > Campanulaceae > Codonopsis > Codonopsis lanceolata. Next base: position 11,019,032 of record CM028384.1, on the reverse strand, counting down.
ATATAGGTTGTAAGTACTTGTTTTTGGAATCTTCACGAAAAGTTTTTAAGTGTAACTAGGCTATTCAACCCCTCCCCCTTCTATCCTAGTATTGTGCCCTTTGGGACTAACAGTCAAACAAGACAATAATTTTGAGGCGAAGGGAGTATAAGTGTAACGATCCGAGCTCGAAAGTCCGGTCTGTTACGTGTATCCCACACACTAGTTCACTGAGCACGCAACACATTGGGTCATCAGGCCTACCACAAGCTGATCCAAAAGTTCATGGATGATGTTGGTGTCTAGTAGTAGAGTGTGACCACCTTATAAATTACTCATAATTCCCACACCTACCCGATGAGGGATGGGGGTATTACAATCTCCCCCACTTAAATCCTTGACGTCCTCATAAAGAGGTGGCTCGTACAGGGATCAAGAGGTGGCTCCCACCTTCCGCGGTGCAGTAATTTGGTCCGCACAACGTTTTGTTCCCACATTTCCAGTTGAGACCCGCTCTGATACCATTTGTAACACCCCGAGCCCAAAATCCTGGTCTGCTACGTGTAGCCCACACATTGGTCCACTGAGCACGCAACACCTTGGGTCATCAGATCCACCACAAGTCGACCCAAAAATCTATGAATGATGTTGGTGCCCAATAGTAGAATGTGACCACCTTATAAATTGCACACAATTACCACACACACCTGATGTGAGATGGGGGTATTACAACAAGGTAGCAAGATATGAAGGGGAAACTTTAGGGACAATCCACCACTAGAAACAAGCTTGTTGAATTGATTCAAAATGGGTAGTAATGCCACAAGTAGAGCTAAAGTTTCCCAGACAGTTAAGGCAAATATCAATATAGACAATATGCACATTCATTAGCTTTCAAGGCAAAGTTATCTGCAAAGTGGTAAACCCATTGGTAACTCTAGCTTTTTCCTTCATTAAGCTCATTTATTTTTAGTTTTTTTCCTCCATGACCACTCTTTTTCTATGAACCACTCATTCACTATAAACTTTCCACAATGATATACATTTCTTATGATACAAATCTTACTCCTTTAAATGTTATATGAATACCATTGGAGATGCCTTTAGTAGACTTTTGAAACAGACTTTTTGGGTGAAATGGATAAAATAGTATCTTATTGGCAATTAATTTTAACTTCATATTACCGACTTGTTTAGTGTTTTTAGTTTCATTTGGACACATTTTTTTCTTCTTTTAACAATGCTAGTTATTTTTTTAGATCTGTAAAATTATTAAGGAAGTTTATTAATGCATATTGATGATTTTATTTTCATAACCCTAGTAATTTGAAAACTAACAAAATCCTCTTAAATCACTTTTAAGGATCTACAACTCTATTTGTGAGAGTAATGCTATGTGCACTCAAAGTCCACTTGACGTGTTTTAATTAGTCAAAACTCATAATATTATTAAGTGGTAGCACTCGAAAATACTTAAGCAACCAGAACATGTCAAGTAAAAAATTGAGTGCACCTTTTTAGTGCATAGAGCATTACTCCTATTTGCAAACATTTGGGGATATTGACATAAAAATTAACTAGTTTTACACATGTGCGTTTAACGTACAGGTAGGTATTTTTTTTATTAAATTAAAATCAAGCAAAATGATGAAGAATAAAAAAAATATAATAATAGAGAAAATATAATTTTTGAGAAAGCTAATTAAATATAACTTCATTCTTATAGTTTTCATTAAATCCCTCGTGCATGTGGTCGTAAATAAAGTAGGAAGAAAAAATAAGGGTAAACCGATTTTTTTAAAAAAAATCTAAAACAAGAAAAGTATAGAAACAAGACAATTTTTTTAAAACGAATAAAAAAGAAAGCATAACCATTATTTAAATAAAAAAAAAGATAGATTTTTAGTTAAGTGAACCAACGTACACTTTGTACGCAATTAGATGTTTAATTTCATCATTATAAGTTCAAATCTAGATTTTCTTATCATATTTTAGTCACATACATAATTCATAAATCTTCTAATCCACAATGTGTCAAAAAATCATTTGATTGATAGAAATTATTTATTTTTGTAATTATAACTTTGGATTTGAAGTTTTAACATATTTTTGTTACTATATAATTTATTTATTTAGATCATTTATCAAACAACTCGTGATAGTTGTATAGTAACATTTTTGTTTGCAACCCATGACCAACTAATCATTATTTACTAGTTTCAACACAATGTTAAAAAAATAAAAATAAAAAATTGATCGAACTCGTCAATAAATTCAAGAAAAGATGATAATTGTATAGTTATATTTGTGTTTCCAGGGGATGACATATCACTCAATATTTGACAAATGCATTAATTATGTTGTATAAATAAGAGTTTCTATTTTTGGCATTACTATATTTAGACACCAACTTAAAAATCATTGTAAACCGATTCATAGTGTTATAAGTTTATCAGCCGTTTGAATCCAACTCACCGCTGGAAACAAACAATATGTTTAACTTAAGTTTATCAACCCATTTGTATAGTGTCCTTGTTGGTATTTTCTTCTTTTAAAAAAGTATTTTGTTTTAAAGCCGTTTACAATTTTCTTTTTTTCTTTATTTATTATGTATTTTTTTCTTTTATAAATAGCTTTCAAAATATTTTTTTTATTACATTCTTTCAAATATACAACATTTCTATACTTTCTAATTAGACTACACAAATTCTTCATTTCATTTCTTTTGTTATAGATAACTATTTTCTTAACGAATTTATTGAGTTCTCCAAATATCAGAAATTTTTTCAAACCCCAAACTACTTTGAATTTTAATATTTTTTTAAAATTAAAATAATAATTGTTTTTTGATTACAAAATATATATATATATATATATATATATATATATATATATATATATATATATATATATATATATATGTGTGTGTGTGTGTGTGTGTGTATACACATACACACACATACACACACACACACACACACACACACACACACACACACATATATATATATATATATATATATATATATATATATATATATATATATATATTGTGAAAGATTAAAATATGGGATGGGCTTACCACATCCCAATTTCCTCCCTTCACACCCGATTAACCTCTATACCCTACTACTTTCCCACATCACTCTCTGCACCCTGCCTAAGTACCCATTTTACCCTTTTTTATTCAACCCAATTAATAACCCACCAACCTATTTAATTACCAATCTACCCCTTCCTACCAAATAATTTACAAACCTCGATTGCACAAAATCCCTCCCTCCCCGTCTTGCGCAAAATAAAACAACTTCTCTCGACCTGGAAGAAGTGAACAACAACAACGGCAACAACAACAACGACATTCTCTCTCTCTCTCTCTCTCTCTCTCTCTATTTTGAAACCCATCAACTATAATGTCTTCAAGATCAATTATAGGTATGAATTTTCATCCTCCTACATTTTGAAGTTTTATGATTATGAAATGCCTTATTTGTTAAAGAATTTTGTGTTTGAATAATAACTTTAGGTCTAATTTAAGTATGAATTCTTTGCAAAGGTTGTTTGAGATATGTTGAGAGAGGGGTTCGGATGTGGTTTGATGAACGCATCAAAGTTTGTTCAACCAGACCTGGTCACATACAGGGGGGAATGCTCATTTAGCACTGGCTGATTACACATGCATGTGTTCATCCATTGGTTGATTGTCGAACACACATATATGTGTTCATCCAAAACTGAACGAACACACCTATATGTGTTCATCCAGCTCTAATCGAATAGTGTTGTATTCAATCTATTAATAAGGTTTGTTTGATGTTTACAGGAAAAGTCATCAATAAATTACATGAAAGGAAAAAAAAGAATAAGAACGACAGCATCGACTAGAAAAGAAATGGAACTTTCGCGTCAACAAGAAGCAGAAGCACAAGAAACACAAGCAGGCCAACAAACAGCTATAGAACCACAAGAAGCTGAAGACTATATTGAGCCATATGAACACATTGAACCTCAAGTCAAAGATGAGCAGTTTCAGGAGCATGGGCATCAATTTGAGGACGAGGAGCGTGTTAAGCATGAGCATGTGCATGAGCATAAACACAATCCTATTCAAGATGAGCCCAGATTTCAGGTGGTCCCCGTGATACATCGTTGCTGACTTCGTACGAGACTCACGTAGAAACATTTACTTGGGCTAGTAAAGAAGATTAGGAATTCTAATGTCACAATCACACACTGAAATTGCATAATTGGGTCATTCTGGATGACAACACTTCGAGCGCCTTTCAGGCAATTGTGAGCAACAGTAGGCTGCATCGTCTAAGGCAGATATGCAATGTTGAGGTGAATAAGGTGTTAGTTTCTGCATTCGTGGAATGGTGGCATATCCAAAAACTAACATTTTCCATATGCCTTTCAGGGAGATGACCATTACTTTGGATGATGTGTTTTGTCTTCTCGGTCTTTCGATCACTAGTGATCCATTATCTTCTGGGAAGTCGATGACTCATATGTTAGTAACATGTTGAGAGTGCCACTCGATGAGGGATTATCCATTATCACTAAAATCTAACTGTAATCTCCGCATGTATTCTTCATATGATGACTCAATTTTTGCACCCATTAAAAATTCCAAGACATGTTAAATTGATTCCATTTCACTTTCATGCAAAAGTATTTCTTACAATATGACACAATGTTTTTATTGATATGCCACCGACAAAGGAAATGTTTTGAGGCAGGAAAAGTTACCTCGATTGCATTCATTGACCAAAGATCTCGGTCAATTATAATCAAAGTTGGTAGGGAGGATTAATTCATCAAAATTTTCAAGATAGTAAACGCCTAATGTAGTTGTCTTGCACCTCCAACCTCATATAATCAGCTCCAACAAAAAATGTCATATGTGTCGACGTGACACCAACAATCTCCAACAATGGTAACTTGTACGTGTTTGTCTTGTAAGTGCAATCAATAAAGACAACCTTCGTAAAAGAACACAATAACTCAATGCTGATTGGGTGAGTAAAGAACAACTCATGAACAATGTTAGTTTTCTCACATCTCTTATGGTGATAGTAATATCCATGCTCCATCAATTTCACCAAAAGTTGTTACGTTCGTGATCAACCATCACGCTCCATAATTTTATTCTTCATAGGAGCATTGTAAACAGTTTTTAGTTAAGGCTTATTATTTTTAAACTTTTCGTGTAAATCTTGCAAAATGTCATTGGACCAAGAATTGGCATGTGACATGTCCATAACATAGACCTTCTCCTCTTATGATAATCGACCAACAAATGAGTGTCCATGCATGTGAGGCTAAGCTAGATGATTATTTAACCCACATTTAACCTAAAGTTCCCATACTCCATCACATAATTATATGCCCCTCAAGCGAAATAGACATCCACACTTCTTTGATCCACGTTCGCACTTGCTATATTCATTTGTTACTTTACTTGAATCACCCTTTGATTGACGGGGATGTCAACCAAGCTCACAACCCAAAAACAAGTGAGGTCCTCTATTAGTCGTGCCACTATCTGACCTACTAGTTACTATCACAACGCCATGCTTCTTTCCCGTCGTATGCACCCAATCATACAAATCCTCCCGAGATGAATAATGAGTGTGATTCTATGAGAACCCTGTTTCGCTCCTGGTCTTGCTACTGAAAAGCGTTCGGCCTCAAAACTTCAGCGTGTGGAATACACTCGGTCTCGTTGTGGACTCAAAAGTGTGTTTATAGAGTCGCCACCTCTATTTTATGGATTAAATAGAGAAAGACCAATTATACTATAATGTAAGGGTTCGGAGGCTAATTTACGAATTTGGAAGGGGTTAGACACACAACTCGCCTTTCGGTCTCAAATTGGATTTTTGGCTAAATATATGTACGACAAGGAAAATAAAGGAAAGCTTGTAATGGCTACATTTTAAAGTTGTAATAGAAGCATATAAAATTTAGACTATAATAACGACTTATTTTATAGCTACTTATAGGAAAAAATTATGCCAGCAAAACGACTTATTTTATATTTTATATTTGTATAATATGACTTAAACATTAATAAAAATAGCTTTGGTTCCTACCTATTGAAGCGTGAGGGTTAATACATGGGACAACTTTGCTTAGATATGCTTTTGGGTGTGCTCGTTCTGTCTTCTTCGGGAGAGAAAGTCTTTTGTTTGTTTGTTGTTGAAATTTGGACAGCGTAATTGCTTGTTTTTGTTGCTTTTCACCTTGTAATTTGAGCTGTGTAACTGGTTGTTTTTATTGATTGTCGTGTCTCAATTTTGGCAGTGTAACTGCTTATTTTTTTCTTAAAAATGTTGATGTAATGTCTGAATTTTGGTGGCATAACGGCTGCGTTGGCGGCTTTTTGGAGTCGGTTTTAGAGTGAGAACCTAATTGGTTAACTAGGTTTCTATTTGGACGGTGGTTTATGAGTGTTTAGGAAGGATTTCTCAGCCTAAGGGGGGAATAATTTCTACAGCTTAATAGCGAAAGAGCTTCTCCTTAAAATTTATGCGTTGAGTTCTCTTCGTCGATCCCTCTTTCTTTTTTTTGCACTGAGAGGAGGCCTTTATTTATAGGCTGAGAGGAGGAGTCTTAGCCACGAAGGTAACGAAAAATATTTTGTATTTGAGCTTTGAGGGGTTGTACCATGCACTAAAAATGTGGTACGTCAGAAGGAATGACAAAAGGCCAAAAACCAAACTAGACACGTCACCCAGAATGGTGGGGGTGGTGCCCCGAATTGTTTTTACCCTTTGAGAGTTACATTTTTTCCCCCTTTTGTTTCATTCATTGTTCTAAAAATCGGTCTAGCGCCTAGGCGGCACTCAACCGCTGCGATTTCTTTCAAATCGGCCAAATAAGTCGTTCGGGGAAAAAATCGTCGACTGGTCGTCTAGGCACCGACTAGTCACCCTAGGCGCCGATTAGTCGGTTGAACTTAGAAAGGAACATGGTGGGCGACTTTTCTGGGATTGTTGTGGCTTGCATGTGGGACGGAAGAGTCGATGGAGGGAGAGAGATGAGGCATGGACACAAAAGAAAAAAAAAGGATTTTAAGTTTGTGAGATGAGAGGATTAGAGAGATAGAGAGAGTCGCGTATGAAATTCGGAACTTTGGATGAGTGCGTGCTTCGCAGTAGAACGAGGGAGAAGCTTCGCAGGACGCTTCGCAAGAGATGAAGGAGATGCAAAGATGTAGGGAAGAAGAAAAATAAAGAATCAACGGGAAGAAAAAGAGAAACAAAGAAGAGAGATCTAGATAGCGAAAAGTCAAAAAATAAAAATAAAAAGGAGGGATGGGACGCTGGATGGAGAATGACGTAGTGGTTGTGGCTTGCATTTGTGCTTTGCTGTAGGCTGCAGAGTGGCAGCAGATAGGTTAGTAGATAGGTTACATTAAGATTTTTTTCCTTTACTTTCAATACATATTACTAATATTAGTATTTTACTATTTTATTATATATTGTTAGATTTATTAGTACATGTAAATTTTTTAATGTTTGTTACTTTCTCCATTCCGGGGAAAAAATCTCATTCTATTTTAGGATGTTGCACTTAAAAAGTCCACATTTAAAATTTAAAGCATAAATTTTTTCTTTTATTGTTAATGAGCTACTAGAAATATCATTTTTCTTAAAAAGTTTGACTTTCAAACGGAAACTCTTTGACCGGAATGGAGGGTGTAATTAATAATGTTATAATTTATCTTTAAACATAAAAAATAGTATAATTATTAGAGATGTTAAATTGGGTCGGCCCTAACCCTACAGGGTCAGCCCTGTAGGGTCATGACCCTATAGGGTTGCGGGTTAAACGGGCCGCTCAAATCGTGGCCCTGACCCTAACCCTGTAGGTCTCGGTTTAATAGGGTCAGCCCTATTAGACAATTAACAATAATACGAATATACGATCCAAAATAAAATAAAGTCATACAACTTAAGTTACTCAACTACTTGAGTTACAAAATTTAACACAAAACAATTAACAACTTCAAGTCCTCAAGTATTAATGTACTAATTAAAAAGTACTAATACTGTAATACAATATGAACATAGGCTCCAGGAAAGGTTTACTGTGTCACATTGTTACTTTTGTTAACAGACTCCAAAACTTCAATTTATGAGTACAACATCATTTTTTTAAGTCTACATACTACCCAGTAACCCAGATAGACCTAGAAGTAGCCTCGCTCCCGCTTTGAACCAAATAAGATAGACAGATAGCCAAGCTCAAAAAAGGAAAAAGAGTAAAATATTAAAAACAACCATACAATAGTGAATCATTAATTGCTATAAAAAAACCTAAGAATTGGACTCGACAGAGTTTGGAAGAAATTGCAATAATCTGTTAATGGCATAGGATCATAGTTTGCCCATTCTCGTGAATTGCATCGCTTGGATTCGGACATTTCGTGTCATCGCCTATATAACAAATCGCAGTCGCAGACAATGAAATTCATGTGGATGCAACAAGCCATAAAGCATACACCGATACACGCACACAAACAGCCGAAACAAATGACTTCAAATCTTCCTGTAACCAAACTCTTGACTATACCAAACCTCATAATCAAACCAATGAAAGCATGGTCCTGATTACTCCTGAAGCAAACAACAAAGATATAACTTATGCCCAATAGAACTACTAGTTACAGTCTACAGAACACCTACTTACCGCTTGAATGACGATTGACGGCGCGATTTACGAGAACTTAATCTGAGACTGAGAAGACGAAGACTCGAAGAGTGAAGCTGTGAGCCTGTAAAGAGTGAAGACCGAACTCCGACGACGACGGCCGACGGGATCCAGTGAAGCACTGAACTGACTGAAGCTGTGAAGACTGAAGAGTGAAGACCGAACTCCGACGACGACTTCCTGATTTCTGAATCTGAGTTCCTTTGCCGGTTTGCCGCCTTCGGCTTTCGCAATCGACGAATCGCGGCTTCGCCAATCGCCCTCTCCGGTTTCTTTTGAGTTTTGAATCTTTTGATTTTGGCTGTTAGGTAATTGGGTGAAAAAGTGAAGACGGAAAAGTCAAAGCCTCAACCCTGAACCCGGCGGTATGACGGTATCACTAATTCACTGTCGTCCACTAATTTTTTTTAATCGGTTTTACTGCTTTAGTCTGTTTCCCCCAAAAACACTCTGGCTGGTCGCCCCCGCAACCCCGACCCATTTTGCCCGTGACCCTGCAGGGTTGGCCCGTTTAGCCCGTTTAATAAACGGGTCGTATATTCCCGACCCTAACCCTTTCCGGTTTTCGGTTAATAGGGTCGACCCTACGGTTTCCGGCCCTATTAACATCTCTAATAATTATGCCTTAATTCCTCAGCCCCGCCTAGGCTGTAAGACCCCGAACCTTCGTGCATTTGACCTTCTCGTTTTGCGTGTCATTTAATCGTAGCCTCGCTTACTTGACTTGAGGAGAGCACCTTGATTTGTGTAGGAAGGCTATATAGAAGCCAATATCTTAATTATATATGTTCCATAGACTTTAACTGATTAAAGTTACAAGTCGTAAACTGACGTTGCTCATTACTTGACTCGGTTGAGAGTTTTCTCGCGTAGTTCTTTCCTGTGACCTCGGTTGTACCCTAGGTCATTCCTCCATTTGTCTTGAGGTTTATTTGATCCTCCTAAGGCCTTAGTACACATCTTTTAAGCTTGGTTGAGTTGCATTTAGCCAACGTGTGTTTCACCTTCGGTCCTAGACCCATTTGGCTTTGTTTTAGAGTTGAATCATTGTTTAGACTTGACCACCGAACATCCTGGGAGATGTTCGGCCAGCCCAACCGAACATCTTGGGAGATGTTCGGCCACCACAACCAAACATCTAGGTAGATGTTCGGCCAGCTCACCCGAACTGTTGTCCCGACATCAGCTTTGTGCTGGTTTGACTTTTGACGTAAAATTTCTATTCTACCCTTATTTTAACCTTGCCCCTTCACCCATTTGAGGGTATTTTAGTCCTTAAACCTCCTTATAACCCCTTACACTCCTTCCCTCTCTTCATTTGTGTCCGTCTTCAGCCAAGAACGGGAGAGAGAGAGTGCATGCGATTGAGTATGAGACTAGTGTGTGTTTCGTCGATTCCTGGAGTTTCGACCATCCGTTTTACGATCCGAGACCGCCATCGTGAAGACCTCGCCTAGTATATCATTTCCCCTTGGTTTGTTTTCCTCTTCCTAGTTGTTTGTGGCTAGATTAATGTACGTTACCTAAACCCTAGTTTCTCTCTCTCACTCAATATTGATGTTAGGTTGCTAGAGACTTGTTTCTCGTGATTTGCCATTGTTATACATGTCGAAATGATATGTTTTTGATGGATATCTATATATGATAGTTAGGGTTTTAACCCAAATGATTGTTATTGGGTATATTGGAGTTGTTATGGTTTAAGATTGATTGTTATTGGGTTTAGAAACCCGGATAACTTGTGAATCCTGAATTTATGCCTTGACCTAGAATTTGAGACTTTGTAATTTGACCCAAATGGATTCAATTAATTATAGAAGTTGTTATTTGAGTCTTAGGATAAATTCCTATTACTACTTGTATTCGTTGAATCTCAATCATGAAATCTTGAGATTTGGTCGGGTGAGACCGATTTGGTGTTAAGGTGGAATTGTGGCTTAAGACTCTAATTGAGGTCCTTGAGTGACGTTAAGTGCAAGATTATCGCTAGTCATTGGATTGATTATGTTTGGGTCGCAAATGCATGACCCGAATGAAAGACATTTGGATTGGTTCGATTATGAACTAGTACTGTTGATGCTTGTCGGACTTCAAATTAATGAGGTCCCCAAGACTTGTAAGATTATGATATATGCCTATATGAAACCTAGGGAATCATGATTGTTGTTGTGGGATTACCGACTCACTAGAGTCGCCTTGTGAATATTTTGGGAAACCCGAGATAATGAATTTGAGGACCCTTCTATGAGATGATTTGGATTGGGACTATCTTTAGTACTCTATACATGGAGTCTAGTTGTATAATTCGCTAGGATAACTAAGTTGTTATCTAAGACTCGCCGGTATGGTTTGACCTTACTAATTATCACCGCTCTAGTGTTTACCTACGTCTTGGACTACTATGGACTTTTGGGTTATAGAATGAATTATTATTCTAGGAAGACTTTATTACTTACAAGTAAATGGCTTTATGATCCTAGCTCAACTATATGATGGATTGATGGTTGAGTTATGACTTAACTTGGTTTCATAATTGAATATGAAATACTATGTATATTTGATATTATGACTAAAAGCATGATTTTCTACCTCGTCAAAGAATTGATTCTTCTACGTGTTTCTATAATATGACTTATGTGCATATTGAATGTACTTGCCTTCATGCCTGATCTGTTCTACAGTTATTGATTTGTGCTGAACTTGGATTTTACTATTAAGTGGAATTATGAATTGGAATTCAACTAAGCTTGATTTGACAATAATCAACTTAGGCTTCCCTTATATACTTGACTTGTGACTTTGAACTAAGGTTCCTAAATGAAACAAGAACCTAGTCATGCTTCAAACGAGAACATAGACAAGAGTCTCGGAACACATATAGTGTTCACACTCTATTTGCTTGAAATTATAGAGATGACTCAACGGAGTCGATATTAATGAGCCATTGAACTATACTGGCTCAACGATCAATCCCTATGACGCTTGAAATCCGTTTAACTAGAATACTAGTCTCGAGATTCTTGATTAAATTCATGTTCATGCTTGATTGTTAGTCGTAGTGTATAACATGCCTACTTGACTTGGATGAGATCGTTGTTATCGTGCTCGTCCTTACTTGATTTCTTAAATAACTAACATTTACTTGACTTGGATTAGTTCGCTCTAGTCGAACTTGAGCCTCTACATGTTCATGATTGATAAGTAAATATTTACGTGTCCCCCATTAAGTCCAGCTGGCATACTTGTCTTGTCCTGTTCTGTCCTGTTTTCCCTGGTTGACGATTCATTACCGTTACGAATCGTGAGATTCATGATAGTGATGAATTACCAAACCAGACACGTGCAAACCCCTCCATTCTTGATCACTTGGAGAAGAGTACCTTGTGTAACCAATAGGGCGCTTGGAATAATACTACCTTGGTCGATGTATCAATCTCGTACATCCGACAGCACGTTCCTGTTAACATTTTATATTGCAGGAGCTACATTGCGGCACCAGTTCTATATCATATCCTCTTATATGTGGATTTCTTCCAAATACTTATGCAAAATCAAAGTGCTACCATGAATATGTGAGCTAAATGCTTATATGTACATGTTCTTGATTGCTTGACCTTCGTGATGAGTCTGTGAACTGCTTGATATGTATATATGTAGATATACATACTTCTACTTGATTATCCCATGATTGTTTGCATATGTATATATGTAGATATGCATACTTTACATGATAAATTCCATGAATGAATTATTAGGTATATAAAGGAGTTTATACACCTACACCTGATGATCCTATGAGAGACTTGATATATGTACTTGTACTTGAATTGATTGATATGTATATATGTAAATATACATACTTCTACTTGATTATTCCCTGATTGTCTTGATATGTGTATATAAATAAATACACATACTTCTACCTATTTAGTCTTTGAGAGACTTGGGATGTTTACATTTAATCATTCGTCCATACTGATACGATGATTCTTGTGACTTACCTCCTGACTTGCTTGATTGTTTGTGAACAGGGAATTCACCTTGGTTCATCTTGGTAGTCTGGTAAAGGAACGATTTCTGAACAGTACAACTCGATTTACTGGATCTTCGCAGTTGTGACATGATTCCATTTCCACTTATGACAATGTTTCATTTATGTTATATTGTTTGGTAGTAGCGTACTGAGTCCTTTGATTCATCCCGTACTTTGTTTTCTAGTTGCAGTTTCGGTAGCTGTGTTGAGGCCGAGTAGATCGTGGCTGTAGCAGTTCGCAACTGATCGATAGATCGAGATTAGATCGTGTGTTCGTGATTGTAGCAGCCGACTTCCCCGAGTAGTAACTTGTGGAGTTCTATCTCTTTCAGCATCGTTGATTTGTATATCGTACTTTTCTATTCTTGTGAGATCGTTGTATTGTAAAGTTATTTAGACTTTACAATCGGGTAGATCACTTGGGTTTTTGTATTGTTCCTCCTAGGGCCGACGTGTTGTGTCGTGGATCTAGTTTTTATTTCAGTTGTCTCCTAGAGTGCCGATGGTTTGTTCAGCGTCTGCAATGTTGCGGCACGCGAGTTTTGTTTTCCCCTTTGGGAGATTTATGTCTCACTTGGTTTATTTGACTTTGGTTTCGAGCTTCATAGCTTGAGACTTCTTTTCCCTATCGCTTCCGCATATTTGATTTTTGTAAACTCTCATTTTAGTATGGCTTCACTACCGTTATTTGAGCTTGTTAGCTCAACCGTTTGACTTGCACTACTGTTTGACAAGTGCTTGTCTCCTTCTTGCCTTGTCCTAGTGGCATGACCTTTGGATTCCGTGCCGAAATCCGGGTCGGATCGTCATATGGCGCTCTAGGCGCTAGGCCCTCAGCTGGCGCCTAGCGACTTTTAGAACTTTGGTTTCATTGTTTTGTGTTTTTCCTTTCTGATTCTTCTTTGATGCTTTGCGCCCGAAAACTTAAGTGAAACTTAATATTTGTTAGTCCATTTATAATTTATAGATCATACTTTTAGGATATTTATAATTTAGGGGTACGAATTTGGGGTGTCTACATAGCCCATCAATGACGGGGTTTGTGAGTAAGCAAACGTGTAAGCGAACGTCATTGATAAAATAGACTCCCAAATTCAAGATATTTGGGTTTTCACAGTGGCGACTCTACTGGGGACGTTATTTTTTTATTTTTTAAGATAATAATAATAATAATTAAAAGAGGGCTAGACTCGTTTGTTTTTTTTAATAATAAAAAAAGATATTTGGGGTTTTTGCTAAATATGTTCTTATTTATATGTATATATGTGCGCGTGTGATTTGAGAATCTTGCAGCAACTTCATTTTGGCACAGGTGCAATCGACAAAAAAACCATAGAAGAAAAAAAGAGAAAAAAAAAAAGAAAAAAATAAATGAAGAAGTGGCTCTCCGAAGCATCGATTAATATGATTCACTGATATTGTGATTCAATTTCTTACTTGAATGATGCACCAATCAAAAGACTAAAAGTTAACCCAAAGCTTCACCCGCCATCAAATCTCATAACCTTTCAAAGTTATCCAAAAGCTGCATCTCAATCTTGTCCAATTTTGTTTTAGCATGTTTAAGAAAACACATATGTACCTTCAAGAGTCCTAAAAGAAAGTTTTTTTAACCTTATTTGCATGCTTGCATCTTTTTTGCATCATTTTATTGCATCTTATCAGGTCTTTGCCGCATCGGCCCCTATGAAAAAAATATACAAATGTTCTGTCGGCATCCTCCAAGGACAGACAACACCAATCTCCGTCAAAGCTTGCCGAAACTGCTGAACAGAGCATCGACAACACCCTACACTTCAACCATGCCAGTTCTCACCCAAGGCCGATCAAGCATCACCAACGGTCCTACAGTGCAAATCATGTCAACAACTCCATACTAGTTCTCACCCGAGGCTGGCCAAAGCATTGCCAACAAGCTCCATCATCCCGTACGGGCAACATATCTTTCCAGTGTCCCTATGGGATATCTCACCAACAGCTCTGCAATCCAATCATCAATGACACTCACCAGTAGAGTCGCCACTGTGAGAACCCTATTTCGAACTTTCCTCGCTACTGAAAAGCGAGTGGTTTCAAAACTTAAGCACGTGAAATACGCTTGGCCTCGTTGTGGACTCAAAAATGTTTTACAGAGTCGTCACCTCTATTTTATGGTTAAATAGAGAAAAATAAAAAATATCAGAATGTATGGGTTTGGGGGCTAAGTTACGAGTTAGGAAGGGGTTAGACACACAACTCGCCATTTCGGTCTCACAATGGGTTTGTCAATATGCTTGTTTTATTTTATATAGTTTAGTTTAAAAAGATAAGATTTATATATAACAAAAAGAAATAAAGAAAAGTAAAAACAAAATAAAGTAAAGATACAATTGAAATAATAAAATTAGATAATAATAACAACATTTTTATAAGTTATCTTAATAATAAGAAAGCTATGCTAACAATACAACTTATTTATATTTACATGTATAAATAGAAAGCAAACTAATTAAACAATAAGAAATATAACTATTTCTACATTTAAAGTATAAGCAGAAAAGATACTAATTAAACCGAAAAAAATTATAATTACTTTTACATTAAAGTAAAAATAGAAAGGAAACTAATTAAATAGTAAGAAAATATAACTATTTCTACATTTAAGTAAAAACAAAAAATAAAGTAAATAAGCTGTAAGAAAATATAACTACTTTTACATTAAAGTAAAAATATAAAATAAACTAATTAAATATCTATATTTTAACTATTTTAATATTAAAGTAAAAACAAAAAGGAAACTAAATAAATATCTATATTTTATTTATAGATTAGAATTAATAATTAAAGGAAGAGCTTACCTCTTGGAGCGTGAGTGTCTGAACCCAGTATATGCCTAGGCTTAAGCTCTCTAAGCGGTCTACGTGTGCTTCCCATTTCCTTCCGGAAAGGAAGTCTTTTTGTTGTTTTTGTTTGTTTGTTGTTTATTAAAATTTGGACAGCACAACTGCTTGTCTTTGCGACTTTCCACATCTCTATCCAGGCAGCGTGACTGCTTGTATTAGTGACTTTCCACCTTTTTATCCAGGCGGCATAACTGTTTGTATTTGTTGATTTTGTTGTATGTCATGTCTGAAATCGGGCGGCGTAACTGCTGCGCACGTTGATTGATCGGCTCACTGGGGCGAGGACGGAAGGCTGGCTTGAAGGCTTGCTGGGAACTTTGAGAGAGATTATGTCTGAAGGTCGTCCGAAATGAGGGAGAGGGAGTCTTGTATTTATAGGCAAGGAGAGATTGAAGACTTAGGTACGAAAGAAGACTGAGATATTTTGTACTGAGCTGTGAAGAGTTGTACCCTGCGCTAAAGGAGCGGGACATTGCTGAAGACCAAAACAGAAATGGGCTCTGCCTACAACAGATTTTGGCGCGACACCAGAAATGGTGGGCGCGACACCCCGTCTTGTTTTTAACCTATTTTTGTTTCCTTTTTCTCCCTACTTGTTGTCCTTTTTCCTTTTGAACCTTTTTGAGCTTCCTTGACACTTTAGCCCATGCTAAAACTTTAACAGAAACTTAACATTTGTTAGTCTATTTATAAATTATAAATAATAAATTATACTTTTAGGACACTTATAAATTATAGGTATGAATTTGGGGTGTCTACAGATTCGTGAACACATTGGTGTAATCTATAACAATTGCTTGTTGAACAAGAATGATTTCATTATTTATAGGACCAACAACACTATACTCGGTAGGGGATGTGTTTACTTCTTGAAAATAAGCAAAAAACATGTTAAAGTGGTGATTATGATGCGATTTTAGCAAGCCCAAGTCCATTCCAAAATCAAGTGTTGATCAAGCATGGAGAATTCAAGAACGATCAAGAAGTCAAGTGCAAAAGTGTTCAAATGAAGACCTTAAAGAGTGTTGTTGAGTATGCTTGGAAGATTTAAGGATTTTATTCAAACTTGATTTGTGGATTCATTGGTGATTCGGGTTACTATAATGGATACTCGACAAGTGGGAAGAGAATGAGCTTGAAGTCAAGGGAAAAGACCTAAAAAAATGGTCAATGTGCTACAAGGCACAAGCGATGATCAAGTGTTTCTCGATAAGAGCGGTCGCATCCTACTTATGTAGCGCGACCGCATCGCAAGCTGTGCTCGCATTCCATTCGGTGTGCGATCGCATTCGATACTGAGAGCAACTCAAAATCAAAAGCTTCAATGCACTCGCATCCTCTCGGATGGTGTGACCACATTCAACTCAATGCACTCGCATTCACCTTAACAGTGCAGTCGCATAAGATACTAAGAGGTATCCAAATTTAGATGTAATCGGATGCGCTCGCATCACTTTGACAGCACGATCGCATCTTACAATGCGGATGCATTACGACTTATTAGTAGTTTCCTGATTTAACTTTAAGGTTTTATTTCATAAACTATTTCCTTTTTTGGTAATCCGAGTGTTTCAATTTCGATAGATACCTTAGGGATATAAATAGGGGTTTATTTGTATTGAAGACACCTTTGATTGATTATAGAATTTGTGAGTTTATTCAAAATTTCTCTGTTCTTCGTGAACTGTCGAATTGTCGAAGGTTATCCGACATTCATTCCTGACTTATCAATTGGTTCATTCATCCCAATTGTGGTGTTATTCCTTATACCAAGGTTTCGTGGTCGTCTGAATCCATGTGTTGCGGTTTAATATACCAAGGTGCGTGATTGGACTGATTTTAGCGGGTCGAGCTGTCACTGAAAGGACCCAACCCGGACCCCAATACAGAATCCCAAGGTCGTACCACTAAAATAAGCTAAACAACCGACAAGTGTCTGCTAAGCATGTTGGCACAAGTCAAACAGTCGAGCTAGGTCGATCATGGTCTTAAAAGCTTATGGATCGACTCCAGACAGGCTAAAGTGGTTAGAAGTCCCTTTCGTTCACAAGAAGGTAGAAGGACGGCATTTCTTCCTTCTTTTTATTTTCCGGTAGGCCTATTGAAGTGCTTGTAAGGAGTCCAAAGCAAGAAGCTTGAGTTGAGAAATTGGATCAAGGAAATTCATAGATCTTTAGTGCGGTCTTGCTAAAGCTAAAGGGTTTAGAAGCCTATCGCCACGTTAAAGCTCAATCCCAACTGTGGAAGTCCTCTTAGTTCATCGAAGGAATCTGAGAACTGGAGGGCAAGGGACGGAGCTCCACGAACCTCTTCTTTTATGATATTAGTTGTTCGAATCTGTAATCTCAAAAGATTAGTTCGAATCTAGTCAAAGTAGGGAATTGGATGTTGAGATGCCCGGGCACTCCAATGAGCCAGCTCTCTTCTATTTTTTTCTAAGATAAAAACGGGCACACAGACCGTACTTGATTGATGTTTTGCCCTCTGTATTCGGAGTTTCCTTGGGGTTGGTAAGGTTTTCTTAGGCCACCCTAGCCCATTGAGTGCTCTACCTCGGGCCATCAATCTCATACGCTCTACTGAAATAGATTTCGCGGTTATCCCTATAGGAAATAGTGAAATAGATCTACCCGCTTTCCTTTCGCTACTTGATTCTGCTTTTTCTTTAGACAAGCTCGGATAAGAGAATTCGTTGGAACGGCTCGTAGTGATAGGAAGGACCTTAGTCTTTTTCTATCTCAGTCTGCTCTTGTCTGATATGTCTGGAGGAATCAATTCCATTTACATCTTCCATCTTTCGCCCTCACTCAATCCCTAGTCTGACCTAGGTTCCTAAACTTGGAATGGATAGCGGAGCGTAGGTGGCAAGCAGTTATATGGATATGGTGCTTTACTCGTAGACGCTTCTCCAGCTCTCGCAAGAATTGTATAGAAGTCGTCCTCTGAGGCACTTCCCGAATGACCTGGCCCAATAATAGCAGTCCAAGAGCCCTCCTTTTCCGAGGTTTTCTATGAACTGTAAAATCCGCTGGGAAAGGCGAAAAAATTCAAACTTTCTACCTCGGTCCAAGGCTATTCATTGAAGATAATAGAATCAGTGGTAAAATCTCTCTGCTTTTAGGTTTTGAAACTGCTTTAATCCTTTATTAGAGCTCTTTTGGTTCTTCTCTTGCCACTGCTCCTGGTGGAAGGAAGTTGAGCCCTCTTTCGGTAGCGCCACTCTCTTGGGCTATTCCAATGGATAATTCTAAGAAGATCGGTCTGATGTCGGTGCCTATTTCATTGATTCGCTTGAAGAATATCCAGAAGGTCGGTCAAAAGGCACATCATACTCAAGCAGCTTATTCCCATGGCTGACCAGCCCAGGTCTTAACCTATGCGTTTGATCTTGCTTTCGTTTCCAGCATACTTTTCGGTGGCTGGGAGGGTCAAAGGCTCTGGCTTTTTACACGAGAGCTTTTTAGGTAAGAGTGTCATCGTCTTTTATAAAGATAAGAATCAAGTCAAGGCGATGAAGGAGGCTCAAGGCCAAGGTAAATTGCTTTAGGAACTCTAGTCTCGAGCAGAGGGCATTTCCGTCTGAGGCAGTGGGAGCGGTCTTGGTCACGACAAATCCTATCAGGGCCTGAGGACTTGAGCAAGTTAAGGAGATCAATTTCTTTCTAATCGATTGATTGCTCCCTTACTCTCTGGTTCCATCTTTCTTCTTTGGACCGACCACTGGAACCTCGATCAGGAGATAGGGAGGATCCAACAGAAGTACGAAATTCCTATTGTTCAGAGAATCAGATCGGTTCTATTGTCAACAAGAGATATCTTTCACTCACTATCAAAGAGACCTATGGACAGCTATTGGAAGGACACCAGCACCAGCCCTTGAAGTTCCCCCAGAACTTCCCTCCTTTCCAGAGTTTACTACCCAATTGACTGAAACCGGCTCCGACCTTTCTTTCTTTTCGGCGGGCGAATGAGGAGATAGGGTCAGGCTTATTTATTTCAATCAAAGGTTTGAGACTGTAAGGTATTCCACATTTGGCATAACGGGGATAACCTTCTGAGAAAGAAGGGTTTTGCGGGGGCCGGACCAGGCGATGAAGTCGGAGCGTAGGAGCTCATATATGAGCGACGAATGGAGAGATGGAAATAGAAACGGATGAATGTTCATTCGCTTCAATGGCTTATCTTGCCTCTAGAGAAGAAGTCCCACCCCTTGGGGCGCTGCGTTTAGCGGACTCCGTGTAGAGAAAACCGATGAGAAGACAAGACGGCAATGATTGTCATAAAACTGGAAAGTCCCGGGATGACCCTTCGGGGTCCCCCTTGGTGGAGATAGAAGAACCTATATTTCTTAGCAGCGTACCACATTAGAAGACCACGGGTCCTACCGATCCTCGAAAGAATGGATTGATGAAAGAGCCTCTTCTTTTCGACTTCTCTCTTCCCAGGTAAAGGTCTTCATTTTTTCAAGTTCTAAGTTAACCTGTCTGTGATGCCACTTCGCGAGCGTAATGGTAGAAGCCTGCCTGACTGTGAGACAGACTCGTCGAACAGAGACGCTTTCTTGGTTTTCATCATCAGCTCTATTACCGACCTAGAGGTGGGAAGCGACTGCTTTCTCAATCTATCTATGTATATTAGCAGCCAATCTTCTTTCACAATCGCTTTAAAATGTGTCAAAGTCCTCTCGTCTACCGATCTTGAAAGCAATTTCCAGATCTCCGTCCGCCTGAAAGCAGTCTTCAAACTTGAAACCTAATTCTTGACTCTCTTTCGACTCTCTTTGCTCCTCCGCTATAAACCACAGAAAGGTCTGTGCCTCCGATCCAATCCATCTATTTCCGACACAATCTAGCGGAGTCGTCTAAAAGGTTAGTGTCAAATAGATTTTTTATAAGAAAGAAATTGATGAGAAATAAAGGATCAGGCATCCCCTCTATTACCCGGCCTTGGTCAATTAATGCAATGAATTTCCAAGCATTTGGTACTGACTTCCCTCTTCCCTCTTTAGCCCTCGGTACAACCAGTATTTTCAATCGCCGAGAAAGAAGGAAGAAAATAGAGAAATTCAGCCGGGAAAGAATGGGATAAGAAAGGCCCTTTTCTCACTTCCGGGTGAGCGAAGAGGGCGGCCAAAGGTTCCAAGCGAAGATAAACCAAGGAATCTTCCCTTAGCGGACTGGCCACTTTCTTCTTAGATGGTCTTAGTTCAGGACCCTGCCCAGTGGTCTATAGATAAGCCAACTACTCTAAGTGAGAGAAAGGGACTGTAGAAATGGGATTGTCCCCGGTTTTTGTCACTCTTTCTCCTCCAGGCATGTGACAACCCGACCCGGATCTCAATACGAGATCCCAAGGTCGTGCCATCAGGACAAACTAAGAGACAGACAAACACCTGCTAAGCATAATGGTGCGAGTCAAAAGACGAGCCAACAAGCTCAAAACAGGAAGGTAAAGCCATAACGGCAATACAGAAAATCAAAAAAAACTTAAAACTGCGGAAGCAAAACCATAATGGGACCCGAGCTATCAAGCTCTGAATGAAAACAACCAAAGAGATAGTAAATCTCTCGGCCCAAAAATTCGACGCGTGGACGCAACATTAGACACGCACAACAAACCATCGGCAACCAAGGCCGGCAATGCATGTAATCCCAACCCGATAAACAACACTCAACGGCTATAACATGCCGGAGGAACAATTCACTATAACCATATAATCAATGCTAAACCACCAACCCAACCTCACGACTAAAACTATCGGAGGTAGGAACAACAATATACCACAACTAGAATAAACGAGCCACACATGCTCGAAACGACAAAGGGAATAAATACTAAGGGTACAAATGCTCGGCAATACAACCGGCTCCCAAATACACAACCATAATAAAACACTACAATCTACCCAAGTAAAGTCTACATAACTTTACATTCGAGCCTCACAATAAATACAACATAATAATAATAATTAACTCCAAGCTTTTGACTTGGAAGACCACTGCTAAGAGTCGATATCAAGCTGCATTTAACGGGATCACTGCACACACTAGGGAAAACAATCACACGGAGTGAGTCATAATGACCCAGTAAGTTTCTAAATGCAACATGTGGCATATTATGACATGGCATGGCATAAATGCATAAACATATAAAGTCATGGTATCATGCTAGTATACCATCATGAAACATGTACTTAATTTTTAAAGCACATAAACTCACATAAATCAAGTAGCATTTTATCTTTCATATAAATGCTCATAAATAAACCTGTGTAACAGTAAATGTAAATCGAACCGTTACAATCAAATCCGGGTTCAAAACCCAACCAACTTACCATGAGATCAAATCTCAAACCAAGATCGGGGCTCAATTCCCGGATCAATCATACCACAGGGTTCCGTCCCCAATAATCACAACTCATCGATTTCCTTTAATGAGTACTGTTACATTCATCCGATCCTCGGGATGAGAAATGAGAGCTCGATGTCTAGCTAGATGGCATAACTCGAGATCACATCCCACTATTGGCCAAATAGTGAGGAGAAAGGGAACCAATGCAACGATTCATAGCGATTGTTTCCAAAGACTATGAATCGTCCCATTGCCGACACAACAACCAAACCCGCCAGCTGGACTTTAAACCAAACCATCAAGTAAATATTTACTTGCATAAACCAATGAGACCAAGTTCATAATTATCGGACTCATTAAACCATGTAGGACATAATGCTCTACAACAATCTCATAATCCATGCACATATTTGCATATAACCACGTAGACATAATGCTCTACGAAAACTCATAAACCATGCATATATTTGCATATAAACAAGTAGGGCATACTGCTCCATGAAATTCCATAACTCATGCACATATTTGCATATAATCAAGTAGGACATAATGCTCTACCAAGTATCAAGAACAATGCATATATTTGCATATAACCAATGTGTTTAACTAACTTACAAGTTTAGTTCAAAAATTACATATTGAGGTACTTATTATTCCTCAAGTCATCAACCCAGTCAAGTATAGCTTACAAGCTTAATAAAATATAATGTGAGGTCTTCCATAATCCTCAACTCAAACCAAACCAAGACTACTACGCTAGTCTCAAAATATCCACAATTCAAGACTTATTATTTTAGTCTTTTATTTTAAATACACCCGGACTCAATCATAGTCCTAACCGTCATACATGATCGATAACACCAACACCATACTTAAAACAACATGACTACTCCGTAGTCACTTCTCACAATTGTTTTCATATACACGCAACAAAAATCCTTGAGAAGAGGATTCTCTCCTAATCTTCTCTTAAATAATCTCATGACCTTATGTGGGTCTCTATTGTCCCATGCTCTAACAAGCATGCTTAAAATGTATTCTAGTTAGTCTCCAAAACATTAGTGTCGCCATAGGACACAACCAAAAACCCGGTGTGCACAAACACAACCCAAGCAAACCCAAACATTGTAGGGTTTCAACCCAAGGCTCTTTATCATTTTATTGGCCTTATTACGACTCGTTGAGTCTTACTAACACATTTCATTCTTTATGTGTTCTATAAATTCACACCGTAATAATTTCTTAAGGTTTATAACCAAATCTCAATAGTCACTCGGGCTTAATTCCCAAGACTAAAAATCCACAAAACACATCTCAATCACTAATCATTAAAGTTTGGAAGTTATGTTCTTCATTCCTTAACCAAACGAAATCCAATTATCGTAGGATTTCAACCCAAGTTCAATTAGCACTTAATCGAATTTACAATGACTCCGTCGAGTCCAATCTACCCTTTTCTAAAATTTAAGGGCATAGAGGCCATGGGTCACAATTCCCTCTATAATCATAACTATCAACAATAGTCATCATCCCGGGTTCGTTTAACTCACATAAACCCCATAAATTACTTAACAATGCAACTTAGAACAAATTGGCCATCTTGTGCATAAATTCATTCAAGTCACCTTACCCATCATAATTCCCAATTCATGATTAAATCATACAACATGGTTTAATATACTCTAATAAGCATATAAAACATAGTAATCAAGCTTACATCAATAATTTTGCAAGCTAAACCAAATTTGGGCAAAACACCCTCCAAGTATCTCTCCCAAATCAACTTCAATACTCATAGATAATTAACATAACCAAGTTCAATAGACCATTAAACACTTGAATTTCATATAAATCAAGGTCTCACATAGGTCCAACCAAGCTCTATCATCAATTTGAAACCTAGGGTTCATGGCATCTTCTACAAACCCTAACAATGGCTTCCATTGACCTCACATAGCACAAATGATTGTTTCCCTAGGGTCAATGGAGCCCAAAAGAAGAGGAAGAGAGGTAGAAACTTACCTTGATTCAGCCCCTACAAGTCACAATCCCGAAATTCCAATTGGTGGGTGTTGTTCCCTTCAATCCCCTCATCAAAACTATGGTGTAGCTTGAGAAATGAAGGTCCCAAGCTATGGCCTCCAAGATTGGGCACTCAAGAACCCTAGAAATTGCCTCTCCCAAGCTCTCTCACGTTTTTGTGGAGTGTAGGCAGAAAATGGGAGGAAGAAATCGTTCTTTTGGCTGAACAAATGAGAGAGAGCAATCTGTTTTGGGTTTAAATAGGGGGGATTAACTCTCTTAATCAACTCACTAATCCACCTCTAAAACCTCTAATAATGTTTAGGACAAGTTTTAGGTTAAGTAGGAGGGTTTAGGTTAGGTTTAGATTGGGTTTAAGTGGGTAGAAATTGGTCAACAATTCAAATTTCCACAAAATCCGTAACAGCTGTCCGGGACCCTTGCGGTCGCTTTGGGCTCATGTGATGCGACCGCATCACTCTCCCTTTACACTATGCACTCATTTGTTGATTCCTTGCTCGGTTTTTCGGTCCCGCATGCATCCTCGAGCCTTAAAGCTTCTAAATGGCTCACAATTGAACCCTTAAGGTCCTCAAACATTAAACTAATCAATCCAAGTCTCAAACCAATTTTAAAGTAGGTCTAGACTCCCATAAACAACACCCGAAACAACCCGGGGCAAAACCGACGCAAGACGTAACAACTTACTATCGAAACGTCGAATGAAACCACAAACCGACGGGTAATAACCCATGATTGTAAACACCTATAAGGGCTACAAAATAGGCCTGAATGCCTCTCAGATGATGAACAACAGATAGGGGAAATAGGCTCCCGAAAGACGAGACGTTCGCCCGGCTCAATCTCAAACTACGCGATAAGGAGAATTGCTATTCTCGAGGCGTCAACATTTCACGAGACTTATGGAATGCATCCAATTAGAAGTCTAACACATCTAAACATGTTATTTAATCATCATGTAAAGGTCTGGGACCAAATCGAGGTCAGAAACACAAAACCCGAATAAACTCTCAATCGCGTCGCATTTCGACTATCATCGGGTTACGACTTGTGACTTTAGCAAGTCAACAACTAAATGGCATCTCTTAAAAGTATTTTGATCTTAATATGGTCTCTCATACATATCTAGACTCTCTCACGAGTCAAACGAGCAATCAACCAAGGAAGAAATGCGAGCATTGCACGCAATTCACGCTAACCGGGAATCGGGGTCTTACAAGGCATTCGACCATTCATCCTTATCCCTGCCAAATTTTTGGGAAAAAAGAAAGGATACCTCTCAAGAGAAAGTGAAATTGAATTAAAGGAAGCCGAATATAAAATGATCAACATGACAATTTGCGATTTATGCTACCTCGATCAATTTATATGTGCTTACCAAAACGAATACTATAAACTCACCAGTATTGAAAAACTTGAAACTTATAGACTAATGTTTTTTGATAAATTACCCGGAAAAATAGGACAAGAGAGCAAATAGGATCTCATCAGCTATAATTCAAGCTAAGTTAGTTTGAGCCAGAATTCACTCTAAGAAGGAGAAGCCCTTCAGCCAAGAAGGACTCGCTCTCTCATTCTAAAAGATGCGAAATAGCTTTTTAGCTGCTATAACACCAGTGTAAAAACGTAGCCACTATAACAGCAAATGGTAAGTCCCTGTCTTCTCTTCCGAAGGAGAGAAGGAAAGACATCATCAGCGAGAGGACAAGTCAAATCGTCATATGAATCAATAACAAACTTTTAAAAATCGTGATAGAAAAATTAGGATAAATGGCTACAATAACGGATCAAATAACCCAAATAAAGAAATGGTTAGATGCGTCTGTTTCAAGAATCATAATATCATTTTCCATAGGGAAATATAACTCGGGAATATTCTTTAAGATCTTTATTTTTATTTGATCCACATAAGTGCAACAAGATCCCAACCTGATATATATAATCCTCAATGGCTATACATGCCGGAGACAACAACAACTAAAACCATATGCCCCGTGGCTACTGCGTGGCCAAGAGACAACTGAATGAGTACTAACAACTAAAAATACACAAGCTCGACGATACATGTCGGCTACAAAAATACAACTAACAAATCCCCAAGTGTCCTACCAGATCGTAAAGTCTATATAACTTTACATAAAATCGGCCTCACAAGAATAACAACATACATAAAATGAAATAACGATGCTATAAAAAAATGGGACTTCGCGAGCTACTACTTGAAGGAGTCGGTTGCTACCAACACGAGCACATGACCTCAACTTGATCTATCGACCAACTGAGCACTACTATAGTCTCGATGTACTCGACTTCTACGTAGCTAACGAGCATCTGCAAACTAAACCAAAGTACGGAGTGAGTCATAATGACCCAGTACGCTACTACAAATAACATGATAATACGCACCATTATTAAATAATCATGGCATCATGTTACTATAATAAAATTGTGAACATGTATCACAATATTCTCAATACTTCATAGAATACCCCTTTTTGTTTTCATGTTTCTAGAACCTTCATGCAATACAATGATATTCATGTAATGCTAAAAACCATAATATAACTATTTCCTTCTTTTCTCAAAGTAATCATGCAACAATATAATAATCATGAGCATGCATATAAGCCGCAATATAAATTAGAGTTTACTTCTCTAGCTTTAACAAACCCATGGAATCAAGGCATTCTTCCTTGATCCGCTTCTGTCGCACTGCTCCTGCAATTCACGTGCATAATCACATGTGCTCCCGACACCGATTCTTTGGTATTGTCGGCCTTGAGACATCTCTCAAGTACCATAGCTTCCAAGGTCATGCTTTCCTGCTATAAACAACTGACAACTACTTCCCCACCGCGGCCGCAGTGGGGGCGTGTGGGACCCTTAGTCTCCGATACGACGACCCAAAGCAATCACAAGTCTCATAACTCGTGAAGACCATGTCTCGTCCCATCATTGACTAACCACACCACAAAACCCGTTAAGGCCCCTATATCCGGTAACCCTAACCAAAAACCAAAACTCAACAAGGCTCCGATATCTGATCACCCTGTCCAAATCAAGCAGGTTAGTATTCATACTTCAACATATTACATACTTGAAGGTAATTAATATCACATACATGCATATGTTCGCAAGTATAACACAAATGCCAAGACTATTTATTTAGTCTATCAACCATATACATATTGAGTTCTTAAAGATTCTCAAACACAAATTTTACAAATTCGGATTGAGTTCCTAATCAATCGAGCCAGGTAGGTTTTGCACTCCACTATTATATCGCAATCATGCCTATCTATGTCATGAATAAATACTCACATATACCGAGGTGACTAATTAATTCTAACCTCAAGCCATATACCAAGACTACTAAGTGAATCCATATACAATTAAAACATTAGGCCTTATACTTAGCCCTCATACAAAGTCATACCGGGACTCTCTATCTAGTCCAATAATCATGTATTGAGGTCCTCGGAGATCCCCAACTTTCACCCAAGTGTAGACTACTATGGTAGTCCATAAACACCCATATTACGAGGCTACATACTTAGCCATTAACATAACTACTCATTTAGTTCATAACCATAGTGCACTAATAATTACACTTAAAGTCACGCTTAAAGCATAAACAAAACTATCCTATAGTCTCACACACACGAGTACCCGTAAGTGTACTCAACCTCAATTCTTAAGGAATGGTAGTCCACCCATCATTCCAAACTCATATTATCTTTCTTAGACTTTAATAGTCTCTAATATTTCCATGCCCTAAAATGGACATTCATAGTCAACTAACTCTCTTGAGTTACTAAACCAATTCCACAAATCCCAACTTCAAGTATCTTGGTCGTATGGCTTACTAGTTAATTAAGTGTTAACTTATCATCATAATAATAACCCTTAAAATTTAGGTGTGACATTGGACACTCTCACAAAGAAATCATTCGGGTTTTCACACATAAGATCATACATGTCTCTAACATCATAGGATTCCAACACTACTTTGTATAGTGTGTTATAAATCTCTATTCGACTCCGTTGAGTTTTAACTCTATAATTCATCTTTTAGGTCATTATTGAATTAAGTCATAAAATCCACCCAATCATAACTCAATCGATATTCTTATATCAATTATCACAAAACTAAAGTATTGCAAGCAGATAACAATTGATATCGAAATCATAACCCAATAGTTATATAGTATCTAATCATAAAGTTCCCAATAGTATACTCATAAACATCACATATGAATTGGTCCTCTAATCACATTCCTAATTCACCATTCATCACACAAGAATCACATCTTAGATTCTCTAACAAGTCGGTGCACTATCGTTTACTAACAAGATTTCCCAAAATTCAACGCTCCCATTAATTTTCATTCTAATTATGGTAGAGAGCCGTATAAGATTATTAGATATTACTGAAGCATTCATAAGGACATATAATGAAGTCCTAAATCATAAAAAAAAATCTCTAATGACAAGTTAATTTCCAGATTCTATGTTACAACTTATTCTGCGCACCAATCTTGTAAATTCAATGAAAATTTTATCACGATATTAAATTTGATGAATTTTACATATTCAGAAACTAGACTCTTCAAACTATAATTTAGTATTTTAAAATACTCAATTCGAACTTGTATTCAACAACTTATGGTCACCTCAAATTCATGTTACCAATCTGATTTCCTGGTATGACTTACTCGGTGTGTCTGTCATACAAAATTCACCAAAAATTCCTCATAGCTCCAAATCTCATAAATTTTACGTTTCCAGAAATTAGATTCTTTGAACTATAGTTTAGCCTTTTAAAACACTCAATTCAAACTCGTATTCATCAATTTATGATCACATCAAGATCATGTTAACAATCTGACTTCCTGGTAGGAGAGTACTATCACTGTCACATTTCGTGATTTATTTAAAAATATTTCCCGAACTCGAAAATTAATGAAAATTCACAGAGCGTTGCTTCTCTTATACATGTACAACATATAAATTTTGTAGAAAATTACCTCAAGTAGATTGCTCCCAATAAATTCCCGAATTCCGCTCAAAATTGAGACTGAGCTTGTAAACTTGTTAAACCAATTCTCCCCAAACAATCTAACAAACTACCATGGAAGCATGGAGAAATGACATAATAGTTCTTACCACAAGAGAAAGAGGCTTAGTAACGTAACTTCATCCTTCAAACAAGTAAAGAAACGAAATTACAACCGAAAGGAAGTAGACTAGTCGACGAGATCTTCGATTTTACGGTCTCGGATTGAAGAATGAATAAGTTGAGCTAAGGGCAACTCCAACCGGTACCTCAAATCCCCAATTTGGGTCCAAAGTTACACCAAATCCATTCCAACCCAACCCCCAAACCTCTCCCCCCAATTTGAGACCATGAATAGTGTCACCCCAAATTTGGGGCAACACTATTCATCTAACCCCAAATTGGGGTTGATGGGACCCACTACTTTTTAAAACAAAAAATTGATTTTTAAATACAAAAAATTATTCATCATTTATATTATGAATTTAAAAATATTTTAATTGATTAATAACTAATAATAGCTATGTAATAAATATTAATAATGTAATTTATTTTAAAGCATTAAAAAAGAAAAATAAATTATAATAAATTGATCTATTATGTAAATTGAAAATAAAAAAAGACATACAACTTGAAATTAAAAATTACATACAGCTTGAAATAAAAAATGATATACAACTTGAAAATAAAAATGACACACAACTTAAAAATAAAAAAATGACATACAACTTGAAAATAAAATATGGCTAAAATAATATGTACTTTGAATTGAGTGTTGTTGTTAAATTTTTTTTCTTGATAGTTTTTAACATTTAAACAGATGTATTGCTTGCTTTATCATAATGTATGTGCTTGTATTTATCAAATAGTTTGTAATTTAAAATATATTAAATTACTAATTTTAATATATAATTAATTATATAATTAATATTCTAAAAATAAACTTATTAAATATAATAATTATTAATTGTGTAATCTTAATAATTGCAATTTTAAATATTATAGTAGAAAATCAAAATAGAATATACTAAGGAATATTCTTTTTGGTGTGAAATGGTTGGAGTTGGAATATTGGATAGTGCTGAAACTCCCCAAAATTGGGGTAAGTTTGGACCAAAATTGGGGTTTTTGGGTTGGAGATAGTCTAAGGAAACTAAGCTCGAGCAGCCAAGAACTCTCTCAATCTCCCATGGAAGTTCTCTCCACGTTTTTGGTGAAGAAGGCAGCAAATGAGGGTCTCCAAGATTGATTTGTTGTGTTGGTGAAGTCAAATGGGTAGTGGGACATGTGTCAAAACATTGTGGTAGATAAAAATACGTTTTTTGGTGGTTAATTGATCTCATTACTCCCATCTAGATCACACTTAAATTTAATTAATCATGTGAGGACTTGTTTAAGGTAATAGCCATTAACAGTAGGGGTGTAATTTACTAAAAAAGTCAAACCAAAATTAAGTGCAATCAAAGCAAGAAAGGCAGTACGTTAACATAGCGCGAATCACGAAAATCAAACTTATGGCAACGATAATAGTTTGAACGTCATCTTCACATGTAATCTTTCTAAACATTATTATGAATGTAAATGCATCAAAACAAGTACATGAAGACCTAGTATCGCTCAAAGGTTGCGAGTAAGACGACTTAAGTAGACGTTCTATCGAGTCGTGTTTCCCTCATTCGACAAGTTACGCATTGCAACTCTAACAATTCTAAGTGTTGACCATACCTTGGCCTACTCTAATATATGAAATCTCGCACGATAAGTCTACCATTCAAGCTAGATGAATATATGATGTTCCGAGGTGTTACAGTCACCGATCCGCAATTCCTTCAATGTTCTTATTGTTTCACTGTGTGATTCTGCATCCCCTCATCGAGGTGTGTATCATATTATGTACTCTTCAGCCAAAATGAGATGAACACTCCTTGAAGTGTGTCGACCAATGTGTGATGAACACACCTTGAAGTGTTTGGCCACAATGTGATGAACACGACTTAAAGTATTCGGTCAGGGTGTGATGAACACCCTTTGAGTTGTGCGGCCAGTGTTGGCTGAACGCCCTTAAGTGTGTTCGTCACACTAGGGCCGAACATCTAATAAACATCATCTCTTCAGTCTTCAACAATGACTTTTTAAAAAAAAACAAATTTTAATCGATAAAAATTGAAGGAATACTTACATTAAGCTCCTTGCAAGGTATTTTTTCACAATGTGATTTTGTTTATGGTTGGTTTTGAGAGAAGTTTTTGATTTTTTGATTTTTTTTTGGAGAAAGAGTGAATATGGAGAAAAAAAAAACTTAAGTACGGTGTATATTTTGGGTTGTGGTATAAATGAAATTAAGTTATTATGGGATGTATAATGGTATAATTGTGGGTATTATAGTTTAGGTTCACTCTATATAGTTGTGGTTCATAAAATAAAACCAGCCCTGAACTGTACTGTCTGAGCAACTCTAATGGCGATACCTTCGGCAGGAACAGCTATTCCAAATCAAAATCACAGGACGATTCTCACTGCGAAATCCCCAATTCATTACCCAAAACTCCGATCAGTAACAATCTAATGCATTACCTTCTTATTTCCTGCCGTAATCTTGTTTGTTTTTTTCTACACTTGCCCAAACTTTTCCCGACATTGATTTTTATTTTTGATTTTCAGGTTTATTTGCACGATTGGTGGCTGATGAAGGTCGAAAGTGATTCCAATGGCTGGCGATTGGGCGTCGGTGGATTTTCATCGAGATGGTTTGTACTTCATTTTGCTTCCTCTTTCGTGTCATTATTTCATATTGTTTTTACTTTTCTCGCTATTGGAAATCCTTTCAAACCATCAAGGGCGTATTTGGCTTTGCATTGGTATTTTTTTTTTGTTGGTAAAGAAGAAGAGGGTGATGGATAAGAGTTGGTGAGACCAAAGAGAGAGGAAGTTATCCTCTTATATGTGAATCAGCTATACTTACCTGATGCAGGATTGCATACTGAATGTGAAAGAAAGCATGCGACCACTTTTGTCCAAAAAAAGTGGGGTTAATGCTATGCATCTGATCAGGGAGTGGTTGGTTTTTCCCTTTTCTGTTAATCTGAAGTTTAAATATTTTCAGAACTTCTTTTAGTTTCAGCTCTTTTGCTTTGTCCCATAGATTCCTATTTGTAATTCAGTTTGTTTCTTTTTGGAGTTTGTGGTACTAAAAGTTGATGGGGAACTGTTGCGAGTATAAGAAAATAATTAGTATTACATTGCAATAGTAAAGAAAAGGAATCTGTTCCGAAAATATTAATCTTGAAAGGCGGTTCCTTGGTTCAAAATTTGAAGTGAGTCTATTTATGAAAAATCCACACTTTGGCTAGGTGTGACAACCCGACCTGAACCCCAACACGGAATCCCAAGGTCGACGCACCAATCTAGCATAATAAGTGGACATGAACCTGCTATGCACAATGGCGCCTTCTGAACGAGCGAGCCAAACAAACTCTATAAAGTAAAGCCGTAACGGCAATACCGAAACACAAACAATAAACTGTGGAAGCTAATAATAAGGTGAAGCCCCAAGCTCTCAAGCTCAGAACTACAATTGCACAACTAGAGAGACTAACTATCTCTCAAAAATCATTCTACAAAGCATGTGCCATAACAACTTGTGCTCATAACAAATCTCAACGACAACAAAAGGCAAGAACATAAAACAAGTCATCGGCGACACTATAGCCGGAACCCAACAAATGAACCATGAGTCTACAACTCGGGAAAAATAACAACTCAACACCTAGTTTTTACACTAGGTGCAAAAATGTTCTTCATCTTCCCTAGATTTTTTTTTTATAAGTAGATGATTTAAAATGGTGATATAGAGCTTTGGCCATTTATTGATGGCTTATGTCTTTCTTTTGTCAACAACGATCGTAGATGGTTTCAAATTCCTCGGGCCTGCTCCTGCCTGATAGAAGCTAAACCACCACTGAGCCAATGGTCTGGTTTGAGAGCCTAGTTGCTTCATTCATGAATATCTTGGTTTTGAATAGACATAGAATAAATCTTTTTATTTTGTGTTAACTTATCATGTATTATACTTCAGGAAACTAGGGATTAGAGTTTTTTGCTCATCTACGATTGCCAAGAGGCATGATAATGTCACACTTGAGACTGTGGACGGCATCACAATTACAGTGAGTGGTTTCATAAATAGGTCTCATACACTACAGAATGGCTTCTCGTCCGAGGTATGTAACTGTTTCTTATTATTTTCTCATAAACTTATCCTGGTTTGAATATTTATGTTTGTGAATGTCCATAAAAGTTTTATCGGACAACCGTTAGACCTGCACTACTTTATGGAAGCAAATGTTGGACAACTAAGAAAGAGCATTTTAACATAACTGAAATACAAATGTTAAGATGGATGTGGGTAAAACTAGGAAAAATAGTATTTGAAATGAACAAATTCGTGAGATGATAAAAGTCAATAGCAAATAAAATAAAAGAAAATCGCCAGTTGATTTGGACACAAACCAATTAGTGCACCTGTTAGGAGTGTACATAGGCGCTCGAGTAGCTCGAGATCGGTGATTATCACAATCATCAATTATTTTTTCTCTCTCTAGTTTTCTTTGGTCCAACCCTAATTAGGGTTTTGTCATCGGCGGCATGGAGGAACAGCCGCCTCCGGCTGGTAACCCTCTGGTAGTAGAGCCTGATTCTGGACGGCAACAACCACCTTCTCTGCCAAAATCCTTTGCTAATGTGGTAGGGCAATCTAAACCCTTTGTAGGCTCTTCCAATCCCGTCCTTAAAGCTGTGCCTTTAGCTCCCCGTCAAGCAACCAATTTCAATGGCGAACCTGGGTGCCTTTTCACACCGGTGGAGATTGAGACGGCAGACAAACAACTTGCAAACACCATAATCTTGAAATTCTCGGTGGGTAGGCCATCAGTGCATGCTATTCAGGAGGATATAGCGCGCTCGTGGAAACTGAATGGTCCTTTTGTGGTGGGACTTCTGGATCCTCGCCATGTCATGGTGCGTTTATCATCGCCAGAAGATATGGTCCTAGCTCTCTCGAAAGAATCGCACATGATTCAATCTTCCATGTATCGATCATTCCGTTGGTCACCCGATTTTGCTTTTCGAAAGGATAGCACTCAAGTTGCGGTATGGGTTCGGTTACACCAGTTACCTCTCACATTCTTTAATCCGTCCTTCCTTCAATGCATTGGTAATTCTTTGGGGCGATTTCTACGGGCTGATGATAGAACCCTTGCTCTTTCGCGCCCATGTTTGCTCGGATATGTGTAGAGATTGATGTGTCAGTGCCTCTTCCCACACGTTTTTGGATTGGAACTAGTAAGGATAGCGGATTTTGGCAGCCGTTGGAGTTTGAGGGCAACATCCGTTATTGCTTCGGGTGTGGTTTATTAGGGCATACAAAAGATAATTGTCGCAAAGCTATTCAACGCAATTTTCGTGTGAATACGGAGAAGCCAGATTATAATGCTCCAGATCGTGCTACTGGTAACGTTCCGGATTTGGCCACGAAGAGGACCTCAGACAAGGTGAACGTTAATGGGAAGATAGGTAATGATAAGTCTAATGGACAAGCTGGTCCAGTTAAGGCTGATGTTACACACAGTACGCAAGCTCCGATGCGTCGTTGGGAACCTGTGAAGCATCATAATGTATCCAATGGTGCGTCAGGATCTGGGACAAAAGAGTCTCAAGGATGCTAGAAGGATGTTGAACATGTTGATGTTACGGGTTCGGAGAAACTGGTAGGTGTCCAAGAGGTAGTCACTCCGGACAATTTGGTGACCGAAGTGGCAGACTGTGGTATTAAAAAGGCTGTTGAGGATACAAACAAATTGGTGACTGAAGGTAATGTGACTACGTCTAATACTTTCTCGGTTTTAGATGGGTTGGTTGAAGATGAGGAAATTCAAGACAATGATAGCAAAGTTAATACGGAATTGCAAGGGCAGAATTATACTCCCAAGGAATGGGACTCGGTTTTTCAGTTGCTACTGAGAGATCACGACAAAGCACATTCGACTGGGGGTGATTACATGGAGGAAATTCAGGATGTGGATAAATGTTTCTCAGATACTGATGGACTTGAGGGGGAACTTCGGCCCGATTTTATTCATTACTGTGAACAGCGTATCAAGAAGCGTAAACAATCAAAAGTATCGAAAAAACATGTCAACGCTAGAGTTACTAGGGCTGCAGCAAAAGCCCGGGCCAAGTCGGATCATTAATTTTTTATGTCGATGCTAATATGGAATGCCCGGGGGGCGTGTAATAAAGACACGATGGACTATCTTAGTTTGCTCAAGAAACAATGTAATCCTTTTCTTTGTGCTATTCTGGAGCCGAAAGCTTCGGGAGATAAACTTAATAAACTTCGTCGACGTTTGAAATTTTCTAATTGTCTTCATGCGAATCCGGTGAATTCTCATATTTGGGTTTGTGGAATGATGCAGTGGATGTGGTATTAGTGGAGTCTTCCGATCAGTTCTTAACTCTAAAAGTTTCTATGAGCTCTATGTTTACAGTTATGCTCACTATTGTGTATGCAAGGTGTTCAAGGGATCTTAGGAAAGATTTATGGAGGGATTTAGTTTCCTTTTCAGGCTCATGCTCTATGCCGTGGCTTATTGGGGGCGATTTTAATGTGATTACCAATTCTGGGGAAAAACTTGGCGGCAATCAGTGTGATTTTAATGATATGGACGACTTTAATAATTTTATTTCTCAGGCTGGTTTAGTAGATGCAGGCTTTGAAGGAAGTAGATTCACGTGGTGTAATAATCAAAAGGGAACGAGGAGGATTTGGAAAAGACTCGATAGGGTCTTGTGTAATGGGTTATATTCAGCCACGTATCCGGGGGTTAGAGTCCAGCATATGCCTACTAATGAATCTGATCATGTCCCTCTTTTGGTAGAGTTACAGAAAGATCGTAAAGCTAAAGGGTTTTTCCGTTTTCAAAGAATGTGGTTGGATCACCCAGATTTTTTGGCATTCGTGGCTGATCAATGGCAAAGGCCGTTATGTGGCAATCCCATGGATATTTTGTTTAAAAAGTTACAGTTGTTGAGAAAGGCTCTGAAAAATTGGAATTGGTGTGTTTTCGGCCATGTCCGGAGAAAATTAGAGGCTCTTCAGGATGAAATCCTTTGCTTAGATTTTCAGTTACAGCAAGGTTGGCATGATCAGACAGCCGCTCAACTGGACAATGCCCGTCAACAATTAGCGCAACTTGTCAAATGGGACGAGGAGCTAGCGTGGCAGAAATCGCGGCAAACATGGTTGAATGATGGGGATCGGAATACGGCGTTTTTTCATGCAAGTATCAAGGATAGGGCGCATGTGAACCGTGTTAAACTTCGGTTGGCAGATGGGACTTTAAGTGACAAACCAGAACAATTAGGCTCCATGGCTGTCGGCTATTTTAGTTCCCTTTTTTCTTCCTCGAAGCTTCCTGTTTCCGGGGATATTTTTCGGGGAATTCCCAGCCTGGTTACTTTGGAGGATAATATATTGCTTCATCAGTTGCCTACGGAGGATGAGATTTGGTCTGCTATAGCTGGGCTTAATCCCAATAGCGCGCCAGGTCCCGATGGTTTCACTGGGTGGTTTTTTCAGGGGTGCTGGGGCATAATTAAAGATGATGTGGTTTCGGCTGTTAATGAGTTTTTTCAAGGGCATGTTCTTCCTCGCGGTTGGTCGTCTACTGCTTTGGTCTTGCTGCCGAAGGTCGATAATCCGGAAGATCTAGGGGACTTTAGGCCTATAAGTTTGTGTAATTTTTCTTGTAAAATTGTTTCTCGGATTTTGTCAAATAGGCTTGCTGTTTTGCTCCCTAAAATTATTTCTCTTGAACAAGCAGGCTTTGTCAAGGGCCGAAGTATTCATGAAAATGTGCTCTTGGCACACGAGCTAGTGCAACGCATCGATACCAAGGTTCGGGGGGGCAACATTATTTTCAAACTGGATATGTCTAAGGCTTACGATAGGCTGGAGTGGGATTTTTTGATCAAGGCTCTGCAGACTTGTGGGTTTAGTGATGCTTTTCAGGATATGGTCCTAAGTCTCGTTACCAATAATTGGTACTCTCTGCGCATCAATGGCGAGTCTTGCGGATTTTTTAAGTCGTCTCGAGGAGTTAGGCAAGGAGATCCTTTATCTCCTCTTCTTTTCATCTTGGCTCAGGACGTTTTATCTCGGTATATAAATAGAATGCTGGGAGAGGGCAGATTTCAGCCGTATCATCATGGTCGGGGTGGAGTTACAATATCACATCTTTTGTATGCGGATGACATGTTAGTCTTTGGCAATGCGAGTAAAGCTTCTATTAAGGGTCTCCGTGATATTTTTCAAGCTTATGAGCAGAGTTCAGGGCAAACTATTAATCTGCAAAAGAGTGGGTTTTATGTTTCGAAAAGATGTTCTTTTCGTCGAAGGATGCAGATTGCAATCTGGTCTGGTTGCGCGCAACGATTCTGGCCCATGAAGTATTTGGGAATACCGTTATTTCGAGGCAGGATGAAACGGAGTTATTTTGAGGAAGTTGAAAATAAGGTGTTGCGCAGGATTAGCGGTTGGAAGGCAAAACTTCTTTCCTTTGGCGCTAGAATAACGCTTATCAAAGCAGTCCTTAGTAGCATTCCAGTTCACACGATGGCAGCAATTTCGGTTCCAAAATCTGTTCTGTTAAGAATAGAGAAGGCTCTTGCGGAGTTTCTGTGGAGTTCTAATGGCGTGCATAAGGCGCATTGGGTGGCTTGGCACAAAGTTTGTCGAATTCAATCAGAAGGTGGTCTTGGTATACGAACGTTACAACAGGTTATGGACTCCATGCATGCGAAGTTAGCGTGGCGTGCTCTTCAAGGTGATGGTTTATGGGCTAGTTTTTGCAAAGCGAAATATGGCAGTATGAATGGTTTTTTCGAAGCAGGCCATGCTACATCTTCTTGGAAGGCTATCAGGGATCAGTTGGATAAAGTGCAAGAGTGTAGCAGATGGATAGTTGGTAAAGGCAATATTTCGTTCTGGAACGATAATTGGTGTGGAGTAAAACTAGAGGGTCCGCTGCCTATGGATTATGGTCTGTCCGTGTGCACAGCTCTAGCCGATATCGAAAACTTTTTGCATTTAATTCCTGCTGTTTTGCATGATCAAATTAGAGAGGTTCGATGTCAGGATGATTGTGAGGATCGTCTGATAAGCTGCCTATCGCCTTCTGGAGAGTTTCAAGTCGCTTCTTATTGGCAGCATTTCCGTCCGAAATTTCCAGTGCAACAATGGGCCAAAAAAATTTGGAAAGCTTGGATTCCAATGAAGGTTAGTGCTTTTATTTGGCGTATGATGCAAGCTGCTTTGCCAATAGATGAATGTCTGCAATTTAAACATATTCAGTTGGCATCCAAGTGTGTTTGCTGCCCAGGGAATCATGCTCAAGAGACGGTGGAGCATCTGTTTGTTACATCCTTTTTGGCCAAGTCCGTGTGGCAGCGTTTTGCTCATCCGTTACACAAAGTTAGCGTGTATGCAGATATGAATCATCTGTTCAGTGTTTGGTCCAGTTCGTCTTCGAAACACCAGTTTGGGGCTTCTCTTTTGGGCGTCTTTATGTTTGGTTGCTGGGAGATTTGGAAGGCTCGGTGTGCAGCCGTCTTTGACAATGTTCCGGTTGTGGCAGAAGTTGTTTTTCGAAGGGTTGTGGAGCACTTGAAAGATATGCTTCGGGTCTACAAACCCCGGGCTT
This sequence comes from Codonopsis lanceolata, assembly GCA_013146195.2. Classification (NCBI taxonomy): domain Eukaryota; kingdom Viridiplantae; phylum Streptophyta; class Magnoliopsida; order Asterales; family Campanulaceae; genus Codonopsis; species Codonopsis lanceolata. Next base: position 10,980,212 of record CM028384.1, on the reverse strand, counting down.
TGATCAGTCATCGTTGTCAAGTGGCGTTGCAGCGCCTTCATATGCCTATTCAGTATGTGGCTCCGTTGAAAGGTAAGTGGGTTAGATGGATTCCTCCGTTACCAGGCTGGTATAAACTTAATTCCGATGGTTCGAGTATTAATGGAAAATGTTCTGGAGGGGGAATTATTCGGGATTCTCAAGGCAGTTTGATTTGCGCTTTTTCGCATTATTATCATCTTGGCACTAATATGAAGGCAGAGATCTTGGCTCTCCGAGATGGTTTATTGTTATGCCACGAGTTGGGTTTAACGGAGGTTATGGTTGAGTCAGATTCTCTCACAGCAGTGAATTTTCTTCGGAAGAATAGTGTTGCTCCTTGGCAATATGTTTACACCCTCAGAGAATGTTATAGGCTGATTGGTAATTTCCAGGTTCAGCATGTTTTTCGGGAACAAAATGGTGTAGCAGATCGGCTTGCAGCCATAGCTCAGGAGCACCAACAGCGTCGTGTTTTCACTAGTAGAGCTAACCTTCCCAGGGAGGTCCGTAAGGCTATTCGTTTTGATGATTATGGATTATATAGCTTTAGATCTAGACATGCGGGATGAGTATCTTAGTTTGTATCTGTGTCGAGGTAAGGCTCCAATGCCGCCCACTTCTTGGGTCCGGTTGGTTGTCCCCCTCAAGTTTAGTTGCTGTTTTATTTTAATAAATGCAGCAGGTTCTGTCCTGCTTTAATTTAAAAAAAAAAAAAAAAAAAAGTTGCTCGAGATCTCTTATTTTTTCACTCTATTGTACATAGGCTGCATCACTTATTTTGATGCTCTTCGTATATAATACTTTTACTTATAAAAAAAAAAGGAGTGTACAACATTGACCAAACTAGAAATAGGAAAAAGGGGAAGATACCAAAACTAACACGGACATCCGTGTTAAAGAAAGATATGAATGAGTCAGATGTGTGTGAAGATGACTTTGCTTTGGACTGAATTTGATGGTGGAAAAAGATTCATATAGCCGACCCATAGTTGTCAAAGGCGCTCTCGCCTTTGGCGCCTAAGGCGAGAGGCGAGGCGAGGGTTTGTCGCCTGAATCTAAGAGCACAGATGGCTTCATCTCTACCTGGTGAACTCATCTGGGCTTTCGCCGTCGCCGGAATCAGCCTCACGCGCCGGAGCCGGAATTTTCTTGTTGGAGTGTCACAGACGTGGTCACCGGCTCCATGCAAACTTCTTTCCTGTGGTTGGTTTGTTGGTTGGGGGAGATTAAGCCTGATTTTGTAAACTCTAATAGGTGATAAAAAATTTATCGTTCTTGATTTGGAGTATCAAATATATCCATTCTGTACACTAAATTCAGGCGCAAAATATTTTTAAGTTTTCTCCCACTGGAGAGTTAAGGTGCCCAGTAGGGTGAGCTTTTTTGTGTGGGAGGCAGCCCGGGAAGCCATTTTGACGGGGGAAAATTTGAGAGCACGTGGTAAGGTTTACGTCAATTGGTGTTTTTTGTGTAAAAAGGAGGAGGAGAATGTGAATCACCTGCTCCTGCATTGCCCCATAACGCAGGAAGTGTGGAGTCTGTTCTTCAATTTGGCCGGGATTTCCTGGGTCATGCCTCGGACTGTTATTGAGGTTCTGCGTGGGTGGTCTCTGTACAAGAGAAGAAAATTAAACTCTTTCTGGATTCTTGCTCCTTCAGCGGTTTGGTGGATCATTTGGAAGGAACGGAACACAAGGATCTTTGAGAATGTTGAGACTATTAGATTCTGGTGCTTAGAGGCTGCTGATCCCAGTACTAGAACTAGAACAGGGGATCCTTTTGTATATACAATAGAAAGGTCTTTTGTGATCTAATACTTTTGTCTTGTATACCCCCTGTGTACAAGGTCGCGCCACCTTTTTGGTGCCTGTTATATATACTCTTACTTATCAAAAAAAAAATTGGAGTATTAAATATATCCATTCGGTAGACTAAATTCAGTTGCAAAATATTTTTAAGTTTTCTCCTCCTGGAAGGGGAATATAAGTAGATTAAGTATATATGTGATGCTCTAACTTCACAGTTTTCTTCATGATTTTTCAGAACAAACCTACATAATTTCAGCTAAATTGCTTTAACATAGAAATAGGGTCAAAGCATATTTCAGCATGTTGTCATGTCTATATTTAATTGTAGGTTTTTGAGAGGGAGGTGAGTAGCTGACTTCATACTTTTGTCTTTAACTACCTTCAACTGGATTCATATTAGGATGGTTTGTTTGCAATGCAGCTGGAATATGAACATTGAATTTATAATTTTGTTTTAGTGATGATTCAAATTACTTTCCCACCCTCCGAGGAGCAAATTTAGTCAAGACAACATTCCCTTTGTATATAGAATCCAATTTCAGGTTCTACTTTGAACAGGTTTGCAGTCACTTCCTCTTTGGATTTCCGCATAACTGGGAAGATTATGCTGATCAATCTTCTTGTGAAAAATTAACCAACAGAGATTTGGATAGGCTTAACATTTGCCAAGACGATGGCATGGAAAGTTACCTTCCTACATCTTTTGATGATCTTCCAGTCACACGAGTACGTGATCTTTTAATGACCTCTACTGGGCCTGATTTTTGTGCAATAACAGGGATTATTTTCAATGATATACTTGGCAAGTGTGTGGGCGATTCTTCTTTTAGTCATTGTGTACCTTCAGTTAACTTAAATGAGGAAAACGCTTGTCAAGTAACTACCAGGGATTCTGTGCTGGACGAAACCCCAAGAAATCATGAGCAAAATAAGGTTGAAAAGAAGAAAAAAGATGATGGTTCTATTTCTCTTGGGACACCAAAGAAAACAAAAATTTCTCTGAGAACTCCTTGTCAATCAAAGGTTGGTTCGGAAGCCCTGAGCTCAAGTAAAAGGGTAGCTAGAAGAAGTATGGGTAGGATGAGAACTTGTCAATCAAAGGTTGGTGTGGAAGCCCTGAGCTCAAGTAAAGGGGTAGCCACAAGAAGCATGAGTAGGATGAGAAACGTAATAAACAACGAGGTGGAGAATCCTCCAATCACTTTAACGAAGTGTAGTCTCACTGAGTCAGTTCCTGAAGCAAAGGTCTCTTCAGATAAAAATGGAGGTAATTTAAGTGAGAGAAATACTTCAAATGTGAATCATGCAGCCATATCAACTGCAGAGCAAATGGAAGTTATGGACACTACTCATATATCTGCAGTCAAATCTTATGATCCATTATCTACTCCAGTGGTCTCCACAAAACCATCTGAACCTATAAGCACAAGACGAGTTGTTTCTGTATCCCCTGCAAGCATCGTTTCTAAAGAGCAAAGAAAATCGAAGAAAATCCAGAGTGCACTTGCAATAAGAAAATCTGTTAGACTACTTGCCAACAAATATTAGATGTGATTGGCCAAGAATTCAAGGATAGTTGGAGGCTAAAAGAAACATGTCACCGCAATGTATTCTAATTCAGCGAAGAATGGGATTAACAACGGGATTTTGGTGTAGATACAATCAATTCACTCGTTATAACGTTGGAATTAAATTGGGGCATCTGATCAACATTTCAAAGGGGGAACGGTATGCCATTTTCTTCGGTATTCTGATGATATATCCGTCTTCATCTCTGTTCTGATGCTTAACATGTAATCTTTATAAGCAGTAAGAACAATGGTTTGCATATCTTTGTAGTTGTCTCTGTGTTAACTTATTAGGCTCGAGATTGATGGATTTTGCTTCGATCTCCGACTTCTCTTTACTAGCTTTGTCTCTTTGGTTCTCAGTGATAATAGGTTACACAATTGGGTGGCCTTTCCCGTCTCCAACTTCTCTTTACTAGTTTGTTTCTCTTTGGTTCTCAGTCATAATAGGCTACACAACTGGGTGGCCTTTCCCCATCACACGAGACATATACTTGAACCTGCACCCCGTCTCACGAGACATAGACTTGAACCTATTCCCCGTCTCACGAGACATAGACCTGAACCTGTTCCCCGTCTCACGAGTCACGAGACTTAGACTTGAACTTGTTCCCCGTCTCACGAGACTTAGACTTGAACCTGCGAGGCTGCGACCACAGTGGGCTGAGTGTTAGCACTACATCAACCATTGTTCACTCCCTTTATTAGCTTAAATTATCAAAATGTGGTGAAAACTTTTGCTCTCAAATATGTATGTTATTCTCTCAAAAGAAATATTACTTCCCCCCCCCCCCAAAAAAAAAAAACTATTTTTGACTTTTTTGGTCAATTTTATTATTTTTGACTGATTATTTATATAAAGGTGTATACAAACACTGCCCCTCTTTTTTACTAAACTAGTATCTCACCCGTGCGATGCATGGATTTTATAAAAAGAAAAAAATTAGTGACTACAATATATGAAAAAAGAAAATAAATAATTAAAATGTACTTTTAAAAAAGTGAATTTCATTATAGAGTATTAAATTAATAAACGAAGATTGTTATGCATTTTAGAATACTTTTTTATATATAATATTGGTATTGGTCCCTGAACCTGTGCGATTAGTATTACTATCTATATATTGGTAACTCTGAACAAAACGACATACAAATGACTGTGACTAAAAACATGATTTTTTTTAAAGGAGTCCTATTGACAAATATTATTTATAGCAAAGAATATAATGAATAAAAAATAAAACATGTCTAAAAAATCTACAACTTGATCATTCAAATTTGAAAATATAACAAAAGAATTAATATTTTACATTGAATTACAAATGAATCTTTATTTAAAGCATTTTATTGTTCTGTATGGTGCAAATAAAAGGGTTAAGACAATCTTCATAATTTGTTAAATCAACAATTGTTGACACATTTAGGGCCGCAACGAAACTCGAGGCAATGGTCGATTCCTATAATTTGTAATGAAGTTTGTTGTGTAAAATCGAAAATATAGAAATAAACAATTTTATTAAATATTACCGCATGACAAACACAAAATTGATGTCTAATATAACATGTTTTATCATATAACCTTCAATACTACACTGTTGAAAATCAGCGTTCTCTACAAAATAATTTATGTCTCGTTTGGTGTAACGTTTTGAAATGACAACATTTTCAAAACGCAATATTTTTCTTGTAAACACATTTGAGAAACTATTTTAAAACGCTATTTTCATAAATACAGTAGTTGTAAATGCATCAAATTTTTAAATAACACTACACATTTTTAAAACGTTGCGTTTTAAAACGCTGCATTGAAACACTTGTAAAGCGAAACGATGCGTTTTTAGCCAGCTTTTTGGTCAAAACGCTCCACCAAACAAACACTTATGACAGTTCAACTAAAAAACAATAAATTTTTGATCTATTGATTAAAACTAATTATCATTTTTTAACCATTAAAAGATTAAAGGGAAAATTGCGGCCAGTCCATTTTTAAAAAAAGTTAACTGCTCCACTTCCTTGTTTATTTTTTGTAACTGGAAAAGACACTTTTTAGGGACAAAATGATGACTTTGTCATTAATGAATTAGACACGCAATAAGAATCAATTTGTGCATCACGAGGAACTAGTGTGTGCTATGACACATCAATTTGTATATATTTATGGAAATTAATCAATTTGTGCATCATGATGCACTAATTTGTCAAGAGCGGATCCATAGCTTAGGGTAAGGGACCCCACTCAAATAAAAAAAATTACCATACAAAAGCGTTATTTTGGATAGGGACCCCACTCAAAATTGTGTTTTTAAAACTTTTTATGTAATAAATTTTTGATTTCTAAACTTTTTATGTCGTAGTTAAAACTTGTGACCCGATTGAAATATTATTGTAGATCCACCAATGTCCATCGCGATGCATCAATTTGTGCATTTTTACGGTAATCAATCGATCAATTCATATTTAATATATTTAATTCCTACATTTATTAAAATATGAATAATATAATTTTTTGGTCCCTGAACTATACCAATTATATGCGTTTGGTCCCTGTGGTTTTTTTGTAATGTATGTGGTCCCTAAATTAGGGTTTTGTTAAGAGATTACCCCCTGATGGGGTTACCGTCACTTTTGCCGTTAGACTTTTTTTGAAAACCCAAATATACCCTTAGTAATGTTAGTGGTTTAAAATAAAAAAATGAAAAATGAAAAAAGAAAAAAGAAAAAAAGAAAAAGGGAATCGATTCCATCGCCATCAACCACTTCAACATTTCTCCGAACACAAGCTCCACATTTTCATCCGGTTCTCCGATTATCTGGTGCCACATTCCTGGATAAATTTTGAGCGTCTTGTCCTTACTCGCAGCGCGTCTATATAACTCCTCCGCACACGCCGGGTCGCAAACAACGTCGCCTCCGCCGTGTACAATCAGCAACGTCACGTCAATTTCCTCGAACCTTTCCTGTACTTCTCGACAGATTCTAAGCAGCCTCGGCGTTGCTGTGGTCGAGCCACCGGCCGCTGGGGTCTGGGTCCCAAAGCTAGTTTTCGCTTCCAGTCAACCTTGAAGGAAACATCGGTATGGAGCCGCGCGTCGGCACTACCTTCCAGGTAGGGATCAGAGTGGCGGCAATCGACAAGAAGTGCTCGAGAGGCCACGGTGGCTTGAACTTATCGCTGATTCCGCACATGGTGATGAGTATTGTGCGGCGGAGTGTGATGAGTATTGCGATTGCGCCACCAAGGGACTCGGAGTAGAGAAAGGAAGGGAGAGACGGTGGGTAACGTGCACGGAAGGAGTCGAAACGAATGCCGACGACTCGGTTAACGTCGGGAATGTGCGCTACAAGGCCGTCGGAGAAGCCGTGGCCCTGGTGGTCGATGGCACAGACGGCGAATCCAGACTTGGCGATGTGAACGGCGGTGAGCTGGACGAACCAGCTAGACTCTTGCCAGTGAAGCCGTGAAGATCAAAGATATGAAGCCGGATCAAAGATATGAACGTAAGGGTTGAATTTGTGGCCGACGGACGGAGTGGAAACGTGTTGTGGGTTGAAGAAGGGGTTGAAGAAAGGGTTGATCGGATTGGGAAACAGGATGTGGACGGGTTGAATTTGTACCGATTCCTTTTTTTTCCTTTTTTCATTTTTCATTTTTTTTATTTTAAACCACTAACATTACTGAGGGTAAAATTGGGTTTTCAAAAAATACTTAACGGCAAAACTGACGGTAACCCCATCAGGGGGTAATCTCTTACTAAAAACCTACTTTAAGGACCAAACACATCACAAAAAAAATACAGGGACCAAACGCATAGTATTGGTATAGTTCAGGGACCAAAAAATTATATTATCCTTAAAATATTAAGGAAAATAAGGAAATTTTGACAACTTATTTACAAAAATTAATCAATCAATCTATTTGATTCCTACCTTAATTACAATTTAATGAAAATTAAGAAATTTGACTACAAATATAATTACTCGTTTACAAATGACTACCTTAATTGGATTTGATTTTGTACATCGCGATGCAAAATTGATGATGCACAAAATTAATAGATTCACGATGTACAAATCGAATCCAATTGTGGATCGCAATGCAAAATTGATGCATTGTCCAACCTCATTACCTAATCACCCCCAAAGGCTGAGCATGTAAAAACCAAAAACCTTATCTAGTTAGAAATTGTATTAAAATTTCAACTGAAGACATACCCCTAAATGGCGGTTAAGGTTTGCAGATCTCATGGTTGACATGTCAATTACAATTCTCTCTCCTCTTTCATCAACAGTCATCAGTCAACACTAACATGGAAATTGCAAATACTTGAATACCATTGTACCCACTCTCCATTGACTCAATTATTATAGACGTCATTGCTTACGCCATTATATAATTATTGCGGATTGGCTGAGGGTCAAAAGCAGTTTTGACGAAGGGGGTTGTGGATAATCTCCAAGGATCATCGAGGAAATTTGGTAATTTGGAGTGGTCCTCTACATGAGTGTTATGTCTGCAATGACTTATGTTATTTCACCAGGGAAAGAAATGACAGGGATCAGTTCTTGTGTTTCAGGGTTGGAGGAGGAGGAAGGGGCTTCATTGATGGGGAACACCATTGGGATGATATTAGAGTTGTGTTCAAGGTTGGTGTTTAAGGAAATTCTACATACCTTTTTTATACTCTTTTAGCCTTGAGAGAAAGTCTACAAGGACATTTGTTGTTCCTTTGATATGTTTGACAGTGAATTTCCACTGAGAGTTCAAGTTCAAGTTCACTTTTATCTCCTTCATCAAACCTCCGACAATCTTCTGCCTCTAAGATAGATCAATTATATGAGATATCTTATGTTCCTGATGATTCAAAAATCTTCATATCCCAGTTACCTATAGTTAATCTTTACCATGTATTTTATAAACCCATTACTTCTTTAACCAGAAAAGTCAAAAAATTGATCGGATCTTCTTTAGTCCAACAAGTTAAAGAGCATGTTCAAGTTTCCAAGTTTGATTCATACCAACTTCCTGCAACTACTGCTGAACACTTAGTTGCCTTATCCCTTTTAGCCGACCTTCCCAGACAATGTCTCTCCCAAGGATATACCCATATCCACTTTGGTGCTGTAAGACTAGCTCTTACTTTCCATGGTCGTAAATGACTCCCAGCTTTCTCAAGAATTGCTTTGGTAGATACAAGGTTTGTTGAGTATCAATACGCATATATTGGTACAATTCAAACAACCCTAAATGTCGGAACAATTTTTGTCACGTTCTATCCAAATTTCAACATGCCTCTCAATGATCCTTCATTACTCACAGCTTTAAAAGCCCAGATTCAAATTGGTGGTACTACCCAGATAAACACTTTTCAAGCAATGTTCCATTACCAAATAGCGTATAGAGTACAGAATCATTCCTTGAATCTCATGGTTCCTGGCCAAGAAAACTCAGGAGATGCGCTTCTCCTAGACATTGATTCTAGTGCAACACCAACATGCACCTATGTCCCAAGACAACTATCGCGAGCAAACTTACTCAAGCTCCTCCCTGAGCAACGGGTAACAAGTTATGAACAGACTCATCAAGCCCCACATGCTCCTGTACAAAGCACCGCAGCTCCAGAGTTCGTGCGTCACGAAAATGGTCTCGTCGAAGTAAAGTTTTCATCTCCACAACAAGCAAATGGTTCGTGTAATGTTTTCCCAACGGAAATTAATAGGATCAAACCAATTGCACACTGTTGGTATGATGTTTGCGATTGCCCAGACTGTGACTGTCTAGATGATGCTTCCAAAGTCATGATGGATGAAGATATCCCAAAGAAGAAAAACTCTTCTAAAAAAAGGTTACAAAGAAGATTTCAAGAAGGTGACCTTGCTGTAGGAACCCTCGGTGAACCATCTGGTAAATTCGACTATTACGTCCTTTATTCAGATAAAGTTCCCAAGCCTACATCACCTCCTCGACCATGCAAGCCTTCCTCACCTTCCAATCTCCCTCCTTACTACCAAAAAGCTCTATCCATCATGTGCTCGCTCCAGCCTCAAATCCGCAAGAGTACCAAGCAGAATTCCCTCCCCTAGTCTCGTTTGAACTTCCAGATCAAAGAACCAAACATGTTTGGAAAGTCAAGAATTCAACAAACATTAACTCAACCTCTGTCAGTGCCGCAGAAGCTACCCTCAATTGGCAAAGTGAAAATGTTGTTGCCCAGAACAAAGCGCTTAAGTAGATAATTTCTCGGCAAAGTAGGTTTGCACAAACCCAAGACAATCTCTCCTCAAGGGTAAAGTCACTTGAAAGCATGACAGATGAGATCCGTCTCAAGATCCAAGTTCTCCACTAAGAACTTCTCCAAGTTGCCCATTCTCCACCATCTCCCCAAGTTTCCTCTTCCCTAACCAGAAATGAAGCAGAGATGAAGTTTCTCAGAGCTTAGCTCACAGACTTAGAGCGGCAACATAAACAGAAAAGAATGACCACACTCACCGATGATCCTCAGAGATTACCCACAAGTCCTTTCGTCAAAACTGCTTTTGACCCTCATCCAATCCCCCAGTCCACCCACAAAGAGCCATCCCCTTCTCTCACTCTTTGGGCCCCAAAATCCCTATCCACCAACAAACCTACCAAGAAGAATTCACAAGTCGTTACAGTTTCCCCACCGAACATAGCCACCACATCCAAAAACTCTACCCCATAAGCCTTCCAATCAGAACATCCAGATCCTCATATAGGTGCTTCCACCATCGCCGCTGATATTTTTTCAATAAAAAAAACAAACCCAGTTCCCAGTTCCTACAAACCCTTTCCCACCATCACAACCATTCTTCGTCCCCCTTTGTCGGACCAGTGGTTGATCTATCCTTTTCACAAATGGAAGAGGAATTTGATCCCACAGAAGCTTTCGAACATGTGTTCATAACAAAATCAGAGCCAACGGTCCATGACTCTCTTGATATTGATCCAGAGGAATCTACATCCCAAACATCACCGCAAGAGAATCAAACTGCTCCTCAAACCGATACCAAACAACAATTCACTTTCGATGATATTCCGCCTTCCAAATGGCGCGAACGAAGTATCAAAATGTTAACTTGGTGCACAGCTGAGCTACAGTTTTATTCCATCGAGTTGGTCATTAAAAGGTTCCTTGCCCGCATCCAAGGGCGCCTTCGAGATTGGTATCTCAGTCTTAGAGAATACCGACAGCTGAAAATTTAGCAGTCCCCGTCTCCAGAAGAATTCATGAATATCATTTATTCTGAATTCATTGGCAGCCCCATAGCACACACTATCCATGCCAGAGAAGATTTCTTAAAATGAAGTGTTGTTCTTTTTAGAAAAAGGATCTTGAAATGCATTATAATCGAATATCTCAGTGTTTCTATTGCCTTCATGGTGTTGATGATGTCAACCTTAAGCAGGTTTTCCTCAACTCCTTTCTAGAATCTCTTAGCAACGAAACATACAGATCCCTAGAATCCATAAATATGACGTTTGCTCAAACCTCTCTTGGTGGCCTTTACAAGTTAATTTTAAATGCTCTGGAAAAACTTTGCAACCAGAGAAAGTTCTTTGCAGAATTTGAAAAAAACTGACAAAAGATTAGGTCCTGCTTGTGACGAAAAGCACCTCCAAATCAAGTGTAAAGACAAGTCGTCATATGACTGCACTCACACGAAAAGGAAGTCCCATTCTAAATATCTCTCCAAATCCTTTGATTCCTCCCAACAAAGGAAGAGCTTTTCACGACGTCCCTTCGCGTCGAAGAAAAAATGGAGATTTATAAAGAAGAAGCCCCAACGTGGCCGCAGTTTTGATAGGTGTTTCATTTGTCAAAAAAGGGACACTTTGCAAAAGACTGTCCGGATACAAAGAAATCGCAAGCGTTGATCCAAACACTCAGTCAAATTGAATTGGTAGATCTCTCTGACCTCTAGTCCATCTATTCTCTTGATGATGAACCAGGTAATTCTACAATCTGTTCAATTGCCTATCCAAATAATTCATCAGAGACAGATTTCGACTTATCAGATAATGATCCCATGCCAAGGGTTTTCATGTTGAATACTCTTCCTCACATCCTACCTGTATAAAAAAGTCAACCCATGCCCTTGTGTAGACACCCCAATTTTGTACCCTTGGTATGTAACATTGACATGCGATATCAAGACCTGTTAAAACTTAACAAATGTCAAGTTACAGGGTTTAAAAATGCAAAAGACAAAGCATGATGCGTAAAACATTGAAATTTTTACGATGATGGTTCTAACATGCGGGCAGAAATTTTAGCTCTCAGAGATGGCTTACGGCTTTGTAGGGATTTGGGGCTGGAGCTGGTAGAGGTGGAGTCTGACTCTTTGGTGGCTGTTTTGGTTCTTCAGGGGAAACAGCAACCTCCGTGGCAGTACACATATGATTTACGCATTTGTCGGGAGTTACTGGGATCTTATGGTTTAGCTCATGTTTATAGAGAACGGAATCATGTTGCGGATAGGTTAGCTGCGATGGCGCATGATCATCAGGGGAAACATTTTTATAACAGCAGATCGTCTCTTCCTCGTTCTGTTCAGTTGGCTCTTGGTCATGATGAGAGAGGCTTATATAGTTTTCGTCATTGAGTTTTGCTTTGTAGTGTTTGGTTGTTTAGAGGTAAGGCTCCTTTGTCCCCCCGTTTGTGGGTAAGGCTGGTTGTCCCCCTCCTGTTTGTTTGCTTATTTTGTTTGTTTTAATAAAATTTCCGCAGGTGCCGCCCTGCTTTCTTTGAAAAAAAAAGTAAAACATTGAAATGCAGGAGTCAGAGTGTCAAAAAGGAGGCTAAGTTTGAAGGCCAGGCGCTGCCACATAGCTAAGTGGGCGCGGCGCCCAGAACCTTAGGGTTCGGCGCCCAAGCCCCAACAGTGCTTTACGATTTGAGAATTAGTACAAGCTCTCAAGCGCGCGGTACAAGCTGATGAAGCACAAAGAAGAAATTTTAAAGACAGCGGTGTCCCTCCTCTCACCTATAAATAGAGGTGTTCGGTTTCAGTTTTAGGGGCCGAGAATTTTTCTCACTTAAACGTTGTGCGTTTATTTTACGCCGTAGAGAGCGATCGTGAGATAGAGAGAGTTACCCCCTATAAGCCTCGAAACTCTGCCAAATCTCCTCCAAACACAAAATCAACCGGTCAAAGTGAGCCTTAGCGCCCAGCTAGGATTCCACCCTATTTCCCTGGTCTAAAAATCCCAAAAAGAGCAGTTGTTCTGCCCGAATCCAAAGTCCAACTCCGCCACAAGTAAGCAGTTGCTCTGCCCGATATCCGCCAGCAGCAAGCAAACAATAGCAAAAACGCAAGCAGTTGCTCTGCTCGTGTCACGGTGCCCAGAAGCAACTTTCGGAAGCAGTTATTCTGCCTGAACCGCAGCAGCAACAAAAAGACTCCCTCTCCGGAAGGACAGAGCGAGCACACTCACGCTCTTAAAGGTGAGCCTTTAAGGGTTTTTATTATAAAAATGTTATTTTCATCCGGCCTAATGTAAAAAATATAAACTGTTATGTTGCTTGGATCTACTTAGAAAATAACATTAAGAAGAGCCATTATTATGGCCAAATATTTTTAAATATATTTGTAATTATTGTAAGGAGACGACTGCAAGTCTGTAAATAATGTAAATACAGATATATCTGTTTTCTTTTTAATGCTTTATTTATTTTGCTAGATAAATATAACAAAAAACATATTTTAGCCAAAAACTGTTTTGAGACCGAAAGGGCGAGTTGGGTGCCTAACACCTTCCCACCTCGTAACTTAGCCTCCGAACTTCTTTTTTTTACAAACTCTGGTTTATTTTTTGTTTTTCTTTATTTCTCCTTAAAATAAAGATGACGACTCTGTTAAAACATTTTGGATCACGGTTAGGCCTGCAACATCCTTTCTTGCACTTTTCCGTTTTCCCATAAACAAGGGAGAATGGGAATGAAAGGGTGATGCATTTCCTACATCTTGTTTTCTCATAAACAAGGGAGGATGAGATATGGGGAAACCCAAAGCACTCATAGCGATCCAAAATAAGCCTAAGGTCATGGTGAGGCTCGCAACACCCTTTTTTTGCACTTCCTCGTTTTCCCCTAAACAAGGGACGATGGGAATGAATAGGGTGATGCATTTTCTGTCCCTTGTCTTCCCCTAAACAAGGGAGGGTGAGATACATAGAAACCCCATGCACTCATAATGACCTAAGGCAATTTTCGAAAAGTCCATAGTGAGGCAGAGCGTGTTCCCACGCACTCTCGCAACATCCTTTTTTTGCACTTTTCCGTTTTTCCCTAAAAAGGGGACGATGGAAATGAAAAGGGTGATACATTTTCTGTGCCTTGTCTTCTCTAAACAAGGGAGGGTGAGATACGGAGAAATCCAAAGCTCTCACAATGGACCAAAGCTCACTCAGGTGACCGAGGCGTATTCAACGTGCTTTTGACAACATTCTTTCTACATTTTTAATTTCTTCTTCCCCTAAACAAGGGAGGATGGAATGGAAAGAGTGACGTCCCTTCCGCACGCCGCGTTCCCCTAAAAATGGAGCGCGGGGCGTGGGAGATACTTTTCGGGGCACCCACACCTTGGCCAAAATCCACCTTCTCACCTCTACGTATGCTAAGCCCATCCAAGTTACAGCCTTCTTTGATACAGGATCTGCAGTCTCCATCCTAAATCCAAAAATACTCCCTACTAGTTTTTGGAAGCCACATCATCAATATTTCCTGCAGCTAATGGTGAAAGCTTCATCATTGACAAAATCAGTATTCCCATTCACATCAAATTATTTCCCAAGTGTGTCATTAAACATATACTGCTAGGCTCGAGCTCACATGGAAAAGGCATCCTCATCGGTTTCGATATCCTTCATAAGTTACCCAACTTACGATGGACGTTGGATGGTCTCTGTTACAAAAGCTTCTTCAATCCATGGTGCCCAGTCCCACGGCTTTACATGGCGTCTGTTTCATCCATAGAGACCCTCAAGCATCAGATCATCCAAGATTCTTGGTAAAACATCCTTCTCCTCTATGGCTGAATTCTGCGTTCTGTCTCCTTGCCCTTCAAACAGAATGAAGATGTCAATCCCACCAAAGCAAGCCATCCAGGGATGAATCCCCACCATTATCAACTTGCTTTCACGTAATGCACCCAGCTTGTTGACCAAAAAATTATAGAACCTACATCCTCTCCATGGGCTTGTGAGGCATTCTATGTCAACAACAGAAGTGAACAAGTTCGAGGAAAGGTTCATTTGGTCATCAATTACCAGCCACTCAATCACTTCTTGGCAGATGATAAGCTTCCTCTACCACAGAAAAAGTCATTGTTCCAATCCTTATCCGAGCAAAAGTTCTCTCAAAGTTCGATCTCAAGTCAGGTTTTTGGCAACTGGGTATCACACCTGAAGATAGGCCATAGACTGTGTTCTGCATCCTTAACCATCATTACAAGTAGAATGTCATGCCATTTAGCTTAAAAAATGCCCCATCCGCCTTTCAAAAAGCAATGGTAACCATCAATTCTTTCCAATACATTAGTTTACATCGTTGGCATACTCCTATTCTCCCCTGATGAAGAATCCCATGTAGCCTTACTCTCCCAGTTCCATTCCCTGAGTAACTCAGTACGGTATCATGCTCTCGAAAAAGAAAATGGAAGTTGGCGTTTCATCCATTGATTTTCTAGGAATGAAGATATCTAACGGTAAATACTAGCCCCAGCCCCACATTGCTCAAGAACTGAACATATTCCTGGATATTCTATCTTCACAGAAAGAAATCCAGCAGTTCCTTGGACTAGTCAACTATATGGCAGATTTCTTACCGAAGCTATCTGCTCGTACAATATGGCTATTCCCCATGCTGAAAAATGATCCTCCTCCTTAGACTACAAGACAAACTGAAGCTGTCAAGTCAATCAAACAGCTGGCAAGCACAATGCCCCTTTTAAAGATTCCTGCTTCGTCAGAAAAAAGGATCCTTCAGACAGACGCAAGTGACGAATATTGAACAGCGGTCCTTCTTGTCCAAAGTGAAGATAATCAGAGAACAATATGTGGATACAAAAGTGGTACATTTAAGCCATCAGAATAACACTACCATTCCACGTTCAAAGAAATCCTTGCAGTCAAAAAGGGCATAGAAAAATTTCAATTCCATCTAATCGGGCATGACTTTCAAGTCGAGATGGACATGTCCTCTTTCCCCCGCATGCTCCAATTCAAGCGAAAGATTTCCTCAGGCACAACTTTTAAAATGGTCAAACTGGTTCTCTCAGTGGAAATTCACTGTCAAACATATCAAAGGAACAACAAATGTCCTTGCAGACTTTCTCTCAAGGGCAATAGAGTATAAAAAGGTATGTAGAATTTCCAAAGAAACCAATCTTGAACACAACTCCAATATCATCCCAATGGTGTTCCCCATCAATGAAGCCCCTTCCTCCTCCTCCAACCCTGAAACACCAGAACTGATCCCTGTCCTTTCTCTGCCTAGTGAAATAACAGAAGCCATTGCAGACATAACACTCAAGTAGAGGGCCACTCCAAATTACCAAAATTTCTTTACCATCCTTCTCCACCGCCATGGTCTCTTCATGAAAGGACTCAAGTTCCATCCAGACTATCCTTTCCTTAGTATCTTCCATATCCATGACCTGTTTCGATTCCCTAAGGAAGCACTCTGTTTCTTTTGGTGTTTGTTTGAAACATCTACCATAGGAATCTCGTTTAATTCTATTAAACTCCTCTCATACCTCTTTGCCCGACTTGACAACTCCCACAACTGTTCAAACACGGTGGTTTCCCACAACCTGTTCACAACAGTTGTCTCCCTGCCGCAAACCATATGTGAACATAATGTTCCGGAGACGATGCTCATACCTCCCTCCCCTAACCATCAGAAATTAAGGACATTCATTTGTCTATCATGCTCCCATGGCATTCACCTTTGATTGGTCTGATATTAATCCAGCAGGGTCCACTTGCGCAATGCGCAACTTTGAACTTTTCATGAACACAAGAAATGCTCTCGCCCGAGCCAACATGATCAATCCCCAAACCGTCCCCTCTCATATCATGTTAGAAGTGCAAGCTTGGATAGATGACCACCCCGTGTCATCCAAGTGGATTGACGCGCTCGACCAATGGGGCATGTCTTACATTATCCCAACTTTTGAAACATCTGAATCCGTGTATAATGAGAACCCGAGTTTTGATGATAACAATGACGGTTCTTACCCTGATCCATACGAAGATGACCCATCTCATCTGGATTCCCGTTGGTAGACGTCATTGCTTACATCATTGTATAATTATTGCTTTCTAGACGTCATTGCTTACATCATTATATAATTATTGCTTACGTCATTGTATAATTATTGCTTTTTAGACGTCATTGCTTACGCCATTGTATAATTATTGCTTTATTCCAGAGCCCTATATAAAGGGCCTTCAACCTTCATTTGTAATCAGAGGAAGAAAAGAAAGAAATATATCTTCTAAGTTTCTAAGTATTCAATTATCTCTCCCGTCTTCTCTTTTGTTCTAAAAGTTTATCTGTCTTACAGATCTTATATAGATCTGCCTTAACCTTCGTCTTCTCTTTTGTTCTAAAAGTTTATCTGTCTTGTATGTCTTATATAGATCTGTCTTAACCCCCCCATCCAAAATTCCTATCTGTGTTACATATCTTATATAGATATGCCTTAACCTCCCCCCATCCTTGGGCCGACCTTTCCAGACAATGTCTCTCCTAAGGATATACCCATATCCACTTTGGTGTTGTCCATGGTCGTAAAGGACTCCCAACTTTCTCAAGAATTGTTTTGGTGGATACAAGGTTTGTTGAATATCAACACACATGTATTGGTACAATTCAAACAACCCTAAATGCAAAGGATGGGGGGAGGTTAAGACAAATCTATATAAGACCTGTAAGACAGATGCAAGGATGGGGGGAGGTTAAGACAGATCTATATAAGACCTGTAAGACAGATAAACTTTTAGAACAAAAGCGAAGACAGAGGTTAAGAGATATCTAAATAAGACATGTAAAACAGATAAACTTTTAGAACACAAGAGAAGACGGGAGAGATAATTGAATACTTAGAAACTTAGAAGATATATTTATTTCTTTTCTTCCTCTGATTACAAATGAAGGTTGAAGGCCTTTTATATAGGGCTCCGGAATAAAATAATAATTATACAATGACGTAAACAATGACGTCTAAAAAGCAATTAGTATACAATGACGTAAGCAATGACGTCTAGAAATCAATAATTATATAATGACGTAAGAAATGACGTCTAGAAAGCAATAATTATACAATGATGTAAGCAATAACGTCTACCAACAGGAATCCGAATGAGACGGGTCATCTTCGTATGGATCCGGGTAAGATCCGTCACTGTTATCATCAAAACTCGGGTTCTCATTATCCACGAATTCAAATGTTTCAAAAGTTGGGATAATGTGAGACATGCCCCATTGGTCGAGCGCGTCAATCCACTTGGATGACACGGGGTGGTCATCTGTCCAGGCTTGCACTCCTAACATGATATGAGAAGGGACGGTTTGGGGATTGATCATGTTGGCTCGGGTGAGAGCATTTTTTGTGTTCATGAAAAGTTCAAAGTTGCGCATTGCGCAAGTGGACCCTGCAGACCAATTAAAGATGAATGCCATGGGAGCATGATAGACAAATGAATGTCCTTAATTTCTGATGGTTGGGGGAGGGAGGTATGAGCATGGTCTCCGAAACATTATGGTCACATATGGTTTGCAGCAGAGAGACAGCTGTTGTGTCTATTGGTGAGCCGGAAGAAACCACCGGAATAGTTTGAACAGGTTGTGGGAGTGGGGTGGAACATTGTCAAGCTAGCACTGGAAGAGGTATGATAGGAGTTTAATAGAATTAAATGAGATTTCTATGGTAGATGTTTCAAACAAATACCAAAAGAAACAAAGTGTTTCTTTAGGAAATCAGAACAGGTCATGGATATGGAAGATGCTAAGGAAAGGATAGTCTGGATGGAACTTGAGTCCTTTCATGATGAGACCATGGCGGTGGAGAAGGATGGTAAGGAATTTTTTGTAATTTGGAGTGGCCCTCTGCTTGCGTGTTATGTCTACAATGGCTTCTGTTGTTTCACCAGGGAGAGAAAGGACAGGGATCAGTTCTGGTGTTTCAGGGTTGGAGGAGGAAGGGGCTTCATTGATGGGGAACACCAATGGGATGATATTGGAGTTATGTTCAAGGTTGGTTTCTTTGGAAATTTTACATACCTTTTTATACTCTTTTGGCCTTGAGAGAAAATCTGCAAGGACATTTGATGTTCCTTTGATATGCTTGATAGTGAATTTCCACTGAGAGAACCAATTTGACTATCTTAAAAGCGAAGTATTTTTCGCTTGAATTGGAACATGCAGGGGAAAGAGGACATGTCCATCTCGACTTGAAAGTCGTGCCCGATTAGATGGAATTGTAAATTTTTTATTCCCCTTTTGACTGCAAGGATTTCTTTGAATGTGGAATGGTAGTGATGTTCTGATGTGGTTTAAATGTACCACTTTTGTATCAACATATTGTTCTCTGATTATCTTCACTTTGGACAAGAAGGACCGCTGCCCAATATTTATCACTTGCGTCTGTCTGAAGGATCTTTTTTTTTCTGACGAAGCAGGAATCTTTAAAAGGGCATTGTGCTTGCCAGTTGTTTGATTGACTTGACAGTTTCAGTTTGTCTTGTAGTCCAAGGAGGAGGATCCTTTTTCAGCATGGGGAACAACCATAATGTATGGGCAGATAGCTTCGGTAAGAAATCTGCCATATAGTTGACTAGTCCAAGGAACTGCTGGATTTCTTTATGTGAAGATAGAATATCTGGGAATTTGTGCAGTTCTTGAGCAATGTGGGGTTGGGCTTGGTATTTACCGTTAGATATCTTCATCCCTAGAAAATCAATGGATGAAACGCTAACTTCAATTTTCTTTTCCGAGAGCATGATACCGTACTGAGTTACCAGGGAATGGAACTGGGAGAGTAAAGCTACATGGGATTCTTCATCAGAGGAGAATAGGAGTATGTTATCGATGTAAACTAGTGTATTGGAAAGAATTGGCTAAAAAATGGTTACCATTGCTTTTTGAAAGGTGGATGGGGCATTTTTTAAGCCGAATGGCATGACATTCCACTGGTAATGATGGTCAGGGATGCAGAACGCAGTGTTTGACCTATCTTCAGGTGTAATACCCAGTTGCCAAAAACCTGACTTGAGATCGAACTTTGAGTGAACTTTTGCATCAGATAAGGATTGGAACAATGACTTTTTCCGTGGTAGAGGAAACTTATCATCTGCCAAGAAGTGATTGAGTGGTTGGTAATTGATGACCAAACGAACCTTTCCTCGAACTTGTTCACTTCTTTTGTTGACATAGAATGCCTCATATGCCCATGTAGAGGATGTAGGTTCTATAATTTTTTGGTCAACAAGCTGGGTGCATTCTGTGAGAGCAAGTTGATAATGGTCGGGATTCATCCCTGAATGGCTTGCTTTGGTGGGATTGACATCTTCATTCTGTTTGAAGGGCAATGAGACATAAAACGCATAATTCAGCCATAGAGGAGAGTGATGTTTTGTCAAGAACTCTGTATGGGATGAAGCACAAGAATCATGGATGATCTAGTGCTTGAGGGTTTCTATGGTTGAAGCAGACGCTATGTAAAGCCGTGGGACCGGACTCCATGGATTGAAGAAGCTTTTGTAACAGAGACCATCCTACGTCCATCGTAAATTGGGTAACTTATGAAGGATATCGAAACGGATGAGGTCTTTTCCATGTGAGCTCGAGCCTAGCAATATATGTTTAATGACACACTTGGGAAATAATCTGACGTGAATGGGAATACTGATTTTATCAATGATGAAGCTTTCACCATTAGCTGTAAGAAAATATTGATGATGTGGCTTCCAAAAACTAGCAGGGAGTATTTTTGGATTTAGGATGGAGACTGCGGATCCTGTATCAAAGAAAGCTATAACTTGGATGTGCTTAGCATATGTAGAGTTGAGAAGGTGGATTTTGGCCAGGGGTATGGGTTGACTTTTTTATACAAGTAGGATGTGAGGAAGAGTATTCAACATGAAAACCCTTGGCATGGGATCATTGTCTGATAAGTCGGAATCAGTCTCAGATGAATTACTTGGATATGAAATTGAACAGATTGTATAATCACTTGGTTCATCATCAAGAGAATAGAGAGACTCGAGTTCAGAGAGATCTACTGGCTCAATTTGACTGAGCGTTTGGATCAACGCTTGCGATTTCTTTGTATCCAGACAGTCTTTTGTGAAGTGTCCCCTTTTTTGACAAATAAAACACCTATAAGAATTGCGGCCACGTTGGGGCTTCTTCTTTATAAATCTCCATTTTTTCTTGGATGCAAAGGGACGTCATGAAAAGCTCTTCCTTTGTTAGGAGGAAACAAAGGATTTAGAGAGATATTTAGAATGAGACTTCCTTTTTCGTGTGAGTGCAGTCACATGACGACTTGTCTTTACACTTGATTTGGAGGTGCTTTTCATCACAAGCAGGACCTAATCTTTTGCCAGTTTTTTCAAATTCTTCAAAGAACTTACTCTGGTTGCAAAGTTTTTCCAGAGCATTTAAAATTAACTGGTAAAGGCCACCATGAGAGGTTTGAGCAACCGTCATATTTTTGGATTTCAGGGATCTGTATGTTTCGTTGCCAAGAGATTCTAGAAAGAAGTTGAGGAAAACTTGCTTAAGGTTGACATCATCAACACCATGAAGGCAATAGAAACACTGAGACATTCGATTATAATGCCTTTCAAGATCCTTTTTCTTGAAAGAACAACGCTTCATTTTAAGAAATCTTATCTGGCATGGATAGTGTGTTCTATGGGGCTGCCAATGAATTCAGAATAAATGATATTCATGAATTCTTCTGCAGACGGGGACCGCTGAATTTGCAGTTGTCGGTATTCTCCAAGACTGAGATACCAATCTCGAAGGCGCCCTTGGATCCAGGCAAGGAACCTTTTAATGACCAACTCGATGGAATAAAACTGTAGCTTAGCTGTGCACCAAGTTAACATTTCGATATTTCGTTCGCGCCATTTGGAAGGCGGAATATCATCGAAAGTGAATTGTTGTTTGGTATCGATTTGAGGAGCAGTTTGATTCTCTTGTGGTGATGTCTGGGATGTAGATTCCTCTGGATCAATATCAGGAGAGTCATGGAACGTTGGCTATAACAGCAATACGCCAACGACTCAACAAATGCGGAAGCGAATAGCTTAAATGGACCCGAGCTAACAAGCTCCGTAATACAAAGCAACCAAAGAGATAGTAAATCTCTCGGCCCAAAAATTCGATGCACGTGACGCAACATTGGGCACGTACTACAAACTCCCTGTTACAATTTTATAAACAATATAATAACCAAGTCATCGGCGACGTTACAGCCGGAACCCAACATTAATCTAAGTCTACAACTCTAGTCTACACACTCAACGGCTAAACATGCCGGAGTACAACATAACCAACAATATAAATAACTTGAGATGAATAAAATACATAATTAAATAACATGGCTCGACTAACACTTGTCGGCTCACAAAAACCAAGTACTAGTTAAACAATTACAAGTACCAAATCCATAACACAAATCTTACTATCAAAAGTGAAATTTATATAACTTCACTTCCTAAACGTCCTTTCCAATAAACTTAAGGTTACAAAAATCAATACTAGTAGTAACTTTTATAAAAATCTCACTTCTACCGTAGACTTGGCGGATTCCTTCGAATTACTAGCTCGGCTCGAATCTAAGGAAAACAAAGTAAACGAGTAAGTCATAATAACTTAGTAAGCTACTAAAGATGCAATGTCATGGCATGACATAATGCTCAAATTAATAAAACATGTACATCTCATGTCATACTTATGATGTAACATTTCATGGTATAATTCTCCACACAAACCAAATCCAACCATAGTCACTGGAATATAGTTCTTCATAAATTATCATGAAATAAATCATATCAAATAGATTATGATTCTAAATTCCATAATGTGTAGTATTTTATTTCCACATTTAAACTCTCATTGAACCACCAACCACATAACCCAATTATACCATGACTCTCATAAATCTTCATTTAACATAACTCATATAATAATTCATATATGAGAGACTATTGTTTCCATTCTAATCATGAACAACATGTTATATTTTTCGTATAACATCATATTTTAAAAATCATCATTTCATTAGCATGTTATATTTCTATTATGACATTTCATCAAGTAATCATCATCTCATGTAAATCATATCATTAACCACGTAGCACAACAATTCATATACGTGCTCGTAAAATAAATCACATAAGAGAGAGAAGATGATTTTCCTTTCAGTTTCCAGCGTGTAACTCCTGCGGAAACAAACGTGCCCTCAATAAACCTTTCGTGGTATCGACGTCCCCGAAACAATCCCCGTTCGGGTTCCATAGCTATCAAAGGTAGGTGTATTACTCTAGCAATGATCAGCTACATCCCCACTGTGGCCATCGATGGAGGGGGGTGTGTGCAAACCCGGCGCGGTGATCCATTGCGATCACGAATCCCATAATTCGTGAAGACAATGCATCGTCCCGTAAAAAACTCAAACCAAAAACCGCCAGCTGGACTCAAACACAAGCACAAGTAATATATACTCGCATACTCATCCAAAGGAAAAGTACAACACACCGCACTAATCCAATCAAGTAGGTATTTACTTTTAACTCACATAGTTATGCATTTCTATGCTAACTAACTCATAAACACATTAGAGTAATAATATTAAGTCTCTAATGCCCAAGTGTTCTTTATACACTTGAAAACGCTCGGAGGCTTAACCTCCATCAAAACTATCTCAAATTCTGTAGGATCTTAATATGTGATTCACTATATTCATATTAGTCCCATAATCGACTCCGTTGAGTCATTTCTACTATTTTCAAATTTGAAGGCGTAGAAGCCAATTGCATCATAGCCCTCATATTGTCCATTATCTAATATTCATGGCTAAGTTCTCAAGGTTAGCAACATTGTGCAACCCAACAATCCATACCTTCCCAACAAAAACCCCAAAACATGGTTCATAGGTCAACACTTAACATTTAAAGTCAACCATCACATTTCAAGCATGTATCTCAAGTTAGCATTTAATCAAGCATGCCTTCATTCAAAATATCAATTATCTAAGCAAGATGTAAATTCATCTAGCATGTTCATGACCAACATATAAATTCATCTAACATGTTCATAACCTTCAATTCATGAATTATAGTTGACCAACATACTCTTATTTGCATAAAAGTCAACTCAACCCAATAAAGTCAAACATTACATTCTAATCATGTAATCCAAAATGATAATTCATTATTCATGCTCACAACCAAAGTTCATGAATTAGATATCAACATATTCTTATATACATGAAAGTCAACTTGATTCTTAAAAGTCAAACGAAACATTCAAACATGTAATCCATTGTGTTGATTCATCTTTCATGCTTACAATCAAAAATAGAGATTCATCAAGTATACTTCCCAAACTTTAAACATATACATATGTGATTCCAACAACTCATAACATTCCATAAAATTCTCCAAAAATCATTCATAACATCACTAACCCATTTGCTACATACATAGAGTCAAACCCTAGGTTTTTAGGAATTCATGGCCATCATGCTCAAAGTCCAAACTTCCAAAATGAGGTTCAATAATAGACTCCATTAAACATAGAAAGCATCCTATTCATGCTTCTAACAAGTTCACCCATCAAAAATCCAAAAATCAAAATAAAATCACACACAACATACATGTGTACTCATTGACCTCAAATAACAAGCATCTTTGTTTTCCTTAGGGTCAATGAGCACAAAATCAATAGAAGAAGGAGTCTAGTAGCTTACCTAGCTTGAGTGAAAACTCAAGAGAATCGAAATCCGATCGATGAAGTTGTTCTACTCGTCGAGGGCGTCGAGAATCCGAAGTTTGGAGGCGATCTAACGGTCGGTTCTTTGTGGATTGGAGGAAGAAGAAGCTAGGGCTTCAAGCTTCCATATCTCCCACACTCTCTCTCTCTATCATACGTATAAGAAGAAGGAGGAAAGAATGAGGGATTTTCTGAATTTCACAAGGGATTAGTGTATATATACCTCCCAAACAAGTAAGGGCACAAATGAGATTTCATTGGTACAATTAGTGATTGTTAGATGTAATCCGCCATTAATCAAAACTTAATTAACTCCCCAAGAGTGTTAGGACATGCTTAGGACTAAGTATGAGTGTTAGGAAGGGTTTAGAGGAGGTTTAGTGGGGGTAGGATAGGAATTGGACATCAAAAACCAAAACATGGCAAGGCTGTCTTCGGCACCCATGCGGTCGCATGGTGCCTACATGAAGCGACCGCATTGGTCTGGTTTTAGGCCTTGGTGAGTTTTGTTGTCTTTGCTCGGTTACGGCCCTTCCTACATGCAACCGCAAGTCTTAAAGCTTCGAAATGGCCTATAATTGAACCCTTAAAGACCTCATACACTAAGCTAAACCAACCAAGTCTCAAACCACTTTTAAAGTAGGTCTAAACTCCCATAAACAACTCCCGAAACAACTTGGAGCAAAACCGGCGGAAGGCACAACAACTCGCTAACGAAACGACGAATGAAACCACAAACCGACGGGCAACAACCCAAGATTATAAACACTTCAAAAGGCTATAGAATAGGCCTGAATGCTACTCAAATGATGAACAACAGATGGGAGAAAAGAACTCCCGAAAGACGGTACGCTCACACGGCTCAATCTCAAACTACGCGATAAGGACGATTGTTATCCTTGAAGCGTCAAAACCTCACGAGACTTAAGGAATACATCCCAATAGAAGTCTAACACATCTAAACATGTTATTCAATCATCATGTAAAGATCTAGGACCAAATCGAGATCAGGAACGCGAAACGCAAGTAAACTCTCAATCGCGTCGCATTTCGACTATCGTCGAGTTACGACTTGTGACTTTAGCAAGTCCACAACTATATGACATCTCTTAAAAGTATTTTGGTCTTAATGTGATCTCTCATACACATCTAGACTCTCTCACAACCCAAACAAGCAATCCACCAAGGAAGAAATGCGAGCATTGCACGCAATTCGAGCTAATCGGAAATCGGGGTATTACAATGTCAGTAAGGAGTTCAGTTGACCCAGTCATGTGTCTAGAGGATCCATTGTGTAATATCCATATGTTAGTCGGTTGATCATCTGTCATTATGCATACCTGAAATATGAATATTTAAATCATGGTACCCTTTATATCTTTGGGTCCAAAGGGTTAGTTTTCTTTGGTAGTCATACTTGCATGAATTTAGGCATTTTGACTTTGTCAGTAGATTTAAATCTAAACAGGCATTCATGAGACTGATGACCAAAAGTAGAACAAACTTTACATTTGTGATAACCAGGTCTATCAGTCATTAGAGGTGAATTCTTTGATTCATTTTGACTTAGCTTAAAAGTCTTAGTGTAAGACCCCGATTCCCGGTTAGCTTGAATTGCGTGCAATAGCCGCATTTCTTCCCCTATTGACTGCCTGACTGGTTTGTGAGAGTCTAGATATGTGTGGGAGAACATATTAAGATCAAAATACTTTTAAGAAATGTCATTTAGTTGTTGACTTGCTAAAGTCACAAGTCGAAACTCGACGATAGTCGAAATGCGACGCGATTGAGAGTTTACTTGGGTTTTGTGTTCCTGACCTCGATTTGGTCCTAGATCTTTACATGATGATTGATTAACATGTTTAGATGTGTTATACTTCTAGTTGGATGTATTCCTTAAGTCTTGTGAGGTTTTGACGCTTCGAGGATAACAATCGTCCTTATCGCGTAGTTTGAGATTGAGTTGTGTGAACATCTCGTCTTTTGGGAGTTCTTTTCTCATATCTGTTGTTCATCATCTGAGAGACATTTAGGCCTATTCTATAGCCCTTTGAAGTGTTTATAATCATGGGTTGTTGCCCGTCGGTTTGTGGTTTCATTCGACGTTTCGTTAGCAAGTTGTTACGCCTTACGTCGGTTTCGCTCCAAGTTGTTTCGGGTGTTGTTTATGGGAGTTTAGACCTACTTTGAAAGTGATTTGAGACTTATGTGGTTTAGCCAAGTGTTTGAGGACTTTAAAGGTTGAATTATAGGCCGTTTCGAAGCTTTAAAGCTTGCGGTTGCATGCGGGAAGGACCGGACGCGAACGAAGATTGCAGAAAATGTCACCAAGGGTAAAATGGTAGGATGCGGTCGCATGGTAGGAGGACCATGCGAGCGCATGGTCCTTCGAGCAGCTTGGTCCCTGTTTTGGAATTTTGATGTGTATTTCCTATTCTACCCTTTCTAAATCCCCTCTAAACCCTTCCTAACCTACCATACTTAGTCTTAAACATGTCCTAACATATTTAGGAAGTTAATTAAGTTTTAATTAGTGGGTGATTACACCTAAACTTCACTAATTGTACCAATGAATTCCCATTTGTGCCCTCACTTGTTTGGGAAGTATAAATAGCCTAATCCCTTTGAGACTTCAGCAAATTCATTCATTTTCCTCCTTCATCTAAACCGTATAGTGAGAGAGAGTTGGGAGACCATGGGGGCTTTGAAGCCCTAGCTTCTTCTTTCTCAAATCCATGGAGATCCGACCGTTAGATCGCCTCCAAACTTCGGATTCTTGACGTATTCGACGAGTGGAACAACTTCATCGATCGGATTTCCATTCCTTCGAGTTTTTATTCAAGTAAGTAAGCTACTAGATTCCTTCTTCTATTGATTTTGTGCTCATTGACCCTAAGGAAAACAAAGATCCTAAGGAAAACAAAGAGGCTTGCTATTTGAGGTCAATGAGTACACAAGCATGTTGTGTGTGATTTTATTTTGATTTTTGGATTTTTGGTAAGTGAACTTGTTAGAAGCATGGATAGTAGGGGTGTCAATCCGAGTCGTCAAACCACCAAGTCGAGTCGAACCAAGTCGAACCATGCGGTTTGGTTCGGTTTTGGGTGCAATATGGTTCAGCTCGGTTTGAGATTTTGGGAAGTCGAATGGTTTGGTTTGGCTTGCGGCTTGACATGTCGAGTCGAGTCAAACCGAACCAAACCAAACCATTTTGAGCTGAACCACCAAGTCGAACCATCGAGCCGAACCACCAAGTCGAACCACCGAGCTAAACAACAAATTCTTTTGAATTTCTAACCTTTATACTTTAGTACTCTTATACTATTAATATTTTTTATACTATATAAACTATAAGGCTAATATTAGTATTTAGGAATTTGCCTTTAGATTTTTTGAATTTACATAAACGTTTTAAATATAATGTACGTTGTTGTATTTTTATTATATTGGACTCAATTTATTGATTATAAGAATTAAAAATGTTAATCCTTTTATTTGAAAGTTTGTGTAATTTTTTTAAAAGTGAGTTTATGAATATAATTGTATTATATTTAATTTTTTAGTATTTTCTTTAGCGTGTTTTTATAATATTTTCTTTGTTTACTTAAATTTTGAATGAGTATAACTTTCTAAATTCAGACCGAAATGAAACCAAACCGCGAAACCGAACCATGAAACCGAACCACGGAACCGAGTCGAACCAAGTCGAACCATCATGGTTCGGTTCGGTTCAGCTCAAGACTTAAACGGTTTAGCTCCGGTTTGATTTTTCTCAAACCGATGACATGCGGTTCAGCTCATAATTTGTTCCAAGTCGAACCAAGTCGAACCATTTACACCCCTAATGGATAGGATGCTTTTTATGTTTAATGGAGTTTATGAATGAACCTCATTTTGTAAGTTTGGACCTTGAGCATGATAGCCATGAATTCCTAAAACCTAGGGTTTGACTATATGTTGATGTAGCAAATGGGTTCTTGATTATATGAATGATTTTTGGGAATATTATGAGTTGTTAGAATCACACATGTTATGGGTTTAAGGTTTGGAAGTATACTTGATGAATCTCGAATTTTGATTGTAAGCATGAAAGATGAATTTTTACAATTGATTACATGTTTGAATGTTTCGTTTGACTTTTAAGAATAGAGTTGACTATCATGCATATGAGAGTATGATGCTATCTAATTCATGAAATTTTGGTTGTGAGCATGTATAATGAATTATCATTATGGATTACATGAATAAAATGTAATGTTTGACTTTATTGAGTTGAGTTGACTTTTATGTAAATAAGAGTATGTTGGTCAACTATAATTCATGAATTGAAGGTTATGAACATGTTAGATGAATTTACATGTTGGTTATGAACATGCTAGATGAATTTACATCTTGCTCAGATAATGGATATTTTGAATGAAGGCATGCTTGATTAAATGCTAACTTGAGATACATGCTTGAAATGTGATGGTTGACTTTAAATGTTAAGTGTTGACCTATGAAGCATGTTTTGGGGTTTCTGTTGGGAAGGTATGGATTGTTGGGTTGCACAATGTTGCTAACTTTGAGAAATTAGCCATGAACATTAGCTAATGAATAATAGGAGGGCTATGATGCAAATAGCTTCTATGCCTTCAATTTTGGAAAGAGTAGAAAAGACTCAACGGAGTCGATTTTGGGACTAATATGAATATAGTGAATCACATATTAAGATCCTACGGAATTTGAAGTAGTTTTGATGGAGGTTAAGCCTCCAAGAATTTTCAAGTGTATGAAGAACACTTGGGTATTAGAGACTCGATATTGTTACTCTAATGTGTTTATGAGTTAGTTAGCATAGAAATGCATAACTATGTGATTTAAAAGTAATTATCTACTTGATTGGATTAGTACGGTGTGTTGTACTTTTCCTTTGATTGAGCATGTGAGTATATATTACTTGTGCTTGTATTTGAGTCCAGCTGGCGGTTTTTGGTTTGAGTTTTTTGGCGGGACGATGCATTGTCTTCACGAATTGTGGGATTCGTGATCGTAATGGATTGCCGTGCCGGGTTTGCACACACCCCTCCATCGATGGCCACGGTGGGGATGTAGCTGATCATTGCTAGAGTAATACACCTACCTTTGATAGCTATGGAACCCGAACGGCGATTGTTTCGGGGACGTCGATACCACGAAAGGGTTATCGAGGACACGTTTGTTTCCGCAAGAGTTACACGCTGGAAACGGAAAGGAAAATCATCTCTCTCTCTTATGTGGTTTATTTTACGAGCACGTATATGAATTGTTGTGCTACGTGGTTAATGATCTGATTTACATGAGATGATGATTACTTGATGAAATGTTATAATAGAAATATAACATGCTAATGAAATGATGATTTTTAGAATATGATGTTATACGAAAAATATAACATGTTCATGATTATAATGGAAACAATAGTCTCCCATATATAAATTATTATATGAGTTATGTTAAATGAAGATTTATGAGACTCATGGTATAATTGGGTTATGTGGTTGGTGGTTTGATGAGAGTTTAAATGTGGAAATAAAATACTACACATTATGGAATTTAGAATCATAATCTATTTGATATGATTTATTTCATGATAATTTATGAAGTACTATATTCCATGTGACTATGGTTGGATTTGGTTTGTATGGAGAATTATACCATGAAATGTTACATCATAAGTATGACATGAGATGTACATGTTTTATTTGAGCATAATGTCATGCCATGACATTGCATCTTTAGTAGCTTACTAAGTCATTATGACTTACTCGTTTGCTTTGTTTTCCTTAGATTCGAGCCGAGCTAGTAATTCGAAGGAAGCCGCCGAGCCTACGATAGAAGTGTAATTTTTGTGAAGCTTGCTACTTTTAATTTATTTATGTAGCCTTGGTTTTTGGAAAGGACGTTTGGGAAGTGAAGTTATATAAACTTCACTTTGGGTAGTAAGACTTGTGTTATTGATTTGGTACTTGTATTTGTTTAATTAGTACTTGGTTTTTGTGAGCCGACAAATGTTAGTCGAGCCATGTTTAATTACATATTTTATTCATCTCAAGTTTGGTTATATTGTTGGTTATGTTGTACTCCGGCATGTTTAGCCGTTGAGTGTGTAGACTAGAGTTGTAGACTTAGTTAATGTTGGGTTTCGGCTGTAACGTCGTCGATGACTTGGTTATATTATTGTTTATAAAATTGTGACAGGGAGTTTGTAGTACGTGCCCAATGTTACGTCACGTGCGTCGAATTTTTGGGCCGAGAGATTTACTATATCTTTGGTTGCTTTGTATTTCAGAGCTTGTTAGCTCGGGTCCATTTAAGTTATTCGCTTCTGCATATGTTGAGTCGTTGGTGTATCGTTGTTATAGCCTTACCCTTTGCTTGTTGTTTTGTGTGTTTTGGCGACACGACCTTGGGGTCTCGTATTGGGATCCGAGTCGGGTTGTCACACTTAGCAACAACAAAATTGATTGGCTTAAACTTATCAGTTGTCTTCCTTCTAATTCATCCTCTTTTGTCAGCTAGTTGACATCTGTCAGTTAGCTAACATTTATCAGCTATTGTAGCTGTTGACATTTTGCGAGAATTATGAACAGAAGGCTGACAACTGTTATTGTTCAGCTTATCCTTTCTGTTAATGGATTTCTGATGCTGATTCATATTTTTAGGATATTTGAAAGGTACAACATTATACATTAATCCCTTATTCCTTTTTAGCAGAATCTTAGATTCACCATTTGGCTGTCTGATCTCATAGTTTCCATCACCTTTTGAGTATCAAAGACCATATTGATCTTCATGATCTTTCTGTTGACCGATGATGGTCTTAACAGCAGCTTTTGACTTTGAGTAGGTATCAACAACATTGGTCAGTCAAAGATTCCTTTCTACAAGATCAGCAATTTGGGCATTTGAGATTTTTGCTTGAATCTTATGTTTTTCATTTATGCTTTTAAGTTGCAACATTTCATTTTGATGTACTTTATAAAGCTCATTGTTCTTTTGAAGATCACAGTTTTCATCAGAAATTTGTTTGAAGTCACCAGATAAAAAAACATGAATTCTTTTAAGTGTTTCAAACTTGGAATACATTTCTTGCATTTTTTACTTCTCCTGCCTTTTTGACATTTTGCTTGTTTTAGTGTCAGCAGTCTTTAGAGAGGTTGACTTTGACTTTTCTTTCTGGCTGGCTTATGATTCCTTGTCCATAAAAACTATTTCTTATTTTCTTAACTACAAACTGATCAGGTTTGATGACCTTTGGCAGCTTGGGGTTTTTAATAGGTGAGCTTGAAAGCTCATCATCAAACTCATTTGAATAATTTGGACTATGGGAATCATTTTTTGAATCATACACAGCTGATTCTGCAACAAGACAAAGGTTTGTTTTTTGCACAAAATCAACAGATTCATCGTCAGAATCTGTCTCAATCCATGTTGTAAGATTTTGATCTTCAACAACTAAACCTTTTTGTTTTTCAAAATTTCTAGGAGCTTTTTTGTAATATTCATTTTTGATAGAAGGACAGTTTGAAGCAAAATGACCAGGTTTTCTGCAATTGAAGCATAACAACTTTTCTTTCTCATCTTTATCTTCATTACTTTTGAAGTAAGATTTTTGAAAGTTTGAAGAAGGTCTTTGAGAGCCTGAAGAAGGTTTTTGAAGATTTGAGGAAGATTTTTGAAAATTTGTAGAATGTTTTTGGAAGTTCTTTTTGAAAGATTTAAACTTTCGAAATTGTCTAGTAAAAGCAGTAAATTCATCTTCATCAAAGTCATCATATGACAAAGATGTAGAATTTTTTGGTGTCTCTTCTTGAGCTTGCAGAGAGATACCTTTAAAAATTTTCTCAATTTCTTGAGTTTTGAGAACTTCCTTTTCATAAATCTTTAGACTTGCAACAAGACTACGTATATGAGTTTTGTTCAAATCTCTTGCTTCCTTTATGGCAGTGACCTTAACATGCCATCTACTTCCCAAGCTACTAGGAAAACACATATTTAAATCTTTCATGCTGTAAACTTTACCAAGGTAAGAACATCTATTACTTACCTCGAGAAATCTATCATAAGAATTCTTTAATGATTCTTTTGGATCTTTTTTGAAGGCATCAAACTCTTGTATGCAATCATAGAGTTTGTTGTCCTTGGTGTTTTGATCTCCTTCGACATACTCAACAAGAGCATCTCATATTTCTTTGGCGGTAACACAATCATATATTTGTTTACAGTTTTCATCTGGAACGACACTTGATAGAATGTGAACAGCTTTAGCATTCAGTCCATCCGTAATTTTATCTTCCTCGGTCCATTTCAATTAAGGTTTGAGGAGATACTCTTCAATAGCAGGAGGAAGAGAATTTATGGTGTCATCATCTGCAGTAGAAGATTTACCAACTTCAATATTGATTTTCATAGGTCGCATAGGACTACCATTTACACATTTCATCAATCGTTTATCAATATTGTTCATATATCTTGTAATTCTTTCTTTCCAAATGTCAAAGAGATCTTCATCGAAAATAGGTACTTGAGTAACATTGTTTGATTGAAAAGCTTTTGTAGTTGCCATGATTAAGCTTTCAAGTTGTTAAACTTGGAAAATAATAATTTTCAAAAAGTAAAGCTCTGATACCAATTGTAAGTCCAACTGTCAACTAATAAGGCTAGCGTGGGGTAAATAGCCTTTTAAAATTTTGAGGGTAGTTTTGAAAAAACTTCAAAAAGTTGCAGCGGAAATTGTAATTTTGTGATATAGTGTCAGCTGGCTAATAGTTATAAAGAAATTGCTGACATAATTTTAAAGCTTTGAAAAATAGATCACAAGATACATGAAAAGTTCTGAAGAACAATTTATAAAAATAATAAGTAAACAATTTATGTAAAGAACTGACTGATACTTAAGTAGATTAAGACTGCTTATGTGTTAGTATAGTCTGTAAGAAATGATGAATTAACAGAGAAAATTGTTGAAGTGGTTCACATTAAAAACTGTTACGTCCACTATCAAGTTGGTCAAACTTGGATTTTTGAAGTTTACTAATAT
Organism: Codonopsis lanceolata; assembly: GCA_013146195.2. Taxonomy (NCBI): domain Eukaryota; kingdom Viridiplantae; phylum Streptophyta; class Magnoliopsida; order Asterales; family Campanulaceae; genus Codonopsis; species Codonopsis lanceolata. The sequence goes on along the minus strand of CM028384.1, from coordinate 10,946,725 downwards.
TATTAATAATCTAGATGATCACTAATGTATCAGTGTACAACAAAGACCGGTGTTTATTGAGTATGATTGAGATCACACTCGTGGGACAATCAACTGATTCCTTAAAGAATATGAAAGAAGTAAGGAACAACAAAACAGTGATTGTCTAAAACAATAACTAGAAAAGAATTAACAGTAAGGATTATCTAGCTAGAGTTTTAAGGTTGATGCACTTCAAGTGAGTAATCTGCTTTTGATAGTATGAATGCTTCGGTTGTTTCTTCAAGAGATTCATGTGGATATTTATAGAAGAATTTGAAGTGCAGTCCGTTAGGAACACTTTTGAATTTGAAATGTGCCAATAATTTGGAAGTATCTTCTTACAAGATCATAGAGGTCCTATGAGAGAGATAAAGAACATTAAGATCTATCATAGCACAAAACAGGTAAGTGTCAGTATCAAGAAATGTTTAAACATAAAAGGTAAGAGAGCTGACATTTAAAAACGTGGGTCAGCAGCTTCTAAGTGGCTGACAATATGATACAACGAGCTAACCAATTATTCTTAACCAAACAAATTATAAGTTCTAATAAATTAAGTAAAAGTATAATAATTTTAAGTAAATTTAATTTAGGCAAGATTCAACAATCTCCTTTAATTTGCTTAAAACCATTCACTTAAAGCAGAGAGCAAAATATAGAACTTATAATCCTGCGAAATAGAGGTTCGTTAGTCAGATAGATAAGAGATAATTTGGACTGTAGAAATTTAAACCAGAGAGTAAATATTTGTCTGCAACAAGTAAAACAAGTATCTTCTAAAAGAGTTTAAAAGGTAGAGAGAGAGAGAGTTTGATCATTTGTCTGCTGATATGGATCCTTCAGCTGGCTTGTCAGCTGGTACAGTAGGTGATGGACCAACATCAGCAGCAGAGACTTCATGTTCGTTGTCAGCTTCAGGTTCCTTGTCAGCTACATGTTCTGCGTCAACTGACTGCGATAGTTTGAGATCCAATCTTTGTCTAAGAATTTTGTTTTCAGCAAGGAAAGCATCAGCACGAGCTCTCTGTTTCTTCTCCTCCTGAATGGTTTGAGGCATGGCAGCTTCAGCATTAAAAGTACGGTTGGCCCATTCCTGTTGGTAAAGTAAGATGAATCACCAATCATATATATGAGGTTCACGAGGTGCACCAGCAGCAATAGCAGTCTGTACTTCGGTTGTGATTATCCGCGCAAGATTTTGAAGAAGTGAGCATTATTGCAGACCAACAGAGTTCTTGACTAAGCACATCTTCTTTAGTCTTTGAGGATTATGTTTACTCTCTCACACAAGTGTTCAATGGATTTTGCTTGAAGATCCGAACTCATGTCTTCTTCTTGCACAACTGTAATCACATCTATTTGCACGACTGTTTACACACTTGTGTTCTTGTTGCACATTCTTGGTTGTATGTCCACACACACACATGTATATTGAAGAAGTGGTAAGAGGTTTCTTTTATAGACCGATGAAGAAATACATCGGTTGAGATTCAGGATAATCTTCTAATCGTTGGAGAGTCTGGTGCATTCAGATGCATTGCTTGTACCATTGGTCAAAAGATTGTATGTCGATATTTTCTCTTGAGTGTATCTATGATTTAAGTTGTTCGATGTGACATGAAATATAGGTCTGAATATGTGAGAAGTGCTCTGTGAAAGATCGCGTTGAGATAAGTATTGAAGACAATGTTCTTTCATAGAAGAGACATGACTGATGGATAATAGTGAAGGCATAAACATCGATGAGAAATTCTGAGCTGGCATGAAGATCTGTTGGTTCCTCTATGTTCAGTACATCTTCGGAGTAGTAGACTTGAAGCACGGTAGATATATTAGATATCTACTTCTTTTGAAACTGCTGAAATTGAATTCCGCTGAACAAGGCACTGGTTGCACTAATTCGCTATTGAGTATTGGTGTCAACACTTGGTAGGACATAGAGCCAATTTATGACCTATAGCAAGTTTAATTACATGCATATTCCCAACAAACTGGATATTATACCTTATTTCTTGGTGCTGGTTTGGCACCTAACGCCTACCTAGCGATCTTTATAACACTTGTAATTATGTGTTTAGTTTGACAAATTTACGTGATTGTTTAATGGTTTAATTTCTTAGCTTTTCTTGAAGCTTAAAGACTGTTAAGTATATTCTAATATATTAAAGTTTGGTTACTTGTATAATTTTGTTTCCCTTATTGTCTATGAAGTTTTATTTCATTGAGTAATGGTTATGTGTGTGTGTGTGCGCGCGCTTATAAAAAATGTTGAATTTACATGATGTTGTTAATTATGAGTGTAGTTTGTTAAATTTGTGTGATTGTTTAGTGGTATAATTTCGTAACTTTTATTGAAGCTTAATAGCTTACCATTATTGGGGAAACCATTATTTTAAATAGAACTTCATAGATGCATTTTGATTCATAAAACAGACTAACTTATTTATTGTGTTTTTACACATTAAGTTAATATATCGTTTATAAATTGGATTGAATAATTATTTTTTAGTCACTGAATGTTGTTGATTTACTAAAATTGGGAAATAACAAAAAAAAAAAGTAGTTAACCATTTTACGTATTTATTTGAAATACATTTGTATTTTTCGCATTATTTTGATTTATGGTTTTTAAGATGGATTGAATAATATTTTGTAGGTAATTTTATGTCCATATATTTCATTACTCTCTCTATATATAATACTATTATAAAATTTTATTTGAAATCCAACTATTATACAATTTCTTTATATTACTGATATATATATATATATATATATATATATATATATATATATATATATATATATATATATATATATATATATATATATATATTTGATATTTAATTCACCTTTAAGATAAATGTCTTATATATCCAATTTCAGTTAAATTAATCAAACCTTTTCATTTACCTAAGACAAACTTATGGGTGAAATATGCCTATATATTTTATACATAAGAAAATTAGTGGCCTCTCCCTTTTCCCAACTTTTTATCACTCCAATCCCTTACTTTCTTTTCCAACCGCTAAAGTCCACTTCGAAATATTGTTCCTAAAATGTCGATTGTCTCCTTCCACAGCTCCGACTAACATTTCTTCCATAACTCCAATGTATTATTCCTAAGGTGGATTTTTCAGAAGGGACAAAGGTGGAGGAAAAAGACGGAAGGGATGCAGTCAAAACCAATTTACATCGTGATGCATCAAATGTCAATCACGATGCATTAATTTGAATTTGCGATGCATCAATTTTAGAGTCCCGATGCATCGTTATGAAATGAGAGATTTTTGATTCATGATTGTATGCATCACGATTCATGATTTGTGCATCACAATTGAATTTTGTGCATCGCGATGCACAAATTTATGCAACGTAATGCATCTAAGTAATTGATCTGTAGCGTGCCTTCAATTCATTAAGGGTATTGTAGTCGTTTCGTCCCCCCACCCCCAAAAGTGTCTTTTTCCGATTAAAAAGTCCATAGGGTACTGTAACGATTGAAAATTGTCCAAATTGGACTGGTCCGAATTTCACCCGAGTTGTTAATTACTATATCTTGCAACAAAAAATCTAAAGCTTATTTACTAAGATTAATTGTGGGCTGATCCATTTTTTGAGATTTATAACTGCTCTAGTACTCTTTTTTTTTCCAACCACATAAGTCCATTTATGTTATCTTCTTCCTAAAATGCCCACCTTATAACTTATCGAACTTGTCTGGATAACAACGGAGCTGGAGAAGACTTTCTCTACAAATGGGTTAATATCTCCCTATCCCCTTTCTCTCTCTCTACTATTCTCTCCCCATCATGTCTTTACATGACAAATATTAGCAAATTGATTGAGAAGTATATTATGAAATCTCACCCTCGTCTGTTCTTGCCACTGTTCTGTCTTACTTTGTTGGTAAGGTGTTTTCCCTCTTTCAAAGATTCCTTGGTTGCTACAAGAATGACTTTTCTATGAAGCGTTTCCGTTGGGGTTGTGCTTTGAGCATTTGATTTCAAGCTCAGTCCATTTTCGAGCTCTTTCATCTATCCCAGTAAAAGCATAAGGGAGATCTAACCATGGCCAATTTGATTTGACCAATTATGATGCAAGCATTGGAATTTTTTGATGAAGCATCGAAGGTTGCGATGCAAGCACCGGAGAAAGAGGTCAAGAAATTACCCGAGAAAGCATCCTGGCCTACGACTTTCGTAAATTATAGGGCCTTTTGAGAAACTACACTAGGTTTTATTATAGAAGAAACTTGGGAATCATGAGCCTTTTCTATAGAAGATAACAGAACATACATGCCACTTTGCAATTCATCAAACCTCATCTCTTTCTTGGTCAAAAGGTCCCACAGAAGACAATGAGAGGGATAGAACTACAAGCAACAACTGTTTGTAGTAGAGAGCTTCTTGCCCGATAATAGGGTGTAATGAAATTGATAAGATACACAATACCTTTGTGAGTAATTGGTGCAATATGGGTTTATTAATGAGGAGAGAGAGACATTTAATGTGGGTCATTAAATGAGAAGAGAGAGACATTTAGTGGTATAAATTGAGTAGAGATTGGGAAATAACATAAACAGAGTCATCGTAATTCATAATGCAGAAAATACCTATGCATAATTTGATTTTCTATGTACAATTTGGGATTACCCATGTAGGAAATGGAATTGCAATGGATCGACTTTTAGAATTGCGATGAAATGCGTGTCTAATTGAATTTCATAAAGGGTAAACTCGTTATTTCGTCCTAAAAGTTTCTTTTACCAGTTAAATAAAAAGAAAATGGATTGAAACGGTTAGATATTGTCCAAAAGGGATCGGCCTGAAATTGTCCCTATTTACTAAATAATTAATTCAGGCCAGTAAAAAAATAGGTTTGTAAAAAGTGCCCATAAAATTCTAACTAAGTGTATAGGACCAGCCCAAACAAAAAAAAAGGCCAAGATCACCGGGCCCAAAAAAAGACTTTGTTCCTAGTTTCTTAGAGAAATTGCTGACCGGTACATTTTCCTAAATATTTAATCTGTTTGGTCTCCTCTTCAATTTTTTCTACTGCTAAAGTCCATTTTCAAAAAATTGTTCCTAATTACTAGATCGTCTTCTTTCACAGCTCCGACCAACATTGGTTACAACAAAAGAAACAGGGATCGACCTGGAATTCTGGTGGAATGGACTTGGGCTAAGTGCTTGACTTGGTGCAACGTGATGCATAAATTTGATTATGTAATTTAAATTGATGCATCACACACAATACAAAATTTGATTAGATAATTTAAATTGATGCATCACGGTGCAAAATTTGATGCAATGCGATGCACTGAGTGAGTTATCCGTAGCGCGCCTTCGGTTAATTAAGGGTATCATAGTCTTTTGACCCCTAAAAGTGCCTTTTTTGGTTAAAAAAACTTGGTGGATTGTAGTAGTTACAAATTAACTCTGAAAAACATAACGACCCAAATTTACCCCTACTTTCTACCCTCCCTATTTATAAATTCACATTCTCAACATTTAACCTAATTCATCATCAGCCGTCAACAGTAAAAAGAAAAACCCTAAGCTAGGTGCACCTCTCCTAATACAAAAGTCTTCACCAATTTTTCATTTCTTCAGACTCTTCATCCTAAGATATTCATCACCGTCAATTTTTTTTTATCAATTTGTTTCTGTTTTGAATTCAAGATTTGTTAGATTTCATAATTATTCATGTTTTGAAGATAATAAAAAAAATACCTCATTCCAAAGTCATGGGCAAAAGACTTGAAATATTTACAAAGTACTACTTACATGTCGCTCTTTTAGCACATTTAGAAGCAAAATCAGTAATCAAATTAGATTAATCAACTTTTTCAACCATGCTCTTCTCAATAGATAACATAGCTAGCCCGTTTAAGCGTTCTTGAGACATTATGCTCCACAAATTGGTTTTCATCAGGTTCAACATAAAAAAACTTCTTTCCCCAGATGCAACTTTTACTAGAATAGTTAACAGGATTCGGTAAGCAATTTTCGTGTTTGGAATACAACCATTATTTCGTTTCAAATAACTCAATACTCCATAAACAAATCATCTTCATCCACATCAACTTGTTCATTATGTGTCAAAATATTTGAAAAATATTTGTAACAACTTTTCAAACTTATATCATCTGTGCACTTCTTCAAATCAAACAAGAAGTCAAAAAAAAAATTTACTCACAAAATTGTTTGAATCTTTCATTAAGTGAGGTGAGAGATTTGTCAACAATAAGTCAATTAACAAGAAGTACTATAACTTTAGAATTTAGAGCTTGTGGTAATTTTAGACTTTAGGGCTTTATTTTTAAAAAAATAATATTTAGGGTAGTTGAGAGTTTTGGGGGTTCCAAAAAATTGGGTATTTTAGGGGACCCAAGGCCATGGCCTCACATTCCTTATGGAAAGGTCGGCTATGGATGAATCCTATTGACCCGACCCACCATGTGTTGGTGGGCTGAGTTGTGAGAAAGTGAGACTCCGTCTAATGAATTAAGATCCGTAAGACGGCCTCACATGAGACTTACTCGGTAAAAATTTGTTTAAGACAGTGTTATATATATTTTTTGTAAGACGAATCCTCTTTACCCGACCCACCGTGTGTTGGTGGGTTAAGCTGTGAGAGAGAGGAACTGCAATCATTATTCAGAGGCTTGGCTTTGGGGATAGCCCTCACAGTCTATGGAAGGGAAGAAGAAGAAGACACACGTATAGAGAAGATGACCCGAGATCAATATCCTATTATACGTTATGGTGGCATATATGCATTTGCATTGGCATATAGTGTAACAGTAAATAGCAAGGCCATCCGCTAGCTGCTGCACTTCGTCGTATCAATTGTTAGTGATGATGTTAGGTGCACTACTGTTCTAGCTCTTGGATTTGTCCTGTACTCCGAACCGAAACATGTTTGTGCTATTTCTCACCAGTTGATTTGGAGCTCCTAAATTCTTACCCTTCGAAAAATAAGTGTAAAAAGAATAGGGCCAGTAGAAACTACTTAAGGTTCAAAACAGACACAATGTGTAACATTGCTTATGCACTTCCTTCGAGAGAGGTCATAGGTTGTCTTTGTTTACACCAGCAAACCATCCCAAACCTAGTTGCAAATCAGCCAATGGATTCACAAATGCTCTAAATGGCATGCAACTATTTGTAAATGAACAGGTTGCACCTGGTGGGGAGGGTTATCCAGTTCTGACAACAATGGAAGAAGCTGCTGATAAGATTCAAGAGAATCTTGATCTCTTGTTTTCAGAATTTGGCCTCCTACAGCCCAGAGTGATTCTCGATCTAAGTTGGGTGACTCTTGTACTATACCAAATGGACACAATGTTGTAGGTGTAGAACAATACAACACTGTTGAAATGTGTTTAGTAAAAAGATGCACAAAAAAAGAGTCTAAGCCGAGGACAACATGAACTTCAATTAGCTATGAGTCTCTCAAACAACATTTCAAAACAAAACTTAAGGACGTTGTTGTCAGCCTTGGTGGTATGTCTTGACACTTATCTTGCTATTGTTAATCTTAAGTTTTTTTTTTAATCTTCTTACATTACATTTGTTATTTATTGAGTTTCTATTATAGAAACTACTATGTCTCAAGGTGGCCTGGCAATATAATCAAGGTGTATTTGTAGACACCCCAATCTCAGACCCACATTTCATCGAATGGGGCTCTCACACTATTACTTCATGTTAATGCATGAGAAAAAAGCACTACCTATACCTCTTTACAGACAATTAGCACAATTAGAACATCAGATGGGAGCAGTGAAAGTAAATAAATGTTCTTTAGAGAGTATTGCTGGTATGTTTTAGCACATAGATATAGTTGGTTATTGAACTTCAAAAATATTTCCTTTATGCTATACAGAGATATAAATATCATATTTGACACTACTCTGCTCTGCAGATAGTCAGAGTTCTTTGAGAAGTACCTATAGGAAACTAGAAACTAGTTTGGTGCCATTTTACAAACAAAGAAAGGCTAATCTCACCATCCCTAATCTAAATCTTAACACATTCGGGGAAGATGGAACACCACCTGATGCTCCAGTACAAGATGTTAAAATGGTGAACATAAAAGCAAAATTTAGAAATGATTACATAGTATTATCCTTTCTATAAAAGAGGGGGAAGCATGTATTATATTTGTTTAGTTTTGTTTTTGTAAGGCATGAGATAGAAATTGGCGTGTTTCAGTAAACACTAAGATTGCTTGTGCTAGGTGGGGGTTTGAAATAAGAACATGATTGCTATTTTATTTTTTATTTTTTGACAAACAGCTATTACAACATTTATAAAACGTTGTAATATACTTTTTACAATGTTTTTTAAAAGTTGTTATACAATTGTTACAATGTTTGTTTGTTTTTTTTTAAAAACACCTATTACATCGTTTTATAAACGTTGTAATAGACTTTTTACAACGTTTTGTAAAAGTTGTCATACAATTCTTACAACGTTTTCCAAAGCTTGTGAAAAAAACGTTTTACAAGGTTTTAAAAAAGTTGTGATAACAATTTTTACAACGTTTGCCAAACGTTGTAATTGACATTTTACAACATTTTCCATTAAACGTTGTGATAACATATTCACCACGTTTTATGAAACGTTGTAGTTTCCTTTCCACAACGTTTGCAAACCGTTCTGTAATAGAATTCAAGTTATGAAACGTTGTTGGGGTCGGACATAACAAAACGTTTTCTACAACGTTTACAAAATGTTGCGCAAAAAAAAGGACATACAACTACGTTGTGTTTCGCAACATTTTCGGAAACGTTGTAAAAACTCTATTACAACGTTTTAAAAACGTTGTGAAAACCTTTCTTTGTTGTAGTGAGGCTTGTGACCGCAAGGTCCTCTGAACTTTTTGGTTCTTCTTCTCTTCTGATTTTGCATTTTGCACCCTTCTTCAATTCTTCACTTAAAACCTTTAAGAATTCCTTAATTTCATCCAAAACCCTGAAATTCACAATTAAGCTCCAAAACACATATTAGTAGCCAAAAGTCTCCTAGAATCGCTATTTCTAAGTTGAATAAGTACCTCATAGATACATATAAAATGCATCTATCAATACATCTAAGCTTGTCAAACAACAACCCTTTGACTAGGAATCAAGGGCCCAATGGTTACTAGGTTCGATTCGATTGAGAGATTGTAAGATCTCATCGAACATTTATTCGACGTTTAGTGTTAAGCATATCGCAATTGGACACAAAAGTAGTAGAACCTGCTAAACCCGACGAAAGAGAGTAGTGGAACAATTCTTCTCATACGACGTTTTTTTCTTGGACAAACCGCATAAGAAAGGGATGATTATTCGGGTAGGGAAAAAGGATTGATCCATTAAATGGTGTCTCTATTCATGCATAGTTATCGCGAGGAAGATGTAGTTCATTGTGAGGCAACTTCAGAGGAAGAAGAGGAGGTCGTGGACGAGCCACCATGAACAAAGCATTGGTTGAATGTTTTAAGTGTCATGAACTGGGACACTTCCAATATGAATGCCCAAGTTGGGAAAAGAAAGCCAACTACGCAGAGTTAGATGAAAGTGAAGATTTGCTTCTCATGGCTCATGTGGAACGACATCAAGCTAAAAGAGAGGAGGTATGATTTTTAGAATCCGGTTGTTCTTATCATATGACAGGAAATAAAATGTGGTTTGTAAGTTTAGATGAAGAGTACAGTCACAAAGTCAAACTTGGTAACAATACTAGAATGAACGTGATGGGGAAAGGAAGTGTTGTGATTTTATATCACACTGCCCAAAATGAACCCGTACAAAAACGGAGCTTTTGAATAAGACAAAAATTACAACCTCCTAACAACTAGCCTATTAATACAAATAGCTAATTAATAAATATCATCGGTAAAGCTTTTAGACCAATAAGCCTTTGTTCCTACAAAACAAACATTAGTCTAGATAAATTAAAAGTAACTAAACGGAGGGAAGAAATGACACGATGAGTTTTGTTATAACGTCGTGACCCAAGCACGACTCGCCTTCATTGACCACGAAGGTCTAGGCTACAAACTCTTTGGCTCAGACACCTTTCACCGACCCAAGTCCACTAGTGAGCCCACTGTAATACAAGCAAGTATTAACCAAGGAGAAAAGCCCCCAAAACTCAGTCCGACCAACACACTCTGGCAACACCCACGAAAGAGACAACCGGAGAATACCACTCACTCACAGAGCGAGAGAGAGAGAGAGAGAATCACGCCTTCACAGAGAAGAAGAATAAGAAAGATGGGGGCTGTAGCCTTTTTCCTCAAAGAAAATTGCTCACTGCTTTTTTTTTTACTCTCACACAAAGGCTGTCGAATGAGGGAGTATTTATACCAAAGGAATAGTCAATTAGGGAGTAAATCAAGGGAGGATAAAAGGAATGAGCAAACCTGCTCCCCAAGTCACCAAGGAAGGGGCTGGGTGGATAGGTCATTGGGCTTGGCTGTAGAAGGCTGCCACAAATAAAGGGCCTCCAATTCTAACATTCTCCACCGTGGAACAAGTGCTGGTATGATGTGCGCAAAAACGCATCTCACGCAAGATTACCTGGCCGTATCAAGTAATAAAGTTCGTAAGTACGAGTCGATCCCACAAGGAATGCGCGTAATTCTCACTCTAATTAAGTACTGAAATTATGCTAACTAATTATATTTGAGCGAAAATAAAATGAATTAAAATCTAAAAATATAAACAACCTAGAAAGCAATTAAATTTAAACTACTGCGGAGGTGGTTTGGCAACAACAAATCAAGACAAAAAATATAGGAACGCATTATTTCTTGTCTAGTCGGTGTTTAATTTAATTCTCTTTTTGCTTTTCTTTAACTCAAGTCTTGGTAGTCGGACGCGCTATTTTATTCGCTACGTATAACAAATCTAGCTATCTATCAACCTTGCTACGGGCTCATATCATCGCAACACATAACATAGGGGAGAAAATAACTGCATGTGTAAACAAGCATCCAAAGACTATCTACGCACGATCTCCTTTCGGTCTCACGCCACGCAAACTACTATTGTGATTTTCGGAATGACAGGAAGGACTTTCGCTTCGTATCCTATCATTCTAGTGATCATCTAATGGTTCGCTACGCCATTAAAAGCATTAAGAACACACAATAATAACCAAGCGCATGGGTAATACTTCGCAAAAAGAAACTCTCTATATTTTTCTACAATTCATGTTAGTAGTCGAGACAACTAAATTGGCTAACTACGGGCTCTCGCATCTTATAGTCAACCCTAATCTCCCCGACCTCGCGAATCCGGGGTTGAAATCTTTTGCAAGTGCATCCTTGGCCCTTGATTTGATGTTCAAAACCTTCAAGTTGATCAAGCTTCAAGGAATTGGGAAAGATTTTTAGTAAAAAGGGGCTGGTGCCCCATTTGGGAACAAAGTCCCAAAATAGGGACTTAAAATCTGAAAAATGAGGCTTACTGGAATAATAGGAGGGAAGCACAAGGGGGCAGCCAAGGAAGGAGGGGCAAAAAAGGCAAGAAAAAGGGGTTGGGTCGCGGTGGAGCAGGGGCTGAAGCAGGGGAGAGGAGCGCGGGTCACCCAGGTGGAGAATGGGCTGAGTATGTGAGAGGGAGTGGGTGAAATAGCAGGTTGGTGGGCATGGTTGGGTTGAAGCAAGCGCGGTTGAGACCCGGATCCAGCAAGTGCACGCGGGTCTTCATTAATGGGCAGGAGGCGTCAGATTTCGCCACGTGGTGCCAGCAACAACTCGACAACGCACAAGGGTTGTCTGGATTTTGCGCCGGCTTCCCTTCATTTTTTGTTTCTTGCTCCGGTGCCCCTAGAGTTTCTAAATTTTGTGCCGCCTTCCAGCCCTATTCCATTTCTTCAGATTGGTCCTTTGTTAGTTCTAGCAGCCACCGTTAGCCTCTGTTAGCCTCCTTTTGCTTTGGAATCTTGACGGACTTAACGGGCATTGACCAAATAATTTCTAATTCAACTTTAAAGCCCGGAATTGCCTCGAACTTCGTGCTAAATATCATATAAAAGCTCGATTATGCGTGGAAACCTACATTAAGCACAAAAACACAAATAATAATATTTCCAAAGCATAATTAACTCAAAAATAGCACAAAATAACATAAAATTCCCGGGAAAATTCGTGGAAATCTTGCGCTCATCACACCCCCAAACTTAAACTTTGATCGTCCCGAGCAAAGAAAATGAATTATGAAAATGCTTGAGAACAACATGAAATGAAGGTGACGCTCAATTAAGATCCCACAAGTATTACCATCCAAGAGATCAACCCCAAGATTATAAACATGCATAATAGAGGTATGAATTGATTCATATGCTATCAAACAATCCTCAAACAATCATTCACACCATAAAACATTTTTTTACCCAACAGTAGCAATGCTCTAGCTTAGATTGAACGGCCAACTGAGATACCAAATGCAAGCCAAACTGGGAGAGTCATCAACTAACATTTTTTTCACAAGACATGGCAAGAACACACAGCATGACAATATCAATAGGACTTTATAAGCTTGTAATGTTTGGTCAAAGTTTGGGCTACAAATGAATGATAGGATAGCAAGTCAAGAGAGCAAAGAATTTGAAGTCTTCACATAATGACTAGCTTCATGAAAGCACAACTCTTCAAATACCATAACCTCACTTCAACAACCCCTTAAACGTTAAACTTTGGGTTGAAGAAAGTATCTCATCTACCACAAAAATGAAGCACCACCCTTATATCTCCTTGAGAAAATTAAGAACAATGACATTTTTTTTCTTTTGTGTCCACCCTTTATTTTTGTTTTCTTTTCTTTCTTTTTCATTGCTTTCCAAGGGGACTCTTTTCTTTTTCATTCCATTCATTTTTTTTTCACCACCATTCAACAACAATTATCAAATTCCCAACATCAATATTAATGAACACAAAACCTTCATGAAGCATACACTTCCTAACAAGATTATAAAAATAAAATAAATCATTCCAAATCATGCTCTCTTGAAGGGCGACAGCAAAAGTGTATAGGTTCACGGGATAAGATAATGCGGGTATAAGAAATGAAGTCGAATAGGGGTCATTGTGTGCTCTAGGCACACGCCATTCTTTAAATGAGCTCAACGGGGACACTAGGGATTTTTGTAAGATAAATGGGTAGGATAGAGAAAGGAACAAACGGTCCAAAGATGGCCTATATCATACTCTTGTCATACACACATGCCCAAACCAAGCTTTTCATCATCAACATATAACTCTCGGTATTTAGACTCACAAAATGATATTCTTAGACATGCACAACCATCACTAGATCAAAGCATAAAAATATTTCCATCAACAACTTGGGCATTATCTAGCATGAATGAGATGATGCTACCACATGAATCATAGACATATCCTCAACTATGCATATAGTAATCTCAAAATTGACTCCAAGAAAATAATGCAAGTACAACTCAAAGAGCACCAAAAATGGAGAGACGAGTGATCAAAACATAAATAATTTGTGATGTATAAAGCACAAGATTTTCAGAATTTTCAAAGTTCCCTAACCAAACCAAAACTCCCTAAACATAAAATAAAAGGAGAATGAAAGGAAAGAAAACTCCCTCAAAGTTAATTTCTTATAAAGTCCGGACCGAAAAAATCCTCTAAGAATCTCAACAAACAACCTCTATAATGAAGCGCTAAAACCCCTGTATCAAATCAAGCTCAAAAGAAAAGAGTAAAAATGCAATTATCGAAATAAAAAAAGAAAAGAAAATATTTTTTGTGTGGGGACACTATTTACACCTCCCTACAAACCCACAAACTCGGGAGGGCTTAAAAAAGCGACTCAATATACAAAACATATAAATACAAAAGCAAATGAACTAATTAAAAAAAAAAGCATGCTCAAACTACAATCAGCTTCGCTTGGTATCGATATTAGCATATAGGAGCAAAAATTAAATCATTCCCCGGCAACGGCGCCAAAAACTTGATGTCCGCAAAAACGCATCTCGTGCAAGATTACCCGGCCGTATCAAGTAATAAAGTTCGTAAGTACGAGTCGATCCCACGAGGAATGCGCGTAATTCTCACTCCAACTAAGTACCGAAATTATGCTAACTAATTATATTTGAGCGAAAATAAAATGAATTAAAATCTAAAAATATAAACAACCTAAAAAGCAATTAAATCTAATCTACTGCAGAGGTGGTTTGGCAACAACAAATCAAGACAAAAAAAATATAAGAACGCATTATTTCTAGTCTAGTCGGTGTTTAATTTAATTCTCTTTTTGCTTTTCTTTAACTCAAGTCTTGGTAGTCGGACGCGTTATTTTATTCGCTACGGGCTTTCGCTACGTATAGCAAATCTATCTATCTCTCAACCTTGCTACGGGCTCATATCATCGCAACACATAACATAGGGGAGAAAATAACTGCATGTGTAAACAAGCATCCAAAGACTATATACGCATGATCTCCTTTCGGTCTCACACCATGCAAACTACTATTGTGATTTTCGGAATGACAGGAAGGGCTTTCGCTTCGTATCCTATTATTCTAGTGATCATCTAATGGTTCGCTACGCCATTAAAAGCATTAAGAACACACAATAATAACCAAGCGCATGGGTAATCCTTCGCAAAAAGAAACTCTCTATATTTTTCTACAATTCATGTTGGTAGCCGAGACAACTAAATTGGCTAACTACGGGCTCTCGCATCTTATAGTCAACCCTAATCTCCCCGACCTCGTGAATGGCTAAAGTGGTTCGATCGCGTGTCAAATCTAGTCTCATTTTGGCTATCGGTGTGTGTCACAGAACACCAACTATTAAATTGATTGGTCCGAAATATAAAGGTAGCTCTCGCGGATCCTAAATATTTCTAAAATCATTTAATTATTGGCCAGATAATTAAAAGCATTAATTTCACAAAATAATAACCAACATGATTGTGTACTAAATAAAGAGATAAATTAAATTAAAACACTACATTGGACATAGAAAATAATTGCATTTCCAAAAATAATTGAAGCACAAACCAATTTAACAATTACAAAATAAATCAACCCAAGAAACCATAACAAATATCTAAAAATATAAGTAGAAAGAATTGAACCGAAAAATCGCGAATCCGGGGTTGAAATCTTTTGCAAGTGCGTCCTTGGCCCTTGATTTGATGTTACAAACCTTCAAGTTGATCAAGCTTCAAGGAATTGGGAGAGATTTTTAGTAAAAAGGGGTTGGTGCCCCATTTAGGAATAAAGTCCCGAAATGGGGACTTAGAATCTGAAAAATGAGGCTTACTGGATTAATAGGAGGGAAGCACAAGGGGGCAGCCAAGGAAGGAGGGGCAAAAAAGGCAAGAAAAAGGGGCTGGGTCGCGGTGGAGCAGGGGCTGAACCAGGGGAGAGGAGCGCGGGTCACCCGGGTGGAGAATGGGCTGAGTATGTGAGAGGGAGTGGGTGAAATAGCGGGTTGGTGGGCATGGTTGGGTTGGAGCAAGCGCGGTTGAGACCCGGATCCAGCAAGTGCACGCGGGTCTTCATTAGTGGGCAGGAGGCGTCAGATTTCGCCATGTGGCGCCAGCAACAACTCGACAACGCACAAGGGCTGTCTGGATTTTGCGCCGGCTTCCCTTCATTTTCTGTTTCTTGCTCCGGTGCCCCTAGAGTTTCTAACTTTTGCGCCGCCTTCCAGCCCTCTTCCATCTCTTTAGATTGGTCCTTTGTTAGTTCTAGCAGCCACCGTTAGCCTCTGTTAGCCTCCTTTTGCTTTGGAATCATGACGGACTTAACGGGCATTGACCAAATAATTTCTAATTCAACTTTAAAGCCCGGAATTGTCTCGAACTTTGTGCTAAATACCATATAAAAGCTCGATTATGCGTGGAAACCTACATTAAGCACAAAAACACAAATAATAATATTTCCAAAGCATAATTAACTCAAAATAGCACAAAATAACATAAAATTCCCGAGAAAATTCGTGGAAATCTTGCGCTCATCATGGTACACATACATGGACTCACGAGGACATAAATAAAGAAAGGTTCATCATCGCCTATCCCTGCACTTGATCCAACACAAAGCAGGGATCAAAGCAAAGAAAAAACACTTAACTAATTAAACACAAAGCAGAATCGGTCAAGACACCATGACTGTTCACAAAGAACTACCCATGGATTTCAAGGAAATCACCACCGCCAACACAAAGTAAGCAAATCTAACTTATTCTAACACCACAGTGAGAATAAGAAAGATACCACGACACACACCAAGTATGTCAAGGATTTTTGGGTAATCAAAACAAAGCATCAATCACAAGAATCAAAATCATGCATTTTAAAACAAGATTGAATTTTCGTTATTACCAAAGGTTTTACCTCCCAATCGAATTGGACTACTAGAGCAAGCTTAATCACAACCCCTTGTTTTCGAAAAAACTCTTTTACAACCAACCTAGATTTAAAAGAAACAGATTCAGCCACACGAAAGGGCACCAAAGTCCAAGAATGGTTCACATGCAACGCATTAACATTATCCATTAATGCATTTAACCAATCACTATGATTTCCACATTTTAAAGCACCATTGTTGTAAATTTTGGGTTCATGCAAACTGTTAAAAGAATGAAACATACAAAACACAAATGAGGAAATGTGAAAATTATTATCAAAGCTAGACGGCCTCCTAACAAAAGGTCTAGACCTACCCCTAGCAAGTTGATACTCACCTAAATTTTCAATCACATTTTCTTCCTCCCCATTTTGTTCAAATTCTTTATTAACAATTTCAGGATTAGCAAACATAGTTTCAAGATTTTCCTCAATTTCAGTTTGCACACAAGGGCTAACATCGAGAGACCTCAACACATAGGGTTGCTCCACCACAATTGGAACCGGGGGAAGGGGTGCATCAATAGCAATTAAAGGTTAAGCAGGAAGCAAGTAAGGAAATTCAGTTTCGTCAAACAATACATCCTTACAAATGATAAGTCTCTCATCATTTTCATCTCCCAACAACAATCTATACTCTCTCACCCTTTCCGAGTACCCTAAGAAAACACAACGAACTGACCGAGGTTCAAGTTTGTTAGTCTCTCGATGAACATAAGCAACACAACCGAAAACATGTAAGCTTGAAAAATCAATTTCACTACCAGAAACAAAACTTCAGAACATCTACCATTAAGCAGGATAGAAGGGGACCTATTGATCACATAGGCGGCGGTAACAACCGCCTCTCCCCAAAAGCCTATGGGAAGACCCGACAAAGTAAACATGACCCTCACTCGTTCTAATAGAGTTCTATTCATGCGCTCGGCCAAATTGCAAGGGAAAGATTTTTCATGATCAATCTCACTCTCAATGCAGAATCTCTCAAACTCACCGTTATAGAACTCTAACCCTTTTTCCGTCCTAAGTTTCTTGATTTTCTTACCGGTTTGATTTTCGATCAAAAGTTTCCAAGTTTTAAACTTTTTAAAAACATCAAACTTTTCTTGCATAGGAAAAACCCAGACTTTCCTTGAAAAGTCATCAACAATAGATAAACAATATATATTCCCACCATGTGAGGGCACACACATAGGACCCCACACATTCGCATGAATTAA
This sequence comes from Codonopsis lanceolata, assembly GCA_013146195.2. Classification (NCBI taxonomy): domain Eukaryota; kingdom Viridiplantae; phylum Streptophyta; class Magnoliopsida; order Asterales; family Campanulaceae; genus Codonopsis; species Codonopsis lanceolata. The sequence continues at coordinate 10,929,088 of CM028384.1, read as the reverse complement.
CTCAAAATGATTTTTGAAAGAAAATTTTCAAGAGAGGGAGGTGAAAAACTAACCCTTTCGTGTTTACAATTCACACAATTATCACATAAAGGCACACAAGAAATCATATCATCACCAAAAGATTCATTTTTGTGAAAAATTTCTAAGCCTTTACTACTCAAATGTCCAAGTCTTTTAGTCAACAATTCTGAATTTTCATTCTTAAAAACATTTGTTTGATTTTCAGTAAAAGACATCGGGACAGCATTGCAAACATACAAACTCTTTTGTTTTCAGCTTTAAAAATCACCAAATTACCCTTTGTAATTTTCATCATACTCTTACCCCATCTGCCCTCTAAACCATCATCTTCTAAACATGCACAAGACATCAAATTGGTATTTAAATCAGGAACATGTCTTACATTTTTCAAAGTCAAAATATTTCCAAATTCAAATTTCAAGCAAATATCGCCAATTCTAGCAACTTGACATGTTTCCTTATTAGCCAAATAAACTTTTCCAGCTTCTTTGTATGACGAAAACATGTTTTTATAAGGTGTCATGTGAGACATACATGCAGAATCAATTAGCCACTCATTTTCACATGCAGCAATAGAAGGCACAAAATTATTCAAAGTATCACACATGTCCTTTACCATAAAAACATCACAAGGATCCTCACTCGAAGAGGCCAAATTACAGTCACTTTGCCCATTCGAATTCCAATTTTGACTTTTCTTTTTTGGATTAGTACAATCCCTTTTAAAATGCCCAGTTTCACCACAATTGTAACAAGTTCTATGTCGTTGTCTAGAAACTGATCTACCCTTGCTTTCATTTTCAAAATTCTGTTTTTTCCCATGGTTTTTATTTTGATAATGTTTTTGCCCATCGTTTCTCTCAAGCGTCCTACCCCTCACCAGATGAACCTCACCGGTGTTTGATTTACCCTTATTAGCTTTCAAATCCAATTCTTTGCCTTTTAAACTAGATATCACCGTATCAAGTGTGATCTTATCCCTATCATACTTAATAGCAGATTTCACGTCAGCATAAGAATCAGGTAGAGCATTTAAAAGCACAATCGAAAAGTAATCATCTATGAGTTCATCACCGGTTTGTTTTATGTCTTCTACCAATTTGGTAAAAACATCAATGTTATCTTCCATGTCTTTGCTAAGATCTAATTTAAAATTGAAAAAAAAATCTATGAGATAAATTTTACTTGGCAATGTTTTTCCAAAATAAATTTGTTCCAATTTTTCCCAAAGACTCTTAGCATGTAACGACCCGACCCGGATTCCAACACGAAATCCCAAGGTCGTGCCGCTGGAACTAACTTAATAAGAGGACAAGCACTTGCTAAACAGTAGTGCTAGTCAAACAGTCGAGCAAACTCGCTCTAAACATGAACATAACACCGCACTAAAATGCGGTATTCCAAAAATCGAATCAGCGGAAGGAATATAAGAAATAAGTCCCAAACTATGAAGCTCGAAACCAACGACAATGAAACCAAGAGAGACATTATCTCTCAAAGGAGGAAAAACAAAACTCGCGTGCCGCAACAATGCAGACGCTAAACAAACCATCGGCACTTCAGGCCGGCGTTTCAACAAAGAACCAACCTGATATAACAATTACCCAACGGCTAAAGCATACCGGGGTCAACCAACAACTATAAAAACTAGAATAAGGAAATTCCCCCAAAGCTACTGTGTGCTCGGGAGACAACTGAAATAAATACTAAAACCACAAACAAGGCACGACACAGCACGTCGGCCCAAGAAATAACCAATACAAATACCCAAGTATTCTACCCGACTGTAAAGTCTAAATAACTTTATAAAATGTCGATCTCACAAGAATAGCAAAGTACATGAAATCAATGACAATGCTAAAAAGGAACAAGACTCCACAAGCTGCTACTCGGAAAAGTCGACTGCTACAAACACGAACCACACGGTCTAACCTCGATCTATCGACCAGCTGCGCCCTACTACAGTCACGATCTACTCGACCTCGGCCTATCGATTCTTGCAACTAAAAACAAGTACGAGATGAGTCATAATGACCCAGTACGCTACTAGAATATATATGCAACATATAATTATGTAACATAAACATAACCAGGGTGTCATTTTATATATGACAGAAAAACCCGTGAAGAGGCGTCGTATCGTTTCGATACTCCACAAGACATCCACTCCTTCTTACTTACTAAACCGTCCAAATGAACCAGGGTGTAATTCCGTGTTCACACACAAATCAAATGAATTAGAAGGTAGTTCCCACAAAACATCATATGCAAGTATACATATCATTATATATACGAATCAAGCTATTCACACTGTTACCACGTGTAAGGGTGCATATTTATATATATACACCTATATCAGTATGTATATCTCTAAATATACATATCAAATCTCCCATAAAATCATCATGCATAAGTGTGCATATCTATATATATACACATCAAGTCTTTCATATATATCTCAAATACAAGTATGCATATCTCTATATATACATATCAAATCTCTCATTTATCATCAGCCAATACAAACATGGTCAATAAGATCTCATGTTCAACTAACACTTTGTTATCACATAAGTGCCCATAGTAAGCCACATAAAGGATAGAGAAGATACAAAATCACTTTCGTCGTATTGCTCACGCAATCACAAGCATTAATCATATCGTGCCAATGATACCCGTGTTCGGTATCAAAGTACCAGAGCCCTCTTCTCGGTGCGAGTTCTCTACTCAGGAAAATAGCACTAGCCAATGTGCTCAATTGGTTACGACAAAGGGGGCTACTTCCCCACTGTAGCTAGTAGTGGAGGTGTGTGTGAAACCCGAATCCGGTACGGCGATACATTGCAACCACGAATCCCATAATTCGTGAAGACAATGCATCGTCCCACCATCATCATGAAAACTCAAGTAATGCCAGCTGGACTTATATGCAATGCACAAGTAAATGTTTACTTGCTAATTCTCAAGTAGATATAATGATCTACTAAACTCATACGATTAAGCACATTGTTACAATAATCACAAAACCATAATAGGAGCTCATTTGAGTTTCTAAATCATAAGTGTCAAGTTTGTTCACTCTATTCAATTCAAGTCCCAAAAGCTAGTAATCTAGTCAACTGGAATATAATTGTCATAGGATCTCACCACGATCCTCGTAAGGTTCAATTGTTCCTTAACTTGACTCCGTTGAGTCTTTACTACAATTCCAACCAAATAGAGTTTGAACACTATATGCGTCCCAAGACTCTTTTCTATGTTCTCGTTTGAGGCATAGCAAGGTTCTCATTCCATTTAGGAATCTTAGTTCAAGTCTCAAGTCAATTATATAAGGGAAGCCCAAGTTGATTATTGTGAAATCAATCTTAGTTCAATTTTAATTCATAATTCCACTTAATAGTAGAATCCAAGTTCACCACAATTCATTAACTGTAGAACAGATCAGACACGAAGGCAAATACATTCAATATGCTCATAAGTCATATCATAGAAACACATGGAAGAATCAATTCTTGACAAGGTAGGAAATCATGCATTTAGTCATAATATCGTATATACACAGTATTCCATATTCACTTATGAAATTCAGCTGAGTCACAACTTAACCATCAGTCCATTATGCACTATCCAAGACTACTCCGTTAGTCTAGGATCATGAAGCCATTTACTAAACTCTTTCTAGAGTAGTAACTCATTCCATAACGCAAAAGTCGATAGTAGTCAAGGACTTAAGCAACACTAGAGCGGTAATAACCCGTAAGGTCAACCATACCGGTGAGTCTTAGATAACAACATGGTCATCCTAGCGACTTATACAAGTAGACTCCATGTATCGAGTACTAAGAAAGCCCCAATCCAAATCTTCTCATAGAATAGTCCTCAAATTCATTATTCAACAAGTAGGTGTTTTTACTCATTAAAGAATCAAGTAGGAATTCGACAAGAGCGAATTCAACCTGTCAAGTAGATACATCATTCTACAACATGCTCTCAATTGTGCATTTGCTTCACACAATCACATAAACCACATAAGAACTCGATTAAGTCTTATAATCACTCATATCAAACATGCCCTTCAATCCATCCCAAAGTCATGTAAGCTAATATATTAGTCTAACGCACTACAAACGTCGTAGGGATTGAATGTGGAGTCGGTATTGTTCAATAACTCCCTAATATCAACTCCGGTGAGTTTTACTAAAATTCAACCAAATAGAGCATTGATACTATATGCATCACATTGCCCTTTCCTAAGTTCTCCTTTCATTTAGAACTCGATAACTAGGCCGTTCATGATCTTAAACAAGCCTTAAACACAATCCCGAGTTTCAAACCCTAGAATCGGAGATTTTGTTAAACCTTGAATTGAAACATAATCTTTTCACAAGAATTGTTCCTAGGCACATACTAAACAACATTCATGCTTTACACAAAGTCAAAATCATAACTTCATATAGAAATCTCAAAATCCTACACACATTTCATAGGTTGAATTGGAGGATTCTACTTCACAAAAAGTGTTCCTAAGCATCATAAGAACAACATTAATGAAGGGAGCATGTCATATATTTAACATGAAAAATTCAGGGAATTGTCAACTCATCTTAAGCCTATGAATAAAGTAAGGGAGGAAGATCAAACCAAGGATTGTTGTAGAGGAGGGCAAGACCTTCGATTTGGCGGTCTCGGATCGCCGATCGGACCACCGGAACTCCGGCAAATGGTCCCTCAAGTTGGGGTTCTCTTCATGGACGAAAATGGTGGTCACTCTCTGCAAATGGAGCTTGGGAGGGTCACCAATGGCTGCAAAGGGCTGAAGAAATGGTTTTATACCTCCCAAGAAGGCCACTATCCAAGTGAAGGGGGTTATAAGCCTTCTAATTGGCTAAGGAATGTAAGCCTTTGATAAGGGTTGATCCAAGGGCTTAGAAGGATTGTAGGAGAGTCAACAAAGGGGGCTTGACACCCACAAGACGTCCAAGGGCCAAGGGGCTTGGTGGTCAATAGCCAAAACCACCCAAGAAATGACCAAAGGCTTAAAACTGCCCAATTTCCAGATTGTTGTTACTGAACAGTCGATCTTGTAAAATCGACCATAAATAGCTCACAACTCCAAATGAGGTGATTTTTGATTTTTCTGAAAGTAGACTCATTAAAATATATTTTAGAATTTTAAATTACTCAATTTGGACTTATATTCATCAAAATAAAGTTACAACAAAATCAAGTACAGAAGCTGATTTCCTGAAAATAGAATTCTGGCACAGCCGTAAGTCAAGACCTAAATGAGGGACTTAGACACCTTGGAAAATTACCAAATTTTACAGGGAGTAACCTCACATATGAAGGTAAAGCATACTAAATATTTAGAAAATTCTCTTCAGTAGATTGGAACCAGAATTTTCCCGAAATTCGCCTAAAAACTGGATTGAATCTGTGAAGTAATATGTTGGTCATCTTATTTCCAAATGCAACAAATCTATGAACATTGATTGTGCAAGCATGAGAAATAATAGTACACTTGGTCTAGAACTTAAATCAGCTTCCCGCAAGTTGAAAGCACAAACAATACAAGCAACGAAGACAAATACGAGAAACCCTAAGACTCAAAGGATGCAACTAAGCTTCCAAACTTTCAACCAAGCATACTATGATCAAGATGAACATTATAAATCTCATATGCAAGGTACTAAGATTCCAATGAGACCTAGTTAAGTGCTAACATGCTAAGACGAACACTCAACGCATTAACAACAAAGCATGCAACCCATGGAAGACAATCACTCTGCTATGATCATAACCAACTTAATGCAAGCAAAACGAGAAAGTCAAATACACGAAGGTTCGGGGTCTTACATAGCATGAGCATGTTCACCACATTTCCGAATAATCGATTCAGATAGGTTTAAGATAATCGAGGAGTAGGCAGATTCATCCATTTCAATCATGACATCTTCCGAAGTGTCTTTAGCATATTTTAAAGTTATGGCTTAGAAAAACTTTTCTTTAATTAAAATACTTTTCATCTTCTTTTGCCACATAGAAAAATCAATTTTCCCATTGAAAGGTTCCAAACTATAATTAGATGAAGATCTCATTTAGAGAAACAACACAAAACCAACCAATCAAACCAACTCAGAATTTATAAGAAATTAAGAATTTTTTTTAATCACCAAAAAATTCAAGCAAGCAAATTCCAACCAAACAATAGCAGTTTAAATAGAGAAACAATCAAGCAAATAAATTACGAGACAAAAAAATTAAGATTAAACACAAAAAAATAACGTAATTATTTCGAGATGAAAGAAGCTCACCAAATAAACTTTTAGAGTTACCAATTTTTGGATCGAAGGAGGCTCTACCGTTTCACGGTACGAAACGCGGGCTCTGATACCACTGTTGTGATTTTATATCACACTGCCCAGAATGAACCCGTACAAAAACGGAGCTTTTGAATAAGACAAAAATTACAACCTCCTAACAACTAGCTTATTAATACAAATAGCTAATTAATAAATATCACCGGTAAATCTTTTAGACCAATAAGCCTTTGTTCTTGCAAAACAAATATTAGTCTAGATAAATTAAGAGTAACCGAACGGATGGAAGAAAGGACACGAAGAGTTTTGTTATAACGCCGTTACCCAAGCACGACTCGCCTTCATTGACCACGAAGGTCTAGGATACAAACTCTTCGGCTCAGACACCTTTCACCGACCCAAGTCCACTAGTGAGCCCACTGTAATACCAGCAAGTATTAACCAAGGAGAAAAGCCCCCAAAACTCAGTCCGACCAACACACTCTGGCAACACCCACGAAAGAGACAACCGGAGAATACCACTCACTCATACAGAGAGAGCGAGAGAGAGAGAGAGAGAGAATCACGCCTTCACAGAGAAGAATAAGAAAGATGGGGGCTGTAGCCTTTTTCCTCAAAGAAAATTGCTCACTGCTTTTTTTTTTACTCTCACACAAAGGCTGTCGAATGAGGGAGTATTTATACCAAAGGAATAGTCAATTAGGGAGTAAATCAAAGGAGGATAAAAGGAATGAGCAAACCTGCTCCCCAAGTCACCAAGGAAGGGGCTGGGCGGATAGGTCATTGGGCTTGGCTGTAGAAGGCTGCCACAAATAAAGGGCCTCCAATTCTAACAAGTGTGAAGCTGACAATTGAAGGTCTTACTCAGGCCATAACTCAGGTGTATTACGTGTCAGAGTTAAAGAGCAATCTTCTCAGTGTTGGGCAATTGCAAGAAATTGGTGTATTATTATGCAAACCAAGATGGCAGCAAATAGAATGTTTGCATTACAAGTGTACCTCTTCTCCAGTGAACCAACCTGCCATAATATAACTTGCAATGAAGAATCTCATCTTTGGCATTGCCGGTACGAACATCTCATCTTCAAAAGGTTGAAGACTCTTTATTACGACAAAATGGTGAAAGGATTGCCTCCTGAAAACCTCCTCCAAAGTATGTGAAGATTGTCTAGTAGGAAAGAAAAATAGAACAACATTCCCGAAGGAAAGTGAATGGAGGGCAGAACGAAAACTTCAGTTAGTTCATGCTGATATATGTAACCACATCACCCCTCAGTCAAACAGCAAAAAGAGGTATTTAATCACCTTCATTGTTGACTTTAGTAGAAAAACTTGGTTATCCTTTTTATCTGAAAAATTTAAGGCATTATCTGCACTTAAAAAATTAAGAGTAAAGTAGAAAGGGAAGCAGGGGAATTAATAGGATGTTTGAGTGTCAAAAAGTTTAATAACGGAGTAGAGAAAGAAGCAGGAGAATTAATAGGTTGTTTAAGAACTGATCGTGGGGGGGGGGGATTCGACTCCATTGAGTTTAATGAATTTTGCAGCTTGAATGGAATAAAGAAACAATTGACTGCTCCATACACTCCACAGCAGAATGGAGTTGCATAGCGAAAGAACCAGACCATCATGAATAGTGTGAGAAGTAAGTTGTCAGAGAAAAATGTTCCAAAAGAGTTTTGGCCAGAAGCAACGAAATGGGCAGTTCATGTGTTGAATCGAAGTCCCACCAATTCCGTAAATGGAAAGACACCAGAGGAAGCCTGGTCTAGAAGTAAGCCGTCAGTTGATTATTTTAAATTTTTGGTTGCATTTATTATGTACATATTCCAGATAAGAATAGAACAAAGCTTGATGACAAAAGCTTGAAATCCGTGCATTTGGGAGTAAGTGAAGGTACTAAGGGGTATGGATTTTACAATCAGTTTCAAAGAAGGTGATTGTGAGTAGAGATGTTGTGTTCGTTGAAAACGAAGGTTGGGATTTGAATTAGACTAAGGCAACCAGTAAGGTGCTTATTTGGGGAGAAGATGATGTCGATGAAGATGAAAAAACTGAAGAAGATGGTTGCAGGACTGATCAGAATAATTGTAAGTCATGTTGGCAACTGACAAGGCTAGAGGGGGTGAATAGCCTTTTAAAAACTTTGAGGGTGTCTTTTTAAAACTTTAATAATTGCAGCGGAATTTGTAATCTTGTCAGTCAGTTGATACTAGGTCAGCTAGCTGATGTTTTCAAGAAGCTGAAGTTAGTGAAGATTGGTCAGCTGGCTGACACAATTGTTTTCAAAAATTAACTTTTATGATATATCACTGAATATAAAGAAAAGAACTGAAGAAAAATTTATCAAAACAATTAAGTAAACAATTTATGTAAGTAATTGGCTGACACTTAAGTAGATCAAGACTTTTTAAGTGTTAGATCAGTTTGTAAGAGCTGATGAAATAACAGACATAGAAATTGAAGTGGTTCATAGTAAAACTGCTACGTCCACTACCAAGTTGGTCAAACTTGGATTTTTGAAGTGCACTAATTTTATTAAAAATCTAAGTGATCTCTAATGGATCAGTGTACAACAAAAGACCAGTGTTTATGGAGAATGATTGAAAAACAATCAAACTCGTGAGACAAACTGACTGATTTCTAAAGAGCATGAGATGAATCACTCAGTGTTTGTCCAAACTATAACTAGAAAGAAATTTTCAAAGAAGAGTATCTAGCTAAAGTTTTCAAGAAGACTAAGACAGAGAGAATTTCTTTAAGAGTAGAATGCTTCAGACTTCTATATATGTCTTCAAGCGATTCCTGAGGGTATATATATAGATGAATTTGATGAGCAGCCCATTAGGAACACATTTGAATTTGAAATGTTTTAAGTTATCCATACGTATCTTCTCATAAGATCGCAGGGATCTTGTTAGACAGATAACATACAGAATATCTATCAAAACACAAAATAAGAAAGTGTCAGTACAAGAGAATGTTCAAGTAAATAAGGTAAAGAAGCTGACACTTTAAAACTGTGGTCAGCCGATAGAAGTGACTAACAAAGAGATATCCCACAAGCTGACCAACAAGAAATAACATTAAGAAATGACTGACAACAAGTGAAATGATTTTAATCAAATCTATTTTAAGGCAAGATTCAACAATCTCCTCCTATTTTCTTAAAACCATTCACTTGAAAGCAAAGAGCAATTAAAGAACTTATAATCCTGCAAAATAGATTTTAGCGTACCAAGCAGATAACATATGAAATAAAGTAGCAGGAAATTAAAACCATGAGGAAAGTAATTGTCTACTACAAGTAAAACGATTGTCTAAGAGGTTCAAGAGTTTAAGAGAATGTTTAGTTCATTCAGAGTTCAGTGTTCATTCAGCTGTTGATGTGGATCCTTCAGTGGGCTTTCCAGCTTGAGCAGCAACTGATGGACCAACATCAACTTCAGGTGCCTTTTCAGCATCTGCTTCCTTTTCAGCATCATCATCTTCTTTTTCAGCTTCAGCTTCCTTTTCAGCTTCAGGTTCAGTTACTGACTGTGAAGGTTTATGACCAAGTCTTTGTCTGAGGATTTTGTTCTCAGCCAAGTATGAATCAACATGTGCTCTATGTTTCTTCTCCTCCTGAATGGTTTGAAGCATAGCAGCTTCAGCATTGAAGGTCCTGGTTGTCCATTCTCTTTGGTAAAGCAGAATAGATCTCCAATCATTCATATGAGCTTCATTCGGGGCACCAGTTGCAATAGCAGTCTGGACTTCACCCGAGATTATCTGTGTAAGATTGGGGAGAAGAAATGCAAACTGTTGCTGGAGAGTGGCAAGCTGATTAGTGTGGTGCTTGAAGGCTGCTTTCATCTTAAGGTGATGGACATAAAGCAAGTCCAATTTGGTTGAAACAGATAATGTATTAGATGGAGAAAGGCCAGTTGGTTCAGGAGCAGGTGGTGGAGAAGTTCCTGGGGCATCTGTAAACAACTAAAAGTTTTGAATGTCCTCATCTTCTGGGCCAGTAGGAAAGAAAGTAGCCATAGGATATGCAGGAATAGGAGATGTGGGTGCCGGGTCTGACTCAGGAATGATATCAGGGAAAATAGTTTTCTTCCCTGTAGGCTGTTGGAGAGCTTGAGAGATGATAGCTCGCTGTCTCTGTGCCTTTCTATAAGCCAACTGAGAAGGAGTGAGGAAAGATTCATCCATAGAGGTTGACTTTTAGGAGTCAGAAGAGGAGACAATGGATGATTCTTCAGCTGTATCCTCAGTTGAAGAGTGATCATGTAGAGATTCTAGAATAGTATGAGGTGGTGAGACAGACATAGGAACGACAGAGTGAAGGGATAGATCAGGTAGGATTAACAGAGGAGAGGCTTGGTTTGGGTGAGTAGGGAGATTTGTATCCAGAAAGGTAGAAGGTTCAGGAGAGGCAATCACAATGACTTCTGGAATCAAGGGAAGAACATCATCAGCTAGGGGTTCAGTTTGTGGAAGGGGAGAGACTGGTAAAGGAGTGGCTGATATTGGAGTGGCTGACATTGGAATGGCTGGTTCAGCAGTAGCTAACACATGGGTGATTAACACGGGAGTGGCTGATACATGAATTTGTGCAGGAATGGGAGCAGAGATTAGAGGAATAGAGGATGAGGCTGCAGCTATTGGTACAAAAATAGGTATTGGAATGGATTGGAGAGTAGTGGTAAAAGTGGGGAGAGGATCAGCCTGGGAAGAAACAGGTAAGATAGTTAAAGAAACAGCAAAAGGAACATTTGAGGGTACTGCAAGAGGGGTTGAAGGTATTGGCTCAGAGATTAGAGGAGCAGGATCACTGGTGAATGCATCAGGAAATGCTGTGGACTGAGAAACTCCTCCTTGAATGGAGGTCATCTGTCTGTGGAGTTCAATGTAGGCTTGGTTGGCAATATTGACTGCATCTTACACATATTTGTTTGTTGCTCTCTGGATTCTGGCCAGTTTGGCTTGGTCCACTGATGGTTGTTCCCAGTCTTGATGTAACATATCATCTTCTGGCAGAGCAGGTCTTCCTACCAGATAGGGATCATTATGGGGCAATGTAGGTAGTTCATGGACTTTGCTGTAAATGGTCCAGACTAGAAAAATGAGTTCATCCTGAACAAATCGATCATTTGACAGGTAGAACCTATTCCATAGCAAAGGGAGAGGGTCAAAATACTTGCCATAATTGACCACCAGATCTTCTTGGGACAAGTTAGGGGTATCAGGATACAAAACATTTGGTCTCCTCTTCAAATTATGGTCAATGTATTTGATTGGATTGACTGGTGGTTTTTCATTTTTCTTCTCTTCATGGAAAGGGAGAATAAATTGCGCAAAATATGGAAGACGGTCAGTGGGAAATACCCAATTTTGGAGGGATGGGAACAGGATTGACTTGATAGTATGAGTGTCTTGGATGGAAGGTAGGATTCCTAATAGGAGGGGAAATTTTTATTGGAGCAGTGTTTGGGGATCTAGGATTTGAGGCAGGAGAAGCTGGTGAAGGATCAGTGACCGGAATGTCTGGGTTTGGAGAGAAAGGAACGAAATTACCTGGGTTGAGATCTGGGTTTCTTCTTTGTCTTTTGGGAGCAAGTTTAGCAGCTAAAGTCAATCGTCTTCTTCTTGTTCGTCTGGGTTCAGGAATTTGAGAGATGTCAGCTGCTTGCACATTAGCTTACTGACCAATGTCAGCTGGTTGACCACCTTCAGTTTGGTGATCAGCTTCAACTTGCTGAGCAATGTCAGCTAACTGACCAATTCCTACTGACTGACCCATTCCGGGCTGACCATCAGCTGGCTGACTAATTTCAGCTTGCTGACCAACTGCTGGCTAAACATCTGTTAGCTGACCTCTTTCAGCTTGCTGACTAATTGCTGGCTGACTGATAGATGTAGCAGTGAGAGCTAGGGTCTTTGTCCTTCGAGGTCTTCTGCCTGTTTGTGCTGTGGAGATTTCCTGTCCAAAGCGGCTTGATATATTAGCTCGCTTGATGTCAGTAGCCAGATACTTCTTGATTCTTACAGGCTCCAAATCTCCAATGGTAAGAAGGCGATGTTGAAGAGCTGGAAGAGACCTAAGAAATTGGTTGATGATAAGATGATGGGTAAGCCTAGGATTGCCAGTAGCCATATTTTCCTTGTATTTTGCAATGTTGGTCTTCACACACTCCGCGAGCACAGCTCCCCAGTTGATTTCAATGTTCTCCACAATAGCCTCCATGAGAAATAGCTGAGCCTCAGTAATCTTGTCATGTCCACCAGATTTGATAAGAAGAGACTTGTCAAGTACTGTTGCAAGGGCATAGTGGAGAGGAGCAAATCTGTTCTTGTGCCTATCAAAGGCAAGCTCTACTGGTACTTCGCCTCTCATGGAAATCCACCCTGCTTGTTGGGTTTCTTCTGGGATGGTGTAGATGGTTGAACCATCATCTGACAAGTCAGGAAATGCAGCTGTAATAGTTTCTGAGTCAAAAACGATGGGAACTCCTCTGATTTATCCGATAAGGGAGAAGGGATCAGCTGGGTTTTCTTCCATTGACATGAAGAATTCTTCAGTCAGCTGGCAACTATACATTCGTATGTTGAAGGACAGAAGATGAGTCAACCCAGAACCTGTTAGGAGATGCAGAAGTTCAACTCCTAGGGGTTCGGAGTTGAGAGATACTACGTCCAGTAGGCAACCTAACATTGTATTTGTGGCCATTTCCTGAAATAAACACAATGATGTGAGTAGAAATAGAGAGAGAAAACAAAAAGAGAAAGTGGAAGAGAGAGAATGGGTACCATAAAAGCTAGGGTTAGGGTTTAAAAAAATAAGAGTTTGAAAAAGAAGAAGAAGAGTGAAGTGAAGAAGTAGTTTGCAAAACGATGAGTATATATATAAGAGAGGATTTATAAGTACGGATGCTTATAAAAAGGTGAGTGAGTGGGTTTTAAAAGGGAAGATATGGAGTGTAGTGAAAAGTACATAGAATATTGGTTTTTGTGATAAAAGAATGATTTATGACAGAAGATTATTATCACAATGATGAGTCGTTTTTGTGTATACACGTCACTTCAACCGCCAATGTTGGTGGGATAGTGGAAAGGTCATTTTTGGCTTCTCAAGGAAACTTCGCGAGTTCCAAGGAGAAATAAAAAGGTGGGAAATAAATAAAGGAATTTATAATTATTTTTAATTTAATATGAATCTTAGCTGAGATACGATCAACTTTGATTAAGGATAAGAAGCTACCTGAACAATGACTATAATGTCAGTCACTGTGTTGTCAGCTGATAAAATTTTGTTAATGGTGAGATGTCAGCTGTTGGCTGAATTATGTCAGAGATATGAGTTAAAGGTTGTCAGCTAATGGCTGACCATATCTGTCAATTTTGCAATGTCAGCTATTGATTTGAGGAATATCAGCAGAAGGTTAAAAAATGTCAGCTGAATGATGTCAGCTGATATAATTTGTCAGCTAGATGAGTGTCAGCTGACAAATGAAAGGCACTGCTGATTTCTTTTTACAGCTGATCTAATTACCTGCAAAGATTAAGAATACAAAGTATTTTTCTATGACATTATAAGCATTCCCAATTCTCCTCTTAGAAACTCAAATCTATCAGATTTTAGAGCTTTTGTAAATATGTCAGCTAATTGAAATTCTGTAGGAATATATTCTAGTTGAACATTACCTTTCTCAACATGATCTTTTAAGAAGTGATATCTTATGTCTATATGTTTGGTTTTAGAATGCATAACATGATTCTTAGAAACAGAAATAGCAGAAGTATTGTCACAATAAATGGGACATGTTCCCATTTGCATCTTATAGTCCAATAGCTGTTGTTTCATCCAGAGAATTTGTGAACAACAACTACCAGCAGCAATGTATTCAGCTTCTGTAGTTGAGGTGGAGACTAATGTCTGCTTTTTGCATGCCCATGATATCAGTCTGTTACCAAGAAACTAACATGTTCCACTGGTGCTTTTTATGTTAACTCTACAAGCTGCAAGGTCAGCATCTGAATATCCAATTAAGTTAAAAGATGAATCTCTAGGATACCAAATACCAAATTTTTCAGTGTCAATCAGGTATCTAATAATTCTTTTTGCAGCAATCATATGAGATTCCTTTGGATTAGCTTGAAAACGTACACATATACACACAGCAAACATAATGTCTGGTCTACTAGCAGTTAAATAAAAGAGAGATCTAACTATACCTATGTACTCAATTGTATTAACTGGTTTACCTTTTTCATCTGTGACCAAGTGACATTCCACTCCCATTGGAGTGCTTGCTGAATTTGCTTCCTGCAAGTTATACTTCTTTATCAGCTCTCTTGTGTATTTTGATTGATGGATAAAGATTCCTTCCTCAGTTTGCTTAATTTGCAAACCTAGGAAGTAAGTGAGTTCTCCCATCATGCTCATTTCAAATTTTCCTTTCATAAGATTCTCAAATCTTTTACACAAAACTACATTAGTAGAGCCAAAAATAATATCATCAACATAAATTTGAACTAGTAAGATGTTACCTTTGTGCTTCAAGGAGAAAAGGGTAGTATCGATTTTACCTCTTTGAAACCATTTATCCATGAGGAATTTTGATAGAGTTTCATACCATGCTCTTGGAGCTTGTTTGAGACCATAAAGTGTCTTTCTTAGCTTGTATACATGATCCTTCTTCTTGATATCAAGAAATCCCGGAGGTTGTTCAACAAAGACTTGTTCTTGTAGGACACCATTCAGAAATGCATTTTTTACATCCATTTGATAGACCTTGAAATCCTTGAAAGTAGGCAAGACATAATCTAATAGCTTCCAGTCTGGCAACAGGAGCAAATGTTTGATCATAGTCAATA
Source organism: Codonopsis lanceolata (assembly GCA_013146195.2). NCBI lineage: Eukaryota > Viridiplantae > Streptophyta > Magnoliopsida > Asterales > Campanulaceae > Codonopsis > Codonopsis lanceolata. The sequence goes on along the minus strand of CM028384.1, from coordinate 10,913,885 downwards.
CCCTCCTCCTGTGTATAGCCTTGGGCTACTAATCTTGCTTTGTTCCTAGTGACATTTCCATCTTCATCCAACTTGTTCCTTTTTTTTTTTTTTGATAAAACAGGGACGACACCCTGCAGGATTTTATAGAAAAAAGGAAAGAACAAACTTGAGGGGGACAACCAGCCTTGCCCCTTATAGATGGGAGGACAAAGGAGCCTAACCTCGAGAAACAAATTACATATCTAAGAAACGAAAGAGTGTTTATTGATAAAAACGAAAGACAACAATTAACTACGACCAGGCCGAAAATAGTAGAAACCATAGTTATCCATAGCAAGTAAATGTTTGATCTCTCTAGGAATTGTCACCAAAGCCGAGAAAATTCTGCACACTTTATGATGATGAGCAATACTCGTCAAACGATCCGCCACCCGATTTTGCTCCCTGGACACATGTGATATTCTATAATGGCTAGACAAAATACAACATTGTCGAAGCTCATAAACATATTGCCAAGGGGCGTGATGCTTTTCCATAAGAACATTCACAACCACAAGAGAATCAGTCTCAACGTCAACATTACCCAAGCCCAAGGAATGACACAACTTCAGACCATCACGAAGGGCGCAAATTTCAGCCTTCATATTGGTTCCACTGTTATAATGATTACAGAAAGCCCTAATAAAAGCACCTTGTGCATCACGAATGACCCCACCACCCGTACAAATACCACCCCTAGACGATCCATCTATATTGAGCTTAAAACGACCAAAAGCTGGAGGGATCCATTTTAACTATCTACCTTGTTGAACACAGGGACGCTGTACATGTATAAAAATAGACTGCATAGACATGTCATCACAAAGACTGCTCGAAGCCTTCGGCTTATATATAAGAGTGTGGGTCCCAATGAGCACAATAATAAGCTAGAAGGGGGGGGTTGAATAGCTTATTAACACTTTAAAACTTTTAAGTAAGTTCCTTGAAAGTTACTTGAGTTTTATGAAGAGTTTCAAGTAGCGGAAGACCTTCAAGAAAATTGTTCCAGGTCTGCCGATAAGGACTACCGGTAGACCTTTTACAGATTACTTAAGTTCTGCTGAAATGGATATAATGAACAAGGAAACTATGCAGTTCAAGTAATAGACAAACGAAGGAAATAACACAAGTATTTTGAGATGGTTCACACGTAAATAGTGCTACGTCCACCACCAAGGCAGTCAACCTTGGATTTAAATTGTGCACTATGTTTTCCACTTAGATCAATTACAAAGAATATCCCTAATGGATCGTGTACAAAATATTGACTTGTGTTTGGGTCTATGGAATTAAATATCTGTAAATACAAGATATTTAATTAGATGTGAATATAGTTAATGGAAGTAAACAACAAGAAGAATAAAACAATAAATGTTGAAGAAGCGACTTCTTGTTGTTGACAAGGACTTCTAGATCTGTTGAGGATCTATTGAATGCCTTGGTGAAAGACTTGGAGTTGTTTAAATTCGAGCAATTCTTTAAGTGTTCGATTGATTAAATGCGGTTGTGCATTGTTCCATCTTCAATGGCGTATTTAAAGCGAGTGCACTTCAAAAGAATCCGTTGGAGAGGGCGAAGGCTTCAAGCTCTATTCATAAATGCATTAAATGCATGGGGGGTCATCGATCAAGGAATTTCGTCTTCACGAGATATCCGCAGCAGATAATCATTTCGAGATCTTCAAAAAGGTGGGCGATTTGGTGTCGATCGAGAGATGAAGCGAAAGTAGGGGCCGATGCAGCTCTTGCTTTCATTCGGGGACGAAAAGCATTCTGCTTTTCGGAAAGTTGCTTTTCGGCGGCTTGACATGTCAGAGAATGACTTGGATTAATTCAAATAATATATAGAAATAAGTTTGAATTAATCCAGCTAGCTTTATGCTGAAGAGGACACGTAGAAGCAGATCAGCTGGACACGAGGTCTACCGATCTTAAGCGTTGAGCAGGTCTTCCGGTGAAGCTGAGAAAGGGTCTTCCGTGAACACGAAAAGAGTCCTACAAAAACTATACAAGGCAAAGTTCTATACACAGTTGCCACGCTAATCGATACGCAGCCCGATTAGCCACTGAAGTATAAAACTAATGTAATGTACTGATCAGATATAAATTTAACATAAGAATCAACAAAGAGCCATATCACGAAGATGACCCATAACGCGCATGAAAATACTATCCACCTTCATAGAAATGCCCTCGAAAATAGCTGAACATCTGGCTCTCCAGATCTCCCAGCAAGTGAAAATGAAAGTCCCCGAGACGACAAGCATAGATTTGCCAACGAAATGAGCCCCTAGACCAGATTGCGAAGAGCTGCTGTAAGCTAGATGCGGCACTGCCCAGTTTGAATATAGAAGCAAATTTCGTCCACAAGGCCTGCGCAACTTCAGAATGAACGAAAAGATGCTGTACAGATTCTTGGCGGGGGAAATGACGACAGCACACACATTTAGAAACCACAGGAACATTCCTTGAATGAAGATTCATGTCAACCAGGATGGCATTATGAAATAGCTTCCATACAAAGTAGCTCATTTTCAGAGGGAGCCATGGCTGCCAGATCTTCTTAGCCCAGCAAGCTAAAGGGTGTTTAAGACGAAACTGATTCCAGAAAGCGGTCGTATTAAAATCTCCCGAGCTAGAGAGGGTACGGACCAATTTATCCGACAAACCTTCAACGCAAGTAACCTTTCGAATAGTTTCATGATGGGCAGTGTCAATTAAGGGGGCAAACTCCTCAAACATTTGTAAAGCATGACGAACAGACAACGAGCGATCCAAAGGAAGAGGGCCGCCTAATCGAACGCCACACCAATTAGAATCCCAAAAGGACATATTCCCTTGCCCAACAATCCAGCGACTACATTGCTGAACACGCCACATCTGCCCCATAATGGCCTTCCAGGGAAGATATGCAGCCCAAGTCACAGTGAAACCATTATCGCCCCCATACTTATCCCAACAAAAGCAAGCCCAAAGGCTATCACCCTTCAAAGCGCTCCATGCAAACTAAACACCCACTTTGTTCCAATAACTTGTTGATCTGAGGGTCTTGGAACAAGTTTCCATACTTGACATCTTTCAAACTGATTTAATTCTTATTGCATGGCCTTAATCCATTGAGGATCCTCCAATGCTTCATCAATCTTTTTGGGTTCAATGGAGGAGACAAAAGCATGTGAATCAAGAGTTTCATTTCTGGAACTGCTTCTTGTTCTTAGGCCAGCAAAGGGATCACCAGTGATGTTTGAAATTGGATGATGTTTAGCTTCTCCAACTAATTTCTTTGGGAAGGACTGGAATGGGTTCAGTTGGTAAGGGTGAAGAAAAAAGAATGTCAGCTGACTAAATAGTTTCAGAAGCAAGTATGTCAGCTGACTGGTCAGTTGTGACAAGATTTGGATTGTCAGCTAGTTGGAAGTTATCAGCCTGTTGAAGCTCATTCTGAAAATCTAAGGTTACAACTGGAGGAATGGAAGATGAAGGATTATTCTGAGTTGAACTACCATTGTTTCATGTCTCAAAAATCTCAAAATTGTCAGTAACATCAGGAGTCTTAGCAGACTCAAGTAAATTAAATTCATCAAAGGTAACATGCATAGATTCAACAATTGCTTCAGTTTTTCTATTATAAACTCTATAGGCTTTACTATGTTTGGCATAACCAACAAAAATATCTTCATCAGCTTTTTCATCAAATTTACCTCTAGGATCACTACCATTGTAGTTAATGAAGCATTTACACCCAAAAATTTTAAAGTAAGCAATGTTGGGTGTTCTTCCTCTCCATAATTCATAGGGAGTCTTTCCATGAAACTTGTTTATGAGAGATCAATTTTGAGTGAAACAGGCTGTGTTGACAACTTCTGCTCAATAGTACTTTGGCAGTTTTGCTTCAACTAGCATTGTTTTACCTGCTTCAAGTAGTATCATGTTCTTTCTCTCAGCTACACCATTTTGCTGAGGTGTTCTGACTGCTGAAAAATTATGATCAATGCCATGATCATCACAGTATGTATCCATGCCAAGGTTCTTGAATTTTGTACCATTATCAAATCTTACACTTATGATTTCACATTCTTTTTGAGTTTGAACATTTCTGAACAAGGAAGTGAGAATGCCATAAGTTTCATCCTTGGATTGCATCATCTCTACCCATGTGTACCTTGAGTAATCATCCACAACTACCAGAGAATATCTATTTCCTCCCAAGCTTGTAGTTGTAATGGGACCAAATAAATCCATATGAAGTAGTTCAAGAATTCTTTTGGTCGAAAGACATGGTTTAGGTTTGAAAGAAGCTTTTGTTATTTTTCTTAAAATGCATGCATCACATTTTTTATCAGAAGGAAAGTTTATAGATGGCAGACCTTTCACTAAGTCTCCTTTAGAGAGTTTTGAAAGATATTTAAAATTTAAATGTGAAAGTCTTTTATGCCAAAGCCATGAAGTTTTTGAAGAATTGTTTGCTACTAAACATATTTGAGTATTGTGATTTAAAGCAAGTAAATCAATAGCAAAAACATTTCTTTTTCTAGATCCAGTAAGTAAAACTTAATCTGTGATGTTGTTTTTGATAAAACAATGAGTAGAAGAAAAAGAGCAGTTCATACCTTTATCATAGAATTGTGAAATACTTAAAAGATTATGTTTCAAACCTTGTACCAAAGAAACATTTTCAATTTTGATGGATCCCTTGATAATGGATCCATAACCTATAGTCTTCCCTTTTGAATTGTCTCAAAAAATGACAGAAGGTCATTTGGCTGAAATAATGTCAGTAAGGAGTTCAGCTGACCCAGTCATGTGTCTTGAGCATCCACTTTCTAATATCCATATGTCAGTTGATTGATCATCTGCAATTAAGCATACCTGAAATATGAACATTTAAATCATGGTACCCTTTATACTTTTGGGTCCAAAGGGTTAGTTTTATTTGGTAGCCAAACTTGCCTAAAATTTGGCATTTTGACTTTGTCAGTAGGTTTAAATCTAAACAGACATTCATGAGACTGATGACCAAAGTAGAACAAATATTGCATTTGTGATAACCAGGCTTATCAGTCATTGAAGGTGAATTCTTTGATTTATTATGACTCAGTTTAGAAGTCTTAGCCGCAAAAAAATTGATTGGCTTGTACTTGTCAGTTGTCTTCTTCTGATTCCTTCTCTTTTGTCAGCTGGCTGACATTTGTCAGTTGGTGCATTAGCTGACAATTTTTTTGGCTTATAACCGGAAGACTGACAACTATCATTGTTTAGCTTATCTTTTTTGTTAATGGACTTCTTAAGCTGATTCATGCTTTTGGGATATTTGAAAGGTACACTGTTATAAGCTAATCTCTTATCCTTTTTGAGCAGAATCTTAGGTCCACCATTTGACTGTCTGATCTCACAGTTTCCATCATCTTTTGAATATCCAAGACCATGTTAATCTTCATGATTTTTCTGTTGACGGATGATGGTTTCAACAGCAGCTTTTGACTTTGAGAAAGTATCAACAACATTGGTCAGTCGAAGATTCCTTTCTACAAGGTCAGCAATCTGAGCATCTGATATTTTTGCTTGAATCTCATGTTTTTCATTGATGCTTTTAAGTTGCAGCAATTTTTTTTTGTTGTACTTTGTAAAGCTCATTGATCTTTTGAAGCTCACAATTTTCATCAGAAATTCTTTTGAAATCACCAAATAAAGAAACATGAATTCTTTTAAGTGTTTCAAACTTGGAATACATTTCTTGCATTTGTTCCAGTAAATCATCAACACTTGTGTCAGTAGCCTTCTCCTCCTGCCTTTTTGACATATTGCTTGTTTTGATGTCAGTGGTCCTTGGAGAGGTTGACTTTTTCTTTTCTGGCTGACTTAGGATTCCTTATCCATAAAAACTACTCCCTCCGTCCCTAATTAATTGTCCTGCTTGACCCGGCGCACAGTTTAAGAAAAAGTAATTGACTTGATTATTTATATTGGTTTAATGTGTAGTTTCCTTTAATGTCCATGTATATGTGGCTCATAATTAAAGTAGAGTGAAAAAGTAAGGGTAAAGTGGTAAAAGTGATGTTCTAAAAAGGTAAGTTTCAAAGTGGACAATTATTTTGGGACGGACGAAAAAGGAAAGGAGGACGATAATTTAGGGACGGAGGGAGTATTTCCTATTTTCTTAACCACAAACTGATAAGGTTTTATGACCTTTGTCAGCTTTGGGTTTTTGATAGGTGAGCTTGGTAGCTCATTTTCAGACTCATTTGAATATTTTGGACTTGGAAAATCATTTTCTGAATCATACATAGCTGATTCTGTAACAAGACACAGATTTGCTTCTTGTACAAACTTAGCTGATTCATCTTCAGAATCTGTCTCAATCCATGTTGCAAAATTTTGATCTTCACCAACCAAACCCTTTTGTTTTTCAAAATTTCTAAGAGCTCTTTTGTAATATTCATTTTTCGTAAAAGGACAATTTTAGGCAAAATGACCTGATTTTCTACAATTGAAACACAAAAACTTTTCTTTCTCATCTTTGTCTTCATTTCCTTTGAAGTAAGGCTTTTGAAAGTTTAAGAAAAAGGTCTTTGGGAGCTTGAGGAAGGTTTTTGAAAATTTGAGGAAGATTTTTGAAAACTTGCAAAAGGTTTTTGGAAGTTCTTTTTAAAAAATTTAAACTTTCTAAATTGTCTAGCAAATGCAGCAAATTCATCTTCGTCAAAGTCATCATCTGACAGAGATGTAGAAGTTTTAGGTGTCTCTTCTTCAACTTGCAAAGAGATACCTTTAAAGTTTTTCTCAATTTCTTGAGCTTTGAGAACCTCCTTTTCATAAATCTTTAGACTTGCAACAAGACTACGTATATGAGTTTTGTTCAAATCTCTTGATTCATTTATGGCTGTGACCTTAACATGCCATCTACTTCCCAAGCTACTAACAAAAAGTATATTCAAATCTTTCATGCTATAAACTTTGCCAAGAAAAGAGCATCTATTACTTACCTCGAGAAATCTATCGTAAGCATTCTTCAATGATTCTTTTGGGTTCTTTTTGAAGGCATCAAACTCTTGTATACAGTCATAGTGTTTGTTATCCTTGGTGTTTTGGTCTCCTTCGACGTATTCAACGAGAGCATCCCAAATTTGTTTGGCAGTAACACAGTCATAAGTTTGTTTGTAGTTTTCATCAGGATCAGCACTTGATAGAATGTATACAGCTCTAGCATCCAGTCCGTCAGTAATTTTATCTTCTTTAGTACATTCTGGTTGAGGCTTGAGGACATATTCTTCAATATCAGGGGCTAGAGGATTTATGGTATCATCATCTGCAGTAGAAGATTTACCAACTTTAGTATTGATTTTCATTGGTTGCATAGGACCACCTCTTACACATTCCATTAATTGTTTATCTATATTGTTCATATACCTTGTAATTCTTTCTTTCCAAATATCAAAGTGATCTTTATCAAAAATGGGTACTTGAGTAACATTGTTTGATTGAAAAGCTTTTATGGTTGCCATGATCGAGCTTTCAAGTTGTTAGACTTGGAAAATTAATTTTTCAAAAAGTACTGCTCTGATACCAATTGTAAGTCCCGTTGGCAACTGACAAGGCTAGAGGGGAGGTGAATAGTCTTTTAAAAACTTTGAGGGTGTCTTTTTAAAACTTTAATAATTGCAGTAGAATTTGTAATCTTGTCAGTCAGTTGATACTAGGTCAGCTGGCTGATGTTTTCAAGAAGCTGAAGTTAGTGAAGATTGGTCAGCTGGCTGACACAATTATTTTCAAAAATTAACTTTTATGATAGATCACTAAATATAAAGAAAAAAACTGAAGAACAATTTATCAAAACAATAAAGTAAACAATTTATGTAAGTAATTGGCTGACACTTAAGTAGATCAAGACTTTTTAAGTGTTAGATCAGTTTGTAAGAGCTGATGAAATAACAGACAGAGAAATTGAAGTGGTTCACAGTAAAACTGCTACGTCCACTACCAAGTTGGTCAAACTTGGATTTTTGAAGTGCACTAATTTTATTAAAAATCTAAGTGATCTCTAATGGATCAGTGTACAAAAAAAAGACCAGTGTTTATGGAGAATGATTGAAAAACAATCAAACTCGTGAGACAAACTGACTGATTTCTAAAGAGCATGAGATGAATCACTCAGTGTTTGTCCAAACTATAACTAGAAAGAAATTTTCAAAGAAGAGTATCTAGCTAAAGTTTTCAAGAAGACTGAGACAGAGAGAATTTCTTTAAGAGTAGAATGCTTTAGACTTCTATATATGTCTTCAAGTGATTCCTGAGGGTATATATATAGATGAATTTGATGAGCAGCCCGTTAGGAACACATTTGAATTTAAAATGTGTTAAGCTATTCATACGTATCTTCTCACAAGATCGCAGGGATCTTGTTAGACATATAACATACAGAATATCTATCAAAACACAAACTAAGAAAGTGTCAGTACAAGAGAATGGTCAAGTAAATAAGGTAAAGAAGCTAACACTTTAAAACTGTGGTCGGACGATAGAAGTGACTGACAAAGAGATATCCCACAAGTTGACCAACAAGAAATAACATTAAGAAATGACTGACAACAAGTGAAATTATTTTAAGCAAATCTATTTTAAGGCAAGATTTAACAATAATGATGATGATGTACTTGAAGGGAGGAATGAAAATGAACAGGGTGAAACTAGGAGAAAAAGAAGGCCACCTTTATGGCTTATTGATTATGTGTCTGGGAAGGGCCTTTTGGAAGAAGAAGACATAAGCAACCTGACTTTGTTCACTGAAACTAGAGATCCAAGCATGTTCGAAGAAGCTACAAGCAATCCTAAGTGGAAGAAGCTATGGACAATGAGATACATGCCATTGAAAAGAACAAAATTAGCAACTTTACCAGCCAGAGCAAGAGCCATAGGAGTAAAATGGATATTCAAAACAAAATTGAATGAGAAAGAGGAAATAGAAAAGCACAAAGCCAGACTTTTCGCCAAAGGTTACTCACAGAAGCATGGCATTGATTACAAGGTTGCTCATGTTGCTTGTTGGGATACAATTCGTATTATTCTTGCACTAGCTGCTCATAATAACTGGTATGTATTTCAATTAGATGTCAAAAGTGCATTCTTACATGGAAAATTGAATGAGGATGTTTATCTCGAACAACCTCAGGGGTATGTGAAGTGTGGGGAAGAAAAAAAAGGTTCTGAAATTAAAGAAAACCTTATATGGGTTGAAACAAGCCCCACGGGCATGGTACAATAGGATTGAGGCTTATTTCTCGAAGGAAGGGCTTGTGAGATGTCCAAGTGAGCACACTGTATTCACAAAATGCAAAGAAAATGGGAAGTTGTTGATTGTAAGCATATATGTGGATGACATGTTTACGGGAAATGATGCACAAATGTGTGAGGAATTCAAATCATCAATGTATTGTAAATTTGATATGTCAGACTTGGGTAAAATGAGGTATTTCTTAGGGGTGGAGGTTGTGCAGAATGAAGATGGAATTTATATTGGACAAAGAAAGTATGCACATGAGGTTTTGAAAAGGTTTGGTATGTTGGATAGTAATGCTGTGAAAATTCTCATTGTGCCAGGATGCAAGCTCGTGAAGGATGAAGGAGGTTCAAAAGTCAATAGCACCCAATACAAGTAAATAATTGGGAGCCTGATGTATTTAATTGTGTTAGGCCTGATTTAATGTTTGTTGTTAGCTTGGCAAGTAGATACATGGAGAAACCAACTGAGTTACATATGCAAACTGTGAAGAGAGTTTTGAGGTACATTAAAGGTACATTAGACTTGGGAGTGTTCTACAAGAAGGGAGGAGATGGAACCAAGTTGTTTCTATGCCGGTGATAATGATGATCGTAAGAGCTCATCCGGATATGTATTCCTTATTAGTTCAGGAGCAGTAGCTTGGAGCTCCAAGAAACAACCGGTGGTCCATCTTTCTACCATTGAAGCTTCGTGCGCATGTCAAGCAATATGGATGCAGAGTGTGCTTACATGCCTTGGCTGGAATGGAAGTGAGTATACTGTGACGATTCGTCTACAATCAATTATCAAGTACCATTTTCTTCGTAATCTTTCAAATGATGGTATTTTTGAATTAAAGTGCTGCTCTTCGCAAGATCAAGTAGCTGATATCATGACGAAACCATTAAAGCTCGAAGCATTTGAAAAGTTGAGGAGGTTACTGGGGGTGAAGACTGTACCACTAAGGTAAACTGGTTGCTTATGCAACATAGTTTAAAGGAGGAATTGATAGAAAGCTGACTTGGTGCTCCAATTGTGTCTTTTAATATTCAAAATAGTGTGTTTTACTAGCTTAGTTCCTAACATGTTCATGATTAACACCATTTTTGCATTAGAAAGGGATAACTAAAATTAGGGTTATGGTTAGAGAATTTGGAGTGTTTATTCTATTTATATTTTCAATTTTTTAAATGCTTAATAAATTAAGCTTATACCGAAGTTATCTAGCATAATTAAAAAAAATTTAAGATCATAAGGAAAAAGTTTGTTTATCAAACTTTCAGAAATTTGGGTATTTGGTTATTGAAATAAATAATTATGTGAAGTTCTAAAACCTTTTGACTATATATATAAAGGGTAATGCTTGGGTCACTCTCATTTTGCATCAAAATATAAGTACTCTATGACGTGGCACACTCTCCACCCCAACCAATGAGAGAGTGTCACGTCATAGAGTACTCATATTTTGGTGCAAAATGAGAATGGCTCTAGCATTGCCTATATAAAATCAGGGTAGTCTATATAGGGAAAAATACAGCTAAAACTTTCTTTCCCAAAATAGAAATTCAAAACAATTAATGAATTATTTACTTAAATAATTCAAAAACTTCTTAGAACTTCCACCATCAATTATCTTAATTAGCAAAGTTTTTCAATTCTCGATCGTGTCAAAAGGAAATGAATCAATACATTGTAAATGATGATTAATGAAAATGGATTAGTTCACGACATGAACCTATCCAATATTGAAATATTATACTAAAAAAATCAAGTAAATCAAGAAATACCCAAAATTTGAGATATAAAAAAATCATTGACAAATTCAGAATAGTAAGGAATAAAAATCATCAGAAAAAATTATCTTTCGAAAATACTAAATGTTTAAACCAGTTCGAAGATTTATCTAAAAGTAAATAATAAAAATCATCTATAAAAAATATTAACAAATTCACAGTAGATCTGAATGTCAAAAATGATTTTTATACGAAATAATTAAACAAAATGTTTTTATGTGATTTCATTAGATCCAAATTAAAAATCATCCAAAAATATAATCAATATCTTTCCCTCATAATAAAGCTGGATATTAGAGAAAGAGAGATGGATCGAGCGATATATGGAACGAGAGGACGAGAGCTTACTGTGGTATGGACGGTGAGTGTAAGAGAGATCGATAGTAAGAATAAAAGATATTTCCTGAATGTGGTGGAGAATAAGGGAGATTGTCAATGGGGTTTCCTATTTTCCTCCTTTTCTTTCTTTTTTTTTTTTGTGTAGTTAACGAGAGATTATTGAGATACCACGGTAACTTTTCGATTTTTTCATAATGTTATTATTTTGACTGCCCTAAACGTCATACCAAAATCCTTAAACGTAACACCATTTAATACACAAAATGACCTAATATCCCTTTTAACATTTAATAGATACTTACTTGTGGTTAGGGGTGAGCAAACTCGCCCATCAGCCCATAAGGCCCGCAATGCCCATGCCCATAATGCCCATGCCCGTAAAGTGTCTATCAGTTCTGGGCTTTAAAGTGAGGGATGCCCATGGGCTCGGGCAAGATTGGGCTCTTATTTTTTTAATGCCCGTTGTGCCCGGCCCGGCCCATCTACTTACAATACTTATTTTTTTAATAATTATATATAATATATAAATATAATACCACTACTTGTGTCTACTTTACTTAACTTAACTATTTACTTAAAGAAATAAAAAAGTTAAAAACTTTAGTTCACTTCACATTACTTCATTAGTTCATTAGTTAAAAAGTTTAAAATCCTACTACTTTAATATAATATATATATATATATATATATATATATATATATATATATATATATATATATAGTAGACAAAGTGACACTAGCATTCACTAGTTCACTAATCACTTCGTCTGATAAGTACTTCGGTGTACAATGTTATTGTTCATCAATTCTTTAGTTCTTTCCTTTTCTCCAAACCTCCAAGGGAAGACGGCACATGGTTTGATAGGTATAAAAATATCAAAACATATAATTTCAATCCATAAGCCCATCAAAGCCCGTGCCCATGTAATGCCCGTCAAAGCCCATGAAAGCCCATCAATTTTATGCCCGCATGAAGCCCACTATACTGGGCATTGAAAACTGAAGCCCATGGCTATATGGGCGCATACTGGGCTATGCCAAAGCCCGTGTATTTAGAGCCCATGCACACCCCTACTTGTGGTACACATTTGCGGATGTTTTAGGGCGTAGTGGATGTTTTATAAAAACATCTGCAAGTGTGTATTTGCAGCGGATATTTTGACTAAAATCGAAAGAAAAAAAACAACGATTTTTTGTTCGCAATTGAAAAGAAAAAATAAACTGAATCAAATTTAATTCAATTAACATTTGATATCATGCCTTATGAAAACCGAATCAACAATGGTACGCAATCAAAATTACGTGAAAAAGGGAGAGAGGGAGGTGGTTGTATAGTTTAAATGTATGTGAAGAGGGATATTGAAGTAATTTTACCTTTTGGTGTTACGTTTAGATATTATTCAGTATTATTTTTTGATGTAATGCTTCTTTTCTTTTGATCTAGGCACAACTATTGTCTTTATTTTCTTAAAATTTGACTTTATATTCTTAAAATTTGACTTTATTTTTTCTTTTTCTTTTTTAAATTTTGTTTTTCTTTTTTGTTTCACTTGAGTAAGTTAATTGAAAAAATTGTATTATTTTTTGATGCAATGCTTCTTTTCTTTTGATCCCACAACTATTTTTAAAATAATTTTATTTTCTTAAAATTTGACTTTATTTTCTATCTTTATATATTCTTAAATTTTGACTTTATTTTTTCTTTTTCTTTTTTAAATTTTGTTTTTCTTTTTTGAAAAAATTGTAAAAATTGAAAAATTTGTATGACCGTTTTGTAAAACTAGTTATTTTATAAAAGTACAAATTGAAAAATTGTATGACCGTTTTGAAAAATTTTGGAGTTGTAAAACAAGTTCTTTAATGTTTATTATTTTTATGTTTATGTTAGTTATATTGTTCTTGAATACCATCTGTATTGTATGTGCGTGTTTTCATGAATTTGCACGTAAGAATTCAATTATTTTACACGTCAAAAATCAAGATCGAAGAATAGTTGTTGTATTACCGAGAAAATCAAGAGCAAAATAATAGAGTTTTTACATTTAATGTAGAAGGAACTGAGATCATAACAGCAACATGATCCCCTTCAAAACTCAAACGCGACACTAAAACCATCAACTAGATGAGATGATGATGAAACAGCGGCAGCAGCAGCAGCGGCAGTGGCAGCAGCCAAAAGAGCCTTTCATGAGGATGAAACAGCGGCAGCAGCAGCAGCGGCCAAAAGGCTTCTTGCTGGTGGCAAAAGAGCAATTGAGCCCTTCTCTGGATTTGAGAATTTACGGTAGACTGCTTTCAGCTTACTTTCTGCAGCAGTTGCGTGAAAGCTAACCAAGAGCCTAGCACAATCCCTGTTTTTTTGTTACGTGGAAGATATATTAAGAGATGATAAAAGTTGAAATCCTCAAAGAAACAAGGAGGTATAGAATTATTATAACCTTAGCTGATCTTCAGAGTAGCCTGTGTGGTGCTTCAGGGTTTCCGTCCATATTGGGCTCTTATTTAAGGTGCAGCGGGCTGCATAAACAGCAGAAGCAGCAAGCATCGAGGGGCAGTATGATATTATGGTTGGGTATTGCACTAGACCAAGTTCAGCAAGGAAAAACACCATATTTTCCATCTACACATCAGAAAACTAAATCAAATACAACTCTAGATGCACACATGAAACCCGTAATTGGGAGTTTGAGTTGCGAATTTCCAAGGGTTCAACGAAGAGAGAATAGATTATACCTCCAGATCTGATGGAACTGAGGCCTTTATGTATCGAACAAGAAACACGTATGGAGTTGGAACTGTCAAGTACCATTCCAGCTTACTGAGAATCGATTTCTCCATACGCAGTACTTGTTCTCTCACATACGCATTGTCTGATATTGCTATAAAGTCATTGACCTGCAAAAGGGTCCCCCATATAAGAACACAATGGACTCGGTAAATTTGCTAAATATATACATATACACTATTCATTAATAATCAACAATGAGAAGGAGAATTTTACCTCAGGAGCCCATATTTCTTCATATTTGCACGCAATGAGCATTGAGCTCATGCCAACCAACTGAAGTTCCCGCCTTGAAACAGTCTTCATTGACAGGAAACGATCAACAATATTAATTGTGAGATAGAGGGTTTCAGGCATCAGTTCAAACTTCTTATGAACTTCTATCAACCAGTCTACAAGGATAGCTCGCATTTTCGAATTGATATCAGGCTGTGAATCCATGTAGTCATGAATACGAACCTCTTCCTGCAATTGTTGTAAACTTCAGTCAACATACGAACAGACACACACACTCACACAGAAGGGGTCTACGATACATACTTCCGTGAGCTTGTAAAACTTGTACATATCCTCAACGTATTCCACAACAGCCAATTCATTGTCGACATCAGCTTCATCAATGTTCACCGCTGCTGGATCCTTGGGTTTGTTGGCAAGTCCAGAAGCAGCCTGATGAAATCAAGTAGATAAGAAATTAAACAAAGCAGAACTGGAACTTCAGAACATCAATTTGAGACCAAATTCCTGCGCAGTGATACATACCTTGCTTCTAGCAGAAAGGATTGACGTGAGAGACTTCCCTGTCTTCTTCGAGGACCCAGGCCTCAATTTTCTGGCACTAATGGGGATTTCGTCCTTGGGATGGACTGGTTGTTCCTTAGGGTCTACGATAATCACCTTCCGAGGTTTCTGCTTTACCAATTCATTTTTCTCCGGTGCAGCCTTTGTCGAAGTAACACCTTTAACTCCAACTCCAGCAGTTACCACCTCTGCAAGTGGTTTCTGCAGGTCGGATGAATGCAAGTATACAATTACTTTGATCGAACTGTACATAAAACATAAGAAAGATATACAAGTGTGGAGAGCAATCAATTTACCTTTGAGTTCTTTTCTACCTCTCCTTGCTTGTTGGCCAGTATTTGTGTACAGAAACTTCTGAAAAGGAAAAAAAGGATTCCATCAAATAGAGATCTAAACACAAACACCATTTAGACTCCAAAGAAAACAAGAGGGGGAGAGAGACAAACCTAGTGACAGGGCGATTAAGCTGATTTTGGGGCTTTCCCACTTCAACAAGTGGACCGGTTACAAGGTTACCAATATCTCTTAAAACTCTCCGGTTTCTTCCTTCGACTTGTCCATTCTTCTGCTTCCCTTCTTCCACTAAATTGAAAGCAGATCTTGAGGGGGCGAAATAAATTTAAAAGAATCATAGGAGAAAAACCAACTATCCCCATTGATCATGAAATTGGAATATCACTATCCATCCAAATCAAACCAATTTCTCTCTTTCCAAAATTTGAAAGGCATATAACAGAAACATAGTAGTATAAAAGAACTATTTCATGGAAATTCTAAAATTGAACATCAGTAATCAGGATAAGGTGATCTATTTGGATAATCTTAAAACCCACTAACAAATTCTTTCAACAAAACCAAAATATAAATTTCAAAAAATTACTCACAAGAAAACAACATCTAATCTATTCAAGAATCAAAAAGAAACACGCAGAAAAAAATTAACCCGTGAAAACCCTAAATTCACAAAAACGTTAATTTCTAAACTTTGAAAAGGGCATAATAGTGATCGATGAGTCCACTCTTCAAGACCACCAACAGATACTTACAACATTACCCAAATTTTAATAATTAAATATAGGAATCATAAGTTATTACTGAGAAGAACAAACAAATCCCCTCAAAATGTATTAAAAAGAAACCCCCATTGTCCTAAAAACCAATAAAAAACACTAAGTATCGAAACAAACACAAAGAATAAAACCCTAATCAACGAAAACAGGCCGGAAAAATTATTTCTTTTGAGCTTTAAAGCACACAACAGTTCATCAACCAGGTCAATTTTTAAAACCCACCAATAAATTCTTACAATATAACCCAACCAAAATTACTTCACAGAAATACCCATTGTAGTACTTAAATAAAGGGAGAGCTGAGAGCACCTCGTGGGTGGTGTGGAGAAAGAGCTTTGGAAGCCATAACAGAGTCTTCTTGGTCGTGAATATGGCCGAAAACCCCACCAAGACTCGTCAACAGAGACGAAAAGAACGACTGGAGACGGCTATTATTCGCCTCTCCTTCTGGGTTTTCGGTCGCCACCCTCAAATCTTCTTCCACAATCAATTTTTTTTCTCTCTGCAATCCAAACTCTTCGTCTCTTTCTTTTTGTTTCGCAGAAATGGTTTGTTTTTCTTAGAAAACTAATATGAACGGGGGACTTTGACGATCCTTTTATTCTCTCTGCTTTATCCCCGGAAACGACACCGTCTTAAGTCCTTTTAAACGGTCAGATTCTTGTTTTCGTTTCAAACCAGGAACGTTAGATCTTTAAACCTCATCCAACGGCTCGGATTTCATAATTTCGTATTTTTAGCCGTTAGTGAAATACGGTAAAAGGTTACCACGGTTCCGCTCCGCCTTTGTGGATTGTGTTTCTGTTCCTATAAAAGTGGGAGTATGAATTTTTTTATTTTTGTTTCTATTTTACATTTTTATTAGAAAATAAAAAGGCAAAAATATCAAAAAGTCCTATTAAAAAATTCTCATATCTAAAAAGTTAAAAAAATAATTTTTTTATCTAAAATGTCCCAAAGTTAAACTCTGAATATCAAAACGTTTAAAACTTAACGTTTCTACTAACATCGCTAAAGTATGAGGTTTTATTTGAACGTAAATTTATTTTTAACTTCAATTATTTTAATAATTTGATATTTTAGATAAAATATTAATAATATTAATAATAAAAAAAATTAACAACAACAACAAATAACTTACTATTAATAATAACAATAACTTTAAAAAAATTCTATTAATATGATTATCATTATTAATTATTATCACTACTAATATTACTACCACGATTTAATAAAAGTTTGAAGGTTAACTTTTTTGAATTTTTAGTATGAAAATATTACTTTTAGATTATGAATTGAATAGTTGTTGTATTATCATTGTGAAATGAATTTCTTAAATAGATTTTTGGTATTTAATACTAATAGCGTTAATGCAGATAATAATATTACTATAATAATAAAAATATTATTGTTATAATAATAATAGTAATAATAATAAAAATATGCAATTTAATTTTTTTCATCATTGTTGTAAATGGAAAAAAAAATCGTCCAAATGAAATCTTTTAACATAACGGCATTTGCATACACATTAAGTTTTGAACTTTTTTGGTATTAAAATTATGATTTTGAGACTTTTTGAATACAATAGTTATTTTTAGGACTTTTCGAATATGAGAATTTTTTGGTGAGACGTTTTAGTATTTTTCCCAAAAAGAA
Organism: Codonopsis lanceolata; assembly: GCA_013146195.2. Lineage (NCBI taxonomy): Eukaryota > Viridiplantae > Streptophyta > Magnoliopsida > Asterales > Campanulaceae > Codonopsis > Codonopsis lanceolata. The sequence goes on along the minus strand of CM028384.1, from coordinate 10,896,162 downwards.
ATACAAAAATTACATAACGGGTACCAAGTTTTGTGTACAAATAAGGACAAAATTAGAAACTTCAACTACATGCACTTCGCCCAAAGACATAAATTGTAACACCAGGAACTTCAATGGTCAACATGATGTATTAGCTTAATTAATGAGCTTAGATTTATATGCTCCCTCAATTCGTAACAATTAGGTCTTAACACCGTTCTACGGATCTTAATTCGTGAGATAGAATTTCACTTTCTCACAGCTCAACACATCAACACACGGTAGGTCGAGTAAAGAGAATTTGTTTTATAAAAAATATCCGTAAATCCGTCTTACACAAGTATTTGTCATTCTTAAATTATTGTCATGTTTAACTTGGTATACAGATTAAGAAAAACTAATTGATTATATTATAAATAATGATGTAGTAATTAGTATATGGTACGTTCTTTTTAAAACTCGTGTATATATGGTCAATATTTTAAAGTAGAAAGAACAATTAAGGACGCACTACCTGTTTTGATGCGTAACTAATACAAATTTTACTTATCAAAATAACAAAAAGTTGCCTAAATAGTTTGTTTTAATGAAAAACTAATCATATTTATTTTGGTTGATTCACAAATCATCTAAAAACAATTTCATAGTACTTTGAATCATAGTAAAATGAATCATAGTTACACAAGTATTTGTCATTTTTAAATTGGAAGAAATCTCATTTTGGGCTCCCTCTTCACTTACTTAACCATTCTGGTCTTCATATTGATTTGAATACATGACAACGTACATACAAAATACTCCCTCTATTCCGGATAGGGCTGGTAAAAATCTTGTTTTTCTCGACCTGTCTTGACGCCCGATCCGATCCCGTTTCGATATTTCTCGATCTCAACAAATCTCGATCCCGATTTTGTCGGGATTTTTCCATTTCCGACATATTTCGGGACGATATTCGGGATAATTATCAATCCCGTCAGGATTCCCGACCCGTCCCGACTATCAATCCCGTCGGGATTCCCGAATCCCGACTATTTTTTTTTTTTTTATTTTTTTTATTTTTTTATTTTTTATATTTTTTATATTTTTATATTTTATTTATTTTATTTTATAAATATTGTGAGTGTTGTTAGACAATGTTTATTTTTTGTTTGCTAAAATTACTTAATGATGTTTGTTAAATTTATTTTCATAATTAATATTGTGATTTTTTTTTGTCTATCACTTTTCTGCACTTAGTGTAGCTCTTATCCTACGAGTGAGGGGTGCATTTTGTTCATAATGACATATTCAGTAATATTCACCATTAGGTAAATATTCAAGCATACTTTGTAAATATACAGTTTAAAATCTTAATTATGATAAAGACATTTTAAAAATATTTTAATGTCAGAAAATATTGTTCATAAATATTATAGTCGGGATTACGGGATTTTTATATCCCGAATTGTCGGGATCCCGATTCGTCGGGTCCCGACACTTATCGGAAACGGGATCGGGAAGGAAATTGAAATCCCGAAATCTATCGGGACGGGATCGAGATGAAGGGTATCGGGACGGGTCCCGTCCCGATTCCATCCCTAATTCCGGACAATGAGTTTACTATTTTATTTTGCAATGTTTCACTTAAAAATCTATTTTTTTACAAAATTAAGACATAAAAGTGTTATTTTATTAATAATAAGCTACTAAAAATGACATTTTTTTAAAAAGTTTAACCTTCAAACGGAGACTCTTTGCCCAGAACGAAGAAAGTATATGTTTCGAACTTTTATTTGGGAGTAATTTCTCTAATAATAACTTGAGGGTAACAAATTGGAAGAAAAAAAATGAATGGTGCATTTTCAATTACGGGGAATAATGATTTTTTTTTCCATGACCATGGGCCACTTTGTAAGACCTTTTGAATTTAGCCTTTATGTCATTGAAGTAAAAGCTCGATTAGAATATGGATTTGTAGAATGTGGATTTGTAGGAATACGTGATTAAAACTCGCGGCCGACTTGCATAACCCATCTCTTTAACTGAAAATATGATTTTTCAACTTTAAAAGACATCACAAAAATATATGCCTATCAATAAAATTGTACTTTCCAAAATAGTGCATTTTTTAAAGGTAAAACATACAAATGGGCCACTCAACTTTATCATTTTTTGTAATTCGGTCACCGAAAGTTTGATATATCTATTTTAGCTATCCAACTTTTGTCCAGTTGCAAGCGAGCTCATTTTTTAGATGGACGTTAGATTTAACCGTTAAGTTATGTCAAATATATATTTTACCCTTCTAAATACATTTTTTGTGTGATTTTAGAAACCCAAAGGGGTCTAATTGAAAAAAATAATCACATATGTCATTTGTACAAAGAGTAGGGGTCAAAGTGTAATACAAAATAAAACTAAAAAGGCTGTTGGCTCCCCCACTTCGTCTTCCCCGGCTCCCCCATTGCGTCTTCCTTCGCACACCTCACATTCAAACTCCCCTCTCTGGTTCTCTCTTCTACAATGCCGGAACTCCATCCCTGCCAACTTATCATCACTGGTTACGGAGATGAGAGATTAAAGATGAGGGTGTGATTGGGAACGTTTGAGACGACAGAGGAAGCTGTCATAGCTCACGATAGGGCGGCCATTGGCGTCCAAATAGACAAAGCCAAGACCAATTTTTCACCCACCGACTACCTAGAAATGCTTAGAATCCCCAATTTTTCACCCCCCCCCAGTCCAGCTGATTTTACAACCACTACCAATTCCAACCCCTAATTGACTATCGTCGCCGCCACTGCAGACCCACCAGCAAAAAGAAGACCCCAGTGAAAAGAATGGAGGAGATATAGAAGATGATGGATCGCAATACATATATAAAGTATGCTTTCAGGAATGGAAATTGCGATGTAATTGCGTGATTGGGAAGAGGGTGAAGTAATTAGAGGTCCCAAAACTGTCAAAAGACGTTCCACGAAGGACCGTCACACCAAAGTCGACGGCTGCCGGATCCACGTGCATGCAACCTACGCTGTCAGGGTTTTCTAACTGACCCGTGAACTGGGTCAAAAGTTCGACGGCGAAATTATCGAATGGCTTCTTCAGTAGGTGGAGCTGGCTGTCATCGGCGCCATGGGAACTGACAATACCCTCTGGTCTCTTCCTCTCTCTCTTTAGACCTGCATGCCCTCTGATGTAAATGAACAGATCTGGGAGAAAATGAATATATTTCTGAAGCTTGGCCATTTGTTGACGGAGAGAAGTTATTTCAACCTCAGGACTGACAATGCCCTTTTCTCTCTTCCTATCTCTCCCTCTAGACCTCTATGCCCTTCGATGAAGATGAACAAATCTGGGAAGATGAACAGATCTGGAAAGATGAATATAAACATTCAATTTTTTTTATTTACGATTGGACCCTTTTTGATATTTACAGGGGTAAAATAGGAATTTGACTTAAACTTAACATCATGGTCTAACGCCCGTTAAAAAATGGGCTCGCTTGCAACTGGACAAAAGTTGGATGACCAAAATAGATATTTCAAACTTTTCGATGACCGAATTGCTAAAATGGGTAAAGTTGGGTGGCTCAATTGTGTGTTTTGTCTTTTTTAAAAATGTATAAGTTTTATCCGTTAGTCATTTGTGTACCGAAATGTATGTAGTATTTGGTCAAAATATTGATAAATCTCAGCTCCAACCATCTATATATATATATATATATATATATATATATATATATATATATATATATATATATATATATATATATATATATATAATGACAGATGCATATATCATATCTAAATAAGGTAGTTTTCCGCCTTAATCAACTTAATAAAAATAGATCAACATTGATTCAGTCAAATATCTTATATCTAGATTGCATTTAATGTATTATCTATAAAAAAACATTTATATATTGTTGTAAAGCTGATTATTCACAAACTAATTCAACATTTCATTAATTGAATTTTTTTACTGTCCAACTTCTTAAAACTCTTTGAATTCCGTCTCTTTTGTCTTTCAACCTTGTGTATAAATACTTTATGTGAACTTTCAAATATCTGCTCTACAAGTTTGAATACAAATGACACAACATATCTTTAGGCATTTTCATAATTATATTTACTGAAAATCAATAGGTTTCATTAAACATGTCTGATTCTAAAAGTTCAATTGCAAGATAATGGTTACTTCCATCCAACAATTATTTGAAAGTCCCACCAATTGTTGAAACCGAGCTAAATATAAAACTCGCGTTATAAATTATTATTTTCCATTTTATTTGTACTTCAAACTGTAAATTTCTATTTCTAATGTTATTTTTTTTCTTCTTTCTTCTTTAATTGTGCTACATACAATGCATGTGTTTCTAATATTGTATTTGAAAATTAATGATGAATATATGGTGTAATCTCATAATCAAGTATTCCCCAAAAATAAGATATTTTAAACTTAATCAGAAATTAAAATGTATTACTATGGTTTTTCCATATCTAAAGCTAAATTTTCACCAGAAAAATTTGAGTTAGAGACGTTGACTTTTGGATTGTTTTGTATTGAAAGTCTAACTTTTGGACTTTTTAGATAGAAGAATTATTTTTGGGACTTTTTGGACAATATAATTTTCTAGTAGGACTTATAGGTATTTTTCCCTATTATTTTCATACTATTATAATTACCCATTTATCAAAAAAAAAATAAGGTTTAAATAATTATTTGGTCCTTCGACTTGCTTCAAATTTTTTGTTTGGTCCAACAATTTTTTTTAAAATAGTTTGGTCCTACATGTTGCGTTTTGTTGTTAGATTCCCTCATTTCCTCGTTATTTTTTCAATTTATGTCTAATGTATCAATGGAAAGTCCGAAGTACTCCTAAAATTTGGTTGACAAAGTCCAAAGTACTCTTACCTATTTTATTGATATTACAGGTAAAAAGGGACCAAAACACAACAAATTACTTTTTCTTTGTTGAACAATGTACCGTTACCTAATTCAAACAATCAAAATACAAACTAAGTACAAAGCTATTTTGAAAGAGTGAACTCAATAGCGAACAATTGAAGAGATTGAAGTGAAATCCAAAGATATTGTGAGGGCGATGATAGTGATGGGGATGATAATAATAGGGACGATAATGTTGTAACTGATAATGATAGGGATGATAATGTCATAACTGATAATGATAAGGATGATAATGTTATAACTGATGAATCAAACACTAAAGATGAGACTTATATTCAAGAAAAAGGAGAAGAATCTGAGAATAACTATAGTAATAGTGATCCAAAATAAGTAGGTGGTGAAGAAATGGCTTATGCTAGGAAGACATTTATTGATATTAAGAGAAATCTTAAAAATGGGTCAGTCAGTGTAGAGAATGAATGTCCAACACCTCCTGTTAATAAGACAAACTCATTTGCAAACACTAAAATGACTGAGGAGGAACATATTGCCATGGAGATTGAATTCATGGTTGACACTAATACAGTGTTAAGTATAAGTGAAGATGAGGCGAATCCTAGGAAGAAGAAAAAGTAAAATTTGGAGCATTCACGCCAAAAACTGATCCCAAGAAAATCAAGTTATCATTAGGCATGTAGTTCAACATTTTAGATGAGTTTAAACAGGCAATTAGATCATATGCAGTAGGTATTGGCATAGATTTCAAGTTTTTGAAGAATGAAAAAAAGAGGGTATGTTTAGTTTGCAGGAATTCCACCATATCCCTTTGGAGGATCTGGGAAACTGAAGATAAGGGGGTGAAGACTTTAAAGATCAGTACAATGAATCCAAACCACATGTCTAGCACAAGTTTAAGGAGTAGACAACTTACAGCTAAATGGATTGCCACCAAATACTATATAAGAATAGAAAGTGATCCTTCTTGGAAGCTTGAAGAAATGAAGGTAGAGATTTTCGATACTTATCAACTGGAAGTAAGTTTGGGGACTTGCTATAAGGCTATGAGGAAAGCATTGAATGTTGTTGCTACTTCAATGACATAACACTACAGTAAAAACTAGGATTATAGAGATGAGTTAAGGAGGAGTAATGAGGGTAGTACAATAGAAGTGTATTGTGCCTATAACAACCCTACATATGATCCTGTGTTTAAGAGATTTTATGTGTGTCTTGATGTCTTGAGGAAAGGTCAATTGGCTAGGTGTAGGAAAATGCTTGGATTGCATGGGTATTTCCTTACAGAATTTATAAAGGGAGAATTATTAATTGCAGTGTATAGGGATGCTAATAATCAAATGCTTCGAGTTGCTTGGGGGTGTGCAAGTGGAGAACAAGAGATCTTGGGCTTGGTTTCTAGCTCATCTAATCAAAGACTTGGAAATGGAAGATGGCAATGGATGGACCCTCATTTCAAACCACCAAAAGGTATTTAAAATTACTTTGTTCTATTACTTTAATAGGTATTTCAAATTATTTAATGTTGTTAGTGTTGTGATTGTGTTTTATGCAGGGACTAGTGATATATATTGCCGAGATGCTACCTATCTGTAAGCACAGAGCATGTGCTAGACATTTATATGCTAACTGGTCAAAGAAATTTAAAGGTCTACAATACAAGACTTGTTTTTGAGCAATTGCCAAGTCAACTATAACTTGGAGATGTACAACATTGGGTGTCATGAATTGAGGGACCTACATGAAGAAGCCTATAATGACTTAATTCTTAGGAATCCAAACAAGTGGTGCAAGGCTTTTTTTCTCTACTTTGACTAATTATGATAATTGTGAGAATAATATGTCTGATGGTTTTAACGAGGCTTTAGTGAAGGCTGGGGGTAAACCATTCATCTATATGCTGGAGCATTTGAGAATGGCTATGGTGAGTAGATTGCATAACAAAAGGATGTCGATTTCCAATCATTGGGATGTGCTATGCCCTAGGATTTGAAAGAGAATTGACCAAAACATTAATGACTGCATAAGGTGGAGGACAACATATAATGGAGATAACAAGTTTCAAGTGGACTACATGAAGTGGGGATATGTTGTTGACATCTCTGCTAGAACATGTACTTGCAGAGAATGTGATTTAACTGGAATCCCTGTTGTCGTGTTATTGTTGAGCTGGTTGATGTGCGTGAAATGCAACTCAGACAAGAATACTCGATTGTATCAAGTAATAAAGTGTACATAAGTATGAGTATCGATCCTACAAAAAAATGTACATAATTTTCACTTCAACTAAGTACCGAAATTGGGTTAACAAATTATATTTGATCTAAAAGAAAATGAATGAAAAACTAAAAATATAAACAACTAAGGAAAGCAATTAAATCTACACACTAATGCGGATGTGGTTTGGCAACATTATCAAGTTTAAAAATATAGGAATGCAATATTTCTTGTCTAGCCGGTGTCTAATTTAACTATCTCTCTATGTTTCTTTAACTCAAATCTTGGTAGTCGAGCGCACTAAATTAGTTAACTACGGGCTCTCGCATCTTATAGCAACTCTAATCTCCCCGACCTCACGAATGGCTAAGGTGGATTGATCGTGTGTCAAAATAAGCACCCAATAACTATCTACGCACGATCTCCTCTCTATCTCACATCATGCAAACAATTATTCTGATTTCAAAATTAATAGGACGGGCTCTCGCATCTTATCCGATAATTCTAGTAATCATCTAACCGTTGGCTAAACCATCAAAAGCATTAAGAACACGTAATAATAACCAAGCACATGGGTAATTCTTCACAAAAAAATTCTCTCTATTTTTCTACAAATCATGTCGATAGCCGAAACACGAAATTAGTTAACTACGGGCTCTCGCATCTTATAGCAACCCTAATCTCCTTGACCTCGCGAATGGCTAAGGTGGATTGATCGTGTGTCAAAACAAGTCTCACAATGGCTATCGGTGTGTGTCACAAAAACACCAACTATTAAATTGATTGGTCTGAAACGTAAAGGTAGCTCTCGCGATCCTAAACATTTCTAAGATCATTTAATTAAGGGCCAATCAATTAAAAACATTAAACCCACAAACTAATAACTGAGCATGAATGTGTACTAAATAAAAAAGGAGATGAAATGAAATCACTACATTTGATTTAGAAAACAATTGCATTCCATAAATAAATTAAGCATAAAACCAATTCAACATTTACAAGCTTAATCAACCCTACAAATTATAACAACTATCATAAAATAGAGATTGGAAGAATTAAATCGAACGAAACGTGAATCCGGTGTTGAAATCGCTTGCAAATGTTTCCTTGGCTCTTGATTTGAATCTCCAAACCTTCATATGTTGAACAATTTTGGAAGGAATGGAAGAAATTGGGTGATTTGAGGCTTGTGCCCTTGTCTTTGAAAATGGAGGCTGTTGGAAGGATTAAATTGAAGGCAATGGGGAGACTCCAACGAATAGGGACAAAATAGGAATATTATTGGAGATTTGAGGGCTGAATTGGAAATAAAAAATGATAATGGGGCATGCCAGGAGGTTGGGGCAGCCCAGGAGAAGACGCGGGTCATCCAGGATGAAAGCGGGCTGGTTCCGTGAGGTGCAACGGGTGGAAAGAAGGGTAAATGGGCCAAAAGCAGAGCTGGCTGGATCCTGACCCATGGCAGGGATGAAGGGTGAAAAGAAGGGTATTAAGAGTGGCGATGGTATTAGAGGGCAGGTAGCACCTCAGACAGTTAGTCACGGAGACGTACGTTCTGCTAGACGGGGTGATGTTCCTACCTCTAATCGGAGGCGACGAGGCGACGAGTTGATATGTAATTTTTGTATGAGGACATGACACACCGAGAACAGATGTTGGGGCAAAGCAGGAAAGTGCTTTGCTTGTGGCGGTAATCATGTTCGTAAAGATTATCCGAAGATGAGAGTTAATCGATTTAGGAGTGCTAGCCAACAATCTTGTGGCTCCAAGAGAGATGGTGATGGTCGGCCTAGAGTTTGAGGTCGTGTGCGCGTGGCGGTTGGCCATTGCGGAGCTTTGAAACCTATCCGAATAGGAAGGTATGTTCTCGTATATATATTATACCGTTGCTACTATTATTGTTATTATGAGTACGCGTCTTATCGGTAGCTCATGTGCATTCATACATACATTACATGGTGTATTGCATATTATTGGTTTATTGTTTGATTGGGAATAAAGCCCCAATGTGGTGTTGGTATGTGATATTGTTTGATTTGTGAATTGCCGGTAGGTAATCACACATGGTTTGTGGATTCTTGTGTGGTCTATATATATATAGGACTATACTGTATATAAAGAGCATTGGGAATGAATTTATGTTACGACGATAGTAATCGATGGTATTATGGGGTTACAGTTTCGTAGGCCTATATTAAGAGCCGAGATGTGAATATATGTATATATATGTATATATATATGAAGCATGAATTGTATGATGATACTTATTGGTTTGATATAATACTTGTATATCCTATGGGGATATGTTTAATGTGGTGAATAATATAATTTTATAATATTGTCATGGATTATTATGCGAGTAGGATACACTCGATTAGTAAGAATGAGTGTTGCGGTTTATCGGTTGATTTTGGTTGCGCGGACAAGTATGATGTTTCACCGCGATTATTGAAGTGTTGATGTTTTGGGGACGTTAGAATATGCGTTGGTTACAAGCCTTGGTCTAGAGATTAAGAAAGGTTGGAATTGTGAGGTATAGACGTTACGACTATCAGTGGCCACGTCGGCCCGTAGTGACTTCTAGTAAGTTTTCTTGGTTAAGTGTACTAGATACACTCGATTAGTAAGAAGGTTAAGTGTTGCGGTTTATCGGTTGATTTTGGTTGCGCGGACAAGTATGATGTTTCACCGCGATTATTGAAGTGTTGATGTTTTGGGGACGTTAGAATATGCGTTGGTTGTAGCCTTGGTCTAGAGCTTAAGAAAGGTTGGAATTGTGAGGTATAGACGTTACGACTATCAGTGGCCACGTCGGCCCGTAGTGACTTCTAGTAAGTTTTCTTGGTTAAGTGTACTAGGTACACGAGTCTTGTGGTAGATGTGATTCTTGTCTTCCAAGGTAATAGACCTTGTTACTTGGCTTGATTTTATTCAGTTATGTACATTAGTTGTAGGAAACACCTACTTGATGCATCTACATTGTAGTATATTAAATTCTCATTTTATAATTATTATCTCCTGCTCATTCATTTCATTAGCATAGGAGACTGTTAAAGGATGCTTAAAACTTTTTAATCATGAACCTTTGCATCCTTGCAACGAAAGCTTTTGAAATCCAATTTAGCCGGTACCCTAAATTGGTGATCAAAAGAGGTTCGTTGTTGGATTAGGATTGGTATGAGTTAGGGTAGAAATTGACTATACCCGTTACCAAATGGAATGGACATAAATGGAAAGAATTTTCAAAACATTTCATTATTGTTCTCTTATGTGTTCTTACCCGCGATAGGAAGATCGCGAGTATTACTTGCATGGCTTGAAATGTTGTATTGATTGCTTCTAATTTGGTTGAGAATTGCTCTATAGGCAATTATTACTTCTTGTAACTTAAGATCTTTTATGTGCGAATTTCATGGTGTGCCCCGGGACAAATAGTTTCGGTAGTTGAATGTTTATGGTATGTTTGACCTTGTTTTCATGTTAAACTTTGGGGTTTGTGTACAAGATTGGTTAGTGTTGCTCGTATATGTTTTCGCGACTCGAATATGAGTCATATTATTTCCAATCTAAAGAGTTTAGTGTTGTTGTGCCTATTGAGAGGTCCTGAAACCTGAGTCCCGATCACGGTAGTTTGATCCTCACGTGTTTGTTTGAGTTATTATGATGGTAGACTCGAAGATTGAGTCTAGATTTATGGTTTTGGACATTGAGTGTTCACTCAGAATTGAGAGACACCGTAGTTGTGTGAGGGTATTTGTGGTTGAGTGATGACCCGATGTTGGTTTGTGTAACAGTTTAGAATTCGGGACGAATTCTTTTTAAGGGGGAGAGGATGTAAGACCCCGATTCCCGGTTAGCTTGAATTGCGTGCAATGCTCGCATTTCTTATTTGGTTCATTGCTCGTTGGGTTTGTGAGAGAGTCTAGATGTGTATGAGATATCACAGTAAGACCAAAATACTATTAAGAGATGCCATATAGTTGTTGACTTGCTAAAGTCACAAGTCGTAACTCGACGATAGTCGAAATGCGACGCGATTGAGAGTTTGCTTGCGTTTCGCGTTTCTGACCTCGATTTGGTCCTAGATCTTTACATGATGATTGAATAACATGTTTATATGTATTAGACTTCTAGTAGGATTCATTCCTTAAGTCTCGTGAAGTTTTGACGTTTCGAGGATAGCAATTCTCCTTATCGCGTAGTTCGAGATTGAGCCGGGTGATCGTCTCGTCCTTCGGGAGTCCTTTTCTCCTATCTGTTGTTCATCATTTGAGAGGCATTCAAGCCTATTCTACAGCCCTTTTAAGTCTTTATAATCATTGGGTTATTTCCCGTCGGTTTATGGTTTCATTCGTCGTTTCGTTAGCAAGTTGTTGTGCCTTCCGCCGGTTTCGCTCCGAGTTGTTTCGGGTGTTGTTTATGGGAGTTTAGACCTACTTTGAAAGTGGTTTGAGACTTGGGTTGTTTAACCAAGTGTTTGAGGACTTTAAAGGTTCAATTATAGATCGTTTCGAAGCTTTAAGGGTTGCGGTTGCATGCGGGAAGGACCGGACGCGAACGGAGATTGCAGAAAATGTCACCAAGGGTAAAATGCATGGATGCGGTCGCATGGTAGGAGGACTACGCGAGCGCATGGTCCTTCGAGCAGATTTGTCCCTGTTTTGCAATTTTGAAGTTATATTCCTATCCTACCCTCCTTAAACCTCCCCTAAGGACATGATTAGGGAGTTAATTAAGATTTGTTTAGTGGTGGATTACCTCTAATGATCACTAATTGTACCTAGGAATTTCCCTTTGTGCCCTTATTGTTTGTGGAAGTATAAATACACTAACCCTTCACAAATTCAGCCAAAACCTCTTCATTTCCTCCTTCTAAATCAAACGTATCAGGTAGAGAGTGTGGGAGACTTGAAGCTTTGAGCCCTAGCTATTCTTCCTCCGATCTACGAAGATCCGACCGTCTGATTGCCGCCAAACTTCGGATTCTTGATGTCCTCGACGAGTGGAACAACTTCACCGTTCGGATTTTGATTCTCTTGAGTTTTCACTCAATCTAGGTAAGTTACTCTTTTTTGATTTTGGTTCATTGGCCCCTAGGGAAAACAATCTAAGTGCTATTTGAGGGCAATGAACACTTAATATGCTATGTATGCCCATTTTGGGGATTTTTGGAAGTATGAACATGTTGGTATCATGAATATGATGATTTGAATGAAATTGTGTGTTGCAGGAAATGGGTTATGGTCTATGTTGAGTTCTTGGTGAATTTTAGGGCTTGTGAATGAAGCCCGAATTATTGGAGAAATTGTTGTGAATTAAAGTGGGTGTAATGTTAGGTTAATGAAATGGGTAAAGATTGGAACTTGATATTAAGACTCAACAGAGTCATCATGAGTTCAATAATGTGTTAAATGGACTTGGGTTGAAATCCTACGACGATTGGATTTCACTTGTTTGATGTTGTGAAGTATATATATAGCTTCCGAACTTTTAATGGAATTATGGTTATGATGAACTTTATAGATTTTTAGGCTTGGGAATCAAGCCCGGATGAGTCTTGGAACCTTGTTGTGAATGTGAATGAAATGGTAAAGTGTGGGTTGACAAAATACATACGTACACCCTAAACGTCGCACCTTAAAAACACTAAACGTCGCACCCACTTAAAAGCTAAATTACAAAAGTACCTTAAGAAAAAAAATTACATTTATTTCTTTCACTCCTCCTTTTTTTCACCAGTTTCAATAATAGACCCTGCCACTATCAAATTTTACAATTTAATGAATTCTATTCCTGGCGACAATAGGAATTCTAACGATAATGTGAATCCTAACGACAGTAAGAATCATTACGACAATAAATATAGTAAATCTGAACAACAATGATCATATAGATTCTTTTGCTCCCTTTTTTTTTATCACTTTCAACAATAAACTCTCTCAATATCAAATTTTACTCTTCAATGGAATGTAATCCCGGCGACAATGGGAATCCCAACGACAATGCGAATCCCGGCAACAATCCTCATAATATTCAAAATAAAGCGAACCCGAACAACAATAATCATATAGATTCTTATTTTACGGTATTTTCAACTTTTTTTTTATTTTTTTGCTATTTTATAGTCTAAATACAGAGCTGAAAATCGGAATGATATTTGATTTGGCAAGTCGCCAGGGTCTAGCGACTTACAACAGGACAAGTCGCCAGGGTCGAAAGACTTACATCCTCTAAGTCCATCAGCCCTGGAGACTTAGTGCAATTTAAGTCCGAATCATATTTCAACTCTCCCGCATATAACTCGAATGCACCATTTTGAAAACCTTAATGAAGTCGCCAGGGTATGTGGACTTAAAATCATTAAGTCCACTAGGGTTTTGGACTTGAAACAATTCAAGTCTAACTGGTCTAGCGACTTGTTCTGAACCAAGTCGCCAGGGTCGAAGGACTTACATCTTACAAGTCCATCAACCCTAGCGACTTACTGCAATTTAAGTCCGAATCATATTTCAACTCTCCCGCATATAACTCGAAATGCACCAATTTGAAAACCTTAATGAAGTCGCCAGGGTATGTGGACTTAAAATCGTAAAGTCCACTAGGGTTTTGGACTTGAAACAATTCAAGTCTAACTGGTCTAGCGACTTGTTCTAAACCAAGTCGCCAGGGTCGAAGGACTTACATCTTACAAGTCCATCAACCTGGCGAGTTACTGTAATTTAAGTCTGAATCACATTTCAACTATCTCATATATAACTCAAAATGCACCATTTTGAAAATGTTTCTGGTGACTTTCAATCATTTAAGCTTACGTTGCTTGGCGAGTGGTGACGTAAGCTAAAATTAGCCAAAAAATATATATTTTAAATTTTTTTCTTTTAGATTATTTCTGATACTAATTTTTATTTGTTTATAGGATTATCAGTTTCCGAATCAGCAGCAATTTCCAAATGTCTCGCATTTTTTCAAAACTGATAAAATATTTCAAGATTGAAATGAGACAGAAGCTTGGGTTAGAGCTACCGGACACAGGGAGAAAATGTGTTTCTTTGTTAAGAGACACAAAGTACATAATGATGGATCGCGTAAAATATGACTTGCTTGTGAGATAGGTGGCAATTATAGATACAACGGTGATTGTGATGAGAAGAATAGAAAAAAGACTACAAAAAAAGATGATTGTAAGTTTGAAGTTTATTTAGTGGAAAAATTATCTATTGGGTGGAAAGTGAAGGTTAGTACATCGAAGAATGCACACAACCATTCACTAGCTAAAGCTAATCAGTGGCATACATCTGCAGCAAAGTTAACGTCGGCAGAGATTGATAGGGTGTCTCAGCTACAAAGGCAAAGCGTGAAGCCGAAGCGATATTGAATGAGTGAAGAAAGAAAACCCCGGAAATGTTAGCACCAAAAAGCATGTAGAGAATGCCTTACAAAAGATAAGAAAGACTAAGATGGGATTGTGCTCGAAAATGCAGTATTTTTTCAAGGAAATGAGGGTACGTGGATATGCTACGTGGTTCAGGCATGAGCATAACAGTAAAAAATTGACTGATGTTATGTTTGCTCATCCGAAAGCCATGGAGTTATTGGTCTTATTTCCATATGTTGTTGTTATGGATGCAACATATAAGACCAATAAGTATGAGATGCCTTTGTTGGAAATGATTGGAGTTACATCAACAGGGAAAAATTTTCATATTGCATTTGCATTTTTGAAGAATGAGAGAAGTGATACCTTTAGTTGGGCAGTAGGGAACTTGAGGACATTTTTCTCCGATTGTGCAGTTTCAGATGTAATCATCACCGACAGAGAGTTGGCTTTAATGAGTGCTGTTGAGACACACTTTCCTGAGTCTCACCATTTGTTGTAGTAGGAGACACATAGCGAAGGATGTTGAGAAGTATTTAGTTGGGCTGACTAGTACTAAAAAATATTCAAAGGCATTTAGTAAGAGGTGGAAGGATCTAGTGATTTCCCAAATTGAGGCCGAATACATGGCTAATGTGGCAAAGATGGAAGAAAGGTGGGAGAACATCCATGTGATGGTTAGATATGTTAAGAAGGAATGGTTAAAGCCGTTCAAGGAAAGATTTGTTAGTGCTTGGACAAAAAACTACATGCATTTTGGTACACAAACAACCAACAGGTAACACTTGTACATTTTAAGAAATGCAGTACATTGAAAAGTCAACAAATTTATTGATAATGTATGTTTTTTTTTGGATGCATTACAGAGTTGAGAGTGCACATTCCCAATTAAAGAGATGGTTATGCACGTCGGTCGGGGGCTTTGATCACATATTCCAACAAATTCATGATCTAATCGAGCTTCAGTTCAATGACATAAATAGTGAATTTGAAAAATCTCGGACCGTGGCCCATGATCATAGTGACAAATTCATTATTTTTCATCGATTGAGATATAAAGTGTCACACCGTGCGATTAAGTTACTACATGTCGAGTATCAACGGCAGTCAAAGAAGAAAATCGAAGATAATTCAGACATATGTGGTTGTGAGATGAAGTTTAGCTTCGGGCTACCATGTTCGTGTGAAATGTTCAAGTTGTCAAATGATTTGGTGGCGATCGAACCCCATTCAATTCATCCTTTTTGGAGGACGTTGTCTATGGAGGGAAATGAGGACATGAATTGTTTGACAAGAGAGTCTGCTATTGATTTGATCAACAACATCGTGGAAGATATCAAGGATGATCCCGAACCGATGATATATCATTATGCTAGACAGTTCCATAATATCGTACGTCCTGACTCGATAGGATTGAAGGAACCAGATATTCGGGTACATAAAGGGAGGCCAAAACAGAACTCGACTAAGAGAGATCTATCAGGTTTGCCTTTAAATTTTTACGTTAATTTACGTTAAATATTTTAACTGTTTACAATAAAAAAATTAATGTTTACCTAACTTTACCTTACCCTATAATAATATCAGGGTATGAGCATGTCGACAGAGCTGCAGACAAAGCAGCACGAGGTCGAGGTCGGGGTCGGGGTCGAGGTCAAGGTCGAAATGGTACTTCTTTAGGCTCGGGTCTACCATCGATGGGTGGCGCGGCTAATTCATTTGCATACATCGATCAGATGCCACCATTCATGACCAGGTTCATAGAAGACGTTTTAGATGTCATGGGAGATGGAAATTGTGGTTTCAGAGTAATTACCAACTTCGTGTATAACAACCAAGAGTTGTGGGATCAGGTGCGTCATGAGTTGATGCTAGAGCTGAATGAGAACTTCAACTTTTATGTGGGGAAAATAGGGGAAGATTCTTTTATGCGCGGTTACCGTGTATGTGATTGGCACAGCATGCCGGCGCCAGAACCTCATTGGTTGGATTTGCATCTTCTAGGATTCGTGATTGCTACTAGGTATCAGAGGATTGTGACGTGTTACACGAGTCACAGAATGGGTTGTAATACATTCATGCCATTGCAGGCACGGTTTGTTGATGCACAGCCGCCGGTAGCACAGATTAACTTCGGCTTGGTCAACGGAAGAACCCACTTTATAGCTCTTCGATTGAGACCCTCTAGTCCGTTGCCTCGCATGTGTCTATATTCGGTATGGGAAAGAATATGTGAGCCTAACATAGTTCATTGGAGTCAAATTTTGAGGGATCGGTTTGATGAGTTTGTTAATTTAGAAACGGCGTCAAATGTGTAAAATCTATAGAGATGCGATTTATTTTATTAGATTGTGTTTTTCTAAATGTATTTTCATAGTTCATTTAGTTTTATCCAGTTTTTTTTGCATTTGTTGCTTGCCTTGCTAATATGCATTTCATAGTCAAGTTAAAAGCTTCAAATTAGTAGTTTTGCGTTCTAAGGGTAAAAAATGAGTAAACGGATTTTGATTACTATAAAATGTGAAATAAAGTGACTTAGAAGTATTATAAACATGTCAGAATAGTTGGTTTGGTTATATCTTGCACCGATTGAGTTTTACGTAAAAAATAGGTCAACGGGCAAGTTAAAAGCTTCAAATTAGTAGTTTTGCGTTCTAAGGGTCAAAAATGAGTAAACGGATTTCGATTACTATAAAATCTGAAACAAAGTGACTTAGAAGTATTATAAACATGCTAGAATAGTTGGTTTGGTTATATCTTGCACCGATTGAGTTTTACGTAAAAAATAGGTCAATAGGCAAGTTAAAAGCTTCAAATTAGTAGTTTTGCGTTCTAAGTGTCAAAAATGAGTAAACGGATTCCGATTACTATAAAATCTGAAACAAAGTGACTTAGAAGTATTATAAACATGCTAGAACAGTTGGTTTGGTTATATCTTGCACCGATTGAGTTTTACGTAAAAAATGGGTCAATAGGCAAGTTAAAAGCTTCAAATTAGTAGTTTTTGCGTTCTAAGTGTCAAAAATGAGTAAACGGATTCCGATTACTATAAAATCTGAAACAAAGTGACTTAGAAGTATTATAAACATGCTAGAACAGTTGGTTTGGTTATATCTTGCACCGATTGAGTTTTACGTAAAAATGGGTCAACATGCAAGTTAAAAGCTTCAAATTAGTAGTTTTGCGTTCTAAGTGTCAAAAATGAGTAAACGGATTCCGATTACTATAAAATCTGAAACAAAGTGACTTAGAAGTATTATAAACGTGCTAGAACAGTTGGTTTGGTTATATCTTGCACCGATTGAGTTTTACGTAAAAAAATAGGTCAATAGGCAAGTTAAAAGCTTCAAATTAGTAGTTTTGCGTTCTAAGTGTCAAAAATGAGTAAACGGATTCCGATTACTATAAAATCTGAAACAAAGTGACTTAGAAGTATTATAAACGTGCTAGAATAGTTGGTTTGGTTATATCTTGAACCGATTGAGTTTTACGTAAGAAATAGGTCAATAGGCAAGTTAAAAGCTTCAAAGCTTTTTGTTATTGAAAACATGAGAAAGCTACCTAAAGTTTCTCAAAGCTTTTTGTTATTGAAAACTTAGCAATCAAATCTCAACAGTCTATGCTATTTCCAGTTTTTTCAATGAGAAAAAACACAGAGGAAAGGGAAGATCCCAAATTGCTTCATTAGGATCATGGAATGCATCCATATACTCTTGAACACCATTCATCGCGTAAAGGGAAGCCGAGATCTGTCTTTCCACTTTCATCCTTTCAAAATCAGTGAATTCCAACCCAGAACTTGTCTCAGCTGGCAAGACAAAATTCTTTGGCAAGTCCAGTACCATTGCTTGAGTCAATGCATGTTAATCAATTGATCCAGCTCCAAAACCCCATGATATATCAGAAATTTGAGAAGAACCCATTTCAATTCCATCACAGCAATTGCTCAAATCAGGTTTGTAAGAATCATCAAACAACTGGGAATAATCTTGTTCATCTTTCCTACTAGAAAGAGAGTCATAAATTCATCAGCTTTTTTTGCCTTTTCCTCAACTCAGAAGAATCCTTTGAGATGGTGACTATCTCTAACATATTACTCAACGTATCTAAAATCTTTTTAGGTTCCCCTGCAAAATCTCTCATTCCTTCAACAGCTTGTTTTCAATGAGCTATTCCAACTGTTAGTCAACCTAGATGGATAATGACTTACAATCTGAAAATTAAGAACGCAACAATAGCAGGTTTATTCATAAAATTATGAATTTTAAACTGAAACAACATTCAATGGAAAATGAACTGAGAAATGTTGATGCTGATACTAAATGAGAAAAATGGAAAATGAGAAAAATGTTGATACTAAATGAGAAATGTTGATAGCAGCAACAAATGACATTCCTAGTGTGGAAAAGAAAGAAAGAATCATTGAGCAAGCAAACAGCAGGACTGATACCTTATTTCACATTGGTAGGGCAGCAACCTAATGTGATTTGCATAATATCACCTAAAGAAAAATTACCTAAGCAATCTAAAATTTAATGTTTTCCTAGTGCTTCCAATCTTTGCACCCTGCTTCCAAATAGTTGATGGCTTACTTGACCAGAATAATTAGCTATAGCTTCAGATCAGGTATAATAAAACACACCATTGGTGGAATAGTGAATAACACACGTAAATTAGCAACAACAAACAGATGAATAGTAGCTAAGGGATCACGTTGCACTGAGAACTATATGAAAAATTCCCAATCTTCAACTACTCCTAGTTATGGTTCATCGACATTCTAGATCCAACACAAGAAACATAAGAGTATTGACATAATAAAAAATTACATGCTCAAAATAAAAGGTACAACATCAAAATAAGTCCTCAAAATGTCGAGTCACTTCGTCCAACGTCTCCCAAAAGTTAGCCTCATCGACGTCCTGTCGTCTATCAGGATGCAATAACTTCATCCGGGGAGCTAGGTATTGTAGTCGCTGCAATTGCAATTTTTATGTTTAATTTTTTTTATCAATCAAATTAAATTATTACAAAATTTTAAGAGAGTAAACACTCACAGCGTCAGAAGTCATCTGATGCGGAAGAACATGATCATTCGCATGAGTGTCATCGTCCTCGGGAGCACGGGTACGGAGCGACACCCGAATATGTGGGCGCTCCCTAAACCAAGGTAGGTATCCATGTACGGCTTGAGACGGGGTCGTGGCTATCGATGAACCAATATTGACTAGGTTAATCACATATTGCTGCCAACCGTCAAAATTGCGAAGCATCATATCGTGATCGCAGATGTACTTCATAGGCTTCCGACCTCTGTAAACCTTTCTCGGAATCTATACCTGAATAGGAATCGACTGCATAAATCCAAACCGTCTCAAGCAGCGATCAGGCATATACGGCTCGGTAATACTCCTGCAATGAATGATACCCGAGAAAAGAGAAATAGGGCAGTCCGTGGCAGGAGTCCTCCCAAATGGAGTCCAGTGAACCTGCTCATATCACATTAACGTGCATTTAATATAATAAGAACAAATGTTAGCTTAAATCATATATGAAAAATAAAATTAACTTACCATGTCAGCAGACATGCGATCAAGCGCAATTCGATAATCCTGCTGAGCTCGGGGATTATGTCTATGAATCAAAGTAGGGGGACCATCTTAACGCATATGGCTGGCCTGGGGCCCATGACTGTTTTCTACTTGGTCTGAAGTCTGGAAAATATTCATAGATCCAAGCCTACATAATAT
Source organism: Codonopsis lanceolata (assembly GCA_013146195.2). NCBI lineage: Eukaryota > Viridiplantae > Streptophyta > Magnoliopsida > Asterales > Campanulaceae > Codonopsis > Codonopsis lanceolata. The sequence continues at coordinate 10,875,936 of CM028384.1, read as the reverse complement.
AATGTAAATAAAATGTAATTATAACATATAATAATTAGGTGACAATCTTATACAAATAATAATAGTTAGGTTTTACTTTATTATTTATGAATGATAAATCAGTACATCAAAATTCTCAAATATGAATTATGTCAGCCTCCAACAAGACTTATAGACTATATCACAAAAGATTTAGTTCAATATAATAAAACCTCAAAAGATAAACTTGTAGATTACAGATATGCATCAATTTAAGTGAATTTCAATTTGAAACGCAACTCAAAATCTGAAGCTTAATGAAAAAGTAATCTTCAATCCCTTAAATAAAATAATCATAAAATGCAGAAATAGATATATAAGGAAATATAAATACATGCAACAGAGTCATGCACCCGGCAATTTGTGTTGTATCAGCCCTGGATGCTACACCGAGCTGACGGTATAAATAAGCTAGTGTAGCTGCACCCCAAGCATAATTGGGCACATTAGCTAAATGCGTCAAGAACATGATCGTGTGCACATTAATTCTATTGGATGTCTTGTCCATGAAGATGGTCGCCCCCAATAACCAAAATAAATACCCAATCGCTCGTATCGACAAGACGTATCTCGGGGAGAAAGACGCTCATACACGACCTTGAATTTAACCCCTACGATTTCACCTCAGCTTCAATCTCACACGAAGCCATCCGTAGGATGTTCCCAAGTGTATTCTCGACTGACGTTATATTGGTATCAGAGATAACAGGTCTCCCTTGCACATGGAGATCTAGTATGTAGTGCACATCATGTAGTGTGAGTGTCATCTCTCCGAATGGTAAATGGAAGCTGTTCGTTTCCGGTTGCCATCGCTCAACAAATGCAGATATGAGTGGCATGTTCGGTCTTTGAAACATGCGCCTTCAAATGACATAAACCTATTTTACCTATGAGCTCAGTAGTAAGGGGATCCGATATGACGCAAGATGATAGGCGATCGACGGAGCCATGACAAGCCAGCACATCCCTCTCCAGTTGACACATAACAAAATATCATCAATCCTACAACACTATTAACAACATGAAAAGAAATGAACTTAATAAAATGTTATCATCTAAAGAAAATAATTAATTATTACCTCGCCATTCCATATCGCGTGTGCAACATGGCCAAGAAATCCAGTCAATACATCAGGGATAGTAGGCCCTCCTGGAAGTGAATGGGTCAACCTCTAACCATCATCGTCACCAACACCACCTTCCCCTCCTCGTCTACCACAACCAGGACCTCCTACTCTACCTCGACCTCCTACCCTACTTCGTGCTCGACCTCCTCGGTGTGCTCGACCTCTACCAATATCCAACTCGGGCTCAGGTTCCCTCTCTTCCTCCTCCTCGTCCTCCTCATGCTCGGGTGTCTACTGATCAAATTGCTGCTGCAGTGACCTAAATATAGGAGCACTCATAAGACCCTTCCCATGCCCAGTCATCGTGCTGGAACCAACCATCTCGCTAACCATCTCGCTAACACCCGAGTCATCCGATCGAAACATAGGCCCCCATCATCATCATCCTCTACCGCCGCATCATCTCTCGACATTGGCGAAGGACCCGACCGAATGTGGTGTATGAATCTTGGGCGCAAATGGAGTCTCCACATGATCAGTGCTGACCGGAGACTGTGGAGGGGTGACATGCTGCTCGGTAACTCTCCGTTGTGACGATGATGTCACGCGTCTATCGGCTACTCTGCTAGGACAATCTTCTTGAACAACCAATCGTTTTCCTAATCGTACACGTATTCGACCATCACCATCGCCTCTGCCTGCGCCTGACATCTATCATTCAAACAAAAATAATTAGTAACGGATAAATAAGATAAACTGATAAAACAAACATTTATAACTAATTAAAATACATTAATGAGTTTGAAGAAACATTTATAACAAACATTTAATTATGATTTGTTCTCGTACCACTAAAAATTTGTAGATATGAGTCAAAATTTATTCAGAAAGTTGTTGAAGAAATTGACGCTAAGTCTAAGCACGTAGTGTTGAGTATTACACCCAACCGATTCGATGCACTCGAGCCAAAAGCATCAACTCGTGTGGTTGTAGGATGGGTCGAGCCAAAAGCGATGTTAGTATAATTCAACGTGTGGTTGTAGGATGGGTCAACTGATGTTAGTATAATTCTAATTTGGGGTGGTGGTATGGGAAAGTCAACTATAGCCAAAATTTGTTTATAATCTAAACTTCCAAAGGTTTCAAGGTTTTAGCTTTCTTTCAAATGTAAGAGAAACCTCACATAAGTCAAATGGTTTAACTAATTTACAAAGGCAACTGATGTTGGATATTCTAAAAAGGAAACCGAAAAAGATACGAAATGTTGATGAAGGAATTGTAAAGATTAAAGATACCATGAGCTATAGAAGAATTCTTGTTGTTCTTGACGATGTAGATGGACCTAACCAACTGAATGCAATACTTGGAATACGTGATTGGTTTCACCAGGGAAGCAAATTATTATAACAACTAGACATGAGCGGTTGCTAGAGGCCCATGAAACTTATAAGGTGCATAAGGTTGAATATTTAGACGATGATGAGTCACTTGACCTCTTCAGCTGGCATGCTTTTGGGCTAAACTATCCAATTGATTATTACATGGAACTATCCAAGAAGGTAGCAAAGCGTTGCGGAGGCCTGCCTTTAGCCCTTCAAGTTTTGGGCTCTTCTCTATCCGGAAAAAGCATAGACATCTGGGACTGGGAGAACTCACTAGAGAAACTAAAAGTAGTTCCTGATAGAGAAATCTTCGAGAAGCTTAAATTAAGCTACGATTCTTTACAGAATGACTACGACAGAGAGTTATTCCTTGAGATTGCTTGTTTCTTTATAGGGAAGCACAAATATTTCATGGTTACCGTACTAGATAAATGCAACTTCTACATAGCAGTGGGGATTCAAAATCTCATGGAGCGGTTTCTATTAACAATTGATGAAGATAACAAGCTGAGAATGCATCAGTTGCTTCAAGATATGGGAAGAGAAATTGTTTGCCATGAATCACCTAAAGAACCTGGGATACGCAGCAAATTGTGGCATCATTATGATTCCATCAATGTTTAAGATAAAAAATGGTGAGCAACTTGCTTCTCAGAGTGTGGATTTAAATTGTACTTTACAGCCTCTAGCCAATTTTACTAATCAAAGTATTTTCTTCTACTTTGCGTTTAGCAGGGTCCTGGAGCACTCGAAGGCTTCATGCTTGACATGAATAGTCTAAATGATGTCAAGTCCGATGAGAGGATTTACGGTATTAATAGTTCAAGAAACCGTAACTTCAAAGAATTTTTTGACGAATCAAGAATGTGTGCTAGAGTGGTATAATACGTCCCAACGGTACACTATTTTCATATAGTTTGTACTTCATATCTGTAATACGTCCCTTCATACTCAATAATCAATTTATGAATGGTTTCGAGTGAAAGAATCACTTTGTACTTCATCTTTTTTTCTACAGTTTCTTGGATTATTAAAAATCCTTAACCTTGGTCACTCTCATAAGCTTGTCAAGGCTCCTGACTTCTCTTTGCTCCCCAACCTTGAGCAGCTGATTCTTAAGGACTACAAAAGTTTGGTTCAGGTTCATGAATCCATTGGAAACTTAGAACGATTTGCTTACTTGAATCTAAAAGATTGCAGAAATCTCAGAAAGCTCCCAAGCAACATTGGTGTGCTAAAAGCACTTGAAATACTTATTATCAGTGGCTACACTAATCTCGAGTTGCCAATGGAGTTGGGGGAGGTGGAATCCTTAAAAGTGCTTAATGCGGATGGAATGGACACAAACAAGATACTATTTTCATACAGTTTGTACTTCATATCTGTAAAAAATTAAAAATTCCTCAGATACAAGCAATGAAGCAAGACACAACGACCAAATTAGCAATCAGATTCAGACATATTTTATTCTAGCTTTCTTAACATGTCAATGAAAACAAAATGGAATGAATGGTTAAACAAAGAATCTTACATCCCTTTCTATGTGAGTGGGCATTACCAAACACAAATCTTAAACTGTGATTGATTTCAGTTCTATTGAATTTCCCATTTACGATTAAAATTTTCAAGAATACAAAATGTAACAAATGGTATGGTATCTGCAGATAATTATTGAGAAACAGAAAAAGGTTGTAATAACAGATAGGATGTGGGCAAGGGTCCTATCTTCAACCAATCAGCCAAGCTTTCTGAGCTCGAAAGATGATGTACAGAGTCTACTAGGATTTGGGACTTAGACGGGTGTAAGTCTAAATACCCTAGCGACTTGAAAAAAACAACAACCCAACTGTATTGCCGTCTGGGAGAGAAATTGAGGTTAGAGTCGATTAGGGTTTGGGACTTACACAAATACAAGTCCAAAGAGCCTAGCGACTTGAAGAAATACACAGCGTACCTTGTCTTGGGCGTCGCTTGTCTTGGGTGTTGCTCGTCTTGGGCGTCACTCGTTGCTGGAAAAATTGAGGTCGTTGTTTCCTGCAGGAGAAGAAGGGCAATGATAGAAAATTTTGGCTAGGGAGGGGGTATTCAGAAAATGATGATAAATAGTGGGTTATTTTGTTTTAATGGGAGTAAGGGTATAATTGTAATATGACAATTTAAAATGGTGCGACGTTTAGTAAATGGGGTGCGACGTTTAGTGTTACCCAATATATAAAGAATAAAATGTAGTATTAAGACTCAATGGAGTCATCATAAGTTCAATAATGTGTTAAATGAACTTGGGTTGAAATCCTACGACGATTGGGTTTCGTTTGATTAATGATGTGAAACACATAACTTCCAAACTTTAAATGGATTATGATTGTGATGTGTTATGTGGATTTTTAGGCTTGGGAATCAAGCCCGAATGAATATTGGGATTTTGTTGTAAACTTTAATGAAATGTTAAAGTGTGAATTCAAGAAACACATAAAGAATGAAATGTAGTATTAAGACTCAACGGAGTCATTATAAAGCCAATAAAATGATAATGAGCCTTGGGTTGAAACCCTACAATGTTTGGGTTTTGTTTGGTTATGTTTGTGCACACCGGGTTTTTGGGTTTGTGCCCAATTGAGACACTCATGTTATGGAGACTTATTAGAAATATATTTTGAGCATTCTTGTTAGAGCATGGGACATTAGAGACCAGCATATGGGCACGAGTATATTTAAGAGAAGATTAAGAAAGAATTCTCTCCTTAAGGATTTTGGTCACGTGCATATAAAAGCACTTGTGAGAAAGTGACTACGGAGTAGTCATGAGGTTCTTGAGTATGGTATTAGTGATGTCGATCATATACGACGATTAGGACTATGATTGAGTCCGGTGTACCTAAAATAAAGACTAAAATATTAAGTCTTGAGTTGTGGATATTCTTAGACTAACGTAGTAGTCTTTGGTTTGATTTTGAGTGGAGGATTATTGTAGACCTCACATTATGATTTATTAAGCTTATATGCTATCCTTGACTTGGGTGATGACTTGAGGAATAATGAGTACCTCAATATGTGGTTCTTGAACTAAACTTGTAAGTTAGCTGAACATGTTGGTCATATGCAAATATATGCATTGTTCATGAGATTTTGTAGAGCATTATGTCCTACTTGTTTATATACAAATATGTGCATGGTTTATGGGATGTTGTAGAGCATTATATCCTACATGATTTAATGAGCCTGACATTAATGAACTTGGTCTCATTTGGTTTATGCAAGTAAATGCCTACTTGAGCATGTTTGGTTTAAGTCCAGTTGGCGGGTTTGGTTGTAGTGTCGGCAATGGGACGATTCATAGTCTTTGGAAACAATCGCTATGAATCGTTGCATTGGTTCCCTTTCTCCTCACTATTTGGCCAATAGTGGGATGTGATCTCGAGTTATGCCATCTAGCCTGACATCGAGCTCTCATTTCTCATCCTAGGTTGGATGAATGTAACGAGTACTCATTAAAGGAAAACTGATGAGTTGTGATTATTTGGGAATGAAACCCAAGGTATGATTGGTTGGGTGTTGAACCCGAATTTTGGTTTGAGGATGAATCCCATGGTAAGTTTGGTTGGCCGTTGGACCCGGATTTTGGGTTGTAACAATTCGATTTACGTTTCTTGTTACACATATTTAATTATGAGCATTTATATGAAAGACATTATGCTACATGGTTTATGTGAGTTTATGTGCTTTGAAAATTAAGTACATGTTTCTTGTTGGTATACTAGTATGATACCATGATTTTTATCTATGCTTGTGCATTATGCCATGCCATGACATAATATGCCATACAGTTGCATTTAGTAACTTACTGGGTCATTATGACTCACTCCGTGTGGTTGTTTTCCCTAGTGTGTACGTGCAGTGATCCTGTTAGTACGCGCGGCGACTTCGGATAGAGATCTTTAGCAGGTGGTCTTCCGGGCAATAAGCTTGGAGCGATTATTACTGCTGTTATTATTTGTGAGACACGGATGTAAAGTTATGTAGACTTTACTTGGGTAGATTATAGTAGTATATTATTGTTATGTATTTGGGAGCCAGCTAGTATAGACGAGCTATTGTATCTTTTAGAAGTTATTTCCGTTGTCATTTCGAGCCTGTGTGGCTCGTTTATTCTAGCATTGGGTTATTGTTGTTTCTATCTCCGACAGCTTTAGTCGCAAGATCTTGGTAGTTGGTTTAGCATTTGAAATAATATTGTTGTAGTTGAATTGTCCCTCCGACATGTTTTAGTCGTTGAGTGGTTGTTTATCAGGTTGGGAATTTGTTGATTTGCCGGCCTTTAGTTGCCGATGGTTTGTTGCGCGTGTCTAATGTTGCGTCACGTGCGTCGAATTTTTGGGCCGAGAGATTTACTATCTCTTTGGTTGTTTTTATTTTGGAGCTTGTTAGCTCGGGTCCCATTTTGTTTTTGCTTCCGCAGGTTTTAGTTTTGTTGGTTCACTTCGCCGTTATGGCTTTGCCTTTCCTGTTTCGAGCGTGTTGGCTCATCTTTCGACTCGCACCATTATGCTTAGCAGGTGCTTGTCTGTCTCTTAGCTTGTCCTGAGGGTACGACCTTGGGATCTCGTCTTGGGATCCGGGTCGGGTCGTCACAGTGCGTCAGTGCCCCTGAGTTTCTAAAAGTGGCTAGTGAAGTCCTTCCCCCTCCAGACATTGCAATTAAGTCCTTCGTTAGCCCTGTTAGCCTCCGTTAGGCCTCCTTTGCCTTGGAATACTTAATGGACTTAACTATATCCCAAGACTAATGAACTAGTATTCGTTCATCGGGTGTCCGAGGGGTACACTCTCAACTTAACACAATGGAACGGTCATCCGACTACGTTCCCAAATCTTTCATAAACATTCAAGGATCGCATCCCGATCCTCCAATAAGTCACTACGCTATTGAACGTACAAAGACTCCCATGAGTCAACATTTTTAAGATGAATACCCAAACCCATAGAACTTGACGACTAGCGATAAATCCTCGATAACATCATCCAAGGACTTCAATCGGAGTCCCAAAACCATCAAGTATCACATAATTACCAAATTCGGTCTCACCAGACCAATCTCAAGATCTCCCAATTGAGACCCAACAAACATCAAAAGTCGTAGAAATTCATCATAGGGCTCAAAATAACACCCTTAATATTTAATTGGCTTCATTAAGTCAAAATACAAATCCTCAAATTCTAGGTCAAAACACAAATTCGGGATTTTATATTATCATGGTTTCTAAACCCAACAACTAGTAATTTCATATCAAATCACTGTAATAACACACACAAAAAAACCCATTTAAATCCAACCCCACATGTTCACTAACCAAAACCCCAAATAAACACATCATTTAAACATGGAAATTGTCAACGAATCATGGGGAACAAACCTCTAACATCCTAGCATCATTATAAGTTAGACATAGAAAGAAGGGAGTTTAGTAACGTACCTATTTCGGCCAAAAAACACCAAAGAAAATGAAAACAAACCGAGGGGAAATGTTTTACTCGTCGATCGCTTCGCAATGGTGGTCTTGCCTCGTCGATTGGATGGCCGAAGCTTTGGAAATCACCGGAACACACTAATCTCCCCTTGGTCTTCACCCACCCCCCCCACACACACTCTCTCTCTCTCTCTCTCCCTCTCTCTCTCTCTCTCCTAGAGCACATTTTGTGGCTGAAAATGAAGAGGAAATGAAAAGATTCAGCTGGTTTGGGGATAGATAAGGTCTCCACAAACGAGGGGTACAAGGGGAAATTCATGGGTACACTTAGGGAGTGTTTAGGCTTAATGCAACCTAATCAAGATCACAAACACGTCAATAATGTTAACCTTTCTGGATCAGACCTATTAAGGGCTAATTAGGACTAATTGGGATGGTTTAAGATATGTTTCATTAAGGGTATTAGGGTAAATTCTGTAAAATGGCAAAAACTGCATCGCACCAAAAATCCCCATGCGGCGCGACCACGCCTGCTACCTTTTTCTTATTGTTCAGTACTGATTTTAAGTGGTCGCCTTGGTTCTCTGCAACGCGAGTGCCTTCCCTGGAAGGAGGAAAAAGGCTTGAAATCATGCCCTAAGGGTCCCGAACACAATCCCAAACAACCTAGGATGGTTTCTCACTCAAAACAAGTCCGAAACACGCTCGAACGACGTCCGAAAACAACTCAAATGAAACTTGAGAACATGGAACAACTACTCAACGATCGAACCAATGATCAAACTAGAATCAACACATGATTGAAAGCAAGTTAAGGGTCTAAGGTATTGGCTTGAACACTTCTACAAAGTTAAACAATGACCAAGAGTATCTAAACCCTAAAAGACAAGGTGTTAACGCTACTTGAACTCAAGTAATCAAACGAAGATGAAGGCTACACTATTATCATTACAAACACTCATCCACCTCAAGGACACTTCTATCATGAACTAGAACACGTCTAAATAATATAATGACGATCATGCAAAAACCTAGGATTCAACCGAGGTCACAAACAAGACTAAGCAAGTTAACTCTTAACCGAGCCCAGTTCCAAACAACATCGAGTTACAACTTGTAACTCTAGCAAGTTTATGAGTACAAATCAACCAACCCAAGGGTATTGGCTATATCTTAGCCTACCCAAACACACGAAGTTCTAGGGCGTTACATGGGTTATATGTAATTTACCCAAAAAAAAAAGGGTGTCACTATTCCGACCCCCAAATCATCTAAGTATACTCCCTAAAAACCTAAACTTCCTATTTTACCCTCCCATCCAAACACACCCACTCCCTCGAGGCTCACATTGGCTCATCCCTCTCTTCTGCCCAGTGAGGCTTCTTCCCCCTACATTTGTGTCATCTTCCCTTCTTCCTCCGCCGACTCTGTCTCTTCTCTTTTTCTTTTTCTTTTTGGTTAACTCCAAAACAACCTCATCTTGTATCCCTCTTCTCTCTCTCTCTTCATCAATTTTTTTTTGTTTTTCCCTTCTCCTCTAGTGAACACAACACCTCTTTCCCTTTTTTTTTTGTTATCAACACCAATAATACTTATTCTCTTTCTCCCCATCTCACGCCCTACGTCCCTTCTTCCATGTCTCATCTTCCATTTTTTTATTCAACTCAGGTTGTTCGACCATGGTCAACCGAACGACCTTGTGTTGTTCGACCATGGTTGACCGAACAACCTTGTGTTGTTTGGCCACAAGGTTCTTTTGTCGACCATGGCCGAACAACCCGAGTTGATTCGGAAAAAATAAAGGAGGAGGAGAAGAAGAAAAAGGGAGGGAGATGGGTTGAACAAATGAAGAAGGGAGGAGGAGATGGACCGTTATAGATAAATAAGGGTTGGAGGTTGGGGTTGCTGGTAGTGTCTAGTAGAAGCTGGGACTGAAGAAAATGTTATAGTTGAGGGGGCGCATTGCTTCAATCAGTAATTAGGGGGGAGGGGAATTTGAAGAGGGGGTTTTTGGTAATTTACAAAAAAAAAGGGTCGCGCTATACCGACCCCCCGTTCCTATGAGTACACCCCCACAAATTATTAACTCCTTATTTTTGCCCAAACCCAACTAAGCATACCCCTCCCTTCTCCCCCGCTAGAGCTTTCAAAACGGGTTGGTGGGTTGGGTCAACCCACAGGTCAAGAAAATCCACCATATAATGGTGTGGGGCGGGTCGACCCATCTAGATGACGGGTCAATAAAACACCAACCCAACCCAACCCAACCCAACATGGGTTGTGGGTCAGATGGGTCAACCCACCAATTTTTCTTACCTAAAGATTACTTCTTTTATTTTTAATTTTCCATTATTTTTCCACTTCCATGTACTATACAACCACTCAAAATCAAGTAACCAACTCAACTGTTGTCGGCTAACATAAAATAAACAAACTAAACAATTGAATCTTCATTTTAGACTTCTGCCAAACATTTTATGGGCATTCCTCTTACATGACTAAAAAAATCTTGGATGTCAAGACATGACTTCATGTAAGATGACATAGATCAGTATAATTCAAACTGACTGCTACATAATAATTTCATAAACCTTAGATTTGTTATATATAAAAAAGTAAAACAAAAAACAAAAAACAAAAAATAATAATAATAAAAGAAAATGAGAGATTACAGGAAAACTATTATGCAAAAATGAAAGCATACTAGACAGGTATTCTCTAAAAAAAAGTATTCTCTAAACGGGTCAGCCCGTTAAAAACCCGCCCCAATCCACTTCAACCCGTGACCCATACGGGTCCAACCCATATGACCCGTATTTTTATGGGTTGTCAATTTCCCAACCCAACCCACTATTTTAAGCAACAGTTTGGGTTGACCCAACGGGTCCCGACCCATTTTGACGGCTCTACCCCCCGCGCAAACGCCCTCTCCATCTCCCACAACGCCTTCCTTCCTCCCCCACTGCCTCCCTCCTACCACCACCATTCTCTCATCCCTCCCCCAGCAAACTTAGCGCATTAGCAGCGCCCTCCCTCCCCCCCTGCTACCTCCCTCCCACCGTCTTCTCTGCCACAACAACCTAACCCATAGTGCTGCCTTTCTCTCTCTCTCTCTTTCTCTTCTCAGACGAGTCACCCACCTTCGAGTTTTGTCTCCCAGTAATGCCATCTCCATTACTGACTTCCCCTCTACTGGCGTTGTTGAGTGAAGAAGAATGGAGAAGAGAGAGGAGATGGTGTGACCAAAATTTTGGTCATCCAGGGCTAATTTTTTTAAAAAAATTCGGTCTGGACAAGCCAAATTTGTCAAGAATTTTCGATTGGTCAAGACCGAAAATTCTTGAAATTTTCGGCTGACATGGAGGGTCGTTTTTTATTTATTTAAATTTTCGGTCTAGACAGGTCAAATATGTAAAGAATTTTCGATTGATCAAGACCAAAAATTCTTTGAAATTTTCAGCTGACAGGGACCGACCATATCTAAAATCGGGTTTGTTGTTTGCAGGTGCTGTTGTGGTGTAGATGACAGAGAAGGGGGATGAAGGGCGCGACCGAACATGGTGGGCACAGAGAGAATATGGATTGTGGCTGGATTTGGGCAGAGACGAAGCATTGTTGGCTAGGTGTCTAGAGGGTCAACGTCTATTGCGGGGGAGAGGAAGGCATTGAGGGAGGAGGGAGGGGGCTGTGGGAGATGGAGAGGGCCCCGTTTGCAGGGGGAGGGGGAGGGAGAAGGGAGAAGGGAGAAGGGATGTGGTATGCTTAGTTGAGTTTGGAAAAAATAGGAAGTTAGTAAAATGACCTAAATACATTTTTTAACATTTAATAGATACTTGCTTGTGGTACACACTTGCAGATGTTTTATAAAACATCTGCAAGTGTGTAGTGGATGTTTTGTCCGAAATCGAAAAAAATGCAAATCAACAGTTTTTTGTTCATAATTGAAAAGAAAAAATAAATCGAATCAAAACCAATCCAATTTACATGCGATATCATGCCTTAATAATGGAAAACGAATCAATAATGACACGTAATCAAAATTACGTAAAAGGGGAGGGAGGGAGGCGGTAGTATAGTTTAAATGTGAAGAGGGATAACAAAGTAATTTTATCTTTTAAATGGTATTACATTTACGGATTTTAGTTGGGAGACACTAAACATTGCACCCTATTTACTAAATGCCGCACCATTTTAAATGCTCATATTACAATTATATCCTCATTCCCCTTAAAATAAAATAACCCACTACTTTTTCATCATTTAACCAAACACCCCCGCTTAAACAAATTTTCTCACTTCACCTGATTTCTCTCAAGGCCGACAACAAGTGACGTTGATTTCTCCCGAGGTCGACAACAAGCGACCACAATTTCTTAGGTTAAGCCGTTAGGGAACTTAGGCTTAAATCCTTGCAAGCCGAAAGACTTTTTAGACTTGCATTAAAGTAAGCCACCCGACCCTTTAGACTTGCATCAAAGTAAGGCACCAGACCCTTTAGACTTGCATCAATGTAAGACACCAAACTCTTTAGACTTGCATTGATGTAAGTCGCCAGACTTTTTAGACTTGCATCAATGTAAGTCCCCAAACTCTTTAGACTTGCATTAATGTAAGTCGCCAGTCTCTTTAGACTTGTATCGATATAAGTTGCCAAACTCTTTAGACTTGCATCGATATAAGTCCACATACTCTTTAGACTTGCATTCATGTAAGTCGAAAACCTTAGTAAACTTATTGATTTTAAGTCTATAGACCCTGACGACTAGCCTAGGGTTTTGAAAATTCATCAAGTTGCCAAACTTTTTATACTTGCATTCATGTAAATCACCAGACCCTTTAGACTTGCATATATGTAAGTCGTCAGACCCTTTAGACTTACATTAATGTAAGTCGCCAGATCTTTAGACTTGCATCTATGTAAGTCGCCAGACTCTTTAGACTTGCATCCATGTAAGTTGCCAGACTTTTTAGACTTTCATCTATGTAAGTCGCCAGACTCTTTAGACTTGCATTCATGTAAGTCGAAAACCCTAGTAAACTTACTGATTTTAAGTCCATAGACCCTGACGACTAGCCTAAGGTTTTGAAAATTCATCAAGTCGCTGGTGTATTTCAACTTATTTGGAAGCGAATTGAAATGTGGTTTGGACTTAAATGAGATTAAGTCGCCAGAGTTTGACAGCTTCAATGAGTGTAAGTTACCATGGTTTAATGGCTTTGCTGAGCTTAAGTCGCTAGGGGCTGACAACTTTAAGTAAACTTCGGTAGTCTTCAACTATGTATCTAGACTATAAAATCATAAAAAAAATAAAATAAAATTGTGGAACATACACTCAAATAAAAATTTATATGAGCATTGTTGCCCGAATTCGCATTGTCTGGATCACATTGTTGTTGAGATTATTGGAAAGTAAAATTTGATAGTAAAAGTATTTATTGTTCAAATTTATGGAAAGATGGGGGAGGAAAAGAAATAAATGTAATTTTTTTATAAAAGGGTAATTTGGTAATTTAGCTTTTAAATGGGTGTGACATTTAGTACTTTTAGGAGTGTTTAGGGTGGTTGTGTTAGTTTTACGGGTATTCTTTTAAAAAAGAAAAAAAAAAAAACCTCCGTAAGCAAACGCAGTCAAATATTCAAACACATCGCATGAAAGCTCTCTTCCCTCAGTTACCTTCCTCTACACACGATCGTCTTCTGTAAACATAATGGAAATTCCAACCGGAGACGAATCGAGGGACGTGAAATCCCAATCGCCATTCTATTCAAATAATCTATGGAATCGACTCGTTCAATTCAACTTTCTCGGTAAAGTTTCAAATCTCTACCAACGAACTACCGCCACCCGGCGGCGGCGGCGGCGGACTTGTCTCCCACTTCCATTACCTCCCACTTCGCCTCAATCTCTCACGTAAGTCTCCAAGTATTTGATTTACTTTTTTATTCTCTTAGTTTTTGTGAAACCTCTGTCGCTTAGTTTCTGAGGACCCTTTTTCAAATGTAAGGGCAGCTAGTTTACAATGGACTACTCCCGCTTTGGCATTTTTTTTTTTGGTCAACGTGATCAAACTTTCGTATACAAATATTTGGTTATCTTTAGGAAATTCTAGACATTGTTATTGTTTTTTGATAGTGTTCGTAATGTTGCATTAATGATTGAAATTTCATTATCTAAGATATGAAAATTTAAATGTATGTTAAATAGTAGTTTGATATTGTACTAGGTTGTCTTTGGAATTGGGAATATCTTTTTTTGGGACGGAGGGAGTACCACTTGATAATACATGTTTCTAATACTATGTTAATTGCCTACCAAACGAGCACCTAGTTTATTTGTATACAGACATTGGGGTTTGTTTGCTTGAGTAAACTATACTTTTTTTGTCCCGGAAAAGTCCGCATTTGATTAGTCAAACTGTTTTAACATTGTACTTTTGCTCTAAAACATTTTCTATAATTTTCACTAACATGGAAACCTTTTTTGTGTGAGACGTTTTAGAAATGTTTTGATTCTAAAAGGAAAGAAAAAGCTTGAAAAATGTGTAAGTGTATAGGTTCCAGTTTAGAAATGGGATTATTTTGTTGGGGCTAACAAAAATTGAAAGTAGGACTTTTATTTATTTAATGTGTTTATTTTTTGGGATGGAAGGAGTATCTTTTTGGCCTTATCTCTGACTTTTTATTGAACTAGGACTTTGGAAACCTTTGGGATTTTGTTGTAACAAATGAATTTTTAATAGGGTAGTAATGTATTCCTTAAAATGTTTTTGGTCTTTTTTTTTTTTTTTTTCATTCTCACATGGATACTCCCAGTGAGAGAGTGGAAGTTATCCTATTAGTATATACAGAAATGGATGACAATGCAACAAAGAGAAAATGAATATTCACACTTGTTTGTTGACTAACTAGATGTGTAAGCGCACTTGCATGTGTAAGAAGAAATCTCTCAAAACTCTTTTCATAAAGATAGCGTGCAAATAGGGGTCTAGCCTTCTTGGACAACACTCCCCCCCCCCCCCAATTGAATCGAATTCTCAACTGGAAAACTATGGACTGTTAGCTGATAAAGGTATAGGAACTTGGTATCATGATTTCAGTTGCTGTCTAGATAAGGCCTGAGAGGGTACGAAGATGGCTTGACCACAGGAAACTTTTGCTAAAATAACAAAGGAACAGCATGTCAATTCAAAAGGATGTACTGTGATTGTTCTCTTGTAAGAAGATCTTCGAAAAGTATAATGTATATTCAAAGAAGGGCAAAACATTGGAAATTGGTTCGATACCAAGATGGGACCCTACCCAATCCTTGCATTGTCAAGCTTTAGGGTATCTAGGGTATGTTTCTACATTTCTTTTCTCCTACTAACTTGTGGGCTATATTTATTAATAATTTTCTTGTTTCGGTTTTGAGGGTATTTTAGGCTGTGTGACATGGCTCATATTAATGATTGTCGGTTCTTAATTTATAATTGGATGAATCGGTAGGTCTTTGTATACACGGTTGACAAGCTTCTTTGGGTGTTTATTAGCAACCAAATAGGGTCTCTAAGTCATGTAAGATGTATGATCTCTACACTACTAGCCTATACAAAATCTTGTAATGCTATCCATTACTGGAAATTGAGTTGTAGAATGTATGCGCTATTTGAGTTGGAGACTGCAACTATGACACTGTGATCAAAGGTACCTTCTTTATCTGCCCGAATTCGGATGCAAATCTGGAGATTTTATCAACTTTGGCAGCCCTTGGAGTTCTATTTCCTAGCTTTCTGAGAATTTTTTATTCATGTCTCTCATGGATTGGACAATGGTACCCATATTTGTTTCTGGAAAGATTCTTGATTAACCTAGACTGATATCTTCTGCTTTTCCTTGCTTTTGAAGCCCATCCTCGTTGACTGGGATTCTGTCTCCAGTTTCTAGGGAGGGAACAGTTATTCTTGGGATCTTTTGGGCCTCAGTGATAGAAAAAGTAAAGAGCTTGCTTCTGATTATTCTGCTTTTGGAAGGGTGCCCAACTGGCGGTTCTGAATCAGTGTTGTGTAATTCACAAATTTAGACTTTCTGTAGCCCTTCCTTTAGCTTCTTAAATTTGGAAAGCCAAAATTCCATTCAATTTTAGCTTCTGCTTGGTATTTGATTCTTGAGAAACTTAGCACTAAGATTTTAGGCATAAATGGTGGTCGTTGTATTTTATGCAGAAAGAATGGCAAGTAATTTCATTCTAATCATCCTCTTCTTCTTGAATAAGATTTCTTCTTCCATCAGAAAAGAGAAAAAGAAAGAAAATCTCATCCTTGTCTCCTCCACCATGATTTTGCTTGGCAAGGTAGAGCTGTTTCGTTTTGGGGCAAGTTGTGTTCAAGGGCTTCTTGATTATTAGTTTCAGGGGATTTGTTGACATTCCTTCTGATTAAGAAGAATACAAGGATATTTAACAGTCTTTGCCTTTCCAGCTGATTAGAGATTCAGATGGTTCATTTGAATTCTGTATAAAAGCTTTTCAGGTCCTTTGGAGGGATGCATATCACTTTTTACTAGATTTCGTGCCCGTGTCTATGACACGGTGTCAGTATAGATGTGATCAATGTATGAAGTGAACATTATGCGAATAAATTAGCATATGCTTGAGATTTTGTAGGGTTCGGATCACTGAACACTACAAAAAAAAAAGACGACTTCCCGAAAATTAAAGAAATAAAACATTTTATTTGCTGTAAAATTTTGTAACTCATACAAAGAGAGTATAATTAAGCATTCAAAAACATTCTCTCTAACACACACCAATACAACACCTGTTAATTGAAATAAACTTAAAAATGAAAATCGCAGCAAACAAAA
This sequence comes from Codonopsis lanceolata, assembly GCA_013146195.2. Taxonomy (NCBI): domain Eukaryota; kingdom Viridiplantae; phylum Streptophyta; class Magnoliopsida; order Asterales; family Campanulaceae; genus Codonopsis; species Codonopsis lanceolata. The sequence goes on along the minus strand of CM028384.1, from coordinate 10,859,165 downwards.
AATATAAAATAAATTGAATGAGAGAGAGTGAGTGAACTAACAAAAGACTATTTTGAAATCACAAATATTTCAGACTATTAAGGAAAACTTAGCACACATTAAAAAAAAAAGAAATTAAAATACAAATATTTAAAATTACAAAACTTACGAACAAATGTTTTTTTTAAAAAAATAAATCTAGGTCGGACAAAAATTAAATTGAGATTCAATTAATTACGATAAAACAATTAATTAAGAAACTACAAACTAAATATTAAAAATAAAATTAAAATACAAATATTTAAAATTGCAAAAATTAATTACAAAACTTACAAACAAATATCTCATTAAAACAACTCAATGGATGTTCGGGATAAATTATAGATAAAATGTGTTAGAGGAAAACATTCATGTAACTGTAATTGGTTGTGGAGAGGATAATTCAAAAAAAAAAACATAACTGAGGGGGTTATTACATATTTATTGGTTGTAGAGGGGGTAATTCAAATAAAAACTCATAACTAGGAGGTTTATATATAACTCACATATTTACTAATCAATCTGAACCGCCAGTTGTGTTTGACACAATTCGATCTGGGCCGCCAGTTAGCCCCTAGCCCCTGATCTCTTTTATAATATAGGTTTTTGCATTCGAGTATGGTTTTCTTTTGATCTTTTTTGATAAGTAAGAGTGATATTAATATAAATACATGCCAAAACAAGTGGCGTAGCCTATGTATACAGACAAAGAGCACCTACAAAAAATACTATACAATAGTGAATCTATCTAAGAACTCAACAAAAGGACTATCCACTCTTTGAGCTCCACTCTTTGAGCTCCATCTGTACACCAGAACTGATTGTTTCCACAATGCTTTCCTTCCAGCTGTCTAGATTCAACTCAATGTTCTCAAAGGCCCCACGATTGCGTTCGGTCCATGTACCCCAGCATACCGCTAAAGGATCAACTTCCCAAACATCTTTCTTCCTTTTCTTTTTCTTGTAAAAGGACCACTCACAGGACATTTCTTTCACCGTCCTGGGCATTACCCAAGCTTATTGAACAAGCTGAAGATTTGAGTCCACAAAACCCTAGCCTTAGAACAATGTAACAGCAAATGATTCACTGTTTCTTCATCTTTCTTGCACATGTAGCACCAATTCTCATATACAGTCTTTCTTTTTCTCAAATTATCTCCGGTCAAAAGGGCTTCAAAGTTCTAACGCTGCCTCCCACGCAAAAAACGCCACCCTCCTAGGCGCCTTTGACTTCCAAATGATTCCCACGGAAAATCACGAATCTCTCTTTTGATCTTTGCATATCTTACTTTTCGGGCTTGTCCTTTATTTTATTGTTTTTTTATTCGCCATATCTGATACCATCTTATTTGTACTCACTTCACTTCATTTTAATAAATTACTGCTTCTACGAGAGGAAAAATAGCACAATCCAATTCATAGGTGTGTTATGCGTACTATCCTCCCACATTTTTTCCCCTGCACATCTAATCCACAAATCATATCAAGACTCCATTTGCTTAGACCTTATGAGAGGATATACACGAATTGGTGTGTTATGTGTAGGGTGCCTTGGAATGTCATGATCACTTTTTCCTTCATTGTGGGTGTGCTCTATTGCTTTGGAATAGGTTATTCTGGATGTCAGGGGAAGTTTGGGTGATCCTGGCTTCTATTGCTGTATTTCTTTATATGCAAGTTAGAGGTTTCGGTGAGCCTGTTATGGCAGTATTCTGTATTTACCGTTCTTTGATGTTTGTGGACTGAGAGAAATTCTGAATTTTCAGGGATAAAGCGACTTTTGAAACCTTTTCTACATAGAGTCGTATTTATGGCTTCTCTCTGGGCCTCGAACCTCAAAGTTTTTTGAGGTTGCTTATCTCAGAGATTCTTTAAGATTTGGGTTCTTTGATTTCATAGCTTTTAGGCTTGGCTTTTGCCTTTCAATTTTTTTCCACTAATTTACCCATGACCTTTTAATTGAAATTTTCTTAATATAACATGAAAAAATTAGCTCTTGTTTCTAATGGAGATCATGTAAGAACTTAGAGGATCAAAAAGACAATTTTACTGGCCAGATGTTTCAAATAATTCATTTACCTAACATCTCAAACCGTTCATCGGTTAGCATCCAAACTACCTCCTACTATATTCTAATTGTTCAGATGCTCATTCAGCATTCAGGACTTAATCCAATCAAACACAGCCTAATTTGTCATAGATGATATTTCAGTTTATTCAATTTTCTCTGTGAAATCTTCAGGGGATGCTTTGATTTAGGTGTGGAAGGAGGATTTGTAATAAGTTTCAGTTTCTAATCACAAGTAAAGGAATTTCAGGATTTTTAATACAATTGAATTTTTAAGCATTAATAAGAATCCTGGTCCACTAGTTTTCTAATGAATGTCTCTATGCTCCATGCGCACAGGCTTAAATCTGATGCATCTAGAGCTTTTGAGGTTTTGGAGGATATTTTGGAGCACATCTTTCTCAACTTGCATAACATCCAGAAGAACATACAATTTTGGCAAGCTAGAGCAGAGGTTAGTAAAGATTGTCGTGGACAATAACATGTACTGTGCTTCTTAAAATACAATGACTGACACAATCTTGCGTATTTTTGACCTTTCTTCGCATCAGGGATCAAATGCTCAGAAAGTTTACTTCATGGTTTTTGAGAGAGGGCCTCAGGCATTTATTGATGGTACGGTTCAGTTGATACGTGACTATGTTGCTGAGGGTTCTGGGATGCAACATCTATGCTGTTCGGCGTCTATTCATATATCTGAGAGGATAAATATCTTGACTAGCTTAAGATACTCTCTGGCAACATTTTTGGCACAGGTTTCCTACGTCCCGATATATGTCTACTTTGAATTTTAAGATTAGCTAGCCATTTTGATTTCTGATCATCATCCTTTCATCGCTCATACCCATCTTAAACACGATATGAGGTTCTTTGCCTTTACTAACATGACACATGCTTTATGTCAATGGAGGTGCACCCCATGGCCCCAAACCTTATATTCGCTTACTGTATTGATAGATTATTAAGAAATAGATCATTATAAGTCTAAAGAGGATGTGGAAGTGATGAGGGCTACATTTTAGGGGTTCAAGTGGTTCAAGCACTTGTGACTGGCTCTTGCATTCTGCCCAAGTTTTTCTCTTTATGTGCTGGTTGAAATTGCATTGGGGGGGAGGGGGTGTTAAAGAGTGTAGTGTTATATGGTGTTGGGCCATCTCGAAAAGTGATTATGTTTTAAAATGAAGGATGGCCAAAGTAACGTAACAAGGCTTATCAGCACCCTTTTTTTAAAATATATTTTATTTATATTAAAAAAGGGCTTATCAGCACCCTTTCTTGTAATCACATGCATATTTCTGATGCTTTTTTCTAGCATATTATATTAACCATGCATTATTTTGTATGAATTATTTTAGGTTTACATGGAAGTTGACAGATTTGGGGAGGAATTAGTTAATGACCCTGACAAGTCATTTCCTTTGTTATTGGTCACCGTTAGTGGCCTATTCTCAAAATTGGAGGCATCAATCGGTCATTTTCATGCAACACGTCCGGTAACTAACTTTCTCCTGAATGCTGATCTTATAATAGCAAATGTGTTCGATTTTTTTTTTCATATTCTTTTTATGTGTGTTATGGTGTGGATAGTGGAAGAATTTATCATCATTGTTGAAAAATTACATGTATTTCCAGTTCAATTTACCTTACAGAGCCACTGACTGTGCAGATTGATTCTTCTGTCGATGGGAGCTATTCATCTCCATTGATGTTTGAGAAACTGCCTGAGGTAAACCAGGAAGGGTCACAATGGACTGATTGTGAAGTTAGAGATGCTATCAACGTAATTTATCAAAATCTTCGCCAACTGGACTCGTATTTATCCCTCCTTGTAAGATCTTTCTCCTATTTGTTTGACCATGCTAATGCCTAGATGAGTTTTATGCATATGTTTTTTACTTCATCTCATGTCTGTTTGTATGATGCTGAGGAGGGGGAGAGGAAGGGTCTTCTGAGTGCAAAATTTCCCAAATAGATTTGGAACTTCCTTGACTTTATTTTGTTTCCTAAAGAGAACAAATTCATGTATCAATTTATGTTATTTACTTATAACAAAGGATTTTGTGAGCCATAGACCCATTGTGATGTATAAGATCTTTCTCCTATTTGTTTGACTATGCTAATACCTAGATGAGTTTTATGCATATGTTTTTTACTTCGTATCATGTCTGTTTTTATGATGCTGAGGAGGGGGAGAGGAAGGGTCTTCCGAGTGCAAAATTTCCCAAAGAGATTTGGAACTTCCTTGACTTTATTTTGTTTCCTTAAAGAGAACAAATTCATGTATCGGTTTATGTATATACTCTTTATTTACTTATAAAAAAGGGATTTTGTGAGCCATAGATCCATTGTGATGTAGGACTAGGTACAGAAATCTGTCCATAAGAAGAGTATCTAAGGAGCGCTGAAGCGTTAGCTAAGAAGAAGGGAAGTACCTACTTTTGCAGGTGATCCACTATGCCCAAACGACACTGTGGACTGAAATTTTGATCACCTTCAAACTCTAAGATTTGGGAGTTTTGGACTGTTTCTATGTACAGAAAACCCTAGTTTTACTACATAATTACTACTACCTAACATAACTTTATAATATTTGTAGAAGAAAATAGTCTAATAGATCTGGAATCTTACTATTTTAAATTGATTATGGCATCGAAATCTACTTTAAATATGTACCTCTTTGTTAGGGCAAGTCCAATGGTAGGGGTCAAAACCAAATTTTGATACCTATGTAAGAGTATTAGGCTCTCCAATGGTTGAAGTGAAAGGTATCAAAATTAGGTGTGGTACTAGGGAAGGTACCAAATTTGATACCTCCCCTAGTACCATACCTAATTTTGATACCCTTCATTTTGAACGTATATTTATGTCATGATATGTGTTGGTAATTATTGTTCATTAGTATTTAAATTTATTTTTATATCATGATATGTGTTTGGTATAATTTTTTCAAAATTATTATTATATCAAATTTTGATACATATGGTTGGAGATGATTATTTGATACCTATGAATAGTACCAATAGGTATCAAAATTTGGTTTTGATACCTATAGGGCAAGTACCACCATTGGACTTACCCTTATAGGCTGCCTTTCCACTTTAGAATGTTCCACGGTATTTTCCACTTTGAAAAGTCAATCGTTTACAAGGACTGGCATCTTTCTAAATATGCCTTTTGTCCAGAATTATGAGATGTTGTCATCCATCAAGTCATTTAAGTCTGTTCGTTTGACATTCACAAATCTGTTTTCCATTTCATTTTTGAAATTCAGAAAGGTAATGTTCTGTTTAAGATAGAGAATTATCTTTTAATGGTGATTTTGGTCATTATAATGTACCCAACGATGGCCTAAAGTAATAACCAAGTATGTCTTGTTTTTAAAATGTTGAAAGCCAAAATTTAATAGCTATATTTTGAAAATGAAAACATAAAACGGTTGTAAAAATGCTAACCAAGTATGCGTCCGAACAACTTTTCTTGAAGTAATTATTACAAAGTAATCTATTAGTTTTAAGAAAATGACGAGGATCCCAACTTTCCATACCAACTTTCCGTCTTGACTTGCACGTTAAATATGTGATAGGTTAGTCTGTTGCCGTGCAGGATAAGTGATGTGATGTCTAACCAATGACATGCTTGACACATAGTTGGGATCCCTATCATTACTGAAATTGGAGGGCTGCTTTTAAGCCCCTCTTGCTTTGCAGTTTCCAGAATTACCCTCATGACAAAATTGTAGTTGCTAACTTTTAAATTACATAACATTCACAAATTCAAAAATAACTACCCACTTCATCCACTATCCTATCGTACTACTACTCAACACCACGTATTGTTATAGAACTCAAAAAATAAAAAAGATAAAAAAGTAATTATGATTTATCCAAGAGTATTAGCAAGAAAGAAACAAGACATGTTGAATGAATGATAAATTAAAATGCATTCCTAAGTGATTTTCAATAAACTTGCTCCTGTGTTCCGCAGCACTTCCACTTTTTTACTTTCATCTCGATTTCCTCCCTCTTTTACAGCCAACCAAATATACCAGAAAATTTTACTTTGACAGGTGCATAACGTAGGACAAGGTCGAATACTTGTAGCATGGCGATGAATATTTGCCTAGTCCAAAATAAGCATTAGCCAGTTTATACTATCTAATATCTATAAAGTAAAAATAGTGTCAAGAATGAAGTCACAGGTTTTACAAATTTACGCAACATAATATGATTATTTCCTCAACTTGTTAATAAATCCATCTAGTAAAGATAAATTAAAGGGGATACCAGATTATTTGGTTCAGACATCTTTACTTCCTGGTACCGTATATATGCATATACACATCATCTATTCTTACTTGAACTTGATTGGTCATGTCCTTGGGATTTTTTTATTTATTTATCATTTTTACTTTTAGACCTCAGATTAGGTGTATGTATTAATTTGGATGGAGATGTTACTGAACAAGTTCAGCGTTTTTGTGCTTCTGGATGAATGTTAGATTCTTATCCATTTGTTTCCAATTTCAGTTGTGTGCAGTTGTTACTTTTTATTTTTTAAATTACATATATATATATATATATATATAATTTAAGTTGTGAGGTTAACGCATGTGCTTGCTACTACTTTGCCCTAGGTTGCCAAACACCAGAAACCAAGGAAAGTAACACGGTACTGGATGCATTACACTTTTGGGGTTATGGGCGTATCTCTCTGTTCAATATGGCTTCTACGTCATAGTAGATTATCTGGGAGTCCTGACATAGACAACTGGATTCGTGAGGCAAGAGACTCCACGATTAGCTTTTGGAGTGATCATGTAGAGCAACCGGTAAGACCCGTGCCATATCTTCCTCCTATATTATGTTAGAGTTTGAATGGTATATTTTGTTCAGTGGTAATCAAAGTTTAAGTTTCATCAGAAATCTTGTCATATTGGGATATTACACAAAAAAGAGTCTCCATAGGCAATAGGCAGAAATTCTAGATCAGGATGTTTGTAATAGAATAAATGTCTTGATAAAGGTTGTTGAAGGCTGTATAACATGGTTTAAGTGCTGTCACTGATTTCAAAGAGAGGGGTCACATCAAGGGTTTAATGCTCATCACTCATCATTAAGAATAAAAATGTTGTTACCCCAAGGGGTGCAAGAGATGGCAAGGTCACTCGGGCAAGAGCTTGAGGTCCTTGGTTTCAATCCCCATACCATGGGCCACACTTACCTAACAAAAAATAAAATAAAATAGAAATGTTGGCCAACAGAAGATTCCATTACTGATGTGAGTGCAAGTAGATTTAGCGATTACAAGGGTTATAGGTATGAAATTTCGTGACTGAACTTGAATATTGTAATCAGAGAGAAGAAGATGGAAGAATTTCTGTGTATGCTGATTGGAAAAGGTGTACATCTTTATACACTTTCTAGGCTACCTATTCTAGGAATTGAAGTTTGATTGATTGAACCTATCAATCAATCAATCACACTCTTACAATTATGTTATCTAATTAAGGAATACATATTTTCAAAGCTTTTATTTCTGTAACACTCCCCTTCAAGCTGGCATGCCCAGCTTGTTACAGATGTAAGTCACCGAGCTCCATTAAGAGTCTTTGAGTAAATGTCTCCTAGTTGTTCCCGTCTTCACATAAGCTGTAGAAATCAAATTTTGTTTCACCAACAAAATGACAATGTATCTCAAAGCTTAGTTCGTTCATGAAAGACACGATTTGAGGCAATATGAATTGCAGCTTGATTATCACACCACACTTAGCTGGAACTGAAGCCTTAAAACATCAGGTAAAGTTGCGACACCCACATCACTTCACATGAAGCTAATGCCATTGCTCGATACTCAGATTCTGCACTAGGTCGTGACACCACATTCTATTTCTTACTCTTCCATGAAACCGAGTAGTGAACCTCCGATCAATCTTGGAACTTGCCCAATCTACATCGGAAAAGCATCAATATTTCCATGCCTATTATTCTTTTATAAAATCCCTTGCCCATGTGCCCCTTTTAGGTAGCATAAAATAATGTGAATCCAAGAGCGGTTTCAAAGAAATTAATCAACCTTTGAAACTTGAAATCGTGGAAACGGTGTTTAGAAACATATTGATAGAGAGCTTCCCTCAACCCTAGGACGGATATACTAATGCCTAGAACCTTGGGGTGCACCCTCGACCCACTAGTCGCAATTAACTAGGAGCTGAAATGACGAAACACCACAAACTTGCAGCTCAACAAGCTTGGTAAGTTCGAAGGACACAGAAATTTCCACACAAGAAATTCTCTCAAGAAACTCACAAGTATGTGAAGAAAACCTCAATTCAATGAATAATTATAATGTAACCCTAAAACAATGTTATGGAAGCCCTTGTAGAGGCCAAAGTCAAACTAGGGCAAAAGTACTTCAATTTTTTTTTTTTTTTTTGATATGTAAAGTACTTCAATTAGGAAACAATAAAACCAAGTCCTATATGGAAAATATCAAAAATACGAATATATCGCTTGTTCACATGTCGGGGCGTGGGGGCACCAGTTGGTGTGAGCGCGCAGCATCCAAGGTACGAATGTGCTGAAAATGAGACTTTCGTGGCCTTTGCGCAGTGAAGTTTGCGGAATTGATGTATTGACCCCTTGAAGTCTCTCTAAATTCGTTACTAGGCCTCAAACTAACGTCGTTAGGTGTCCATTCACTCCTAAATGCTTCAAGAATGTACATGAGCTTTGGATCTTGGGCCTCAATTGCTAGTGGCCGTGGTTTTGGATTGAGTCTCCCCCACAAGTGTCATCAGCACATCTCGAACCTTCTTGGTTTGCCCAGAGTCATTCGGCCTCTGTCAATCTTCAACAGAACGTTAGAATTGGGCCTCAATCCCTGACTTGATTCATGTTACGTCCTTGGTCTCCATCATAAAATATGTTCCGACGCTTACCAATGATGGACTGTATAGAAGACAAACTGTTTCATAATACTAAGTGAATAAGCAATTTCAGGACGAGTTACTTTGAGATAGTTTAGTTTTTTGACTAATCTCTTATACCGTTCTGGATCATTAAAAAACCCTCCATCCTTGGTAAGTTGATGATTAGGAAACATTGGACTAGTGCATGGTTTGACTCCTATTTTCCCCGTTTCCGCTAACAAATCCAAAACATACTTCCATTGGGATGGAAAGATACTGTTTGTGCTTCTTGATACCTCAATTTCCAAGAGGTATTCTGCCTACACCTTTGAACTATTTAAGATTTAAATGACAGCAATCCATAACAAAAGGAATGGGGGATGACAAGACTTTCTTCCAAGCAGGTTGGAAAAGTTTCGAAGTTTTGAGAGTTCAGGAGAAGGATCGACTAGTGTTTAGGGTGGTGGAGAGATCAAGAGGTAGACCACATGAGATTGTTCTCTCACCTTTTGAGTTTGTTTGGGTCAGCGAGTGGGTGGGAAGGTTCTCTTCGTTCAGCAATGTTGGTGGAAGAAGTTGCAGAAGAAATGGCGTGACGTCATTGTGGCCAAGGAGAGGAATGCTTCAGGTTGCTTCATCAAAGTTATAGTAAGGGGAAAAGGGAAGTTGGGAATGATATGTATCCCCGAAAATTCAGAAGCTGAAGGTTGGGAATGGGTGGCGGACAAACTGCACAGATTTGCCGGAGACTGGGATATCAGGGTGAAGCGACCCCCCAAGGCCTTTAAGGAGGCAATAGTGAAGAGTTCAGGGAAACAGAGTTAGCCAACCTCTTGGCCTTTAGATGCAACAAATAGAAGAGGCTTCTTAAAATCCTTCAAGGAGGTTGCGGAGATACCTCCATGGCCAGACTTAGGGGTTTGTAGAGGCAAGACCAAGGGGGAGACGGGTGTTGATTTCCAGGTGGAGGAAAACTCTTGTAGGGCAGGTTTGGAGTATTTGGAGAGGACTTTGGTGGGTAGAGTGGGTGCGATGGACTGCCCTTTTGTGGATAAGATGGCAATTCAAAGGAGGGTGGACCGAAAATGGAAGACAGCTGGAGGCGTTCGTGTTCTGGAGCTGAGTGAGAAGTCCTTCTTGTGTTCCCGTCGAAGGAAGAGGCCAGATGAATTATGAAGGAGAAGTTTTGGAAGGTTGATAACAACTCTCTGTTTTTGGAACGTTGGGATCCCGAAGCATGCTGTCACCAGAAAGGTAGTCGACCTAACGAAATTTGGATCAGGGCGGTGGGGTTGCCGTTGCACTTATGGGGCAAGCAAGTTTTCCGAGCGATTGGGAATTCTTGTGGAGGTTTTATTTGAGTGGATGAAGACACGGAGCTTAGAACAGATTTGAGGTGGGCGAGAATTCTTATTCGTTTCTATAAGGAGATTCCGGGTTCGATCAGAATTGGGGTTAAGGGGAGAATTTTTGATGTGCCTTTATGGGCGGAGACGACGGCTTTCTGTAGATCTTGGAGGAGATTCAGGAGCGGCAGTGGGACAGCGGTGACTCCGGTGAAAAGAAATTTGGGGAAGAAGACGCAGGTGTTCATCACGCGCCCTTTAAGGAAATCTTTTGAACAGTTACGTACTCGTTACGGTAAGAACAGTAACAGGTCTGTTGCAGGCACGTGTGCACTAAAAAATTCAAAATTTAAACAGCCTGTAGGAGGCGACGCCGTTTCTGGCAATAATAATACCCCTGATGATTTGGGCCTGTATAAGGATTGTAACCGTGAGCCTGGTTACAGGCTGAGGGAGGAAATGAATGTGGGGAAGGTACCTCGAGAGGTATTGATCTGGGCAGCATTTTAGTAATAAGGAAGTTATGGGCACCCAGGAAGGAGGAGTGGGCTCGATCGGTGGGTCGTTCTCTTCCTTTTTTAAAGTAGGGCCTGAGGTTTTGAGGAACTTTGATGGGGGTTTGGGCTTTGAGAAGGTAAGCCCTATCCAAGGAGATCCGCCTGTATCGCGAACGAGAGTATCAAGGTCGAAGCCTGTTGTGGTTACAATTGCAGACGAGGTTATGGGCTGTTGTCTCATGGCGGAGAGTTTGCCGACGGTGGTGGAGATTGATTCTTCAGCATCTACAAAGCAAAGGGAGTCGTGCGATGTTTATATCAGTATGGCGGAATCACCAGTTAGAGTTACGTAAGTTAATGGGGAAGATTGTTTCGATGGCGAACAGAGGGGGAAGGATGTTTCGAGTAGCAGAAAGGAAGCTTCTCCTGAGTTTGTCACAGGGATGAGTTTTGTCGAGACGCGAGAGGAAGAGAATTGGTCCCAAGGCGACATTGATTGCAGAACTTACAAGACAGACCCTCAGGTTGACGGTTCAATTGAGAAGGTTGGTCCAAAGGCCATTATGCCTCATTTTGGTTCTCTTGAAGTTTTTCTAGAAATTCCTTTGTTTATCCTCCGTTAAATGTGGTTTTTCCAGAACGGGAGCAAGAAACCGGATTATTAACTGATACGGAGGATAAAGAGAATATTTCGATATGGGTTAGCAGAAGGATGCTAAGCTTTGGGAAAATTCTGGGTGGGTCGTGGAAAGATTATGAAGACAAACTCCTGAAGTTATTACTGGAAATGGAAAAGGATGGGAAAATGAAAGGGCTGGGGGCTAGTACCAGCAAATCTAATAGTCGTGTTCGCAGCAACAGGGAGCTAAGAAACCTTAGTTGCAGTCTGAACTTCAACCAAGTGGAGAAGGGGGCTAAGGGGGTGTAATCAATTGTTTAATCATTTCCGGTTTGTAGTATGGATATGCGTATTATTTCTTGGAATGTGAGGGGTATTAACGATGTTTCCAAAAGACTACTGATTAAAGCGGCGTTTAGAAAATGGAAACCTCATGTGTTTTGTTTACTCACAGACAAGTAGTTATGAGTGTGGGAGGTGGTAGATGGTCCAAATGGGTGCATTTGGATTCTGTCGGGGCTTCTGGTGGTATTTTAGTGATTTGGGATAGTAGAGTAGTGGACAAAATTGATGGGATGGTTGGCAAATTTTCTATATCATGTCTGTTTGAAAATAGTAATATCGGCTAGAAATGGACTTTTTCGGGTGTTTATGGTCCTTGTGTGGATACTGATCGTAGAGGGCTATGGGCAGAGCTTAAAGCAGTGATTGATAGGTGGAAGTCCCCCTGGTGTATAGGCAGGGATTTCAACGTAATCAGATTTCCACATGAAAGAACAGGGGCGAGTTCTTTCTCTCCTGCCATGGTAGATTTTAATGATTTCATTAACGATATGGAATTAGTTGATTTACCTCTTGTAGAGGGTACTTTTACGTGGGCTAGAAACAGTGAGTTGAATCAGTGTTCGAGAATTGACAGATTTCTAGTGTCGACTGGGTGGATCGAGATTTTTGGGGGGAGTTCTCAAGAATGTTTACCTAGGATAGTCTCAGATCATGTTCCGCTTGTTCTGAACTGTGAAGGGGTGCGAAAAGCGAAGTCTCCTTTTCGGTTTGAAATAATGTGGCTTGAAGAACCTGGCTTCAAGGACTGGGTGAAATGCAAATGGCAATCATATTTGGTAGAAGGTGATCCTTGCTTCAGTTTTGCGAGAAAGTTGAAGTGCTTGAAAGAGGATCTTAAAAGATGGAACAAACAGACCTTTGGAATCCTTAGGGAGAGACTGGATAAGGCCCTTGAAGAGGTGAGATCCTTGGATGTGCTAGAAGGCGCTAATGGTTTGGACAAGGACGAATCTGCCAGAAGAGCTGTGCTCCAATCAGAAATTCAAAGACTTCTCAGAAGCGAGGAAATTCACTGGAAACAGAAAGCGCGGGTTCAGTGGCAGCGGGAAGGAGATAATAACACGAGGTTTTTCCATCCTATAGCAAGCATTCACAAGCAATGTAATCAGATCCGTAAGGTAAGCATTAACAGGGTTTTGCTAGAAGGAGAGGATGAACAGGTTTTTACGAAGGTTTGTATAAGGAAGAAGAGGACTCGCTTTTTAAACTGGAGGGGGTTCCTTTTAAAACTTGCACCACGGATGATCAGAGGGGGCTGGAAATTCCTTTTTCTGAAGAGGAAGTATTCACAGCAGTTCGGGATATGAGAGGAGATAAAGCCCCAGGACCTGATGGTTTTCCAATGGCATTTTTTCAGCAATTTTGGGAGTTGGTAAAGGATAATTTGATGGGGGCGTTCAATTTTTTCCATGCTCACAGAAGATTCGAGAGGAGCTTTAATGCATCCTTCATTGCACTTATTCCAAAAAAGGCAAGCACGGAGAACATAAAAGACTTTAGGCCTATCAGTCTCATTGGGGGGGGGTCTACAAGATTATCGCAAAAGTAATCTCTATCAGATTAAAAAGGGTGCTAGGTAAGGTGATTTCAGATTCTCAACATGCGTTTGTGGGTGGTCGTCAAATCACAGATGCGGTTCTTATTGCTAATGAGGTAGTCGACTCGAGGATTCGATGCGGAGAGGCAGGCTTTATTTGTAATTTGGATATAGAAAAGGCTTATGATCACGTGAGCCGGGGCTTTTTGGATTATTTGTTATCTAGGATGGGGTTCGGGAGAGTTTGGAGGGAGTGGATTTGATTCTGTATTTCCACTGTCAAATTCTCAGTTTTAGTGAATGGGGAGTCAGTAGGGTTTTTTGCTAGTTCAAGGGGACTTCGTCAGGGAGATCCGCTGTCTTCATCTCTCTTCATAATTGTAAAGGAAGCTCTTAGTAAGATTATGGATATTGCCACCTTGAGAGGTTTCAATATTAGTAGGGATAGAGGTTCTGGACTGATGGTCTCTCACCTGGTTTTTGTGGATAATACGTTGGTTTTTTGTGATGCGGAGTTGAGTCAGTTGGGGTATCTCCGGATGGTCCTTTTATTTTTCCAGGCTGCCTCTGGGTTGAAGATTAACATCCAGAAGAGTGAGATTTTTCTACTGGTACGGTGGATCCTATTGGTAATATGGCAGATTTCTTTGGTTGTAAGGTTGGTACTCTACCGACCTCTTACCTTGGATTACCTCTTGGGGCTCACTATTCCAATAAGGACATCTGGAATCCGGTTATCGAAAGGTTTGAGCGCAGATTAGCGGGATGGAAAAAACAGTATTTGTCAAAGGGTGGCAGACCGACTTTAATAAAGAGTACGTTATCCAGCTTGCCTACTTACTTCATGTCGATTTTTGATATCCCGGTTTCAGTGGCCAAGAGATTAGAGAAATTGGAAAGAGACTTTTTGTGGGAAGGCCAAATGGAAGTTAAGAAGTATCATCTGGTAAAGTGGGATACAGTCTGCTCCAACTTAAGAATGGAGGTTTGGGAGTCAAAAGGCTTAAAGCTTTTAACTTTACTCTTTTGGGGAAGTGGCTGTGGCGGTACTTGACTGATAAGAGAGCTCTTTGGAGGGGAGTAGTGGTGGCCAAGTATGGGCTAGGGAACCATTTGTGAAATCCAAATGAGGTTCAGTCTAGTGTAGGGGTGGGGGTCTGGAAAAACATCAGGAAGAGATGGGATTTGGTGAAACGTTTTATCTCCTTCAATGTGGGAAAAGGGGACTCGGTAAAATTTTGGAGTGATAAGTGGTGCGGGGCGTGCTTTTCCGTTTATGTTCCAGCTAGCTGTGAATAAGGAGGAATTTGTTAGTTCAGTAGTAGCTCTAGCTGATGGCGGGGCAGTCACTTGGAACCTTTCTTTTAGGAGGGATTTGCAAGATTGGGAAGTGGAGATTTTGGGGGACTTCTTTGAGCTGCTGTACAAGCAAAAGATGGACATGAATTCGGTCATGTGGAATGGAAAGAAAGACAAGAATTATTCAGTTAAGTCCATGCACCACCTCCTAGTTACGAGTGACATGGTATTTCCGTGGAAGAGCGTTTGGAAGGCAAAGGCTCCACCTAGAGTGAGGTTTTTTATGTGGGAAGCTGCACTTAAAGCTATCTTAACAGGAGAAAATTTGAGGAAGCGTAAGAAAATCTATACTAACTGGTGCTTTTTGTGTAAGAGCGACGAAGAAAGTGCAAATCACCTTCTGATCCACTGCCCTTTCGCTGGGGAGATTTGGAACTATGTGCTGAATTTATAAGCATAGAAGGAAAAACAACTCCTCCAGTGCTGGACCCTTTATAAGCATAGAAGGAAAAAAAGGAACCTTAGAGCTTTCGAAAACAAGGAAAAGACCTTGGAAGCAATCAAAAATCAAGTTTTGCAGCTGCTATTTTTTTGGTGTTCGGAGGCTTTCTCGCAGGGTTCTAATCCTTTTATAGATTTTGTGGATAATATTTTTGGTAGTTAGTGGGGTCTCAATGTTTTCTTCTGATGTATATAGGACGCTTCACCTCTTTTGAAGCAGTTATTTATATATCTATCTTGCTTATCAAAAAAAAAAAGAACCCAAATCTTTAGGTTTTGAAGGAATGATTTCAATGAGGAGATTCCATGCACATCACTTCCAATGATAACAATATCATCGACGTAAACAACCTTGTAAAGTGATGCCAGAAGCAGATTGCGTAATATGATCATTCTTACTTTTCTGCACCCCAAACTCCTCTACTGCATGGTTAAATTTTCCAAACCAAGCACGAGGACTTTGCTTCAACATATGTAATGACTTTTGAAGACAACATACTTTCCCAGATTCCCCCGTAGCAACAAACCTACGAGGTTGCTCCATGTACACCTCCTCAAAAAGATCACCACACAGAAAAGCATTTTTCACATACAAAGGTTAATTATTTACCGTAGTGTATGAACAAATAGAAGTTAGCTTGGCAACTGGAGAGAGAGTGTCCGAGTAGTCAATCCCATAAGTTTGGGCGTAGCCTTTAGCAACCCAGCCAAGCTTTGGGGCGAGCTTCAGATCCATCAGAATGAAATTTAACTGCAAAAACCCACTTACAATCAACAGTTTTCTTACCAGGAGGTGGCTCAACCAGATCCCAAGTTTCATTTTTAGTTAAGGCACATTTCATAAAGCATGGTTACCCGTCACCCAGGATGGGATGGCCTGATGAACTGATTTTGGAACTTCAATGGAATCAAAAGAAGCAATAAAAGAACAAGTAGCAGTTATAGGTAACACAAGATGAAATGGGATGGGTGCATTGGCGTTTACCTTTTCCAAGAGCAATGGGTAAATCAAGGTCACTACGTCGAGGATCCGATGAAGAAGGCGATACCGGTTCCACCTCACTTCTCTCTTTCCTAGTTTCACCCTCTCCACTGTCACTTCTCTCTTTCCTAGTTTCGCCATACTAGGTCATTAATGCCATGCCAGCTTATTGATAAACACCCCAATCCACCAAAAAGTGTAGCCTGTCTAGTGCAAGAAAATAGTCTTAACTGTATTTTCTTCTTTCTTTTGATACAGGAAGAGTGTATCTGAATAGCAAAAGAATGTACAAAAACAGCGAACAAGCCATCCCTGGCCGATACAGAAAGTGTAAAAAACAGATACTCTTAGAGAGAGAAAATAGTGCAAAACTGCTCTCCAATCCCGTGCAATAGTAGCTACGGACAATCCCCTAAATGCTCCAAATGCCGAAGCGCAAAGAGAAACATGAAAGAAATTCTATCTTTCAACAAAGAGAATGACATTGCCTTATCCTGAAAGATACGAGAATTCCTCCCATTCCAAATGCACCATAAAGTACAAATGATAGCTCATTGCCACAAAATCTGTGCATCCTTCTTTTTTTGATAAGTAAGAGTATAATATCATAGAAGCGTCAAAAGAGGTGACGCGTCCTTTTTACACTAGTAGTATACACAGTAAACTAATCTAAAGATAGACTCTTAACAAAATCTACAAAGGAATATGGGTGAAGAATGGAAGTATTAGCATCTACTAAACATCAAGACTTCACCAAGTCCTTCAACTGCGACAGGGGCCTTTCCTTGTTATCAAACACCCTACTATTCCTTTCAAGCCAAATGGTCCAGCACACGCACAAAAGAGTAGTTTGCCAAGATAAATTCCCTCTACTTCGTTTGTAGAAAGCCCAGTTCTGAAATAGCTCCTTCGTTGATCTAGGCATAACCCACGAAATGTTGAAGAGCCTGAGGATAAGATTCCAAATATCCATAGCTATAGGACAATGGATGAGTAAATGGTTAACATTTTCCTCGTCGCCTTTACACATATAGCACCAATTCACATAACTATTATGCCTTCTTCACAAATTATATCCGGTTAGAATGGCTTCATAGCAAGCCTCCCAAGCAAAAACCGCTACCCGACTGGGAGCTCTAGATTTCCAAACTGATATCCATGGAAAAAAAAAACCATCTTTAGGTGATAAAGACTCATAATAAGGTTAATATACTCTTTACTTATCAAAAAAAAAAGGACCCTTCCACCACACTTTATCCTCCACTTGCCTGCCAACGGTCATGGAATGGAGAAAATCTAGTAGATACACACATGAATACATCTCCCAGTCATGGAAGTTCCTACGGAATGAAAGACTCCAAATCACCTTGTTATCCTCCACATGAAGCATTGCATTAACAAAGCAGTCCTTATCACTGGCTATGCTAAACAAATCCGGAAATAATCTCCACAACTCTATGTCGCCGCACCATCTGTCTTTCCAAAATTTTACCGACGAGCCATCACCAATCTCAAAACGAAGAAATCTCTTGAAAGATTCCCACCCTCTCCCAATTCCTTTCCAAACACCAACTCCGTAAGAAAGGGAAACCTCATTAGGGGCCCATTGCCCTACCCCTTCCCCATATTTACTCACCACCACCTTCCTCCACAAACCATCTCTATCCACCAAAAATCTCCAAAGCCACTTACCCAGCAACGCCTTATTAAAAACGCTCAAGTCTTTAACCCCTAAACCTCCTTCTTTCATACTATGGCAGACCTTCTCCCACTTTACCAAATGATTCTTATGGCTCTCACTATTGCCTTCCCATAGGAAATCCCTTTCCAGTCTCTCTAGAATATTACAGATAGATTGAGGGAGAACAAATAAGGACATAAAATAGGTGGGCAAACCGGATAAAGTGCTCTTAACAAGAGTGAGACGCCCCTCTTTTGACAGGAGTTGTTTTTTCCACCCAGCCAATCTACGTTCGAATCTCTCTATGATGGGATTCTACATCGCCTTGTTTTTAAACGGAGCTCCAATGGGTAACCCAAGATTGGAGGAAAGAAGCTTGCCTACCTTACACCCGAAGAACTGAGCCATATCCTCAACATTATCAACCCCTTCAACCGGCAGAATCTCACTTTTTGCAATATTAATCCGAAGACCCGAGACCATCTGAAAACACAACAGAAGTAGGCGTAGGTAACCTAGTTGAGAAAAGTCTGCATCACAAAAGATTAGCGTAGCGTATCATCTTATCATCTGCAAAAAGAAGATGGGACACGGAGACCTCCAAATCTCTATGCCGACTTACATTAAAACCACAAATGAAACCTCCCGCCATAGACTTATCCAATAGCAAAGCCTGAACTGAGCAGGGGTTCACCTCCTCACCATGAACGTGAAATTGATAGCACCATAATTTTCATGCAACTGGGCAATACAGGAAAAGGTGGTCATGAGTCTCATTATTACACCGGTGCATCCCACAAATATCTGGGAAAAGTCTTATGCGGCCTTTAGCCGATGAACACTAAAGACCTGGCAAATGCCCTAAGCTTATACGGAACCTTGTATTTCCAAATAGAAGTTGCTATCTTTAAGGCGTGAGGAATTCGAGATTCAAGAAGAGTTTTCTTGAAAGACTTAATGCAAGGAAAGAAGGAAGTAGAGCAAGCAAAGCAATCACACCCTCAGAGTCTCTATCATTTGATTTCCTGACTAAATGACAATTTCAGGAAAAATCATTACCCTCCCAAACAAGAAAACTAGTGATAAGAGCATCATGAATGGTAGATAACCGATATAAACTGGGAAAAGATACTCTTAACTGCGTTAGAAAAGGATAACCCCACATTGGGATGTATTTTTCATTCTCATCTCTCTCTCTCTCTCTCTCTCTCTCGTTTCTTTCCTCTCCTGGATTGTTTCCGGACTCATTTCTTCAGGTATTACATAGAAACCTTTTCCTTAACTTTGAACTGAGCAGTCTGCCATCCCATTGGCATAGAGGAAGTTCATTTAGATATGCAGATTGGCAAAAGATATTCAATAATAAAATACATTTCAATGTTTCATTGGCAATTCATGCAAATGAGGTTATGGAGTTATGACTGGCCGGGTTACTCCCTTCAGACCAAAAGAGTCTTGTTTGATTTGACACACATATTAAGAAATGTAAAATGATAATTATTAATATTAGGAGGGGGTGTATTTTCCAATGATGCGCGTGAGAATGGGACACATCAATTCAAGTAGCAAGCAAATCAATGGTAAAATGGTAAAAGTATTTCAAAATGGAAAGGTTTTAAAGTGGATACCTTTTTTTTTGGAACGATCCAAAAAGGAATAATGAACTCTTTTTTAGGAACACAGGGAGTACCTCTTTCTGAGAATGGTGATATATGTATTACATGCAGTCGTGGATAAGATTGTTTTTCAAAGATGGCGGCATTAAGTATTTTCCCTTGTTGATTTTGCTTAAAAAAATGTAACTATAATCTCAAGATCAACATTAATGACTATTGATTTTATTTAGTTTCTCTCTTTCTCTCTCTCTCTCTCGTGAGCGCGCTTTTTTTTTTAATATGCACATGCACTGCTGATGATAGATTCACTCCATTTCAGCTTTTATCTATAAGAGATGAACTGTTTGAGACATTCAGGAAGAGGCACAAGGGTGTAATGGAACTTGAAGAAGTGCAATTAACTTCAAATTCACTACACAGGTAGTTCATTCTCATTACTCAGAACTAAGCATGCACATATAGCACTTTTATGTGTCACAACTATTGCTAGGTTGCAGTCTTTAGGTAATGGCTTCTGCTTTTGCACTTCAATTTTTCATGTTCAACGTGATTGTAACTATCTTGTGTGTGTGTGTCTCTCTCTCTCTTTCTCCTGATTTCC
The DNA here is from genome assembly GCA_013146195.2 of Codonopsis lanceolata. Classification (NCBI taxonomy): domain Eukaryota; kingdom Viridiplantae; phylum Streptophyta; class Magnoliopsida; order Asterales; family Campanulaceae; genus Codonopsis; species Codonopsis lanceolata. Next base: position 10,839,148 of record CM028384.1, on the reverse strand, counting down.
GCCAAAAAAGTAAAGATTAAATTATAAAAATATTATAATAATCTTAAAGCAACCATCCAAACCATTTGGCAAAACAACCTCAAATGTATTAATAAGAAATGGGAGCGAGGATTAATAATTTTTCTTGTGAGTATTCAATTAAATTTGAGGGCAATGCTGTGTGGAATCCGTTTTTTAGGAGTTTTCAAGATTGGGAGATGGAATCCTTCATGCGCTTCTTTGAGAAAATTCATGTTGTGCAAGTAGGGAGAAGCAGAGTGGATAAAGTCAGGTGTGGTGGAGGAAGAAATGGGATATTTTCAGTCAAGTCATTTTATAAGGTTCTGCTTCATAGTAATCACAATCATTTTCCTTGGAAGTCGATTTGGAAAACCAGAGCCCCTAACCAAGGTGCCTTCTTTGCTTGGGAGGCGTGTAATGAGGCAATTCTTATGGGCGACAAGCGGAGAACGAACATGATTTTTGTAAACAGGTGTTATATGTGCAAATTCGATGAAGAAAGTGTTAATCATTTGTTGATTCACTGCCAGTGGCTAGGCATCTTTGCGATTTGATTCTGGGAATGTTGAAGATTGCGTGGGTGATGCCTAGCTCATTTAAAGATGTGTTTCTGAGTTGGTCTATTTATAATATGAAAAGGAGGAATTTTTTTTGAGAAACAATTCCTTTTGCTGTGGTGTGGACTATTTGGGGGAGAGAAATAATAGAGCGTTTGAGAATGAGGAGAGTTCTATGCTTTAGTTGGAAGACACCATGTTTCGCACTCTATTTCTTTGGTGTTCTGAGTCATCGGAGACTATTCTGACTAATTATTCTTTTGTAGAATTTGTTAATAGCTTTTCTTTGGATTAATATGTATACTCCTAATGTACGAAGGATGCGTCACCTACTTTGACGCTTTGTCTTATATCATACTTCTCAAAAAAAAAATATGAATCCAGTTTCTTCCTCTGTGATATAATGAATGCAGTTTCTTCGTTTTAGATATGAGCAATCAAATTTGATCCCTCTCTCAAGATGACAATGTTATCTTGTCCCAAAATGGTTTATCTCTTACCAGGGGGACCAAAATGTACAAGACTTGATTTTTTAAAACTTATGCCATCACTGGGGTATCAACCAAGAAGTGTTAATGAGAGGGACACAATAATTCAGCCCACTTATGGCTTTCATACCGGCCTTTTACTCATTATCTTTCTTACTGTATCATTCATATCTCTCTCTTTCCTGTGTGTGCCTTCAGTCCCTACTCCCTCGCATGGACATATCTGTTTCAGATGACAAGGCTCAAATAGTTATCATAAAAAGAAGAACCAAAAAAAAAAGTAACAAAAACTGTATTCAGCATTGATGTACTATCCTATTACTCCACTTAAACGACAATCTTTAATGGATTGTTAGAGTGGAGGGGTGATGCAGAAGCAGTTAGGATAAGTTTATTTGCATTAATGTATTTTTATATATTCTTAGGTTATGTGTATTTCAGCAAGCTCAGAAAAATAGGGTTGACATCTCAGGTTCATAAATTGATGTTATGGTATTATTGTGATAAGGTTTTAGTTAATGAATATTGGTTTGCTTGTTGTGGAATTGGTTGCGTGTTGATTGCATCACTTTTTGAGTGTTGATCTAAATAATCCGCCGAATGACATTGCTTGTGCTTGTCCTTGACCGTCCTGCATCAAGTCATAGCAGAGTGAAAGATCGATGCCTTATTATTCAATATGACTCAGCTTCTATGATGCACGGATACTCTCCTCAGTTAGCGTTTCGCGTATCCGATACGTTCCGGATACGGATACGCTCCGAATACACCGGATACGCTTGTGGATACATACAGGGGGCGTTTTTGACAACTTTCCAAAGGTTTGGATTCGGGACCCGGATACGTATACTAGATCCGGATACGTATATTCCGGAATACGTAAACCGGATCCGGATACGTATACCGGATCCGGATATGTATACGGGATCCAAATACGTTTTTTCAAATGCTCAGTCGTTTTGTCTTGAAAAATGGGGGATAAATCGAATTTTTAACCTAACCTATATCGACCATTGATTGAGGAGATCGACTAGAGAGTGAGAGATACGTAAACCCCCGACATTGACATACTGAGCCAGTAAGCCGTCTCCTCCTTGCTTTCTCCGTCTCGCGTCAAGCCCTAGCCACCACCGCCGCTACTTCAGTGCTTCGGACCAATAGACCAGACAAGGTAAGTGAACAATTTCGATTTTCGAACCCTAGTTAGTTTGGTTCTTCTCTTCGTCTTCTTCGAAGTCTTCTTCACTCTTCAGTTCTTCTCTTCTGAAGTTCTGATTTCTCTTTCTCTGTAGTCTAATGTCTTACTCTGTGACTCTGTGCTCTATATATATTATATATATAATATATTATATATCTATGTAGACTAGACTGTAGACTAGTCTGTGTTGTATCTAATTATATATCATCTATATGAATATATTCTACATTTTCTATATATAATAATATATGTAGTTATTTAATGATTTACATTTTGGTCCTTATAGTTTGAATATTTACACTTTACCCTCACGTATCCGTATCCGAGATTTTTCTAACATCTCGTATCCTCGTATCCGTGAATCCGTATCCATGCAACCTAGCTCAGCTTCATAGTTGTTTCTTGTTCATTTGTTATCATCAAAAAAGGAAAGATATTATGAGTCAGCCATACAACCCCTTGAGCAACTAGCTGCTGGCAACCCACACCATTCCCGTGTTGCCAACAAAACACTAACTCTCCACCATCCTGTTTCTCATCGCTAAATAGTCATATACCCACAAGGGCCAGAACACGATTGGAAGCAAACGGTCACGCACCATCTTCTTCAGCTGGTTAACCGACGCTTTTCATTCACCGTCTTCCTGGAACCCTATTATGAGTACTCCCAGTCTCATCATTGCTGGAATCTAGTCAGATCTTTGTCGTTTCCAGACTTCAGAGTGATTCCTCCCCCACTACTGCTCTGTGAAGTTCCTAATTCGACAAAAAATTTGTTGTGCACTAGTGCCTTTTAATTTGGTTTCAGGTTGACCTGCAAAGCTGAGCTGACCATCTTCCTTTTGTGACTCGTTTTCGTTATTCAGGTTGGAACTTAAATGAACCAGATATCAATCCAGCCTGCCTTTGAAGTTTGAATCGGTACCTAACTGGGCCAGTCCAAATCGAATTTAACGCAGAAATTTCAGTTAAAGAAAAACAGAAACCAATATTTTTTCTTAGATTTCCACTATGGCAGATGACTTCTATTCGCCAAATCTTCTTATAAATGTTGATAGGAACCCAAGTAACTTTATTTTTATTTGTGTCGCGGCTAAAAAGTTTTCAAGACTGTCATTGATATTGGAAGCTCTCCCAACGTGGTCTTGTCGGAAGCAACTGAAAGGTTGAAGCTTACAGTGGTCAAATATTCTCAACCATTTACAATACCTTGGATTAGTTAATACTTATTAACTGAAAAGAAATGTATGGATTATTAGAATGGGGTATTTACAAAGTGACGGATGAGAAGTCCATCAGAAACAAAGAAAAATAAATAAATTAGAACAGACTAAAATAGAAGAGCATTCCAACCACGCTGAATCATTGAAAGCGGAACCCCACGGAAAGCTTCCCTAGCCAATGTCTGAAGAGAAGCCATGAAAACAGCTTTGTCTCACAAGAGCAAATACTCCATACTGCCAATGCAAGGCAGCATCCTTATCTCTTCCAAAACCTTTAACATGCAGCTGTAGGAATGAAGCTATAGACGCAGGATTTACACAAGCCTCTCCAGCAGCCACCTCATGGCAATAACACTTGCCGAACTGCCTCTAGCGTGGAACGCGTAGGCCATTCTGCATCAGTAATCATTTGTACCTGATAAGCAAGTAGATTGCGTTATGTTACTGTTATTCGGTTTGGCTGTCAAATCCATAAACTCTAGATGAATTGAAATTTGCTGCAAAGTGGTTATGAAGAATTATCTTATGTCTTCTTGTTTCTGCCTGACATTGAACCAAGTATTCATATTGAAATCTCTATGGATTACACTGCATAAAAGGTATGCAATTTTCTGCATAGGATGCATATGAAGCCACATGAATTAGTTGTTGGGAGTTTTTTAAATTCGGTCTAGGCGCTAGGCGCCAACCAGGCACCTAGAAATCAAACAAATCGGCCAATAAATCGCCTAGGCGCTTTAGGCGCCGCCGAGGTACCTGCTTTGGCTCTCCAGGTGCTATAATTTGTTAATGGACCTATGGAACATTGAGTTATTCACTATTTTTGTGTTGTTTTGAACTTTGGAATAATATTGAATTGCTGGTTTTACTTTTAAATTTTAATCTTGTAATGCAATCATTATGGTTACATTGTTTGGTGATATTTACTATTAATGTATTTGAGGGTTTAGTGTTTGTTAATTAGGTTATATTAAGAAAAATATCGAAACTAGGATAATTATATCGTATTTCTAGGCCTTGCCTAGATGCCGCCTAGGCGCTAGTCTAGCGCCCGCCTAGCGATTTTCAGAACCCTTGTTGTCAGATAGATATGTTGATTCAGTCTTTTTTTTAAAAAAATTCTTTTAATTTTTGATCAAGGAATAAGCTACTTCATAGAGATAAGAATGCACAAGGACAACTTGAGAGCTAGAGGGAGGATCTATGTCTATCGGTGTTTCATGTTCAAAGAGGAGGAGGAAAGTGTTGATCATTGCCTTTGCACTGTCCAGTTGTTAGTGAGTTGTGGAATTCTTTCTTCCTCCTTGCTGGAATTTCTTGGGCTATGCCTAGATCAGTCGTCCAGCTTCTTTATGGGTGGAGTCTCTTCAACCGAAAAAGGAAAGACAACATATGGGGTTCTGTTCTTTTGGCAGTTTGGTGGAATGTATGGAAGGAGAGGAATAGAAGAATTTTTTAGAACGAAGAGTCAAATGTAGACTGGCTAAAGAGGGAGGTGTATCAGTCTGTACAATTCTGGAATGATGTCACAGGTTCGGAAGCAGGGGATCTTTTGGTTAATACTACGGATAGCATATAGCTTTTATTTTTGTCATGTATACTCCCTGTGTACATGGATGCGCCTCCTTTTTAGGCGTTGTGATTAATATAATTTTTACTAATCAAAAAAAAAAAAAGCCCAAGGACTCCATCAAAAAATGGAAAAACAGAAGGACATAAATAAATACAAACAATGGATCAGCGTCAAAGGGCGGCTCTCTTATCCCTCTGAATTTCAGTGATCGTCTGTCTGCATAAGTGATTAGGCACTTATGAAGGAGCTAGAAAGAATACTACTCCTTCCGTTCCAGGCAAAGAGTTCACTATTCCATTTTAGGGTGTTTCAGATATAGAATACATTTCCAAAAATTAAAGCATACATTTTTTTAAACTTCCAAATCTGCCCTTGTTTTTCAATTTTATTCATTTACAATTAAAAAGCTATAGTGAATTTTTTTTAACATCAATCACTAGTATCAACCTCCCTTCGAATCCGCTGTCAACAATGTATCGTAACCACCTCTCTCAGGTGGGTTAAAAATTTCATTAAGTACAGTCGTACAGATCCTCGCACAAACTTTCGTTCTCTCTTCTCAATTCAATATCCCCTACATCCGTACATAAATCATGTCCACTGCATTACGATCATTTACTCCACCAATCAAACCTTTACACACAACAAAGCCAACCTGCTTTCAGTTGGACCAAACTGTGATTTCTTTCTGCAATTCAAATTAATTGGGCTTCAAATTCGATTCTGCAAAGAGGAATGGGTAAATAATTGAAGGAGGAGGGATTGGGGCGTGACTAATTATTGGGAGGGAGAAGGATCAACACTAGAACTTGAGTCATCTTCCCCTGTTTTGGTTGAGCTGGAACAAATTTTTAATGAAGCCCAGTTCGATTGTGTGCTTGCCGATGCCGGCGCAACAACTCGATAAATCTGTTGTCATTCCATGGTATGCCTTCTTGGTTTTATTGGGATTTTTTATTTTTTGAATTTTGTTGTTTAGTTTTGAGAAATTTAATTTTCCAAAAAACTTGCAATGAGCATGTTCGAGACACCAATTTTTTCTTAGAAAGTTTGACATTCAAACAAGGACTCTTTACCCGGAACGGAGAGAGTACTTCTCAAAATAGATTAAAGTCGTATAATGATCATGTGAATCTTAGTTCCCCTCTTTGTTCAAAGGCATCCATAAACAACTAAATAATCCACAGCGCCAAAGGACCTTGCTATGACAGCCAAGAGAATAATTATGAAACTAACGGATCCTCAACTGAAATGAGACAACCCAGGCTTCATAAATAATCTTATACAAGCTGTTCGAAGAAACGTCACACGTCACACTTGAGCACTGGAGAAAAAATTACTGCAAGACTTTGCAGTTGTTTAGACAACACACCAATCAGGCCATAATTTCTTACAAGGTCATATCATAAGTTTTCAGGCTAAATCAATTATATGAACTGTGAAGTATTATTTGTTCTCTCTCCAGAAATCTCCCTGTTCTAATGCAGGATCTCGCGTGATTGATAAAAAGTGGTGCGCCATGCAGGAATACACACAGCCAACATAGTGCATTATAATTGAATAATTTCAAATGATATTTAAGTGTTATTTTACATATGTTTATTGATAAGGGCGAGGATCCCTAACTTCGCCCCAAAAGTGCGCTCCAAGGGGAAGGTTTGAACCCTGCCTTATTAACCATCCAAGGAGACACGTGCTTACGATGTGAGACGTATCATCCCCACCCCCTTAAGACCCGACCGCCTCGGTCGGCAATCCGTTGAACCCTAAGCGACACTGACCAACAAAGTGGTGGTTCTGATATCAATTGATAAGGATGAGGACCCCTAACTTCGCCCTTAAGACCCGACCGCCTCGGTCGGCGATCCGTTGAACCCTAAGCGACACCGACCAACAAAGTGGTGGTTCTGATATCAATTGATAAGGATGAGGACCCCTAACTTCGCCCCAAAAGAACGCTCAAAGGGGAAGGTTTGAACCCGCCTTATTAACCAGCGAGGAGACACTGTGCCTTCGATGTGGGATGTATCACTTATGGTTTTGCTGAGTTCGCCAGGTTTCATTTTTTATCCCAAAGTCATTAGCTATTCATTGTTATTAGCATCTTTAGGCTCTAGTAATATGAGAGTAGGATGAGTGTGACTGTGATTTATTCTCTTTACAAGAATCAAAGCTATGCATCTTGGCTGTGGCAGTGCTAGAAGGTGCTAGGAAGCTGGAGTAGTTACCTAGTCTGATTGTCTGTTCGAAAGCCTTATCAGCCCTTATCTTTGTGCACGAATGTTCACCGCTTAGGACTAAGATTTACACAGACCTTCCATGAAAGCTTTACACAGGTTTTAGCAAGGGCACTCAAGGCAAAGACCTTGAGGTCTTTGGTTCCAATGCCCATACCAACTATGAGGGGCCATACTTACATATCAAAAGTAAAAAAAGATTTACACAGGTTTTAGCAAGAGCAGTCAGCCACTTCAGCCTCCATTTACACTTATGATGGGTGGCTTTCTTTACATTAAGAAAATGACAGCCTGTGTGATTCTATATACTTTTTTGAGTGGCCTTTGTATGTTCTAGTATCTGCTCGAGTATAATGACTTAATGAGTTAGATGACTTAGATCAGTTTTGTATGGTGGTCATGGACTACTGCTTAATGCTATTCATTTGCAAATGTTTAGCATGGCTACTTCTGATTTTTGTTTCTATTTCATAAGTGGCTTTAATTACATGATTACATCAGCATCTACAATGGATCAAAGTAGCACTAGCATTATTGCCGATTCTTGATCCATCACAACAAGTTGTTAAATCCTTTAGATGATGTCCCTATGAGATTCACATTTTTATACGTTTGCTTGCAGAATGTTGCTGGCTTTCAGTGAGCAGACCAAAGGTCAAAAACTTCCGGAAAATGCTTCAGACCAGGAAATGCTTGAAATAGTGATGGGCCGGTGAGATTTCCTTTCTTTGTTGGTGCTCCTGGGAATATTGCATGAAAGCTTGTATAGATTTGTGGATTTTCCTATAAACATAAGTAGCATGTGTTCTATGTCACTGGTTGGAATTGTAACTTCCATAATAACTGCATTGCTATCTTATCTCGCTTCATCATCTTGCCTGGATATTTGTGGGATTATACGTATCCAGCTTTTTTGGAGAAGACTTACCAGTTCATCCATTTGAAATCAATCAATCAATTATGTTATTTTTTAATCTCATAATTCATTTAATTAATTATGTAGGTATGAAAAGGAACTTATGCATCCGATTCAGAGTCTTGTGGGTGGAGAGCTTGCACGGGCATTACTCATCCAGGTAATATGATCTTCTCTTTTTGCGTCCTGTATACTTTCTAATTCTGGCAGCACATGACTTTAGGTCATTTACCTTGACAGATTCAGAAGCTAAAACTGGATATCGAAACGTGAGTGAAATCCCAGGTTCTTTTGGGAGGAAGTTTGGTAGTTCTTGAATTTCCGATTGTCTGATCTTTTTGTTGATCATGTCTATACATCAAACAGGGCAATGCTTGAACTGAACCAGATACTGAGGGCCAATGAGATAAACTTTGCAATCTTAGCTGCCCTGCCGGCATTTTTTCTCTCCCTGTTAGTTCTCATGCTATTGCGTGCATGGTTCAAACAGGCAAGTGTTGTGTGGCTATTATATTCTGCACTTGCAGTATGCACTTCATTTAGTGGATGATTTATTATTTAGGGTTTTTGCCTTTGCATATGGCGTGATTTTGTGTTGTTGCATCATAACTAATTGGATTCCTCTTACTTCTCTATTGCTGTATTCCCACCGTTGCATCAAATGACTCATGCCTTGAACTACGGTTTCCATTGAGCATGAAAAACAATGTTCCTGCTCCTGTTAGTTTGATTCTGATGGAAATGTCACAGAAGCCTTCTAAAAAATAAGTAATGCTATTTCTCTGATTATCGAATTATTTTCTTTAGTTCTTATTGTTATATTTTCAAAATAATAGCAGGTGTGTATTGGAAGCACCTTTCTTATCTAAGAAAAGAAAATATAGGAAGCACCTTGGCATTCTATTAGTTTCAAAAACACCATAATATAGGAAGCACTATACACTTCCACCGCATTTTCGTGTCCATTCAGCTCTCAGAGCCGCACCAAACTGCTGATCAGGCTAACCTTCACTTGCTCAGGCTTGGATCCAGGCTTCATTGAGGATTGGGAACAGCACTCTACCTCACAGTGAAGAAACAGGGGAATGTGATTCATTTGCCTTTATGCTCAAGAAATGAACATTCAAATTTCAGAAACTTTCTTTTTTCATTTAAATCTTTTATTGGAGAAGGCAATGGATTTCTGGTGACACGACCAAGCATAAGGAGAATGATAGAACAACGCTACACTAAGATTCCATACTGACAACACGCTATCTCGCAGGATCGCAGGAAATGAATTCAAAAGAAGAATATGGACAACTAGTTCGGATACTAAAGATCGTTCAAATTCCCATAAAACACAAAGAAGTCACTTCGAGATGAATGAAATAGAAATAGGAGCTCCATGCATTGAAGATAATAGAATTGACTTGGAAACCAAAACGCTAGTGTATGCCTTTTGACAAAGAATCCTTCCAAAATCAGATGTGATGATCATTTCCCTCCCAACACAATACATACGGAAAGAACTGATACATAATCTGGGAAAAGAAAATATGGGAAGCACCTTGGCATTCTAAACTTCAAGTAGATTGAGGCACATAGCAATGTTGGTAGGTTTTATTTGTGGTTTCAAGGTGGGACTGATCAGAGATATGGTGGTGATCTCATATCTCTTGTTTGTGGACGACACTTTAGTTTTTTGTGAGGCACATACTTCTCAACTGGGTTATCTATACCTAGTCTTACTGCTCTTTCAGGCGGTGACGCCCGATGTCAGGATTGATATCGCCAAGAGTGAAATTCTCCCCGTTGCCAATTGGTGCTCCATTCAAGAGTAAAGCTATGTGGACTCCGGTAATCGAAAGATTCGAACGACGGTTGGTTGGACGGTAGAAGCAGTTGTTGCCTTAGTGGGGGGGGGGGAGGGCTCATTCTAATAAAAAACACTCTTTCCAGCAAGCCCACTTATTTCATGTCGTTGTTTGTTTGTGCTTCCCGCATCCGTCCATAACAAGGTAGAAAAATTGGAATGTGAATTTTTGTGGGATGGTCAGAATATAGGTTCGTAAATGTCATCTGGTAAGTGGGAAAAGGTTTGTGCCAACTTGCAAGAGGGAGGCTTAGGGATTTAAAACTTGAGGCTGTTTAATGTAGCTTTGCTGGGGAAATGGTTATGGAGATTTATGGTAGAAAGAAATGGGCTTTGGAGGAAGAAGGGGGTGGTTAGAAGTACGGTAATGAGGAGCATAAAATGGTTCCCAACGTCATCTCTACGCCTTTTGGGGTGGGGGTTTGAAAAGATATTAGAAAAGGTTGGGATTCTTTCGAGAGACAGATATCTTTCGAGAGACATATCTTTCGAGATAGGGGATGACTCTTCTGTTTAGATTTTGGAAAAATAAATGGTGTGGGGATATGGAGTTGTGGATGAGTTTTCCTAGTCTTTTCAACTTAGCCTTGGATAAGGATTGCTTGGTCAATTCAGTTTTGCAATTGAATGACTCTTCAGTTAGATTTTGGAAAGATAAATGGTGCGGGGATATGGAGTTGTGGAGGAATTTTCCTAGTCTTTTCAACGTACCCTTGGATATAGATTCCTTGGTCAATTCAGTTTTGCAATTGTCAGGGTGATTCAAATCCAACTTTTGGGAGACACCTTCGAGATTGGGAAGTGGAGTCAGTTCTTCAATTTTTGATAGGTTATATACTCAGCAGGTTGGAAGTCACAGGGAAGACAAGGTGTGATGGGAAGGTAAAGGGTTATGGAGGAAACAGATTTTCGGTGAAATCCTATTTCTATATTTTGTCTAAGAGAGATCGTATTTCATTTCCCTAGAATACGGTGTGGATATCAATGGTGCGGGAATATGGAGTTGCGGAGGAATTTTCCTAGTCTTTTCAACGTACCCTTGGATAAAAATTGCTTGGTCAGTTCAGTTTTGCAATTGGAAGAAGGCAGGGTGACTTCGAATCCAACTTTTGAGAGACACCTTCAAGATTAGGAAGTGGAGTCAGTTCTTCAATTTTTGATAGGATATATACTCAGCAGTTTGGAAGTCACAGGGAAGAGAAGGTGTGATGGGAGGGTAAAGGGTTATGGAGGAAACATATTTTCCGTGAAATTATTTCTACATTTGTCTACGAGAGGTCGCACTTCATTTCCGTAGAATACAGTGTGGAAATCAATGGTGCGAGAATATGGAGTTGTGGATGAATTTTCCTAGTCTTTTCAACATACCCTTGGATAAAGATCGCTTGGTCAATTTAGTTTTGCAATTGGAAGAAGGCAGGGTGACTTCGAATCCAACTTTTGGGAGACACCTTGAAGATTGGGAAGTGGAGTCAGTTCTTCAATTTTTTATAGGTTATATACTCAGCAGGTTGGAAGTACAGAGAAGAGAAAGTGTGATGGGAGGGTAAAGGGTTATGGAGGAAACAGATTTTCCGTGAAATCCTATTTCTACATTTTGTTTAAGAGAGATCGCAATTCATTTCCCTATAATACGGTGTGGAAGTCAAATACTCCTAGTAAAGTAGTCTTTTTTGCGTGGGAGGCTATCAATGAAGCTATCCTCATGCTCATAGGAGACAATTTGCGGACCCTGTCACAAAATATATATCGACTTGTGTTTCACGTGCAAGGGGAGTGGAGAGAATGTCCATCATTTATTGCTTCATTGGCCAGTAGCGATAGAATTGTGGAATTTTTTATTCTGTCTTTTCAATGTCTCGTGAGTGAAGTCTAGAACAATCGAAGAGCCTTTTTTGGTGGTCGTATAAAAGCAGGAGGAGAAATTCTATTAGGGAGGCAGCTCCGTTGGGTGTTGGGTGTTTGCTGGACTTTATGGAGTGAGAGAAATAGAAGTGCTTTTGACAATGAGGAAGGGATTTTGTCTTAGTTGCTGGACTTTTTCTGGTGTTCAGAAACGGAGACAACATCCCTGAATTTTATTCTTTTGCAGAGTTTGTAAATAGTTTCAATATTGTCTAGTTTTTCCTTGTGCTTGAAGTATACTCCTAATGTGAAAGGACGTGTCACCTTTTTTGAGGTCTTTTGGGTTTATAATATCTTACTTGTAAAAAAAAAAAGAAGATACGATACATAACATGAAAAAGAACTTTCCTATTACTAGAATCCCATCCACGATGCAGTATGGAGTGTTTATCAAAAGAATGTAAGCCTTTTGCCACGAGATAGGTATTCCTTACAACCCAGTTGTCCTAATCCCACCCCTGAACTCCCCAATCCATAAAAAGAAAAAACAGAGAAACATTATGGTGACCAGACAAAGAAAATCTCTTAAAACTGGAATCTTGAACAGTAGATGAATATATCTAGGATACTTGAGAGATTTAAGCACTAACAAGAAATTTTTCTCAACATCAAAATGGAAAGCGAGCCAAACTGTGTGCAAACCATGCCGGTCGATAGGAGGGAGGAAGAAGAAAATTCAATTTCAAACATCAAATCTAGAAAACAATATTGATAATGGGAGCCAAAGCTTCAGTAAATCGATAATACATTGTTAACTTACCAACTCATGTAAAAGCTTCTGCCATTATAGAGAGGTCCCAATTGCAGACATCAAGCCATAACACTCACGAGTGACCTCGGCTCTCTCGTGGAGAGATGAACCAAGGTTCATCGCTAGGTGGCCTAAAGTGAGTGCCTTCTTGTGCATTAACTATACTGAGGGTAACAAGTACAAGTTGAGACTCTCAAACCCAAGAGCTAGCATCATGATAGCTCTAATACCATGTTATTTTACAAACTTATCCGAATGATTAAACATACGAAGCATTAACATGCATATTAAGTAGTCTATAATCACCAAATCAACTCACTACAACATAACCTACTCAATATTAATGTTTAACTTCATTACCATAGTATTATTGATCACGCCAAAGATACATTTCCTATTTTAACAGATCTTTCTGTATGCACTCTAATGCATTTTTATTTATTTTTCGACAAGTAAATATGTGCTTATATAAAAAATTTCGAGGGGGCGAACCCAAACAGAAGGAGCAAAAGGCCTTTACAAAAAAAGATCACAGGCCAGAAGCTGCTAAAACAGGAAAATACACAAGAATATGAGCAAAAAGTAACCAACCCCATCTCCCCCAAAAAAATCCACAAAAGGGAGGATCGCATTGGGTAAGTACTCAATTAACCAGAGAAACAAAGTGCTGATCATAAAAAAATTGAGAGCTTATGTATCAGCGAAGCTTTTCCCTAAAAGTTCCTCCTGTTCCTCTCCTGCCAAAGAATCTACATGAGCTAATGTGGAGCAGCTTCCCAAAGTTTTCTTTGCAATGCTGAAATGTGTAAGCCATGCCAAGCAGCCAAAAAACCTTTCATTGAAGGGGCATGGTCCAAGATATGCCAAACAGAGAGAATAGAGTGTTTCATAAGCTCCTGACTATGACATAATGCATCAGAAGGTGGTTCACTGTTTCCTCACACACACACATACAATAGCGATCAACTTAAATCTTGTTTCTCTTTCTTAAATTGTCACCGGTCAGAATGGCCTCCCAAGCTGCTGACCAAATGGAAAAAGAATACTTTTAGATTACTGACCTACATATGTGATTCCATCGAAATGGAGAGGGGGGAGGGGATTCCTGAGAAGATAAAAGTAGAAAAACTTAACTGAGAACTTTCCCTTCGTATTGGTTCATCGTAATTAATTAGATCCTTCTCTAGGCATGGGCGAATTTTCCAATACTCCAAAGAATTCATCCATCTATTCCAACTCCCGATCATGATTTTATTTCGGAAATGGGGGCTCCACAAACGCTGAGCATTGAACAGGGCCACAAAGTTAGCTGCTGTGCCATCCTTATCTAAAGAGATCCGGTACAACTTCGGGTGGGCTAAGCAAAGAGAAGTGTCTCCAAAAAGTCGGTCCAAAAACTTAATCTATTGCCATCCCCAATGTGTAACGGAACACATTCTTTGAATTTCTCCCACCCCTTGGCAATAAACTTCCACAATTTAACTCCGTACGGAAAGCAAGTTCATAGCTATTAAAGGCGAGTGCCTCGGCCACAATAAACTTCCACAATTACTTTGTTACATTTGTGGATGATTTTTCCTGTTGCATTTGGTTATTCTTAATGAAGAACCGTTCCGAATTATTCTCCATATTTCAAACATTCTACTATTCTGAATTAAAACTCAGATACAAATATTTGTACCCTTCGTAGTGACAATGCATAAGAATATTTTCCTACCCCATTTGAATCCTTTATGGCCTCTCAAGGAATACTTCATGAATCATCTTGTACTCGTATCCCTTTACAAAATGGGGTGGCAGAAAGGAAAAACATACACACTTGATTGAAACTGCACGTACTCTCCGCATTCACACTCATGTTCCACTGCGTCTTGAGGGAGACGCTATTCTTACCGCATGCTATTTGATTAATCGCATGTCATCCTCTGTTTTAAATAAACAAGTCCCTCATTCTCTGTTATTTCCTAGCCAGCCACTCTTTTCTCTTCCTCCACGTATCTTTGGGTGTACATGTTTTGTTCACGAACTCACTTCGGGAAAAGATAAATTACAAGCCAAGTCTCTCAAATGTATTTTTCTGGGATATTCTCACTTACAGAAAGGTTATCGTTGCTTCTATCCTCAGCTTAAACGATATCTTGTCTCACCTGTTTTCACTTTCTTTGAGACGACTCCCTTCTTTCCTTCTCCCCATCCTGTTGAGTGAGTGCATGAGGTCCAGCCATTAGTACCACTCCATTGGTTGTAATTGACACCGTTGCTCCTACTACAGAGTCCACCTCCTCTACTTACCTACCATCGTCGCCAACCACAACCTTTTATTGCGAGCCCTTCCTCTGAACCTACAGAAAAATCTACCACCACTGCCACCCCTACACCTACACCTACATCTGGCCCTGTGGACTCACCATCTACTCCGGTCATGCCATCTGTTTCGGTTCATGACTTGGATCGACCTATCACCGAACGTAAAGGTATTCGCTCTACTCGCAATCCGCATCACATCTATAATCTGTAGGATCGCTCTACTGCCTTTGTGTTGTCCTTGTCCTCTATTTCCACTCCTAAATCTATAGGATCACTCTTTCGGATCCTGATGAATGTCTGCATTACATTCTGATGGCACTTGGGATTTAGTACCCCTTCCTCCTGGGAAATCTATGGTTGGTTGTCGTTGGGTTTATGCCGTCAAAGTTCATCCTGATGGCACTATAGACCGGTTGAAGGCTCGACTAGTTGCAAAAGAGTATACCTAGATTTATGGGCTTGATTATGGCGACCCGTTTTCTCTGGTTGCCAAAATGATCTCTATTCACTTATTCCTCTCTATGGCAGCTATTCATCTGATGCGTGTGGGGCAGTCGAATGGGCTAGTGAAAGAGGAATGGGCGTGCTTAATGGGACACACGGCTGGAAGGGAATTCTGAAAAGGCATTTGGGAGGTACAGGCTGGATTGACAAGTTTAAAAGGTGATGTAATTTCTACCAAAAGAGAAATGAAAGAAATTACCTTAACCAAGATCGTTCTAAGACAAGTCGTTGTTGGTGTAGAAACCGCACCCCCTACCTAAAGAGATAGGATACTTGGTTTGAAGCGCCACAACCAATTACACCAAGGTTGGTTGATAAGCTAGGAAAGACGCCACAAGTTTTGTAGGAGACTATAAACTTGATAAGTCTAAAGTTCGCAAAGAACCAAAAGAGTTGAATAACATTCACTCAAGATTAACATACAAAATCTGTTTTTGCAAGGCTACAAAAGAGGCCTATTTATAGGCTAATGTGGTGGAGAATACAATGTTCATGATGTCATCAATGAGGTCATCGATAAGCTAATCCACTTATTCATAAGTTGTACTAGCTATCTTGATAAGCTATCAAAGACTCTTGAGTTCTCCAAGTTCATGAATGGATCCAACTTATCTTGAATGGAATTTTCTAGATTTAAAGAGAAAATTCGGATGCCTCCTTTATTGACTTTGAAAAGGCTGAAATTTGGTCTTGTTTTGGGCTCAAAATGTACTCCTTCTTTGGGCTAGAGTTCCATCACCATGAGACTCCATTTTGCACTTCAATTGGGCCTTCTTTCTTGAATTCTTTGGACATGGACCTAGTGATAGGTCCAACTTGCCATTTCAATGGGTCTTGTTCTCTTAGAGTTGAGCTCTCGGATGGAACTACATCATCCCCCCCTTCTTGAGAGTGATTTGTCCTCAAATCCATAAGTGCAACTATATGATTCGCTCTTGAGAAGAGAGACATCCAATCTGCCCATTGAGTAGAATAGAAGTGATCATCGAGCATTCTTTTGATGATCCATGAAAAGGATTTACTTGGAGTTTGGAAGTCAATGGGATCTTCGTATCTATGGAATTCATGATTTTCTTTGAATCCATTCCATTGACTCAATGGAAGTGACTGGGAGAATAGGTCTTCAAGGTTGATCATGTGAAGAGAGGTAGATGACTCCAACTGCTGTTCTACTCCCCGGTTTGTTGGTAACCTTTGTGGCACTTCTTTTGGGGAAACAATCTCAATTTTCTGCAAGAGAGACACAATAAAGCTAGGAAAAAAGGTGTTAAGTATGTTAGTGAAATGTTGCTTGTCCTTGCTAACAAGGGATACCATTGGCCGTTGATTCAACAACGCTTGATTCAAATCACTTTCTCTCACATAGGAACTTCTTTCCTTTTTATCATCTCTCTTTTCTCTCTCTTTTTCATCACTGTTTTTACTCTCTTGAATCATTTCTTTTTCTTCACTCTCCTTTTGAATTTCTTTTTCTAATTCCCCTCTTTCACATTCCTCTTCTTTCTCACATTCTTTTTTTCTCTCACACTCTTCTTTTCTCTCATATTCTTCTTTTCTCTCACACTCTTCTTTTCTCTCATATTCTTTTTTTCTCTCACACTCTTTTTTTCTCTCAATCTCTTTTTTTCTTTCACACTCTTCTTTTCTTTTCTTACTTTCATTTTGCAAGTACAATAGATCCTTATGAACTTGATTTGGTGTCAAGGGCACCAAAGAGATCTTCTTATTTTTGTGCACCAAGGTATACCGATTGGTGTCCACATTGTGATGTCCTCTTCGATCAAGTTTCCATTGTCTCCCAAGTAGTAAATGACCAACTTGCAATGGCACAACATCACACACAACTGCATCTTCATACTTCCCTATTTGGAATGTGACTAGCGCTTGTCGGGTGACTTGCACTTGCCCACCAAATTTTAGCCCTTGCATCTTATAAGGTTGCGGATGTATCATTGTTGGCAGCCCTAACTTCTCAACCATATAGGAACTAGCAATATTAGAGCAACTTTCTTCATCAATGATTAGCATACCTTGCTTGAACCTGATCGAAATACCTCCTCGAAATAACCTCCTCAAGCGCACTTCTTCATTCTTCTTGCCTTGTGCAATTATTACTTGACTTGTCTCAACCTTTAACTCCTTATCTCGACATGGTGGAGCTCTTTCTCTTTCCCTTGATTTATGTGGTATTTGAATTTTTGTACTAATGGAGCTTTCTTCCTTGTTTTGCCTCCCATGAACTCGCTCAAATTCTGTGGTAATTATGCTTTGCATTTCGTTCATGAAAACCTCCATGATATTCATGTTTTTTGAGACTTTTTCAAAATAAAAAATAAAAGATGATGGAATTGCCTCACAGTATCACTCCCTTACGTGTTTCACTCAAAAATGATCTCAACACTCGTGTATCACTAAAAAAAAAATCCCTCAAAAATAGTCTCACATTTATTCACTCTTAAGGCTCTTATCAAACTAAAGAGCTATTATCAAGTGAGTTGTGACTTCTCCCTATCTCTATCAAACAACCAAGGATTTATAGGGTTGTAATGAGAACAAGAAGAGATTAGTGACAATAAGACTTGATGAGTAACAAACAATGCAGAATTCAGAATTTCTACAAGAAGAAATTTGATTAGAAATAAAAGAAACTTGATGAGTACCAATCAATGAAACACAAGAAGTTTGAGTTGTATCAACAAGATTTAATGAGAGTACTAATAAAACAAAAGTAACTAGAAACTTTTTTTTTTTTCAATGGCAGCCCTCTTTTGTTTTTTTTTGCTGCTTTTTTATTCTCGACCACTTTTTTTTCAAAGGCAGCCCTCTTTTTTTTTTTTGCTACTTTTTGCTGCACTTTTTTTGCTTCACTTTTTTTTGCTCTTTTTTTGCTGCTCCTTTTTTTACTTGATATGTTAGTTATTAAAAAGAAAAGAAATAAGAAGAAGAAGAAGCCATTCAGCAAATTCCGCCAACTTGTGACAAAGCCCGATATCAAAATGTGAATAATGAAAGAAATTCAAAAGATTAGAAGAAGAAGGATAGTATGACTTCTTAGAATTGGCTCTGATACCAAATGATGTAATTTCTACCAAAAGAGAAATGAAAGAAATTACCTTAACCAAGATGGTTCTAAGACAAGTCGTTGTTGGTGTAGAAACACTTTTACCTAAAGAGATAGGATACTTGGTTTGAAGCGCCTGACCAATTACACCAAGGTTGGTTGATAATTTGTAGGAGACTATAAACTTGATAAGTCTAAAGTTCAAAAGAATAACATTCATAGATTAACATACAAAATCTGTTTTGCAAGGCTACAAAGGGCCTATTTATAGGCTAATGTGGTGGAGAATACAATGTTCATGATGTCATCAATGAGGTCATCGATAAGCTAATCACTTATTCATAAGTTGTACTAGCTATCTTGATAAGCTATCAAAGACTCTTGAGTTCTCAAGTTCATGAATAGGATCGACTTATCTTGAATGGAATTTTCTAGATTTAAAGAGAAAATTCGGATGCCTCCTTTATTGACTTTGAAAAGGCTGAAATTTGGTCTTGTTTTGGGCTCAAAAATGTACTCCTTCTTTGGGCTAGAGTTCCATCACCATGAGACTCCATTTTGCACTTGGGCCTTCTTTCTTGAATTCTTTGGGCATGGACCTAGTGATAGGCCAAAATGGGTCTTGTTCTCTTAGAGTTGAGCTCTCGGATGGAACTACATCGCCATGATGTAGTTCCATCAGCTCAACTCAGAACAGACCCATTGAAATGGGGACTCTATCACTAGGTCCCAAAGAATCAAGAAAGAAGGTGAAAGTCTCATGGTGATGGAACAGAAGAAGGAGTACATTGAGCCCAAAACAAGACAAATTTCAGCCTTTTCAAAGTCAATAAAGGAGGCATCCTGCTCTTTAAATCTAGAAAATTCCATTCAAGATAAGTTGGATCCATTCATGAACTTGGAGAACTCAAGAGTCTTTGATAGCTTATCAAGATAGCTAGTACAACTTATGAATAAGTGGATTAGCTTATCGATGACCTCATTGATGACATCATGAACATTGTATTCTCCACCACATTAGCCTATAAATAGGCCTCTTTTGTAGCCTTGCAAAAACAGATTTTGTATGTTAATCTTGAGTGAATGTTATTCAACTCTGTTCTTGAACTTTAGACTTATCAAGTTTATAGTCTCCTACAAAACTTGTGGCTAGCTTATCAACCAACCTTGGTGTAATTGGTTGTGGCGCTCAAACCAAGTATTCTCTAGGTGCGGCAACTTGTCTTAGAACGATCTTGGTTAAGGTAATTTCTTTCATTTCTCTTTTGGTAGAAATTACATCATTTGGTATCAGAGCCAATTCTAAGAAGTCATACTATCCTTCTTCTTCTAATCTTTTGAATTTCTCGGTACTTCATTATTCACATTTTGATATTGGGCTTTGTCACAAGTTGGCAAGGAATTTTATCAGTGAATCTTGGGGGGTTGGGAAATCAATTCTTCTTCTTCTTCTTATTTCTTTTCATAACCTTTTAACTATCAAGTAAAAAAAAAAAAGGGAGCAGCAAAAAAAAAAAGAGCAGCAAAAAAAAAAAGTGAAGCAAAAAAAAGTGCAGCAAAAAAAAAGTAGCAAAAAAAGATGATGTAGTTCCATCCGAGAGCTCAACTCTAAGAGAACAAGACCCATTGAAATGGCAAGTTGGACCTATCACTAGGTCCATGTCCAAAGAATTCAAGAAAGAAGGCCCAATTGAAGTGCAAAATGGAGTCTCATGGTGATGGAACTCTAGCCCAAAGAAGGAGTACATTTTGAGCCCAAAACAAGACCAAATTTCAGCCTTTTCAAAGTCAATAAAGGAGGCATCCGAATTTTCTCTTTAAATCTAGAAAATTCCATTCAAGATAAGTTGGATCCATTCATGAACTTGGAGAACTCAAGAGTCTTTGATAGCTTATCAAGATAGCTAGTACAACTTATGAATAAGTGGATTAGCTTATCGATGACCTCATTGATGACATCATGAACATTGTATTCTCCACCACATTAGCCTATAAATAGGCCTCTTTTGTAGCCTTGCAAAAACAGATTTTGTATGTTAATCTTGAGTGAATGTTATTCAACTCTTTTGGTTCTTTGCGAACTTTAGACTTATCAAGTTTATAGTCTCCTACAAAACTTGTGGCGTCTTTCCTAGCTTATCAACCAACCTTGGTGTAATTGGTTGTGGCGCTTCAAACCAAGTATCCTATCTCTTTAGGTAGGGGGTGCGGTTTCTACACCAACAACGACTTGTCTTAGAACGATCTTGGTTAAGGTAATTTCTTTCATTTCTCTTTTGGTAGAAATTACATCAAAAGGGCTTCAAGAATCGTGGGGGGTTCGATAGAAATGGGTTGCAAGATGAATCATGGACAACTAAGGAAGACACTGGTACTTGGTTCGAGTACAGAAGGCCGGGGATCAACCAGTGCATGGGTTGGGGCTGTTACTTGGGATTGAAGTATTGCAAGGACTACATCGGGAAGAGGTTTGAAGGGTCGGCTAGTACGAGCTCGTGGAAAGGGGGGACATGCGAGGAGGGCCTTGCATGGCACAACATGCAACGTGGCAGCAGCCGCGTAGCTTGGGAAGGATGCCGGCCACCATAATCCTATCAACTCAAGGATTAATTAAAGTAGGAATGAATATGCTATTAGAATAGGGTTTATTGTTTTATTAGAAGTAGGAGTTATTTATGTTTCCTAGTTGGTTAAGAACTATTTAATTTTGGCAAGTAGAATTAGGGTTTTCTTTGTAGCCTTTATAATGGCCATTACTTTCAGAAATAAAGCAAATTTTTAGTTTCGTAAGAAAACCCCGCAAAGAGCAAGTTGTGTTCTTTCTTTTAAATTGGTTCTTTCTTCTTAGGTGAGTGAAGCTTAAAACGAAGTAATCGTCGGATTTCTTTACGTTGAGCGAGTGGAACTCAACCGGTGAGTTCGTATTTCTTCCCCGTGATTTCCCTGACATTGCCGTGGGTGGTGTAAGGTAGTTGTCGGGCTGTTTGGTTTGGGTGACAATTTGCGGCCAAGGCAATTTGTTGGGACAGATTGTTGGTGTGCGAAGGGGGCTCTGTGGGACGGGTTTTGGGCAGCCTGAAATGTTCGGGTTGGTCTTAGTCCAGCTAGGGTTTCGGTGGTTGTATTCACATCATGGCCCTTTATCGATATCAAAAATGTCTTTCTACATAGTGAACTGGAAGAAGAAGTTTATATGGAGCAACCTTTTGGGCTTGTTACTCATGGGGAGTCTAACTCTAGATTGGTGTGTCGCTTCCTTTGTGAAACAATCTCCACAGGCTTGGTTTGGGCGATTTAGTTCGGTTGTTCTACAATTTGGAATGACTCTTAGTGAGGCCGATCATTCAATATTTTACCTCCATCTCTCTTCGGACCTATGCATCTATCTCGTTGTTTATGCGGATGACATTGTGATTACCGAGAATGACCAGGAGGGTATATAGAAACTCAAGCAACATCTATTGCATCACTTTTGGACAAAATATTTGGGCAAACTCAAGTATTTTTTGGGAATAGAAGTTGCTCAATCTCAACATGGTGTCTTCATCCTCGAGAGAAAATATGCCTTGGATATCTTAGAAGAAATAGGCATGTCCAGCTGCAAACCCGTAGAGACTTCAATGGATCCGAATGCTAAGCTTCTACCTGATTAGGGGGAGCCCCCTTATCAGACCCAAGCAAATACAGTAGACTCATTGGCAAACTTAACTACCTCACGGTAACGCGACCTGATATTGCGTTCCCGATGAGCGTTCTAAGTTAGTTTCTAAGTACTCCATGTGATAGTCATTGGGAGGCAGCCATTTGTATTCTAAAGTACATCAAGAAAGAGCCGTGCAAAGGCCTGCTATATGGAAACAAGGGGCATACCCAAGTATGCAGATTGAGCATGTTCAGATTCATCTGATAAACACTCAACCACTGGTTACTGCATTTTCATTGGGGGAGATTTTGTGTCATGGAAAAACAAGAAACAATCTGTTGTCGCTCTATCCATGGCTAAAACAACATGCGAGCTCATATGGCTGAAACAATTACTCCAGGAACTAAAGTTTATGAAGGTTCAGCAAATGAAGTTGATATGTGATAATCAAGCTGCTCTTCATATTGCCTCTATTCTTGTCTTTCATGAAAGGATCAAGCATGTAGAGATTGATTGGCACTTTTTCCAATAGAAAATTCTTTCAGGGGACATTAGTCAATTGACCAACTGGCAGATATATTTACAAAGTCTCTCGCTGGTCCTCAAGTCAATTATATTTGTAAAAAGCTCTGAACATACAATATGTACGCTCCAGCTTGAGGGGGAGTTTTAAATATTATGAGAGGGTAATTATAGGAGATCAATCTCCTCTTAGTTTCTTGGAATAGGTAGCCTAGAAAGTGTATAAATATGTACTGCTCTTCACAAGTAATACATATGGAATTTCTCTAAATTACTTTTGACAATATCCACAACCATTTGCCTAGCAAAACTTGTTAAAAAACGTGAAGGTCTTGAATACCCAAGCCACCATGAGAAACTGGCCAAAGAGTTTTCCAATTAAAACTAACTTCACTGCCACTTTGTAAGAAATCCCTCATTATTTGGTCTAGGTTCTCTATACCCGAACATAGAAGTGGGAGGATAGACAAATAGTGTATGGGCAGGCTCGAGAGAATACTTCTAATAAGAACTAACCTGCACCCTCTGGATAACCCATCTTCTAGCTTGCAACACTCTAAATGGATTTTGGCTTAATTAATTAATGTCTAGATCAGAAACTCCCTTATTGTCTTCCAAGTACATACACGGATCTTTACCATGTGTGACAGCCCACTTTTTGAAATGCATCAAAGAGTCCAACTACAGAGTGGCTCTGTGCGAGTTGATGTGGATTTGCTTGCTACTTATTGAAGTTGGACTTGGTAGTTCAATGCCTATGCAGCAGTAAATAAGCTATCAGTATTGTTCTAATCCAGTATTTCTTGAATGCGTAAAGAATAAAGCTTAATGAGGTTGAATACCACTAGTTTCTGTAAAGCTAAAAGATTATTTCCACTATTTATGTCAAGACCGGTGAACAATATTTTGCATCTTACCTAGTCTATGTCATGCCCCGCCCAAAAGTAGGACCAGGGCAGGACATCGGCAGCAAGTCCTGCAACCACATATTCTAGGTGCTTGAGTGAATGTGACCCCTCTAATAGTGATATCTTATACAACTCTGAGGGAGAGTCTTGACTGCTGATATAGTTATATTTTGTGAGGCTCTGATAGAATATTCCCTGGATTCTTGAGTGTTAAACTTGTAAGGGAGAATCAAATATCTTCTAATCGAAGTGAGAATCAAATATCTTGTTATGAAACCAATCAAAGTGAGGAAGAGATGAGAAAAATAAGGGGGAGCTACTTTTGGGGTATTCTTTGGGATGGGTACTTTGGTAAACTCTGTTGTAATCTCTTCACAATTTATAGCTGATTTATCGCTTGCCTAAGTGTTCCCCTGGGGTTGTTGATCTTGTTTATTTCGTTATCTCTACTTGCTGTCATCATCTATCCCATTCTTGACGGTGTATAATCGTCCAACCTCCATCATGCACCCAGATTGAATCTTAGAATTCTTGATCCAAGAAGGCAAGAATATCCTTGACTTTGTAACTATACACACAAACACACACACACACGCAGACAATGGCATGACATAGCCCTTGCAATTGCTATAGCTAACAGTTATTCGGTACAATTACAACTTCAATTACATCAAATTGATAGACCATTCATTACATTCACAGTACATGCTTGACTAATATGAAGGCCTATTAATCAATGTGAGAATGGGAATAATGTAGATATTGCCCTAATTCTTCATCCGTGAGTTTAACCAACAAATTAAAATGCATGAACGGATTGGATGCACCACAAAACTGTTCCTTCATCCTATCTCTCTCTCTCTCTCCTAACTGGCTCTCTTTTCCAAGCATACATTTATGCTTTTATTCTTTTTCATTTTTTTTCTGTTGAAGTTTGACGCCTTTTTTTTGTTTTAAGTTTGACTTTGAAAGTTTCAAGTTAATTAATAACCCCTAACTTAATACTCAAAAAATAATAGGAATGTACGCATACATACCTATATAAATATATTCATCTCTTTTAAACTTTCTAATCATCTTTCATATCATAAAATATATGCTTGGCATTACGGTTTACATGTGCAAATGGGATGGGTTATGTTTATAACAAGCTGCAGATGCAGAATACATACTATAATTGAGAATATGTTTATAACAAGTTGCAGATGCAGAATACATGCTCCAATGTGAGGAAGCATGGTTGAGAATATGTTTGTAAGGGTGTTATTTTAATATTCTCTCTTTATTATATTTGTAAATACTCATGCTAACCAATTAAAGATTGAGGCTTCTTTAATTTTGTGTCTTCTTTCTCTGGAAACTAAATTAAGCACCTTTTATATTGTATACATTTCCCTGTGGTCTTAGATAGTTCGATGCCTTCTGTGCTGTAAAGTAATACAGTATATTAGTTCTGCGAGATGAAGAGTTCTAACAGATATACTTCAACCTTCTCTTATTTTTTTGCTTTGTTTAGTGACTCTAGAATCAACTCATTAACTAATGTGTGTCGGTGAATGGATTTCCCGCACTTACTGGAAATGTTTAACAGAATTATGGAAGTCGTATGTTTCCATGTTCAGCAATTATCCTAAAGTTGGGTTTTCCTGAATCAGGATACTAGGGCTGAAGGTAGAGGAAGAATTGCTCGACGACAAAGAAGGTTACTGATTGTGGAGGTCGAGAAAAGGATTATGCAGTTGCAGACCTGTGTTGATCAGGGACTGGTAAGATGACAACACATGCTTGAAATTTGATGGTCTATTATAAACCTCAAAAAATTAACACTAATTGTCAATGATTTCATATTAAAATAGAAGCTAACAAACTGATAAACTAGGATAGAGTAAAGAAGAAAAACGAAATGCATTTACTGCCTAGTGCATGGTCAGAAGGAATATGGTTGCTAGAGGAAGCTTATTGGCCACTTATTATGTCGCTATTGGCTTCGGTATAGTAGGATGCTCCAATTTGATTTAGTCTTTCTCACTGACAAGGACCGACAATTGTTTGAAGATGAAAAATTGGATTATATTGAGCTCTCCTTTACAATTTACGTCTCTTTGCAGGAAAAAGATGGTCAATGCATGTTTGGATTGATTTTATGTACTCTTGACCGCCTTTACAGCGCTGTGGAGAGGCATGCAAAGGCAACCGGCGAATGGCAATGGTTAGTGCCTTTTTATTATATGATCCTATCTCCCTTTCTTGTGTCCTAGAGAGAGGGTTATACCATCACAAGTAGCTAACCAAAGGTTGTTTGTTACAAACAGTTTGAGACAGGATATTCTCGACTTGGGGAAGCCAGCTCTTCAAATAGCACATAAGCTGACTATTACTTCACGCTTGGAACGGATGTATGACTGCTTGCTTCCATCATCAATACGTCAATAGCTATACATGCCTTTGCCATTCCTCTTCTGGTTCTATGCCCCTGGCGTTTGCTTCAAAGTTGCACAAAATGGTTTATTCCATTTCTGGGAGTTTAAGCTGTAACTATTACAGAATGTGTACACACACCGGGGGGCTGCTGGTCTTGTTAAAACATGGAATTGCCTTCTATTCTTAATTTTGGAGTAGAGAAGGCTACTCCATGCGTAACGACAGGAACTCCTTGAGCTGTTACAGGGGATACTGGTGTGCAGCAAAAGTGATTGGGATGATACGGCATAGCCGGTTTATTGTTTTTGCAGATATCTAGTTCATTCATTTGCTGGAAGCGCATGCCTTAGCCGCAAAAGTTCAGCGAAGAGACTCCATATCTGTAATATACCCAAAATTGCTAAAATAAAATAAAATTTTGTTATTATTTAGTTAGATTTTTGCTTACTAACATTTGAGCTTGCTTAAAATTATTTGGGCCTAGTACACTTGAAATTGAGTGGGCTTGGTGTGCATTATTAGTGGGCTTAGTATACCCTATTGTTTATTTAGAGTGTTGGTTCAACCCATTAAAGTTTTCTTTAGGAATAATTACAAGTCGGTACATTTTTTAAAACATGTTTTCAAATTAATCCAGTCATTTTTTAGACATATCTTTTAGGTACATTTTTAAGGTAAAAGTACATCACTGTCCCCA
The DNA here is from genome assembly GCA_013146195.2 of Codonopsis lanceolata. Classification (NCBI taxonomy): domain Eukaryota; kingdom Viridiplantae; phylum Streptophyta; class Magnoliopsida; order Asterales; family Campanulaceae; genus Codonopsis; species Codonopsis lanceolata. Next base: position 10,812,382 of record CM028384.1, on the reverse strand, counting down.
ATTAACATACCTACATCGTTCCCCTTCTGTATTCCCACTTGTTGAAATCTGAGCAGAGGGTGATGAACTCGGATTTTTTTCTTATTCTCGGTCTACCTAGGAGATTTCCCACTTTGATGAGATTGAGCACGAGATTCATGGGTGCTTTTACTACTTGATTGATCTTGCCGCAACTTTCCTTCTGAATTTACTTTTGAATTGGTCTTGTCACTAGCAAATCGTGAGCCCCCCCCCCTGCTATCTATTTCTTCTATGTTATGGCTTCGGAGGAACTCCAAAGAAAGCTGTTAACAGAGACCGAGAAAGGGCTTCATCGCTTCAAAGCAAGTAGAATCACTCTCTATCTCTTATGTATTTCTCTTCCAGAGCTGCATCCTGCTCAATAGTCCTACCGAAGTAAGCCAAGAAATTATAGTTTGCTGGCCCCATGCGATAGGTTCTGGTCTAAAGACTTGCAAGCTAAAGCCTCTCTCTTTTCGATAACATTCTCTCAATCATGAATACGTATAGTTTGGTATTAACGTCTACTCGACATCAGCATTTTTTGGCATCAGGTTGATCCTGATGTCTGGTTGAAAAAGATATAGGCATCATCATTTTTGTATTATTTTTCACCTGATGCCAAGTCTTGGTATCAGGTTGATTTTTTTTGAATTTTTTTCACCTGATGTCAAGCCTTGACATCAGCTTTTTGATATCAGATTTTTTTGGCATCAGCTTTTTGACATCAGATTTTTTTTTGGCATTAGATTTTTTTTGGCATCAGCTTTTTGGAATTTTTTTTAGGCCGGATCTTCATTAATGACATTTTTGTCATTTGGCAACCAATTTGTAGTTACATGCAATGCCCAAAAAATTGATGGTCTTAGATGAAAACATGTTTCTAAAATTGTACCCACTTGAAATTTGTCATTTTCTTTAATAATAATAATAATAATATTAATAAATATAGTAGTGATAATTATATATTTAAAAAAAACAAAGAAAAGAAAAAGAGAAGATGTTTAGAGGGATGTTCACAGTTTCAAAAAAGGGAAAGGAATTGTCGAGAAAGTTCGACTGACTTGGGGAGAGAGAGAGTTAAATAAACCTTGGGCAGATTCATTGGAGGAGATGATGAATCAATCTGGTAAAGAGTATAAAAAGGGGGCAAAATTCTTCGAGTCTTCATCAGAAATTGGAGATTTTTGAGTGAAAAGATAGATCTAGAGAAAGAGGGGAAGCACAACGAAAGAAGGAGATTTCTAAGGGGTTGCTGTAAATCAAAGATTTTGGAGGTAATGTCTAACTTCCTCTATTTTAATTTGTAGCAGTAAGTCTTTTTATTTTGAATCAAATAACTTAGATTCTCAGTTAGAAGATTATGAGAGGAACTGAGAAATTTAGCTGTGAATGGAAAACTATAATTTATGAAAAGTATCCATGGGGTCAATTGGGTGGGAGAGTGTAGTAGTTAAGAAGAAATAATTAAATTAGTCGGTTGGGGTAAAAAAATATGTTCCTCTATGTTTGGTTTAATGTTTCTCTTTTGGTAATTTAAAAAGATGTATGTACTGTGAAGAATGGAAGAACTATCAAAAAAATGGGAGAAGTGTTAAAAGATGTGGGTTGTGGATTTTAGCATTCTGTTGTGAATATGTATGTGTTTACAATGGTGTAGTGTCGAGAAAGAACCGAAGGGTTAATCAAATAGGATCTATGTTGCCTGTATAAGTATGTGTTTGTATGTGGAGAGAAGTGGAAAAATTGAAGATAAGTACTGGAAGATTGGGTTAAAGTTGACTTCCGAAATTGTTTAGAAAAGGAAGAGAAGAACCGGAAGCAGCCACTTATTTGGCTAGCACTAAAGAAAGTAGAATGCAACAGTGGGTTTTGTGTATATATTGTAATGAGTTTCATGCTAAAGTAACATTACTGTAACATTACTTGATATATATATATATATATATATATATATATATATATATATATATATATATATATATAATGATAATAATAATAATAATAATAATAAATAGTAGTATCTAAGGTGGTTTTGATCCAAATTTGTAAGGCGATAATATTATTAAGATTGGGTTAAATTTACTAGATTATGACAATATAAATAATCTACTACATTAATATTATGTCTTGAATTTTAGATTTGGACGAGAAGAGTAGCATTTAGTTGCGTTTTGGTGGACCTTGTTTGTGGGAGTACTAATCAGGTAAGGGATTATACATCTTTTAGATATTTAAATTCTTTATTCCAGATTGATAGGCTTTTGCTAATTCTTTGACAATTACCTTTTTCTTGACACGTGTACCAACTTTGAGTTGGAATTTGAATTTGAATTCCTTCGAGTCCGTTCTATTGTTACTCTAAATTGTAAATCTTATTATATATCTCGCGAATATTTAAATTTCTAGTGAGATATTTTTGTGAAAGCAAATTATCATTGGTATATTATTTTTTGAAATCTTACTATGATCACTAAGTTGAACAATCGACTACTGGGATAAAGTAGCATTTTGATTTTGATATTTGATTGTGAATTATTCCACTTGGCCCGTGGCTTGGTTATCCAGATATACCATTATGAACTGTTATTATTATATTGTGAATCCTTGTTTAAAAAGAAGTCATTAGACCGCTTATATGATCATAGTGTCTGTTGGTTAGTCGTCGTCTCCAGCTGGTATGGGACAGTTGGCGACGATTAGACCTCTCGCAAATGCTTTTGTATCTCTATCATTTATCTCGAATTCTTTTGTGACATTATGAAATGTGAAAATTATCATCTCATTGTGATATTCTTGAATATGCATGCAACACAAAAAACACTAAATGTCACACTCATTTAAAAGTTTAATTACTAATTAATCCTTTTATAAAAAGGACTAACAATTAACCCTAAACTCTAATTACTAATCAATCCTTATCATTTTATGTAAAAGAGTTTCAATTAATACCACATTGGAAATTTCATTACAGTGTGGACATCTATAGATTCTATACACAAAATATTTCATCATCATTTTTCAAACTTTAACAGTGGAACTCGTCCTTTTGACTAGATACAAGTAGGAATTAAATTAAACATAAGGCGACTTTTTCAAACAAATATATTTTAACTTGGCGATTTTTTGTCCAAAATGTTTTTGAAAGTGGCGATTTTTTGTAAAAATTTTTTTTTAACTTGGCGACTTTTTAAAACCAAATTTTTTAAACCTTGGCGATTTTTTGTCCAAAAGTTTTTTAAAAGTGGCGATTCTTTGTAAAAAAAGTGTTTTAAACTTGGCGACTTTTGAAAACCAATTTTTTTTTTAAATTTAAGTGGCGACTTTTTTCAGTTTTTTTTTAAAGGCGACTTTTTTCAGTTTTTTTTTTTTTAAAGTGGCGATTTTTTTTCTTTTTTTTGCATAACAAACAGGCGCTTTTTTCAAATTTTTTTTTAAAAAAACTGGTGAATTTTTTTTAATTTTTTTAAGAAACTGGCAATTATTTTTCAGGTTGTTCTTGATTTTAGGGGTTAGATATTTAGTTAAATTGAGTTTTTTTTTTTAATGGAAGAAGGGTAGTTTGGTAAACAAAACTATTTTAAAGTTAAGTACTTTTTAAAAAAAATCAAAGGAGGATAGTTTGGTAATTTAATTTCTTAAGTGATGTTGCATTTAGGGTGTTTAGGTGTAACATTTAGGGGTTTTGATATTTTATTTTTGATAGACCCTTCCCTAGATTTCGGAGGGGTTGTATATGATCTTACTGAGCATTGTCGTTCATTCCTTCCAAATCTTTTTCCTTCCAGGTTTTAAGTAAGTTGGATACCGTCAAGGACGACCTGAAGATTCATTCTTTTCGAGTTATCTCGTTTTTAAATTTATTGAACAAGAATTTGGTTTAGCCTTTTTGGAACTACAGTTTTGTTTAGTTCTCTTTTCAAATTGTAATAAGTTCTCTATGATTTTATAAATTAAAATAATTCTTAAGAGATAATTTTAGAAATATTATGATTTAGCATTTGTATTAGTGATGTGTCCAATATTTTAGGATTATAAATTGGTACGAAATTTTAGGACGTTACAATATCTATCATGATCAATGGTATAGGTAAAACATTCCATGACCTGAGAGAATAACCTCTCGCGTCATCTTCGGACCTGTGTAGAGTTGTGATATATATACTATCATCCAATCCACACTCGTGCAAAGTGATGCCACACTCGTTAGGGGCATAGTTGAATGCAAATATGACCCTATCAATTTTAGTCTTGAAAAACTTATTTATGCTGGTACTACAGGTATTAGTATAGTTAACAAAATCTCTCTCTCTCTCTCTCTCTCTCTCTCTATATATATATATATATATATATATATATAGGAAAAAAGTTTCTAAATTTAGAAAGTTCTTGCCAAATTCAAGCTTTCCAAAAATAGAATGAGTTAATTTAGAAAAACATACTGAGCTATGCTTGAAAAAAGTGTACATGCTCTTGCCTTGGATAATGAAAAAAGATGAAATCATGTACTCCCCCGTCTCAAAATTTTTGTCTTGCTTTTTATTTTTATCTATTTCAAAATAATTATTCTATTTAAACTTTTTTTACGACTACACTTTATTCTTAATTTTTTATCTTATTTTAATTATGTGTCACATATACTTAGGCTTTAAAGGAAATTACACATCAAACAAATATTAATAATCAAGTCAATTGTTTTTATTTAATCCATGTGTCGGGTCAAACATGACAATAATTTTGGAACGGAGGGAGTATTGTTATAAGCCTTTGAATATACTTCTTTCGTCTTGGATAAATGTTCCTAGTGAACAAAACACAAGGATTAAGATACGTAATTAATGAAGAGTTGTAAAATATGTTGTAACAATAATACCTATTACTCTATATCTCTCTCTCTTATTAATTATGTATTAATTACTCTCACTCTCTTTCTAAGATGTGCAATAATGATATTAGGAAAAATAGTAGAAAATTTGTACACCAAAAGTTTTAAAAAATATTACTCCCTCCGTCCCTAAATAATTGTCCTGTTTGACCCGGCGCACAGTTTAAGAAAAAGTAATTGACTTGATTATTTATATTGGTTTAATGTGTAGTTTCCATTAATGTCCATGTATATGTGGCCCATAATTAAAGTAGAGTGAAAAAGTAAGGGTAAAGTGGTAAAAGTGATGTTCTAAAAAGGTAAGTTTCAAAGTGGACAATTATTTTGGGACGGACGAAAAAGGAAAGTGAGACGATAATTTAGGGACGGAGGGAGTAGTTATGACATCTCAAATTAGAAAGTATGAATATTTATTCGGGATGATGTGAGTACTACAATTCGCGACACATGAAATCAAAAAGAAAATTTCTTGGAAAGAAGAAAAATGATTGGACAAAGAAATGCATTGGAAACACAAAATCCAATTCTACAAGACAATTCCCTTTTTGTTCAAAATTAAATTACAGATTAATTAAAGGATCAGGCTAACCATACATCAACATCTTCTTCCTACACAATTCCCTTTTTGTTCAAAATTAAATTACAGATTAATTAAAGAGTCAGGCTAACCGCACACCAACATCTTCTCCCTACACCTCAAGTTTTAAAATTGCAAAAATGACATCGTGTGAAATGCCAAAATACACTCTCCAACCTAAAATAAAACCCCACAACTTAATTACAGTAATGTCATTCTATAAAATGTGAACATTCTACTTACACCTCAAATTTTATACTTACTGTAGCGACGTCTTCCTTCCTTTCCCACCATTCTCACTTTTGTTTAGTTCCTCCACAACCCTTCCTACATTATATTGTTAAAAAATACCAAAACATGGAGCCTAAAGAAGTAATCGAAACAAATAATGCAAGTATTACTTCCATTTTATTCGATTAAAACTTTACTTTTCATCAAATTTTGTCTAAATTCCAAACTCTGCATGTTCGTCATGTGCAGCTATGGTTTGCCGCACACTATTCCTTGTGTACGCAAGACACTCGCCGCACACGCCTCTTATTGTGCACCAAATGTTTACCGCATAGTCCTCCTTTTGTGTGCAAATAACTTGCCGCGCACTCCTTCTTTTGTGCACAAAGTGTTGGCCGCACAGTGTGTAATTGACATGCAATTTTTTTTTCAGGATTCAAAGACATCCCCTACGGAGCCTAGTGTTGTAGATCCAGGTCCAATTCAAGATATTGTTGTAGATTACATCGATGTGTTCACAACGAATGCACGTTTTCCATCTCGAGAGGATTTGTGTGATTGGGTACGTGCCACGGGAAAGGAACATGGTTTTGTGGTAGTTACTACTAGGTCGGACAGTGAAACAGGTAAGAGAGGACCATGACTGTATTTGGGTTGCGAACGTAATAGGTATCAACGTCAATCCAAATCCAAGGTTGTTGATAATTTGAGTAAAACAACAATAGAAGTAACAAAGGAAGATGGTAGGAGAGAACGTGGATCGAAGAAGTGTGGATGTCCATTTCGTTTGCGAGGCAGACAAGTATTTGGTGATGGAGAATGGGAACTTTCTGTTAAATGTGGGGTACATAATCATTCACAAGAGCCTCATCTACATGACCACTCATATGTTGGTCGATTAGTACGGGAGGAGAAAGAATAAGTTCTGGACATGTCAAATGGCAATACTCGGCCAAAGGACATTTTGATGGGTTTACACAAAAAATTTAAAGATAATAAGTCTTCATTAAAGACTGTGTACAATTGTCGTATGAAGAATAGATTTTTGGAGTGTGATGGTCGATCGCAGATGCAGCAGCTTTTGTCGAAATTGATTGAGCATGGATATTACTATCATCATAGGAGATGTGAGTTGACGAACACTGTGAAGGATTTGTTCTTTGCTCACCCTACGAGCGTTGACTTATTATGTTCTTTTCCAAACGTTCTCTTGATGGATTGCGCTTACAAGATAAATAGGTACAAGTTACCCTTATTGGAGATCGTTGGTGTCACGTCGATAAACATGACACTTTTGGTTGCATTTGTTTATATGGGGTTTGAGCAACAAGAGAACTACATTTGGGCACTTACTATCTTGAAAGCATTAATGAATCAATTCTCTCTACCCACTGTGATTGTAAATGATCGAGAACTTGCGTTGATGAATGCAGTTGAGGTAACTTTTCCAACATCAAAACATTTTCTTTGTCGGTGGCATATTAATAAAAACATATATATATATATATATATATATATATATATATATATATATAATATTGATTTTAATCTGTTTTGTTTCAATAGGTTGTGCGACAGCGTACTAGAGCCGGGATGACTAGTGGTCACATTGATCAATTTCCGAAGAGATTTCACGAGTACATAACGGACACGGTGAAAGTAGCGGCTGACGATCATTGCGGTTTTCGTGCCATAGCACGGTTGTTATTTCAAATTGAGAATTCATGGAGTATGATTCGATCATATCTATCGCAGGAGTTAATGAAAAACCAAGAGTTGTACGCACGTGTGTTTATTGAACATAAGCGTGTTGAGAAAGTAAAGAATAGACTCGAACACCATGAAGAAACTGCTGCGAATAAATATTAGTTTGATGCAAACAATATGGGGCAGTTGGTGGCATCGTTTTACAACCGTGCTCTCCTAGTATTAGATAGGTGTCATTGTTTTACACATTTACCATTGAGAACCGTGCCCCCAATCGATCCAAAATTGATTTGTATCGGAAGAGTAAACGGTAATCATTTTATTCAGTTACTCACTTTTCATAAGATAGACATCATTGCTTCACATACACGTTATATATTAATAAATTGAACCTTATTGACATTTACTTCATTTAATTTGCAGGTTAATTTACGTCAGGGTTGTTGCTAGCACTTTTGTCCCAATCGTATGAGATCGATCGAACCGCGTGCGGCAGCTTGGAAATCAATTTATAGTCAACAATTTTGTCATATACTGAAAGTGTAGAAAATGAACGATTTGTTCTCAAAAGTTCGGACAATACCAATTTGGATGAGTGATATGTATTTTCATTTAAACTTGGAATGTTGATTGCATTTTATATTTGGATTAGTGATATAAAAATCTATTTAAACTTGAAATTTTGGTAGCATCAAATATTTGGTTTGTATTAAATTTCATCTTGTGTTCAATTTGTGTGATTTTACTTTTTACAAAAATAATAACATAAGACAAATAAGTCATATCTAAAAATAGTAATATGTCTCAAAAACACATAATACTAACATGTCTCAAACATACATAACATGTCTTCAAAATACATAATACGTTAAACATGTCTAAAAATACATAACAGTATCAACGTTGCGTCCTAGGACGAGTCTTTACTCGAGATGGTCCTGCCTCCTCCTCTGGACCTTGTACAAAGCTATCTACTATCGAGACCACCGACACTAACTCCTCATAAGTTATACTTCTATCACCCGATCGCAATCTTCGCATTATCAGTCCTGTCAAATTGTGAATAGATGAAACGGTCTCCGTATTATCGACTGCAATGGGATTAGTCACCCTAACCCTAGTCGATCGAGCGGCGGGCTTCTGCACAATGGGATGTGAAATTCACAAGTACCAATCCATGTATTCGGGTGAACATTCAGATGGATATCGAGTAGCTCGCCTAAATTGTTCCGAAGATAATATATGGCTCTCAACAAGGTTCCAGTATGCTGCAAGTGCTATCCAAATTATCAAATAGCAAGGGTTATTTCTAACAGGGATGTCATGTGCGATAGGGATAGATGGAATAGTCTGCACGCGTCCGAACTTTCGAAGCACTCGGTCTGATAGGTATGGCTCCACATTGGCTCCCATGACTATGCATCCATGATATAAGGAGTTTTGATGAAATGGAAAATGCTCCCTAACTATGTCGTCGTAAGGGGTCCACGCAAACTACAACATATTTAACATTTTATTAAATACAACAATTTAATAACGAATGACTGAAGCACGAGCATAAATAAATGTAAAAGATGAATACTAACGTCATTCGCCGTAAGCATGTCAATATTTTCACGTATAGCCCGTAACTGGTCCATGCTTGTTCCTTGATTTTCGACCGGTTTCCACATACGAGCAAACGCTTGTGTGTTCTGGTACCCCACATTATGATCAGGGCTCAACTGTGGAAATCGTAAGTATATCCATGCCTACATGCAATAAAACATTCAATTAGATGTGAAATATCCAACTATAAATTAAACATGTCAAAAAAACTATAAATTTTAAATATGCCTCTAATAATATGAAGTATCCAGCTATCTGCTTCGTCTCATATCTGGACGCTTCGTCTAGATGTCTATATAGATAAGCCAAGGTGGCAACTCCCCACACATAGGTATGTACATCATCAAGATCCTCCAGCCACTGCAAGTATGAGAGCATCACTCGTGAGACGCTCTTATCCGTAAAGATGGTGCAACCTAAGAGGTACAACATGTAAGCCCTCACCGAACACGTCACCTTGTCTAAATCATCAGAACTGGCATCTTCACTAAACCTATTACATAGCCACTTTAACTTGACTGATACACCCCTTCTACCTCCTATTCCCTCAATCATCTCACCTTTGGACACTCCCAATTTCTCGCTAGCAGACTCCAAATTGATGTTTCGTGTAGCAAATAATGGCGACCCTGATATCGGAAGTCCAGTAATACAGAAAACATCATCCAATGTGATCGTCATTTCACCGAAGGGCAAATGGAATGAGTTTGTCTCTGGATGCCACCACTCCACAAAAGCTGAAAGCAACGGTTTGTGAACATCAAGATAGGTCAGATTCCTTAGGGTATGGATCCTTGTTCCCCTTACCAAATCCCTCCATGCTTGGGCACCCTCTGGAATGACCCACTGACGTAGTTTTGAACGATGATGGTGAAACTACAAAACCTCTCGCTCTTGTCCACTCCAAATCGATGCTATTACATGTGTCTTGTACGTAATCAACAAAGATGGGTCAAGTGGACCACCATGAAATCCCATCTCAGGTTCAGGCTCAGGCTCGGGCTCAGGCTTGGTCTCGGTCTCAGTCTCAGGCTCAGGCTCAGGCTAAGGATCAGGCTCAGGATCCTGAAAATGTATAGGCTCTTGATCTATATGCTTCGGGGGCACTTCTGCGTCACGAGCATGTTGTATTTCTCGTTTGGCCGATGCGGTGACACGACGCCTAATATATTTATTGCAGAACCTATCAACTGGACCTCCTGTAATTAACAACAAATAAGTAATATTATAGGTTATATAGAATTAGTTCAAGCCTAAATAAGTAAATAGAGCAGTCATAAATATTTTGAATGTTAGACAAATTTGAGGTTTGCGCGGCATATTCATGATGCACATGTGTGGGCTTGTGCGATGGAGATTTAGTGCACAGGAGGTAGTGTGTGCGGTACTCAGTAAACGCACAGAACAAGGTGTTTGCGGCGAATTATGTGTGCACAGTGAGGGTAGTGTGCGGTTTGAAGTGAACGCACATGAGGTGAAGTGTGCGGCAGTCATTAACCGCACGCACAGCTTTGTGTGCGCTGAACCAGGGCCGCACACTGTTTATCGAATTTCTAGCCTGAACTACGTTCATCCAAGCAACCAACCTATATTATACAGCAAAGAGTTCATCAAAATAGAGAGAGAGAGAATAATACCTCGGTTTGAAGAAGACATTGTGGGCGGGGTTTTGTTCTTCCCGTAACAGACGGTGTGCGATGAGCCCTGTACGTTTTGGCCAGGTTGGGGTTTTCGTTTTGGGGTTTTGGGGTGTTGGGTAGCAGTTGTTTTAGAAATTAAATGTGGGGTGTAGATAGAATAGGATGAGTTGGATATGAAAATTAAATGATGAGTAAAATAGGAAGTTAGGGTGGGGGTAAAGAGTAAATTTTAAAAATTGGTTAAATATGTGGGGTGCAGATAGAATTAGGGTGTAGAGAGAAGATATTGGTGTGTGGTTAGCCTGACCCTTAATTAAAATGAGTAGGAATAAGGAGTTGCATTCCTTCCAAACTACTCAAATTTTTGGCATTTGAGTTTTAATAGCAAATTGTCACTCAAATTACTCCTTAAAATGCCTCTTCTTTTCCTCTTTAATCAACATAAATGCATCAAAGCTAGAATGACCATTTAAACTAAGGTTAGCCCATGCTCTGTCCCGCCCAAATCTCTATTTTCTGTTTTGGGATGTCCAAACTAATGTTTCTAAAGACTTTTAATGTGTAAATTTTCTATCATTCTTTCTAATATAACTCTTCATTTAATACTATCACTAGATCTTCATGTTCGTGCCTATGGCACGATGCCAGTATATCTGATTTCGTTAATTGAAATGATAGTGCATAAATAGAAGATGTGATTTTAAAAAAATGTTACTGTTGAGGGGTACATTGCTTCAAGTGATAGCTGATGGATTGATGTTTTAGAAGGGGTGATGTTGAGAAGATTAATCGTATGGTGTGACTTTGTAATATAAAAATAAAACATAGGAAGAAAAAAAATGGGTGACTGTTCATAATATTAATTGTATGGGGTGATTGTAATAGGGAAAGAAAAAAAAGAGTTAAAAATGGATAACTACTCACATGTGTGAATGTGAGGGTGAATCTCAATCATCTCAATCGTTAAAGTTTTTAAGATAATTTAATCAAAACATCCGAATAGCCCTAGCCAATTACATAGTTTTTTTATAATATAGATTATTGTATATTATAGAGATAGAGTGAGTGTAATGAATACATAATTAATGAGAGAGAGAGTATGTAATTAGTATTAAAGTGACCCTAAACGTAACACCAAAATCCCTACACGTGACACCATTTAATGCATAAAATGACCTAAATACCCCTTTTAACATTTAATAGATACTCACTTTTGGTACACACTTGCGGATGTTTTATAAAACATCCGCTACGCCCTAGCGGATGTTTAACAAAACATCTGTTAGTGTGTAGCGGATATTTTATAAAACATCCGCTAATTTGAAGCGATTGTTTTGTCCGAAATCGAAAAAAATGTAAAGCAACGGTTTTTTTGTTCGTAATTGAAAAGAAAAAATAAACCGAATCAAAATCAATCTAATTCACATGCGATATCGTGCGAATTAATAATGGAAATCGAATCAACAATGACACGTAATTAAAATTACGTGAAGAGGGGAGGGAGGGGGTAGTATAGCTTAAATGTGAAGAGGGATAGTAAAGTAATTTTACCTTTTAAATGATGTAACGTTTAGGAATTTTGATGTTACGTATAGATGTTCTGTTAGTATTATTGTCACAACATAATTAATGGATGATTGATTTGAAATATTTTTTGATTGTTGGTAGCTTGTTTATTAGTCATTTCAGACTTTTGATTTATAGTTATTTTTATGAGTTTGTGCTTATGTTCTGTACCTTTTTTTATCACTCTTGGTTAAATTTCGAATGTATTATTTTACGGGATTTAAATTTAGAATATTTTTTTGTTATTTTAAGGATTATAATTTGGTTGATTGTTGGCAGTATTCAAGGTTCTAAAAATCGTTAGACGGTCGCTAGGCAGCACAATAGTACCTAATATTTAGGGGACTAATCGAGACATAATCAGAGCTTAGAATTAAGACATAATTACCATTTTTTGGATAATTTATATCAAATATCAAATTACAAATTTAACTTTGTTTATGTTTTTCATTTTATCAAATGCTTGTATATATTTGTAAAATAAACAAAAATATGCAAACTTATCACTAATCCCAATTCCCAACAACCCCAAAGCAATAAACCAGCCAAGTTTAGAACTAAAAATAAAAATAAAAATTAATCCACCTACCTACTGCTCCTACAACCCACAGTCTAATGTATCTTCCCTAGTCCCTTCTCATTCTAAATTCCGAGTCCTGAGACAGTTCCTTTCTTCTTCATCTTTTTTTCTTCTTCTTTCTTCTCTCTATTTGGCAGACTGACAACTCTTTTTTCATCCTTTTTTTTTCTTCTCTCTCTCTCTCCGGCAGACCGACTCCCCTCATTTTTTCATCTTCCAATCTCTTTCCTCCTAGATCTAACACTTTAATATATCTCCTATCTCAGCCCACAAAATATCCACAAAATCAAACCTCTTTTCTTTCTATTTCCCTCTCTTCCTCACCATTACCACTCTCTCTTTCTTCTCCGGTCACCGCACGCCACAAAATTAAAAGTACAAAAATAAATTAAGATCGGCGGGGTTTGGCATAGGCATTGACTTGGCAGATTAGGCGGCGATTAAGAAACTCGCGGCGTTGGAGAGGCGCCTAGCGCCTAGGCAAAGCCTAGGCGGAGCTAGACAGGGAGTTTTATAACACTAACAGTATTTATCTATCTATATTATAAAACAGCTAAGTAATTGACTAGAGCTATTCGGATGTTGAGATTAAATTATCTTTAAAAAATTAACGGTTGAGATTCACCCTTACATTCACATATGTGAGTATCCATTTTTAACTCCCTATTTTTTTTCTTTCCCTATTATGAGCAGTCACTCATTTTTCTTCCCCCTATATCTTATCTTCACATTACAAAGTCACTTCCGGCTATTAATCTTCTGAACAGTCACCCCTTATAAAATATCAATCTCTCAACTATAACTTGAAGCAGTGTACCTCTCAACTGTAATATTTTTATAAAAAAATCACACCTTCTATTTAGGCACTGTCATTTCAACTGACGAAATCAGATATACTGACACCGTGTCATAGGCATGGGCATGAAGATCTAGTATATATATAAAGATAGAAACAATTAGTACAACCAAATATAACAAGATCCCGCCAAAATGTACTTGCTAAAAATAGATCATATTCTGAAAATTGTGTCTCCTCACATCATATTTAAGTTGGTATAAGTGTCCAAATTATCTTGAAATATAAAGAGACTTGATATTGACTGCACATGTTACTAGATACATTAAACCTTAAGAATGAAAGTTCAAACATTTCTTGGGGGCTAAAATCACTTCGATTTATATATTTATATATGTCTTTATTGTTATAATGTATTGGCAAAGACTTGTGTAGGACGGTCTTACGGATCCTAGATCCGTAAGACGGAGCCCCATTTAAAAATTCGCGGATCATAATAAATAAATAATAAGTTACAAATAAAAACAAAGATGGATTAGCATAGATGTTTTTGGCAAAACACTTAAGGTTTTAAAGATTTTGCTATTGGTCACTGGTTCGAAACCCATCAGTTGTGTTTTTTAAGTTTTATTGGTGAGTTGTGTCATTTTGCTCCGGTGCCCCTGTACTTTCAAGGTTTGTCGCTGAAATTCTTATATTTCCCACGCCTTCTAGTTTAATCAGTTGTCAGCTCCGTTAGCCATCTGTTAGCATCAATTCCCTTGGGATACTTGACGGACCCTAATGAACTTTAACGAAATGTTGAATGACACATTTAAAGCCAAACGTGATACATTGAAAAGATAAAAAGTGACACATTTTAAGGTTGAAATTGACACTATAAAAGGAAATTTATATAATTCTCATTAAAATACAAAGTAACACTCTTAAAACTAAAAAGTGATACTCTTAATACTAAAAAGTGACATATTTAATACTAAAAAGTGACACTATTAATACTAAAAAATGACACTCTTAATACTAAAAAGTTACACATTTAATACTAAAAAGCGACACTTTTAATACTAAAAAGCGACACATTTAATATTTAAAAAGTATCACTCTTAATACTAAAAAGTTACACATTTAATACTAAAAAGTGACACTCTTAATACTAAAAAGTGACACTCTTAGTATTAAAAAGTGACACATTTAATATTATAAAGTGACACTCTTAATACTGAAAAAGGACATATTTAATACTAAAAAGTGGCAATATTAATACTAAAAAGTGACACTCTTAATACTAAAAAGTGACACTCTTAATAGTAAAAAGTGTCACTATTAATACTAAAAAGTTACACATTTAATGCTAAAAAGTGACACTCTTAATACTAAAAAGTGACATATTTAATACTAAAAAGTGACACTGTTAATACTAAAAAGTGACATTATTAATCCTAAAAAATCTCAATGCAACCCCTTAGTTTTTTTAAAATTACAACGCCACCCCTCATCTTTATATATGCAAAGTGTTACTTTTTACTATTAACAGTGTCACTTTATAGTATAAAATGTGTCACTTTTGGCCTTAGAAGTGTCACTTTGCATTTTTAATGAAAATTATAATTTTTCCCTAAAAAAGTGTTACTTTTTGGGCTTAAATGTGACACTTTTAGTCTTAAATGTGTTGCTTTCACTTTGAAAAGTGTCTCATTTTTTTATAAATAAAAATCATTACGTTTGACGTTAAAGTGTTACTTTATAACATTAAAAGTGTCACTTTTTAGCATTAAATGTGTTACTTTTGATCGTACAAATGTCATTTTACCTTATAAATAAAAATCTTCGTTATTGACCTTAAAAGTGTCACTTTTTAGCATTAAAAATGTCACTCTTTAGCATTAAATGTGTCACTTTTTAGTATTAAGAGTGTCACTTTTTAGTATTATAAATGTGTCAATTTTTAGTATTATAAATGTGTCACTTTTTAGTATTAAGAGTATTACTTCAAATTTTAATGAGAATTATAATAAATTTCCCTTTATAGTACCACTTTCAACCTTAAAATGTGTCACTTTTGTCTTTTTAATGTGTCACGTTTGGCTTTAAACGTGTCATTTAACATTTCGTTAAAATTCATTAAGACCCATCAAGTATCTCAACGCAATTGATGCTAACGGGGCTGACAAATGATTAAATTGTAATGCGTGGGAAAATAAGAATTTATGCGGCAAACCTTGAAAGTGCTGGGGCAATTGATCGGTGTATTTTATACGTCGATTTTATATGCTTCTATAACTTAAATTAGACTATTTCACGAGGCTTTTTGCTACTGATATGCGTTTTCAGTGAGTTTTGTAAGTTTCAGGGTTTTTAGTGAAAATATGCAAAACTTCAGGGTTTTATATGCAAATTTCAAGAAAGGCCCAAGATGTAAAATGAAGAAGAAAAGAAGATACAACAATCTGGAGACCTTGCGGTCGCAAGGTACTCAGACCTTGGCCCCGCAAGATGGGCAGTAACATGAAGAAGTCAAGAAAATCAAAGGTCGAAAAAAACTAGAGACCTTGTGACCGCAAAGTGGTCAGAATGCGCAAAAATCGTATTTTCACAAGTGATTTGATAGGATTACAATTCCCTGGTATAAATAGAGATCGGATGCCAAAGTCTAGGATATAGAAAAACGGTTGGAAACAGTTTTGTATAGATTTTAGATAGTTTTTAGTTTGTATAACATAGTTTGATTGTGTAATTACAAGTATTGAAGATTAGAGCATGTTTCCATTCATCTCCATGTGCTGTTCATTGTCTATGATGAACTAAATCATCCATAATCCAGGAGGTGGGAGGTAACTTGTATCAAATTTATGTTTTAATTCATATTTATGTTCATTCAATTCTTGTTGATTGTGGTGTTTATCAATCCCTCTATTAGGGGTGAGCAGCCCAGCCCATAAGCCCACACAGCCCGCAGCGCCCGCCTATGCCCGACCCATTGTGCTCGTGCCCATGGGCTGATACACAGTACTGGGCTTTAGAGAGGTTAGATGCCCGCGGTCACGGGCACACCTGGGCTCTCCAATTTTCCCTGCCCGTTATGCCCAGCCCGGCCCATCAAGTTTAATACTTCATTTTTTATACTTTGTTAACAGGTTAATGTTTAATAGTTTATACTTTATAATATATAATTCTATATATATAATAATTGAAACAGTAAAAGTTAAAATCCTATCTCTATCTCATTCACTCATTCAGATTCAATAATTCTATAACCCAGTTACCAAGGTATCGCATGCAGCCTCACGTTGGTTTGACCTTTCATCTTCGTTCTTGAACAATCAACGTTTCAACAGCTCAACGCCGTAGTTGCCTGTTAGTCGTCTTCCCTTGCTTCCGCTTCGCCATCCCACTCGCCGCTTCAGCCTTGTAGTCCCGTTGCCACCCTCATCGAGTTTTCCCAAAACCAATCACAGGTTATAGCTGTGACACTGCATGTTAATCATGCCCTCTCCCTTTCTCTTTCTCTCTCTCGTATAGTAAGCTCTCATCTATGTTGAAAAACATTGATGTTTCTTCGTTGAACTAAATTGCAAAACATAGATTAAAAGGTTTGAAGGTCATACATTAATGTATATTTATATAATATGTATGTTTTGAATTTTGATTCCCTACTTGTAGCTGGAGTTCTTTTAAAATATATGTGTGAATCATTGTTAATGGGAATGAATGTTCAAGTTTGTTGTATTCATATATATGAATGATGATGTAGAATTTGATAGGTTTCAATCAATGTTTTCTTTTCTCTCTCCTCATATGTTGACTGTTTGGCTAATAATATTGGTGTGGGCAAAAACAATTGGATTGTTGGACTAATAATATTGTAGGTATCAGTTACACAACACAGATTTGTTTCAAAACTCCATGGCAATGAAGTTTGAATGGTAAAAATATTTAAAAACATGAAAATAAAGCCCATCAAGCTTGTGCCCGCCCAACGCCCGTTGAAAGCCCGTCCACTGATGCCCGTGGGTTTGTGTACAGTACTGGGCTTTTTGAAATGATGCCCGTTACCTGATGGGCCTATACTGGGCATTGCCAATGCCCGCGGGCTTAGGGCCCATGCACACCCCTACCCTCTATTATTTGGCTTTGAACAAATGAATGTAATTGCAAATAATAAAGGCCTAGAGGTGCGGATAACTACATGACCAATGTGCATATGTCGTACACTGACTCACCATCACAATAAATTGGACCTATCGATGCACGAGAGTGATAAGTTAGGGCTAGGTTCATACATGATCTAGGTGACAGATAGATCATAATCTAGGTGACAGATAGATTTTATGTTCTTGTGCTTAGGATATAGAATGGATGAATGTTGCGGGGATGGAGGCTGAACCAATAGTTCAACAGACTATATCTATCTTTAGTGAACAAACCCAAGAAATTGAATGATACTGATTATGAATTAAGCATAAAAGAGATACAAGTGAAACTCGAATCCTAGATTGCCACCTACCATAAGATCTTCATAACTGTAATTACTGCTAATTAGTTAAACACCTAAATATCAATAGTAGTTTAGAATAAAATAATTATAAAAACTCCCCATTATATTAATAATTTGCTATTAATAAATTGTACTGTTCGTGATCTTTTGTCTTTATGGGTTCGACCCTTGCTTCCAATACTATTCTATAATAGTCTTGTTCACTTGCAAGGAAATAATTAAAATAAGACATCGATCAGCAACGGAGCAAAATGACACATATCTAGCAATAAAACTTAAAAAACAACTGGTGAGATTCAAACCAAGGACCAACCGACAACACCTTTGGCGCCTTAGGCAGTTCGTTGGGAACCAAGTGAGCTGGCCCATTTTTGTTATTTTTTGTAACATACTAGATTCTGTGCCCGTGCCTATGGCACGGCGCTAGTATGAGACGATGTCAGTATAGGACGGTGTTAGTATTTAAATAAATCAATATAATAAATATATATATATATATATATATATAATTAAATATTTTGTGTGTGTGTGTGTGTGTGTGTATATATATATATATATATATATATATATAAAGCTAGAAAATAACTATTTCATCAAATAGATTTAATAACCCATTTTACATGAAGGAAAAAAGAAGAAAGAAGGAGTACAAAGTTTAAAAAGAGAACAAAAAAAAAACTAAGCCTAAAAAGGATGGAAGAAAGCCAATTGAAATAAAAACGTAGGAAGAAAAACGTGAATAGGAAATAGTTAGATTAGGTTAAGATAAAAACAATTTAGATGAGATTTAGGAAGAAAAACGTGAATAGGAAACGGTTAGATTAAGTTGAGATAAAAAACAATTTAGATGAGATTTATATATGAGATAAAAACAATTTAGATTAGATTAGGAATCTTCTTGACAGTCCTGATTCAATGGGAAACATGTGTCAGGAGGAATAAATTACAGCCGTTTGATATAAGTAAAAATAATCAATCTCAGCCGCTCTTTATCCCACTGAGCTCTATTGTATAGTAGATTATTTATTTATTATGACCAGCGAATTTCTAAATGGGGCTCCGTCTTACGGATAAAGATCCATAAGACCGTCTTACAGGAGACCACCTCTAATGTATTTATTTTTTGTGGGTTCCAAAAAAATTGTCTTTTTTGTAAGTTTTTATTAGGAAAATTATTTTATTATTTTAACCTTATTTTTCTTTAATTACCGCACCTAACTTCTATAATATATACAAATGCAGGAGCTATATAAGTTCACATTGACAATAAATGAAAGCTCATGTACACCACTATCCACCAAAAAGATACTTACAAGGAAAAAAAACATTTTGTTACTCTACAAGAAAGAGACTAAGATCAGTATCCCTGGAAACCCACAAACCTCGTCAATTGAGTTGGATATCAAGATGCATATGAGTTTTAAAATAAACTACATATTATAATAATAAATATAATCAAATCTTTTTTTCTTTAATTTGTTTGTCAGGTTGAACATAACAAAATTTTAGAACAAAGGGAGTAAGCACTTCTATATAAAACAACAAACTGTTATGTAATCGGTATCCTCAGTGTTCAGCTACGGACAACTGTATATTGCAGTGTCTACGTTAACAAATTATTCTGGTATGAAAAGTCAATAAATAAAATAATAAATGTTGTGTATAAATTTTTTTTAATATCTAAAATGATTAGTCTTACTATGATAATTTTTTTTTAACGCGCACGAGTGTAAAAACTAGTTCATATAACAAACCAAAAAATTGTTTCTACACATTCTGAGAGTTCCCAAATGACCAATTTGGATACCAGTTCTCAACCAAAAAATTTCCCTTCAATCCCACTTCTTTTCTTCAGTGTGAGAGTCACACACCAATAGAAAGAGCGCATTCTCTACACGCTCTCAAGTTGTGCGTGAAGGAGCTCTCTGGTCCTCACGGGCTTAACTCAGTTGGTTAAGAGCTAATAGATTTGGATACATGACCAAGGATCGAGTCCTAGCAACCGCAGTGTGGGAGTTTCATCCTCTTGTGGAGGTGGCTCCTTGTAGGTACTAGGCAGGGGTCCTCCTAGCTACTTAATCGTTGAGTTACCGTGATTTTCCCTCTTATATTCTCATGGGGCTGGGGTGTGAGGGCTCTCGAGGGGAGAGTTTCCCTTTTTGGATACGTGAAAAAGCTCTCTGCTGGCCAGCAAAACCCCTTCCCCCATCTGCAACGTGTCCCCCCATTGCCAAAACACGCCTCCCATTTCTACCCCTCATCAATTATTATTTTTTCCTTTTCTTTCTTTGTCAAATCTTCACCCTTTTTTTCTTTTGCCAAATTATATAATGTTTTTTCACATTTTTTTTTGAAAAAAATGTTCTTTTTAGTATTTTTGAAAAATATTATTTTTAATATTTTGAAAAAGTAGTTTGTTTTTGTTTTGTTCCTTTTTATTTGTTGTTTGTACGAAGTATTTAAAAACTAGTAATAAAAATTACATGCTATTTTATAAAAATTAAATATAAATTATTTAATTTCTTTGTTAAGGTAAAATATTTGAAATATGTTAATACACTAATTAAAACTATTATTAAATTATGTAATATATTAATTAAAACTATAATTAAATTATGCAATATGTTAATTAAAGCCATAAAAAATTTAATTTGTTTGAAAAATATAATTATAAATTATTTATATTTAAAAAGTACAATGTGATCCACCTTAAGAACCAAGTTGAAGAACCAAACATTATGAAACTACTAGTTATTTAGCTCGTGCTCCACACGGGTACAATTTGAGATATATATATATATATATATATATATATATATATATATATATATATATATATATATATATATATATATATATATATATATATATATATATATATATTGTAATAATAATATAACTTTTAGTCATTATAATTAGATTGTTAATCTATTTCATTGTTATAATATTATTTTTTTTCTATTGTTACTAATATTAAACAATTTTTTTACCTAAATACTTTTAAAATTAACATAAGTTTCTAACTAAGGTGAGATACATATTTTGTATTAGTAATAATAGTAAAAATATTTCATTTAAAGACTTTTAAAATTAATATCTAACATGATAATAATATTAGAAGTTTTTTTGTTAAAAATTTTTAAAATCATAATTCATTTTTAAACAATGTGAGATACTTATTTTCTATTTCTATTGGTAATAAAAGTTCTAGTGTTTTATCTAAATTCTTTTAAAACCAACATCACATTCCCAATCATGTGGTATACATATTTTTTATTAGTAATAATAGTAGTAGATAAAAGTATTTTTAACCAACATTCAATTGTAAACAATGTGAGATACATATTTTCTATTGGTAATAACATAAATTTGTCTTTATCTAGTGACTTTTATAACCAATACTCATTTCTAAATAATGTGAGTTACATTTCTTTGTAACCAATGTAAGATACATTATCTAAAAACTTTTTAAACTAATATCATTTTTCTAACTAATATGAAATACTTCTTTTCTATTGTTAATAATGGTAGACTTTTGAAATCAGTATCACTCTCTAACCAACATGGAATACATATCCTCATTTGGCAATAATAGTAAAAGTATTTTATCTTACAAATTTTATAACCAACATCTCTTCCTAAATAATGTGGGATATATCTCGTCTATTATATTGATAATAAAAGTAAAAGTCTTTTATCGAAAGACTTTTAAAACCAGCCTAATTTTTTAACCAATGTAGGATATATCTTCTATTAGTAATAATAGTAAAATTATTTTATCTAAAATTAATCAACATTACTTTCTAATCAATGTGAGATATACATCTTATATTGGTAATAATGGTAGAAGCTTTATATCTAAATACTTTGAAAAGCAACATTACCCTCTACCAAATGTATGATACATTTATTCTATTGGTAATAATAGTATTTTTATAATCAACATTAATTTATAATCAATGTATGATACATCTCTTCTATTGATAATAATAGTAGAATACTTTGTAACCAATGTGAGATATATGCATCTATTATATTTGTAACAAAAGTCTTTAATTTAAAAACTTTTTAAACCAACATTTATTTTTAAACAATGTGAGATACATATATTTTATTGATAATAAGAGTAAAAGTCTTTAATATAAGACTTTTAAAACTAATATCTTTTTCTAAATAATGTAGGATACATCTATTCTATGGTGATAAAAATAGAAATTTTTTGTCAAAATACTTTCAAAACTAACATCAATTTATAATCAATATAATATACATCTTTTCTATTGGTAATATTAGTAGAGATGCATTTCATATTTGTTATAAATTGATTTTGGTTTTAAAAGTCATTAGATTAAAAATCTAACATTTTATTACTAATAGTAGAGTTGCATCCCACATTGATTTGAAAATAATGTTGGTTGTAAATTTTTATATATCTCATTATTGTATTAATTATTAATACCTATTATTAATAGGTAATGGTTGAGAAACAATGAGTCACACATGAATGTTTGAGAATAATAATAGTATTATTGTTATACAAAAATAATAGCAATAGTAATAGTGATAATAAAAATAATATTGTACAACTCTTATCATCATTGTCATAAATGAAAAGAAAAATAAATTTTCGTCCAAATGAAAGTTTTTTTTAACATATATGAGTTAGTAGACACCTTAAATTTTGGATTTTATGGTATTAAAATATTTATTTTGAGACTTTTAAAATCATTATTCATATTCTAACAATGTGAGATACTTCTTTTCTATTTCTATTGGTAATAAAAGTTTAAGATTTTTATCTAAAGACTTTTAAAACAAACATCACTTTCTAACCATGTGGTATACATCTTGTTTATTGGTAATAATAGTATTTTTAAAACTAACACTAATTTCTAACAAATGTGAGATGCATTCTTCTCTAGTAATAACTAGTTTTTGCACACGTGCGTTAAACGCACGACATATATATTTTTAAATTAAACTATATATAAACAAAATAAATAGAAAAAATAAAATTATAAGATGAACACAATCTTGAAATGATAATCGATCAACAGTATTATAAAATGAAAATCGAATTATTTTGAATTTTTACATATCAAAATTGCTTCAATCCTTTCATGATTTTGCAAGTTTGTTTTAATGTTTTTGCACTGTCTTGTTACACCTTATATATCAATGTTCTGGATATAATGAAATATTATTAAAATGATATCATGTACTTTGATACTTGTGAATCATTGTGTGTTGTATATGAATCATTTGACATATTCGTGTGTGGTAAACTAACATACCATAATCAACGTAACAATGCAACCAATTACGAAGACAAATTTGAGCTTGAACATTTTTTGATAGGGTAGAACTTATAAATTTGGTGAGCACACGACCACCTATAGAAAAAGCTAATTCTGAGGCAACGATAGTTATCGGGATGGCCAAAATATCACATGCCATTGATGCAAGGATTGGGTATAGATGCCTATTATCACTCTAATAATTCAAGACAACAAAATCATCATAAAATTAAAATTCGTGCTTCGGCTCCACCAAGTAAAGATCAAACTGAGATTTTCCAGCATTGGAAATTGTTTGGTGCTCAAATGCTTTAATTTCCTATATTAAATAAAGTATGTAAGAATACAAAAATAAATGTAATCAAATGATATATATATATATATATATATATATATAACTTGAAGAAAAAGAAAGAAAGAAAGTGTTCAAATAATAAATACTTACATCAAATATGCTTTTTTTTCCGCACTAACATTGATTGAGACTGTGAAGGATGTAGATGGAATAACAACAAGAGATGATTGGAGCTGTGACTGTGAAGGACTTGAAATCTTAGCCTTCGAATAATGCTCATAAAGCTTATACAACTTTGTCCTTACTAGTGACACTTTCTCTTTGCATTTATTTGGATCATTCTCGACTTTTCCATAAAAATACTCCAACATTACCAAATTTAATCGATGATCAAGAATAGCCCCAAATGCAAGCACAACGCTATATTCACTCCAATATTTATCAAACTTCTCTTTCATCTTCTTACACATATCACTCACCACTTCATCTTCATTTGACAAGTTTTCTTTCAATAAACTTCAATCTTCCATACTTGGAAAAAATACAAATTTGATGTAGGATTAGACGATTCTGAGATAAGATTGGTAGTTTGATAAAATGGCTCTAGAAATGTACAAATTGTCTCCCCTCTTTTCCACTCTTCAATTGATGGACAATACTTATAATTTTGATCATTCAATTGAAGTTGAGAAAAAGCCTTTTTATAAATAATTGCACTGCTCAACATCAAATAAGTTGAATTCCAACGAGTAGACATATCTAATCGGAAACCAATATTAGTGTTAATATTACCAACTGTACTAACACATTCTTCAAAAAAAAAAATTCTTTCTACCCTTTGAACCTTTCACATACTTGGCGGAATCTCTAATTTTATCCAAAGAAATAACCGCCTTTTTCAAACCTTCTTGCACAATGATATTTGATATGTGAGCACAACAATGAATGTGAAAAAAAATCACCATCACACAACAAGTCATCATTCAAATAGAACTGTTGTTTCAAAAGTTCTTGCATATTACCATTGTTAGATGCATTATCCAATGTCAAAGAAAATATTTTTTTCTCAATGCCCCAATCCTTCAAAAATTCATATAACTTAGCAGTCGATTCAACTCCCGAGTGGGGAGGAGGCATATGAGCAAAGCTAATAATTTTACTGTTCAATTTCCAATTCTCATCCACAAAATAACCAGTCAAGCAAATGTAACCCTCACCAGTGCATGCAGTCCACAAACCTGAAGTTAAGTAACTCTGTTTTGAATATTACCAGGAATAAGCTTAAGTTTCGCTTTCTCCCTCACATACATTCTTCTAATATCGGAAACAAGAGTATTTCTAGAAATGCAAGGAACATTAGGATTTAAGTACTTCACCCAACTTCTAATGCCATCATATTCAACAAATGAAAATGGCAAATCATGTTTAACAAATGCAGCAACTAAGAAGTTACGTGATATCTTTATGTCTACTTTTCTAGACGTTAACTTTCCATCATGATCAACAAGCATTTGTTCCACATCATGAAACTTTAACATTTTGCAATTATCCTTATGACGCCTTGTGAGAACTCGAAACCTACTTGTATAACTTGTCTTCTATACTTGTTTAATATGATTAGAAGGTGTATTTAACATGCTAGTAGTATCCCTAACACATTTGACTTGATTGCATTCCTTGATCGAACCGTAATTGCCCTATCGAACTCCTATTGCCTTGCATGATCTAGATTGGCTTGTTCTTTCTCAGGCTTTGATCTTTTAGACTTAGCCAAGACCTTGAGAGACTTTTATCATTGTTTTAAGACCCTTAGTACTCATTCTAATGCTTCTTTGAATTGTATATGCCTCGTGTGCGTTATACGTTCAATTCTGGACCTGTTTGACCTGCCGTTTGGCCTGAGGAAGTGTTCCAACCTACCAACCGAATATCTTGGGCATTGTTCGGCCCCAAGAACCGAACATTATGAAGGAGGTTCGGCCTCCACAACCGAACAGAGTTGATTTCCAGCAAAACGAGGATTTTCTGCAACTTTGGTTGATTACGATTGTACCCTTACTAAACCTCTATCATTAGTGATTTTAACCACTTGTATTAGAGTCTTATTAGCCTAATATAAGCCTAATAAAGATTGATAGACCTATTTCCTTCACTCATCATGTGACAAGTGTACTCCATTAACACTTAATTGAGCTGATTTCTCTACATCAGCTATAGACTTCACTTTTACGATTCATTTTCTTCTCTTCTTCTTCCTTGGTCTGAAGAGAACTTGTGCGTGAGAGTCTCGATGAGATTAGTGCGTGAGGGTTTGAATCCAAGTGATCTCAAGACCCGCTTGTGATTCCGAGACCGCCGTTACGAAGCCGCCGTCGAGTAGATCGATCGACACCGAATAGTTTTCTTGCTTCGTCTTTTGCTTGGCTTGAGGTAAGCTATCGATTTCCCTTAGGTCCATGTTAGATATAACATGCTACCCCCTCTTGCTTCCCTTCTCTCATGTCTAAATCATGCCCTCCTTGTTTTCTACCATGATATTGGTGTGTTTAGAGAGTATGAAAATCTGGGAATTATAGACCATGAATGTAAATGTTTTGATTTGGACAGTAAGCCTAGAAGTAAAAGTGTTCTATGCTACGTTAGAAATAATTATTGTTCTTGGGTCATAGACTTTCGACGATTATTTGAAAATCGTGATTCTAGGGTTCCATAATTTGGGAACTTGAGATTATTTTCAGCTATGGTTGTTATTGGATTAATGACCTAGTCTAATCGATGCGATAACTTAGAAAAGAGTTTGAAATGCAAATAGTATTTTAACTCTACTAGCTTGGATTTATAGAAATGACTTAATGGAGTCGACATTAGTGAGCTATTGAACAATACCGGCTCAATGATCAATCCCTACGACGTTATTACATGCGCTCCACTAGAAAACTAATTTTAGACTCTTGAAATGGATTGACTATCATGCTTATATCTTTATGACATAATAAATGCATACTTGATATATTGAGTTCGCTCTTGTCGAGCTCAATCTTGCTTGTTTATTGATGAGATTATATACTTGTCTTGAACGAGGACGCTCTTGTCGGACTCGTTCCATACTTGTTTCATTGTTGAGTAAATACTACTTGGCATTGCATGAGTCCAGCTGGTATACTTGATCCTGTCACACACCCTCCATTGTTGGCCATAGTGGGGAAGAGCTCTCCCTGGCCAACCAATACGCGCCCATTGAGTGACTACTTGTTTTTCCCGAGCATCCCTCGGAAGATCGATGTATTATCACACCCATCGATTACGGCACGTACAGAAGGTGTTTGTTTTGCAGGTCTACGTAGTGGCCCGGCTCTATATCCTCACATTATGTGAACTATGTGCAATAATGTGCATCTTAAATACTTGATCTGCATGCTTGTAATATTGTCTTGCCCAATGTGTTCCATATTGCCATGTCATGCATGATTGATAGCTTACGAGTCATTATGACTTACCCGTTCCCCAATATTTTTTTTAGATCCTAGCAGGACAGGACCTTCTCGTTGAGGCTCGCAGTGCTCTTACTCCTTAGTTCTCTTTTGATCAGGCTTTTGCGGTTAAAGAGGTGGTTTTAGAAGTCCTCTTCTATTCTTTTGTATTTTCCAAGGACGACGGGTTTAAAGCTAGTCAACTAGACTACGCTTGGGAATGTGTATAGACTTGTACTCGTGTTATCCTGTTAGCTGCTTGTAGTATTAACTCTTGTAGCACTTATACTCCTTTTGATGCCGACAATTGTGTTAGTCGTGCCTTGTATATCTTGTTATTGCTCACTACGTATAGACTTCCGCTGAGCATCCCATTAGCTCTTATTTATTTCCTTGTCGTATTTATTGCTTAGCTTGGGTTCCGGCTGTAGTGTCGCCGAAGACTTGGATTTATTGCTTAACTGTTTTATCAGGTGAAAGGATTTTTAAATTACCAACCTTCAGGGCCGAGTTCTGTTGCGACTGAAATGTTGCGTCACGTTAGTTTTAAAATATTTTGAGTCCTTGCATGTTCGTCTTTTCTTGTCCCTCTTGTCTTGTTGGCGCTCCAGTCCGCGATCCCATCTCGGGTTCGAGGTCGGGGTCGCCACAGTTGGTATCAGAGCTCTCGTTATAGGATAGCTCTCGGCCAGAATAGGTTCCATGGCCTAGGTGGGTTGTTTCTTGTGTGATGTTCTAACGCCGAGTGAATTCTTATAGGTGCTTGTGAATCCTAGAGCAGATCGTGTAGGCCGAGGTAGAGGCAGACCCAGGAGAGTTCCTGATGAACCTGAGGCGGAGTTGCCACCTCCACCACCGAACCCAGTAGGCATGAATGCGCAGATGGCAGATTTGTTTCGCCGCATGACAGAGTTTATGACCGAGATGGCTCAGCTGGGTCAGGGTCAGAATGTACCTCCACCGCCACCGCCAGAACCAAATGCAAGAGTATCACCGCCAAGGAATGATGTTATACCTGAAGCAAGAGTGTGAAACAATACTATCTTGGAGAGGTTCTTGAAAATGAAGCCTCCATCATTTGAAGGAGAATCGGATGCTAGTATGGCCAAGTTATGGCTAGAGGACTTGAAGAAGATCTTTGCAGTTCTGGACTGCACGGATGAGGAGAAGGTTGTGTTAGTTGTGTATAAGCTTAGAGGAGCCGTCAATCATTGGTGGGAGGTTCTACAGGCTAGTTGGGTGTTGAATCGAGTGGCTCAAGTATGGCCTAACTTTGAGATGGGGTTTAGGGCTTCTTACGTGCCTGTTGTGGTTAGACGACGACGAGAGAAAGAGTTCCAAGATCTGGAGCAGGGAACCATGTCTATAGCTCAGTATTCTGCCAAGTTCACTGAATTATCCCGTTATTGCGTACATCTGGTGCCAGATGAGAGACACAGGACTCATAAGTTTGTGAAGGGGTTGATGACTGAGTTTAGGAAACAGTTGTTATCTCTTCTGTTGGAAGATTACAGGAGCACGGTTGATCGTGCTTATGAGATAGAGCGAGACATTGAGGAGCACAGACATAAGTCTTCTCAGCAGCAGTCTTCGTAGGTGACCTTACAGCATTCGGGGAGAGGTCAGTCTTCTGGAAATCGATCCAGCCATCAGGGCAATCGTCGTTTTAATAATCAGAATAGACGACAGTCTGGTAGACAGTTTAGACGACAGTCAGAGAGTCGTGGTAGTAGTGCTCATACCCCTCAGGAGCAGCCGACTCAGGGTAGTGGACCTTTGACTTGTTCTTATTGCCATAAGATTGGGCATTCTAATGAGCAGGACAGGTTTAGGCTTGGCTCTTGTCTTGCTTCTGGAGACCCTAGTCATCAGTTCAGAGACTGTCCTAAGTCGAGAGTGACTCAGTCCGTAGGTTCTGTTCAGCAATCCGGATCCAAGAGAGATAGTGATGGGCGTCCCAAGGCGCAGGCTCGTGTTTTTGCACTTGATCAGCAAGGTGTTCCCAAGTCTACTACTGTGATCGGAGGTATTCTCTCTATCTTCGGTCATAGAGCTCAAGTTCTTATTGATCCCAGTTCTACTCATTCTTATCTCGCATCGCATTTCATAGAGCATTTATGTGTATTGCCTGCTCAGTTGCCTTACGTGCTAGCTTGAGGTGTCTACACCATTGGGTGAATGCTTGTTGACGTCTGAGGTTTATAGAGATTGTGATGTGCTTGTTCATGATTGAGTCTTGCATGCTGATTTGGTAGTATTGCCTATTCGAGACTTTGATGTGATTCTTGGTATGGATTGGCTTTGTGTGAATCATGCTTTAGTAGATTGCCGTCGTAAGAGAGTCACATTTGCCATGCCCGGTATTCCGGAGTTCGTGTTTATGGGTGATCATGCTATGAATGGTATACATGTTATTTCTACTTTACGGGCTAGAGAACTCTTATCTCGGGGTTGTACGGGGTATTTAGCATGTGTGCTTGATACTAGTGTCTCGACTGCTAAATTAGAAGATGTTCCGGTAGTTAGTGAATTTCCAGATGTCTTTTCTACCGACTATGTTTTATCTCCCGACCGAGAGTTAGAGTTTTGCATTTAGCTTTTGCCAGGGACTTCGCCTATATCTAGAGCGCCTTACAGAATGGCTCCAGCGGAGTTGAGAGAATTGAAAGAGCAGTTGCAAGAACTTCTAGATAGAGAGTTCATTAAATCGAGTGTGTCTCCGTGGGGTGCACCGGTGTTATTCGTGAGGAAGAAAGATGGTAGTTTACGACTTTGCATAGACTATCGACAGTTGAACCAGGTTACTGTCAAGAATCGGCATCCCTTGCCACACATTGATGATCTCTTTGATCAACTTCGGGGTTCAGTTGTTTATTCTAAGTTTGACTTGAGGAGTGGCTATTATCAGTTGAGAGTTCGGGCAGAGGATGTTCCTAAGACAGCCTTTCGTACACGTTATGGCCATTATGAGTTCGTGGTTATGCATTTTGGTTTGACGAATGCACCTGCAGTCTTCATGGATTTAATGAATAGGGTGTTTCATGAATATCTTGATTGCTTCGTGGTCGTGTTTATTGATGATATCCTCGTGTACTCGAAGTCGCGAGAGGAGCATGAGACTCACTTGAGAGAGGTTCTTTCGATCTTGCGTGAGAAGAAACTTTACGCGAAGTTCAGTAAGTGTGCTTTCTGGCTAGAACAGGTTGCTTTTCTAAGACACGTGGTGTCTAGTGATGGTATAGCTGTGGATCCATCCAAGGTTGAGGCGATTACTAAGTGGAAGACGCCTAGTACGGTGTGACGATCCGACCCAGATCCCAATACGAGACCCCGAGGTCGTGCCGTAAAAAACACACAAGATAACAAATAACGAGTAAGGCCATAATGGCGATACGCCAATAACTTTAACATATGCGGAAGCGTAACATAATTAAACGGTGATGCCCGAGCTAACAAGCTCAAACTAATACAACCAAAGAGATAATGAATCTCTCGGTCCAAAAATTAAAATCACGTGATGCAACATTGGGCACGCAAAATAAAACCACCTGTCATGGAATATCATTAAATAGCAATTTATATACCAAGTCATCGGCGACGTTACAGCCAGAACCCAACATTAAACTAAGTCTACAACTCTAGTCTAGCATGCTTAACGGCTAAAAACATGCCGGTGTAAAACATAACCAACAATATAAATAACTTGATGTAGATAGAAACAATATTATTATATTAACATGACACGACTAACATTCGTCGGTTCACAAAAGACTAAATAACATAAACAAGTACCAATTAAATAATCACAAGGCTTACTACCCATAGTGAAGTTTATATAACTTCACTTCCCAATCGACCTTTCCAAATCAAAGACTACAAATATATAAAATAATAGCAACCTTCTCACAGAACCACACGTTCTATCGTAGACTCGGCGGATTCCTTCAAATCACTATCTCGGCTCGAATATAAGGAAAACAAGGTAAACAGAGTAAGTCATAAAGACTTAGTAAGCTACTAAAAATTCAATGTCATGGCATGGCATTATGCTCAAATAAAACATATACATCTCATATCATGCTCATGATATAACATTTCATGGAATAACCCACAACACAAACCGAAACCTAACCATAGTCTCATAGAACATCATTTGCATAATTCATCATAAGTAATTCATCTCAATAGAATATGATTCTCAATTCCAATATATTTAACATGTTATCTTCATATTGCACCGTTCATCAAAACATCATCCACATAACTCAATTATTCCATGGGCCTCACACTTCATCCTTTATCATTATTCATATAAGAACTTATATATGAAAGACAACGGTTTCCATTCTAATCATGATTAGCATGTTATATCTCTAGTATAACACTATATCAAAAGTCATCATTTCATTAGCATATTACATTTCTTATCATAACATTTCATCAAGTAATCATCATCTCATGTATATCATATCATAACCACGTAGCACAACAATTCATACAAGTACTCGTAAAATAAACCACATAAGAGAGAAGATGATTTTCCTTTCCGTTTCCAGCGTGCAACTCCTACGGAAACAAACATGTCCTCGATAGCCCCATTCGTGGTATCGACGTCCCCGAACAATCCCCGCTCGGGTTCCATAGTGATCAGAGCCATGTTTACTTACTACAACTAAGATCAACTACTTCCCCACCGTGGCCATCGATGGAGGGGTGTGTGCAACCCGGCACGACGATCCATTGAAATCACGAATCCCACAATTCGTGAAGACAATGCCTCGTCCTGCCAAAGACTCAAACCAAAAAGACGCCAGCTGGACTCAAACGCAAGCACAGGTAATCCATACTCAAATGCTCACCAAGGAAAAGTACAACATCACGCACTAATCCAATCAAGTAGATATTTACTTCTAAACCACATAGTTATGAATTTCTTATGCTAACTAACACATAAACACATTAAAGCAACATTATCAAGTCTCTAATACCCAAGTGTTCTTCATACACTTATAAACGCTCGGAGGCTTAACCTCCATCAAAACTACCCCAAATTCCGTAAGATCTCAATATGTGATTCACTATATCATATTAGTCCAATAATCGACTCCATTGAGTCATTTCTACTCTTTTCAAATTTGAAGGCATAGAAGCTATTTGCATCATAGCCCTCCTATTATTCATTAGCTATTATTCATGGCTATGTTCTTAGGGTTAACAACATTATGTAACCCAACAATTCATACCTTCCCAACAACAACCCCAAAACATCATTCATAAGTCAACACTTAATATTTAAAGTCACCCATCACATTTCAAACATGTATCTCATGTTAACATTTAATCAAGCATGCTTTCATTCAAAATAACCATTTATCCAAACAAGATGTAAATTCATCTAGCATACTCATAATCAAGATATAAATTCATCTAGCATGCTCATAACCTTCAATTCATGAATTATTGTTGACCAACATACTCTCATATGCATAAAAGTCAACTCAACCCAATAAAGTCAACATTATATTTTATTCATTTAATCCATAACGATAATTCATTATACATGTTCATAATCCAAAATTCATGAATTAAGTAGCATCACCCTCTCATATGCATGATAGTCAACTCTATTCTCAAAAGTCAAACGAAACATTCAAACATGTAATCTATTGTGAAAATTCATCTATCATGCTTTCAACCCAAATTAAAGGTTCACTAACCATGCATAACGATAATTCATTATACATGTTCATAATCCAAAATTCATGAATTAGATAGCATCATACTCTTATATGCATGATAGTCAACTCTTATTCTTAAAAGTCAAACGAAACATTCAAACATGTAATTCATTGTAAAAATTCATCCTTCATGCTTACAATCAAAAATAGAGATTCAACAAGTATACTTCCAAACTCCCAAACATATATCCATTTATAATTCTAACAATTCATAATATCCAATAAACTCCAAAAATCATGTGCATCATCAATAACCCATTTACTTCATTAACTTATAAACAAACCCTAGGTTTAGGAAATCATATAACCATCATGCCAAAGTCCAAGCTTACACAATGAACCTTCCTAACATACTTCACAAATCATAGAAATCATCCTACACATGATTCTTAGCAAGTTCACTCTTAACTTCAAAATAAAATCGCACAAAGCATGCATGTGTACTCATTGACCTCAAATAGCACCCTTATTGTCCTTAGGGTCAATGAGCACGAAAATCATATAGGAGAAGTATAGTAGCTTACCTACAATCACCACTACAAGTAAGCCAATCGAACATGCAAAGGGTGGAATGGGTTCTCCTCATCTTCCTCTTCACTTCTATGGCTTGGATTTGGAAATGACCTTCTCAAGCTTTGGCCACCATTGTTGATCACTCAAGAACCTCCCAAGAACTCTCTCAAACCTTCAAGGAGTATTCAGCCACGTTTTTGGAGAGATAGGCTGAAGAAAATGGGTGTAGTGGATGTATTTGGTCACCTTTTGGCTGAATAGTGGGGTGGGAGGAAGTGACCAATGCATGTTGTGCATGTTGATGTCTCTCCTTGCCAAGTGTCTATTAATCCCTTCAAAACTCCCAAAACTTGTTTAGTACTCATAGGTTGATAGTTAAGATGGTTTAGGAACTGAATATGGGGAGTTTATCATTAAGGGTAGGTGTGTAATTGGCCAAAAATAAAGTCTAACACACAATGAGTGGTCAACTATAGTAGACCAGAATTTGGATCATTTTACAAAATATTCCTATACCTAAATACACGCCTTAAAATTACACAAAATGTATGGTTATAAAGCTCTATGAGTCTAGTATCTAACGCATCAAACAGATCCAAATTCCGAGTTTCGTACACAAAGTTATGGCCAAAATACTACAGACCTATCGTGGCCTTCGGAAATACGCGAATTTCCTAAAATCAAACTCGAGCGTGTGTAAACGTTTACACGACCACTCAAAAATAATTATAAGTTAATTCCCCAAGGTCCCCTAGTCATCTAGGGTCAAAATAATACCAACCGAAAAAGTCGTACAAAGAAGAAGAACGACAAGAAGTAAAGTAGCAATCAAACCGTCGATTCGACAAGCATTCAAACAAGATTTAAATCATGTTAAGGATGTTATGAATGATCTCTAATACTTAAATATGTGCATCCATCTAGAATTCTAACACATCTAAACATGTTATAAAGATCTAGGACCAAATCGAGATCAGGAACACAAAACCCGAGTAAACTCTCAATCGTGTCGCATTTCGACTATAGTCGAGTTACGACTTGTGACTTTAGCAAGTTAACAACTAAATGGCATCTCTTAAAATTATTTTGGTCTTAATGTGATCTCTCATACACATCTAGACTCTCTCAGAAATCAAATAAGCGATCAACAAGGGAAGAAGTGCGAGCATTGCACACAATTCAAGCTAACCGGGAATCGGGGTCTTACATACGGTGACTGAAGTTCGTAGTTTCTTGGGCTTGGCAGGTTATTACCGTAGGTTTATCGAGGGGTTTTCGAAGATCGCTACTCCGATGACTAAATTGACACAGAAGAATTCTTCTTTTATATGGAGTGATAAGTGCGAGGCTAGTTTTTAGGAATTGAAGAGAAGGTTAACTACAGCTCCTATCTTAGCATTGCCTAGTGGTTCGGAGAACTTTGTTATCTATATCGACGCTTCACTAGAAGGCTTGGGTTGCGTACTTATGCAGAATGGGAGAGTCATTGCCTATGCTTCAAGGAATCTATCACCTCATGAGCATAATTATCCGACCATTGATCTCGAGTTGGCCGCCATCATATTTGCACTTCATAAATGGAAGCATTATCTTTATGGAGCTAAGTTCGAGATATTCATTGATCGCCAAAGTTTGAAGTATCTCTTTTCGCAGAAGCAGTTGAACATGCGACAGGGACGATAGATGGAGAAGCTTAAGGATCATGACTGTACTATCTTGTATCATCCGGGAAAGGCTAATGTTGTTGCCGATGCCTTGAGTAGGAAAGTGTATATGTCTTGCTTGATGATGAGAGAATGGAAGATGCTAGAGGATGTCCGCGAATGGAGTCCAGTTGTGAGTGAGCATAGTGTTATCTTTGCTAGTGTACGTGCTACGCCTGCTTTGTTTGGGTTGATTAAGGAAGCTCAGGCTACTGATCCTGAACTGAAGAAGATTATTGATGGTTTGGGTGATAGTAAGACACCGGAGTTTGCTATGAACACTGATGGGATTTTGACTTTTCGAGGTAGAGTTTGCGTTCCTACTACCGATGGAGTTAAGCGTATGGTTCTTGATGAGGCTCATAAGGCCAAGTACATTACACATCCAGGGAGTACTAAAATGTATAGGGACTTGAAGAGACAGTTTTGGTGGAATGGAATGAAGAGAGAAATTGCAGAGTATATATCTAGATGCTTGACATGTCAACAGGTGAAAGCTGAACACCAGAGACCTGCCGGTTTATTACAACCACTTGAGATACCGGAGTGGAAATGGGAGCATATCACCATGGATTTTGTGACAGGATTGCCACGTACTCGTCAAGGTTTTGATGCAGTATGGGTTGTTGTGGATAGATTGACTAAATCATCACATTTTATTCCTATTGCGATGACTTATAGTTTGAGTCAATTGGTAGCATTGTATGTTCAGGATATCGTGAGACTACATGGTGTTTCGGTGAGCATTGTATCTGATAGAGATCCCAGGTTCACTTCTCGATTTTGGCATTCTTTACAAGAGGCTTTGGGGACGAAGTTGAACTTTAGTACGGCTTTTCACCTGCAGTCTGATGGTCAGTCCGAGAGATTGATTCATGTATTAGAGGATTTGTTACGTGCTTGTGCCATGGATTTCAAAGGTAGTTGGGATTCTCATTTGCCATTAGCTGAATTTGCGTATAATAACAGTTACCAGTCCAGTATTGAGATGACGCCATATGAAGCTTTATATGGGCGTAAGTGTCGTTCACCGATTTACTGGGATGAAGTTGGTGAAGCTAAGCTATGGGGTTCAGAGATGGTACAACAAATACCGAGAGTGTTAAACCGATTAGAGACGATCGCTAGTAGACAGACGTAAAAGCTATGCGCACAACCGGAGACGTGACTTAGAGTTTCAGCCGGTGATCATGTATTCTTGAAAGTATCGGTACTAAGCGATTTGGGAAGAAAGGTAAACTTTCACCTAGATTTATTGGACCATTTGAGATCTTAGAAAGGATTGGATCCTTGGCGTATCGGTTAGCATTGCCACCTTCGTTATCGGATGTTCACGATGTATTCCATGTCTCGATTCTACACAAATACTTGAAGGATGAATCGCATGTCCTTGTTTACGATGAGATTACATTCGAACCTGATCTTTCTTATGATGAGAGACCGGTAAGGATACTTGATACTAAGGAGCAAATCTTGAGGATGAAACGGATTCCGTTAGTCAAAGTCTTGTGGAAGAACCACGACATTGAGGAAGCTACTTGGGAAACCGAGCTCGATATGAAAGAGAGATACCCTTTCCTATTTGATGATTCCGGTATGAATTTAGGGACTGAATTCCTTTAAGTGGGGGAGGATGTGAAAACCCGAAACCTACTTGTATAACTTGTCTTCTATACTTGTTTAACATGATTAGAAGGTGTATTTAACATGCTAGTAGTATCCCTAACACATTTGACTTGATTGCATTCCTTGATCGAGCCGTAATTGCCGTATCGAACTCCTATTGCCTTGCATGCTCTAGATTGGCTTGTTCTTGATCGGGCTTTGATCTTTTAGACTTAGCCAAGACCTTGAGAGACTTTTATCATTGTTTTAAGACCCTTGGTACTCATTCTGTGACGACCCGACCCGGATCCCAAGACGAGATCCCAAGGTCGTGCCATCAGGACAAGCTAAGAGACAGACAAGCACCTGCTAAGCATAATGGTGCGAGTCAAAAGACGAGCCAACAAGCTCAAGACAAGAAGACAAAGCCATAACGGCGATACAAGATAATAAAACTAAAACCTGCGGAAGCAAAACCAAAATGGAACCCGAGCTAACGAGCTCCTAAATAAAAACAACCAAAGAGATAGTAAATCTCTCGGCCCAAAAATTCGACGCACGTGATGCAACATTAGACACGCGCAACAAACCATCGGCAACCATGGCCGGCAACTAACAAAATCCCAACCTGATAAACACCACTCAACGGCTACAACATGCTGGAGGGACAATTCAACTACAATAATATAATATCAATACTAAACCACCAACCAAGCTCTCGCGACTAAAACTGTCGGAGGAAGGAACAACAATAACACAAAACTATAATAAACGAGCCACACATGCTCGAAGTGACAACGGAAATAAATTCTAAGGATACAAAGGCTCGGCTATACAACCAGCTCCCAAATACATAGCAACAACAACTTACTATATTCTACCCAAGTAAAGTCTACATAACTTTACATCCGAGTCTCACTGATAAATAACAACATTAATAATAAATAACTCCAAGCTTATGGCTTGGAAGACCACCTGCTAGAAATCGCTATCCGAAGTCGCCGCGCGTACTAACGGGATCACTGCACACACTAGGGAAAACAATCACACGGAGTGAGTCATAATGACCCAGTAAGTTTCTAAATGCAACTGTATGGCATATTATGTCATGGCATGGCATAATGTGCAATCATATAAAAATCATGGTATCATGCTAGTATACCAACAAGAAACATGTACTTAATTTTTAAAGCACATAAACTCATATAAATCATGTAGCATAATATCTTTCATATAAATGCTCATAAATAAACATGTGTAACAGGAAACGTAAATCGAACCGTTACAACCAAATCCAGGTCCAACACCCAACCAACTTACCATGAGATCAAATCTCAAACCAAGATCCGGGCTCAATACCCAATCAATCATACCCTGGGGTTTCGTCCCCAAATAATCACAACTCATCAGTTTCCCTTAATGAGTACTCGTTACATTCATCCAGTCTCCGGATGAGAAATGGGAGCTCGAAAGTAGGCTAGATGGCTCTATCCCGAGACCACATCCCACTATTGGCCAAATAGTGAGGAGAAAAGGAACCAATGCAACGATTCATAGCGATTGTTTCCAAAGACTATGAATCGTCCCATTGCCGACACAACAACCAAACCCGCCAGCTGGACTTAAACCAAAACGATCAAGTAGATATTTACTTGCATAAACCAATGAGACCAAGTTCATTATTATTGGGCTCATTAAATCATGTAGGACATAATGCTCTACAACAATCTCATAAACCATGCACATAATTGCATATAACCACGTAGGACATAATGCTCTATGAAATCTCATAAACCATGCACATAATTGCATAAAATCAAGTAGGACATAATGCTCTACCAAGTATCATGAACAATGCATATATTTGCATATAACCAATGTGTTTAACTAACTTACAAGTTTAGTTCAAAAATTACATATTGAGGTACTCATTATTCCTCAAGTCATCAACCAAGTCAAGTATAGCATACAAGCTTAATAAAACATACTGTGAGGTCTACCATAATCCTCAACTCAAATCAAACCAAAGACTACTACGTTAGTCTCAAAATATCCACAATTCAAGACTTATTATTTTAGTCTTTATTTTAAGCACACCAGACTCAATCATAGTCCTAATCGTCATACATGATCGACAACACCAATTCCATACTCAAGAACATCATGACTATTCCGTAACCACTTTCTCACAAGTGCTTTTATATGCACGCAACCATGAAGAGAATTCTTTCTTAATCTTCTCTTAAATGTTCTCGTGACCATATGTGGGTCTCTATTATCCCATGCACTAACAAGCATGCTCAAGATATATTTCTAATAAGTCTCCATACCATGAGTGTCTCCATTGGACACAAACCAAAAACCCGGTGTGCACAAACATAACCTAAACAAACCCAAACATTGTAGGGTTTCAACCCAAGGCTCTTTATCATTTTATTGGCCTTATAACGACTCCGTTGAGTCTTACTAACACATTTCATTCTTTATGTGTTTTATAAATCCACACCGTAATAATTCATTAAAGTTTACAACCAAATAAAGTCATCATAATTAGAATTCCGTTTAAAGTTTGGAGACTATGCATATCACGACATTAATTAAACGAAATCCAATCGTCGTAGGATTTCAACCCAAGTTTGTTTAGCACATTATAGAACTTATAGTGACTCCGTTGAGTCCAACCTTCCCTTTTCCAAAATTTAGGGCATAGAAGCCATGGGTCTCAATATCCCCTATATTCATAACTATCATCAATAGCCATCCTCCCAAGTTCGTTGAACTCACATAAACCCAACAAAACATTTATCAATGCAACATAGAAAAAATTCATCAATTTGAGCATAACTTCATTTAGTTCACCTTACCAATCATATTCTCCAAAATATGATTTAATCACACAACATGGTCTAATATACTCTACTAGACATATATAACGTAATAATCATACTTACCATCATGTTAATAAGCCAAAACATAATTAGGGCAAAAATCCCCTTCCAAGTATCTCTACCAATCAAGCTCAATACCCATGAACAATTCACATAGCCAAGTTTATTAGACCATTTAACACATGAATCTCATATAAATCAAGGTCTCACATAGGTTCAACCAAGCTCTATCAACAATTGGAAACCTAGGGTTCATGGCATCTCTAACAACCCTAGAAATTGCATCCATTGACCTCACTTAGCAAATATGATTGTTTCCCTAGGGTCAATGGAGCCAAAAGAAGGAGAAAGAGGGGTAGAAACTTACCCGTGTTCAGCCCTTCACAAGCTGAAATCCCGAAATCTTGGTGATGGGTGTTGTTCCCTTCAACCTTCTCTTTGAAATCACGGTGTAGATTGGGGAAAGAAGCTCTCTAGCTATGGCCACCAAGGACGAGCCCTTCACGAGCCCTAGAATCGCCTCTCTCAAGCTCTCCTACGACTTGGCTGAATGTTCGCAGAAGACGGGCAGAAGACGCAAAGGCTGAAGTCGTATATGTGGTCGATTAAGTGATAGAGAGTAAGTTGGTTTAATTTAAGTGGGTAGATTATCTCTCCTTAATTAACCCACTAAACAACCTCTAAAACTCTAATAAGTGTTTAGGGCAAGTCTTAGGTCAATAAGAAGGGTTTAGATCAAGTTTAAGTTGGGTTTAGGTGGGTACAAGTCGGACAATGCGTGAAATACTTGCAAAATCCTGTAACAGGCAACAGGGACCATTGCGGTCGCATGGCATCTCAATGATGCAAGCGCATCAAGCCAGCTTATTCCAATCCCACCTTTGTTCATTCCTTGCTCGGTCCCGGACTCTCCCGCATGCATCCTCGAGCCTTAAAACTTCAAAATGGCTCACAATTGAACCCTTAAAGTCCTCAAACATCAAACCAATCCATCCAAGTCTCAAACCACTTTTAAAGTAGGTCTAAACTCCCATAAACAACACCCGAAACAACCCGGGGCAAAACCGACGCAAGACGTAACAACTTGCTATCGAAACGTCGAATGAAACCACAAACCGACGGGTAATAACCCATGATTGTAAACACCTTTAAGGGCTACAAAATAGGACTGAATGCCTCTCAGATGATGAACAACAGATAGGGGAAATAAGTTCCCGAAAGACGAGACGATCGCCCGGCTCAATCTCAAACTACGCGAAAAGGAGAATTGTTATTCTCGAGGCGTCAAAACTTCACGAGACTTAAGGAATGCATCCAATTAGAATTCTAACACATCTAAACATGTTATTTAATCATCATGTAAAGATCTAGGACCAAATCGAGGTCAAGAACACAAAACTCAAATAAACTCTAAATCGCGTCGCATTTCGACTATCGTCGGGTTACGACTTTTGACTTTAGCAAGTCAACAACTATATGACATCTCTTAAAAGTGTTTTGGTCTTAATGTGATCTCTCATACACATTTAGACTCTCTCACTAACCAAACGAGCAATCAACCAAATAAGAAATGCGAGCATTGCACGCAATTCAAGCTAACCGGGAATCGGGATCTTACACATTCTAATGATTCTTTGAGTTGTATATGCCTCGTGTGCGTTATACGTTCAATTCTGGACCTGTTTGACCTACCATTTGGCCTGAGGAAGTGTTCCAACCTACCAACCGAACATCTTGGGCATTGTTCGGCCCCAAGAACCGAACATTATGAAGGAGGTTCGGCCTCCACAACCGAACAGAGTTGATTTCCAGCAAAACAAGGATTTTCTGCAACTTTGGTTGATTACGATTGTACCCTTACTAAACCTCTATCATTACTGACTTTAACCACTTGTATTAGAGTCTTATTAGCCTAATCTAAGCCTAATCAAGATTGATAGACCTATTTCCTTCACTCATCATGTGACAAGTGTACTCCATTAACACTTAATTGAGCTGATTTCTCTACATCAGCTAGAGACTTCACTTTTACAATTCATTTTCTTCTCTTCTTCTTACTTGGTCTGAAGAGAACTTGTGCGTGAGAGTCTCGGTGAGATTAGTGCGTGAGGGTTTGACTCCAAGTGATCTCAAGACCCGCTTGCGATTCCGAGACCGTCGTTACGAAGCCGCCGTCGAGTAGATCGATTGACACCGAATAGTTTTCTTGCTTCGTATTTTGCTTGGCTTGAGGTAAGCTATCGATTTCCCTTAGGTCCATGTTAGAGATAACATGCTACCCCCTCTTGCTTCCCTTTTCTCATGTCTAAATCATGCTCTCCTTGTTTTCTACCATGATATTGGTGTGTTTAGAGAGTATGAAAATCTGGGAATTATAGACCATGAATGTAAATGTTTTGATTTGGACACTAAGCCTAGAAGTAAAAGTGTTCTATGCTACGTTAGAAATAATTATTGTTCTTGGGTCATAGACTTTCGACGATTATTTGAAAATCGTGATTCTAGGGTTCCATAATTTGGGAACTTGAGATTATTTTCAGCTATGGTTGTTATTGGATTAATGACCTAGTCTAATCGATGTGATAACTTAGAAAATAGTTTGAAATGCAAATAGTATTTTAACTCTACTAGCTTGGATTTATAGAAATGACTCAACGGAGTCGACATTAGTGAGCTATTGAACAATACCGGCTCAATGATCAATCCCTACGACGTTATTACATGCGCTCCACTAGAAAACTAATTCTAGACTCTTGAAATGGATTGACTATCATGCTTATATCTTTATGACATAATAAATGCATACTTGATATATTGAGTTCGCTTTTTTCGAGCTCAATCTTGCTTGTTTATTGTTGAGATTATATATTTGTCTTGAACGAGGACGCTTTTGTCGGACTCATTCCATACTTGTTTCATTGTTGAGTAAATACTACTTGGCATTGCATGAGTCCAGCTGGCATACTTGATCCTGTCACACACCCTCCACTGCTGGCCACAGTGGGGAAGAGCTCTCTCTGGCCAACCAATACGCGCCCATTGAGTGACTACTTGTTTTTCCCGAGCATCCCTCGGAAGATCGATGTATTATCACACCCATCGATTACGGCACGTACAGAAGGTGTCTGTTTTGCAGGTCTATGTAGGGCCCAGCTCTATATCCTCACATTATGTGAACTATGTGCAATAATGTGCATCTTAAATACTTGATCTACATGCTTGTAATATTGTCTTGCCCAATGTGTTGCATATTGCCATGTCATGCATGATTGATAGTTTACGAGTTATTATGACTTACCTGTTCCCCTGTATTTTTTTTAGATCCTAGCAGGACAGGACCTTCTCGTTGAGGCTCGCAGTGCTCTTACTCCTTAGTTCTCTTTTGATCAGGCTTTTGTGGTTAAAGAGGTGGTTTTAGAATTCCTCTTCTATTCTTTTGTATTTTGCAAGGACGACGGGTTTAAAGCTAGTCAACTAGACTACGCTTGGGAATGTGTATAGACTTGTACTCGTGTTATCCTGTTAGCTGCCTGTAGTATTAACTCTTGTAGCACTTATACTCCTTTTGATGCCGGCAATTGTGTTAGTCGTGCCTTGTATATCTTGTTATTGCTCACTACGTATAGACTTCCGTTGAGCATCACATTAGCTCTTATTTATTTCCTTGTCGTATTTATTGCTTAGCTTGGGTTCCGGCTGTAGTGTCGCCGAAGACTTGGATTTATTGCTTAACTGTTTTATCAGGTGAAAGGATTTTTAAATTACCGACCTTTAGGGTCGAGTTCTGTTGCGACTGAAATGTTGCGTCACGTTAGTTTTAAAATATTTTGAGTCCTTACATGTTCGTCTTTTCTTGTCCCTCTCGTCTTGTTGGCGCTCCAGTCCGCGGTCCCATCTCGGGTCCGGGGTCGGGGTCGCCACACGCCTTATTGTCAAAGTCTCATATTTTCTATCCCCACATTTAAACTGTTTCTTACATCCCTTACATTCAGCTATTACTACCCCTTCACCGTCCACGCTTATCCTATTATAGGACCTCCAAACATCAAATGTTTCTTTTGACCTTTTAATAGATCGAATGGATTTCTCATTAGCATTACTCTAATTAGTTTCCAATTGGTCTCCATCTAAATCGATACATTGATTCGTAGTAGATTCCATGATCTTTCTCTTAATTCTTAATCAGCAAATAGCAAGATAATTGTAGGAAAATTAAGAAAAAGACAAATTGAACCAGAACTTTTTTTTTTTTTGACATCATTTATTCATTTTCATAAAAACGACTACTATACAGTCTACCAGTGCTCAAAAAATAAAAATACATTGTTTGATCAATAGTGAGAACTTTTGAAATTAAGAGACTGATGGTGGTATGTACAAACATTCAAAGATGAATAGTGAATTTAACCTTAGTAACTGTAACAGCCCGACCCGGACCCCAA
The DNA here is from genome assembly GCA_013146195.2 of Codonopsis lanceolata. Lineage (NCBI taxonomy): Eukaryota > Viridiplantae > Streptophyta > Magnoliopsida > Asterales > Campanulaceae > Codonopsis > Codonopsis lanceolata. The sequence continues at coordinate 10,768,346 of CM028384.1, read as the reverse complement.
TGCGAGATCCCGAGTCGTGCCGTCCAAATAGTCAATAACACAAGCATGCGCAGGTAGGATTATAAAATTCATGTGGCGCAACATCGCATGCGAATAACAACTCGGCTACACTTGGCCGGAAAAATAACTTTAAATAAACAAGTCATCGGCAACGTTACAGCCGGAACCCAACAACTACTCCTACAATTTTAACACATGCTTATAAAAACCTCAACGGCCACAACATGCCGGAGACAACAACAACAATAATATTTAAAAGAGCTTTAGCGGAAGAAAGTGTAGTGAACCATTAACATATAAACAAGCTCGACATATAAGTCGGCATACAAAAGATTTTAAGTATTAAGTCATTAAGTTACTACAACAACAAAATCCCCAAAGTCAAGTCTAGATGACTTGCTTCCCAACGTCCTTGCCAAAATAAAAGACTAACTACCAAAAGTCCCAAAGGAGCAACCTTGAGCTCACAAGCAACCAAACGCGGTATGGCGAATCTAGCGTGAACCGTCTCCTCGGCTCGGATCTAAGGAAAACAAAACAAACAAATAGGGTAAGTCGAAAGACTTAGTAAGTTACTAAAAATGCATGATCATGTTATAGCATGACATTTATCACAATTATGTCTCATGTTCTTCATATAGCACTTAGCACATTATTCACATAAGTGCGGAAAATAAATCAAACAAGTAGGATATAATATAGGCACGGCCGCTTCGTAGCTCCTGCAAAACAGTTTGTTATCCCAATATCGTGACTACGATGCTCGTGACTTCGCATCGATATACCGAACTCCGCCGACTAATAGCAGCCTGTGACGCACGTATTGTTACGGCAAAGGGGCTACTTCCCCATTGCGGCCTACAATGGAGGGGTGTGTGAGGTCCCAGGTACGACGACCCATAGCGAGCACGGATCTCTCAATTCGTGAAGGCGATGCATCGTCCTACCCTGACATAAAAATCAAACCAAATAGTGCCAGCTGGACTTAATGCAATGCACAAGTAGGTATTTACTCGTCAAGACCAAATAATGATCGAATTCGACAAGAGCGAACTCGACCGACCAAGTAGGGTATTAATCTCTATAATAAATCATGTCAAGGCAATTAATTGCTCATAACCAAATAATCACAATGGGTTCAAATGCACATAATTAAACTCAACTTAAAATTGAGTAAACTCGACCAAACGGTGTCCAAACTTCGTAGGGATTGAAATTAGGGTTTAACATGTTCAAATCTTCCCTAGAGTCGATTCCGTTGAGTCTTTACTAAAAATTCCAAATTTCGGGTAATTGAAGCTATGTGCTTCATAACTCAACCTAGGCCATTACTAAGCTCATCTAGGTCATAAATTCATCAAGGCATTACAATGTGATTCATATTCATCATAGAGTCCAATTTTGAGGATAGAACACACAACAACTTCTCAACATATCATGTAGGCTCAAATTAGGGCATTCTCATATAACATCACTTCCATCAATATATATATATCATACATGTTTCTAACATGTTCAAAACCTTAAATAGACAAGATGAAAGAGTATTATAAACTTTACTAAGCATAAAATCCTCCTATACAAGCTCCTAGCAAGTTCATACTTTCAAAATACAAGAAGAAGGCATAGCAAGCAATTATGTGTCGTCATTTGACCTCAATCATCATAAGCTTTGTTTCCTTAGGGTCAATGAGAACTAAAAAGAAGAAGACGAGAAGTAACTTACTTGTATTCTACACCAAAGAAAGCAAATGAGAAAACTAATCGGTTGAAAATGATCTACTCTTCAAGTTCTTCACTTCTTGTGGAGGTGGCTTGGGAAAATGAGGGAAGGATCATGGAGAACCAAGAAGGTAGCTTCAAGAAGCCATGGGAGAGCTTGAGAGAAGAGGAATCCCGTTTTTTAGAGAGTGAGGGAGAGAAATAAGGTCAAACATCAGATTTGTGGTGTTTAAAGGTTAGAAAACTTAGTGGGACATGTGTCACTATGTTGTGGTCCTTTAAAATCTGATTTTTGTGGGTTAAATGATCATTAGAGCTCTCTTAATCCACCCTTAAAACTTGTTAGAGATGTTAGGACATAAGTAAGGAGGGTTAGGGAGGTTTAAGTGGGGTTTAGAAAAGGTTTTGAATAGGTGTTTAAGAGCAAAATTCGTAAAACAGCAAAACAGAGAAAAATTCCGTAGGTGACCCCCAGCACTTGAGGTGGCGCCTGGACTTCTGCAGCCTATGCTCATTTTGCAATGCTCTCAGCATTGTCCCGCGAGCTGGTGATCAGAATTCGATGCGAGCGCGCTGTCCAGCCCTTGAACTTGGTCTAAACATGTCCTAAATGGTCCCAAACTCATGGGCAACCATTCTAAGGTCTAACCCAACTCAAAACAAGTCGGAAACACACCCGAACAACATCCGGAACAAGGTAGAACAAGGCTCGAATCATGCGACGAATGGTTAACGAATCAAACACCAATCATACTAGGATAACTTGGACATGGAAAAGGCTTGTTTAAACATGGTTATGACCTGAATACAAAGCCGAGAACTCAACGAACACTTCGCACGAAGAAATACAAGCAATACGAGCAACGAGGGGAAATCGCTAAGGCCAAAACAAAGCAATCGAACAGGCGATTCAACAAGCAAGCATACATGATTCTAAACATGTTAAGAGCTTCATGAATGACTTATGAATGATTCTAAGTCATATATAGACTAAGTAAACATGCTCACAATCAACAAGAAAACATAAAGGCAAGCACACAATGCACATGCAAGAATCCGGGGTGTTACAGTAACTACATAAATGAAGTCTAAAATTAAAAAAATACAAATTTATCAAGACAACAAAGACCAAAGAGTGATCCAATAAGAGTTTTGTTTATTACTTAGCTTGTTCAATTTATACATTGAATTATTACAAGAATATAGCTGAGATTTGAAAAGTTGGTGTTACATGTTTCTTTTTAGCCGCAAGCCGCAACTAGGGGTGAGCTTGGTCCGGTTCGGTCCACTTTTTGGAAAAAAAAAAAAAAAAGAGGAAACCGTGACCAGACCAATAGTCTGATTCTCAAAAAATTTTGAACCAAGACCAACCCAATATATTTGAGAACCAATACATTGGTCCGGTCCAGAACCAATCGAAGACATACGAGAACCATGACCAGACCAATACGATGGTTTTGTATTTTTTACCTGTTTAATACAAATATATAATAAAATCTAAAAGATTTACTCTCTCAACAGAGTTCAACTATTTCTCAAACAACAATGCAATTTTTTCGGATCAAATTGCAATGAAATTCACCAGAGAGTATCAACAAATTTCATAACACATAGAGCCTCCAAGTATCAATTCCACAAAGCTCAATAAATAATCATACACAACATGATTAATCATATTTGAACTGGTAATTTAAAACATACAAGATACTCATCCCTAAATTTTCACAGAATATTCAGAAATTCAGCCCCAACATGGTTGCACTCTACTATAAATATCAAACTGGACAGCAGTAATCTAACTCCCAACAGTTTTTTAAATTTTTTTAGTAAAATTGATGCAATGTAAAAATAAGAAAGAAAATAGTAATGAAATAACATAAATTCAGTCCCACTGACTGTTACAGAGGCATCTATAAACATAAGAAGGAAAGAAGAAAATATATAAATTCAACTCAAAGCAACCATTCGTTGTAAAAAAACTGTTGCATTTCAAACCAGAATTTAAAACCAGAATTCAACTCAAACCAGCTTTCAAACTAGAATTGAGATTGAGAGTGAGAGTGAGAATGAGAGAGAGAGAGAGAGAGAAGCTAACCTTCAAGGGAAGTCAAAGCTAAAGCATGTCGTCGCTGCTGAAGCTCGAAGTCGAAGCTGCGGGCTGCCGAAGCTCAAACTTTCAATTGAAGGCTTGAAGCCTAAAGACTAAAGGGACGAAGAAATCCAAATGAGTAATCGATAGATCGATTCACGGTGGCTCTGTGCTGCAGATCGATTCGAAGAAATCGTCTACCAGTCTCTCTGCTCTCTCTCTTTCTCACTTTGGTAGGAAACGACAACAAACACAAATATAATATAGTGTTTAATAATGATATATAATAAATAATATTTTGGTCCGGTTTCGCATTTTTTTGTTCTGGAACCGGGACTGACCTAATTGTCCGATTCTGTGAAAAATCAGATCCAGGACCAACCCAATGTATTGGTCTGGTCCATTTTTGACTGGTTTGGTCCGGTTCCAAAAACCTTCTGTACACCTAGCCACAATCCAAACAATAATCTATTTTGAAGAGGAATTTGGGAAAAAGGAAATGACTACCCCGTAAGTCGTAACATATTAGTATTACTCCATTTTCCTCTCTCCGTTTCTCCCTTTCCCTGTCATTTAAATAAATGTTAAATATGAAACCTAAAAGGGTGGGGTTCAGTGGCCTCACCACCACTAACTTTTGTTTGAAATAATCTATTTAAGGAGATGTCCCAATGGTACACTACGGGGAAATTGGAAACAAAAAAATGTTAAGCATGGATTTTCATTGTCAAAAAATATATTAGTGTTTGAATGGAGTCCATAATACTACACACTGCACAGTAGTAGAGCCAACTAAATTACATTCAAAGAGAATATATGGAGAGACTATTTCTATTATATTTTTTACTTATCCATAATCCACTATATCATTAACTATCCACTGTAGCATCAAACAAAACAAACTCTAACAGCAATTGAGATTTGCGACTCGGAAATCTTACCTGTGAGTCTGTGACTCGGTGAGGGACTGAGAGGAACTGAGGAGTGAGGTCTCGTGAGATCTGGAAGGCTGGAAGCAGGGATGGTCGGATGGGGGAGAGAGCGTGAGATCTAGTCTTCTAGAGAGGAACGACGGCGGCGATTGACGAAGCTGGAAGAGCGGAGACAAAGGAACGGCGGCGGCGATTGGCGAAGAGGAAGCCCGAAGCTGGCGAACACCTTGACGGGGAAGATGAAGACGAAGACGACCTTCGTGCTGCCGCTGGAGAGTGGAGCTGGTGGTCCGGTGGAGAAAACATGGACTGAAACTCTGAGAGAGTATTGGGATTTGAGAAAGAGCGAGAGAGAAGTAGAACTAGAGAACTAAGACTAAGATTAGATAATACACTAGTTCCTTTACGCGGTTAGGTTAGACCAAATGAAATGGGCTGGGCTCTTGTCCAAAAATAAAATACAAATAATGCAAGTCTAGAATATGTGGGTTGCCCACCCCCGCCCCGCCCCAACTCGCGAAAGTCCGGGTCCCGTGCGGGCAAAGCCCGAAAAGCCCGCATCCGAACGGGTATTGGATACACCAACCCAACCAGCCCCTAATAGGTGGCGGGGCGGGCATTCCTGCAGGCTTTTGCTCTATTTGACAGCTCTATATCTAACTGCTAGTAGGCCAGATATTATGTTTGTTGTATGTGTCTGTGCAAGATTTCAAGCTGATCCTAAAGAATCTCACATGATAGTTGCTAAAAGAATCATTAGATATCTGATCGACACTAAAAAATTTGGCCTTTGGTATCCAAAAGATTCATCTTTTAATCTAATGGGATATTCAGATGTAGATCTTACAGTGTGTAGAGTTAACATGAAAAGCACAAGTGGACTATGTCAGTTCCTTGGAAATAGACTCATATCATGGGCTTTCAAAAAGCAAGCATCGGTTTCTACATCAACTACTAGAGCTGTCAAAATGGGTTGGGCCCATTGGGTTGGCCTGCCTCGCCACTTAAAAAAAGTGGGTTGGGTTGAGAAAATATGAACCCATTCGGAGGTGGGTCAAATGAGTTGAGCCCGCGGTGGGTTGGTTATGGGTTGAGGTGGGTCGGGGCGGGTTGACCCGCCATATACTAGTTTCAAATAATCAAGTCATAAGTTTGAAATAATTAGTTTAAATTATTTTCGCTCAAAATGTAAGATTATTTTTTATATCTGAAATATTAGTAAATGATTTTGAATTCGTTCAAAAAGTGGCAATTATAGCAACTAAAGATGTCAGAATAAGGTAAATTAACCGCAATATTTATAGAAAGATGATTATAAGAACATACAAAAAGAGTAATGATAAGATAGTTTCTTACTTCTATTTTTATTAAGGTAAATTTTCTCATTTTATACTATTAATATTAGAGAAAATTGTTAGAAAACACTATTAAAAATATAATAGTAGAAAATAATTTTTTTTAATGAATTGTGACATTTTGTGTTAGTTATGATTATTTTTATTATTCAAATTAATTGAGAAAAAAAGTTGGTGGGTTGGCCCGCCTAACCCACAACCCAAGATGGGTTGGGTTGGGTGGGTAATTTCCCGGCCCACCACATTTCATGGGTTGGCCCGCCCCGTCCCGCCAAATGACGGGTTATAGCAGGTTGTGGGTTGGCCCGCCCCGCCAACCCACCTTGACAACTCTATCAACTACTGAAGCTGAGTATATAGCTGCTGGCAGCTGCTGTTCATAAATCCTTTGGATGAAGCAACATCTGATGGACTATGATATGTAGATGGGAACATGTCCCGTATTTTGTGATAATACATCTGTCATATATGTGTCTAAAAATCCTGTCATGCATTCTAAAACTAAGCATATAGATATTAGATATCATTTTCTTAAAGATCATGTTGAAAAAAGGTAATGTTAAGCTAGAATATGTTCCCACAGAATTTTCAATTGGCTGACATATTTACAAAAGCCTTAAAATCTTAAAGATTTGAATTTTTAAGAGGTGAATTAGACATGCTTATTCTTTAATACATATATGAGCTTGAGATACTAACACATGCAGGAAATAGTTATTGTCTAGCAAAAGCTGACTAACAGCAGATACTAAATTACTCATCAGTCGTTGCACCTACGGATGACCAATCTTTAGATACAATACATTCCTCTCATCATCAGCGGATGCACCTGTAGAATCCATGTTTTCTTCCGACTGATTATAGCTATCAGCAGATAGAAAATATCAGTTGATTAAAAACTACCACGTCATCAGCTTAAAAAAGTTGTTAAGCAAGTAAGCTATTCCAGCTATTAAATTCAGAGACTACACAGGTAAGCTGCTGAACCCTTAACATTTGTTGAATATATCTCAGCAATTTTTTTCATTTCAAATATCAAAATTTATACTTTACAAACACACTTATATTTAAAACAAATGGAATTATGCATTAAAACTCAATTGTCCATTTTTAAAATTCTTTTCCTCTGATAGTTGACATAAGTATAAGCATAAACATATCTTCTACATTAAAATGACTTATTCTTTATGATAAAATTTCTATCATCATTTAAATGATTGTGCAAACTCCAAAACCTTCGAACACACTGCCACACTCTTAAAGTCTTTAAACTATCAGTACATTAATTATGATGAACCACTTCTTACATCAAAACATTCCCTCATAATTATTTTTTACTTCTTATCATAACCACACAACCCTATCACATTTTAGTATAATCAATATGAAAATTCTTTTGTACTTATCAATGCATACCATATCTCCTTTCATTACTCATTAAAATTTAAAACTGAAGCTAAACTTATCACCATCGCTTTCCTACTTAAACCCCACAAAATCTATGACAAACTCCACTGCTTTCAAAAGAATTCATACTTCATTGCTTACATCTCTCTCTCTCTCTAAATTTTCAAGTACACTCTCTACATACTAATTGTTAACTTAAGTTCAAAGTCTCAAATTCCTTCAGGTCTTGTGGCATATAACACCTATTTTGCTTGCACCACTCCTTCTTATGAAAATGTTGTTCTACCTGCCGAACTTCAAACCACTCAACTTTTTCCCCTTCTTTCCAATCCTACCTTTCATCTCATGTACTCTCCTTACCAAAAAAATCATATTCACATTCCTCCAAACTGGGTTTTTCCCATTGATCACCTACCATTATTCATTCAGTCTCTTCTTTCCTTTCATGAAGAGAAAAAGGAAGAAAAACCTTTGATCATCCCAGATGTGTACGTTGATAAAGACCTCAAAAGAAAATTACATATTCTTTATCCTCTTACTCTTATTCACTTATCTCCAGCTGAACTTACCGTCACTTATGGCAAGTACTTTGATCTTCTACCTCATCATTGAAATTCCTTCTACCTTTCCAATGACAGATTAGTTCAAGATGAACTTATCCTATCTGTCTGGAATATCTATAGAGTCATCCATAACATTGATCATTTTTCTCCAAATGATCCTTATCTTCTAGGCAGACCAGCTACCCTAGTTGATTCATCGATCATCAAAAATCCACATCTACCTACCTTTCCCCCTTCCAAACTTGAATCTATTTAGCAGATGGCTATGGCATTTATAAATGACTACATTCGTGATGTAAATTATCATAATAGAGCTTTTAAACTTCAACAGTTATCTCAGTCAGGAGGAGCATCTACCTTTACACATCCTCCACTCTTCTCTTTCGACAATTCTATTACTGCTGATACCAGTACACCTCCTGCCTCACCCCCAGTCATCCCTATTCATCCAGCTGCTAAAATAGCTAAGCATGTGCTGCTACCTCCTACTTCTTCCAAATCTCTAAGGCCAGCCATTAAACGACAGAAAAAGTTAAACAAGGTTATAAGCCAAAATATTTCTCAACCACCTGCTCAACCACCAATCCTTATTGATGATTCTTCAGAAGCTGATGCATAACCTACTCCTCCATCAACTGATATCCATGCAACCCTTGAATACCACACTTTTGTACTACATCACCTTCACACACAACCGAACTCTATTGTTCCCAACATTAGAAATACTATATTCACTGAAGTTCAGGCTGTCATACCTGCTGGTGCCCCTCGCGAAGCCACTTTGCATGACTGGAATTTCATTCTAGCTTTCCAACAAGATTGTGCTACAAGGGTAGAGAAAGCAGAAACAACATCTTTTAAAGCCTTCGGGAGGAGAAGATGCAGAAAGTTAAAGCTGACATTTATCAAGTAAGAACTAACACATATCTACCGGAACTCAAAGGGCTAAGAAGACAAGCAAAAATGAAAAAAAAAAAGTTGTTGATAAAGATTCAATAGCATGAAACCAATTTCATTTGCTCTCTTTTGCTCCCTACTACTTATTTATCATATTCCGCTTCTACTAACATCTTATGCAGGATAAATAGCTTTACCCTTATGTTATTTTACTCTCTGCTTAGGATGAATGACTTTAAGTAAATAGGAGAAAATTGTAGAAACTTACATACCTTAGATTTACTTAAAATCATTAAGTTAAAACCAACTAGTTTAAATACTTATTCAAAATCCTTAAATCAATTTTAAACTTAGACTTTGTAACAAGTTTAATTCTATCTGCTGAAACATTCAGCAGATAAGATATCTTCTGTTGTTTATGCAACAGATACCCTTTTGACTTTGCTTAGAAGCCTACATTCTAGTGTCATTCTAGCTATCTGCCTAAGGCATAAGTCATCAGTAGCTAACAGCTACTGATACACAATTTCAGCAACTGCTTATACTCTAATTTTCTACATGCTGAAAACACTGTAGTACTGTACTCATTTGAAAAAGATCTAACCTTTATGCGCTTAGTATAAAATATTATTTCGGTAAAACTCTTTCACAAAAGAACTATTCACATGTCCTATCAATAGAAAACGTTAGTGTATGTCATAAATGTTCTTTGTATACTCATACCTAGCTAACAACTCTTTTTAATATTTCATACTAGGAAATATTTTTTGTCTCTTACAGTCTTTCAGAATTTATGGGTATTCAATGGAACATCATTTCATTAAAAAATTCAGGATTCAATCTCACTCTCTCAAACGACTACAACTCTAGATATCTCTATAAAACGTTTGAAGAAATGATTGAAGAAGACACCCTTTTTACAATACTATGTGCTCAAGCTTTCATAAATCAAATTTTCTCTACATCACTCAAAAAGAGACAAATACGTCAAATCTCTCATTCAAACCAAAAACTTAAATCTTTCCTTGAAGAGCTTCGTCTCCAAAATATTACTAGCCATTGTGTTTCATAGATATTCTCTTCTAGTTTATGTTTTGAGCAATTTCTGATTCTCTGTTCCTTTATTCTTTCAAATCCTTGAAGGATCACAGATTGTTGCACGAGTTTGATTCTTGCTAGATCAAACTCTTCAAACACTGGTTTTTGTTGTACACTAATCCATTAGTGATCACTTAGCATATATTTAATCTTAGTGTACTTCAAAATCCAAGTTTGACCAACTTGGTAGTGGACGTAGCAGTTTTAACAGTGTGAACCACTCCAAATATTGTATTCTGTCTACCTGCTGTTTTTACTGTTTACAACACTTAAGCAACTTCTATCTACTTAAGTATTTAACAGTTACAGTCCTGAGTTATTTACATAATTGATCTTATATATTGTTTTTCAATTTAGTCTTTATACTTAAGTGATCAAAAGAAAATCAAATCAAACTGTTTTAAGTTCAACAGTTGTTACTTGTTGATTTTACATTAGTTGCTGAAAACTTATCTTTTCCGCGACAACTTTTAAAGGTTTTCAAAATAACCATAAAAGTTTTTAAAAATGTTATTCGCCACCCCTCTAATATTATTTTTTTGCCAACTGGACTTACATCCTCTGTCGTAAGCCTCTTTCTTTCTCCTTTGCCTTCGTCTCTACTGAAAAATCTCAACCCAACACATATTCATTACAGTTTTGATCCCTGTTTCGTTGCGCAACAATAGTGATTTTCGAATCAATTGCGTTTACCAGAGCTGTTGAAGGTGGCGATGGTATTTTTAGAACAATATTTCGAAAAGTGATCTTTTACGGTTAAAAAAAAGAAAGATGAACCTTTGAAGTTACGAAGTTTGAAAAAGTGACCGACTAAAATTTTACTCTATATATAAATTATAGCTCTTAATTTTTTTACTTTCATCTCATAAAAAGTGTCCAATTGATCACTAAACAAAAGCTTGTTATTATATATATATATTAAATGTCTTAACAACCGCTATCTACTATATAGTATGAATTGGAACTTTAAGTGGCCAAAAACTTTTGGAAAGCTAAGACTTAAGACTCAGAGGCTAAAATAAATGAGACCTAGGGAAAAAAGCGTCAGTTTTATAATTTTATAAAAATTCTCCAAGTAAATTGTCTATAATATCTTAAAATTAGTAGTGTGAGATAGAAAAGGAAGAAGGATTCATTGATTTGACATTAATAAGAAGCCTTTAGAAGTAATGAAAATGTATATTATAAAAGAGTTTAGGGTTCAACTGGTGGTCCTAATCGAATTGTGCTAAACTGTAATACCCCATCCTACATCGGGTAGGTGTGGGAATTGTGTTTGATTTATAAGGTGGCCACACACTACCTCTGATCACCAACATCATCCATGGACTTTTGAGTCGGCTTGTGGTGGGCCTGATGACCCAAGGTGTTGCGTGCTCAATGGGCCAGTGTGTGGGCTACAAGTAGCAGACCGGGCTCTCGGGCTCGGGTCGTTACAAATGGTATCAGAACGGGTCCCGACCGGAAATGTGGAAACAAAGTGTTATGCGGGCCAAAGTGCTACACCGCAGAATGTGGGAGTCACCTCTTGATCCCCGTACGAGCCACCTTTTGAATCTTGCATCGCTTGGGGTACGATTCGGCCTTAGCGAGGACGTCAAGGATTTTGAGTGGGGGAGATTGTAATACCCCATCCCACATCGGGTAGGTGTGGGAATTGTGTTCGATTTATAAGATGGTCACACACTACCTCTGGTCACCAACATCATCCATGGACTTTTGAGTCGGCTTGTGATAGGCCTGATGACCCAAGGTGCTGCGTGCTCAGTGGGCCAGTGTGTGGGCTACACATAGCGGACCGGGCTCTTGGGCTTGGGTCGTTACATAAACATAACTGATGGTTCAGATTGATTCATAAGTATATGAGTTGCAAATGAACCCCTCAGTTATGAGTTATATTTGAATTATCTATCTGTACTTATGGTACGAACACGTATACTAGTATTATAAAAGTCAATCAGTTTTTTAAAATTCGTGTCAAATCAATAAATAAAATGAAAGGAATATTAAACTAGGTAACCATTATATTTTATCATATAAAACTACAATAATAACCTTGAAAAAACTACCAAAAAAAAGTAATGGTACAAATAAAAGCCAGTCAAACTATGAATCAAAAAAAATAAAATAAAATAAATAAAGTAGGTCTCATGTAGGAGTCTTACGGATTCAAATTCGTAAGATAGGACCCAAATTTTTTTTTAAAAAAAGAGGTTGTTAGAGTGGGTAACATTTCAAAAAAAAACTGCGGGTTATCCACCATGGGTCTAAACGAGAGAGGAAACAAGCTGAAATTGGATAAAATGAGACAAAATCCACAGGTCGACCGGGACAAAAAAACACGGGTCAGCGGGTGGCGGAATGCGCTAGCAAATTACTGAAATGTTTCATTAATTGCTCCGATGCCCTCCAACTATCACATTGTGCTCCGGTGCCCTCCTTTTTTCTGAACATGGCTACTGAAGTCCCTAAGTGTCTAAACTTTACATTTTAATCCGAAATCAACTTAAAACTTTAATTAACTGCATTTTTAATACAAAATGTCACTTTTGTGATCAAAAGTGACACATTTAAGAATAAAAATGACACTTTTTAAAGGCAAAAGCGTCACTTTCTAAGTGAAAAGAAATGATACTTTTCAATTAACTGCAAAAATGCCACTTCAAGGGCTAATGCTAAAAAATGATATATTTAATGTTAAAAAGTGTCAGTTTTAAGGCCAACGGTGAAAATTTTCATTTATAATACAAAGTAACACTTTTAAGGCTAAAAGTGACATATTTAATACTTAAAGGTGACACTTTGAATGCTATAAAATGACACTTTAACTCAAAAAATGATGGTTTTAATTTATAATGTAAAGTTACGTTTTTCAATGCAAAAGTGACACATTTAAGACCAAAATCAACATAATTAATACTCAAAAGTAACACTTTTTAAAATAAATAAAAAGTGAAAATTTTCATTAAAGATATAAAAAGTGACACTTCCAAAAGTGATACATCTATAATACAATACAGCTCAGTCTTGCATGCTCGCGATTGACAAAAGCTATTCAGGGGCTGAGATTAATTCCTTTATTGAGATCATACGGTCATTATCACTCCCTGGGTTCACATGTGTGAACGGCGGTTGAGCAACTATCCCCTCCCTCTCCAACTCCCCCCGTTATTCACGGTTGGTGGCCGCTAATCCTTTCTCCATCAAACTCACGTCCCTTTTCTTTTCGATATTTCAATTAATTAATCAATTTTATGCTAAAAAATTCCTAAGTTTTGTAATTTGAAATATTTGTTTTTTTAACTGTTATCGTAATTAACTTAATCAATTTATTTTTTGAAACTGAATCTCAATTTAATTTATGTCTAAGTTTTGAATATTTCTATTTTAATTTTTTTTCTTTTAATTGTTATCATAATTAACTTAATCAAATTTTTTTTCCGGTCCGTAATTTAGTATACAAATAAATTTTAAAAAAATTGTAAGTTTTGTAATTTGAAATATTTGTTGTTTTTTTCTTTTTAACTGTTATCATAATTAACTTAGACAAATTATAAGTAAATATTAATTCATTTTCACATTATCTGCTTCATTTATTGATAAATTCACAAACTGGCGTCGTGCCATCGGCACGGACAAGAGTACTAGTTGACAATTGTATACTAAAACATGACATCTTTTGCTAAAAAGTGACATTATTCATTTTTAAACGTTAAAAGTGGCGCTGTAATTTTAAAAGCCGAAGGATTGCGTTGGGATTTGTAAATATTGACTCATTCAATATAAATAGGCCCGTCTTACGAATTGCGGTCTTACTTATATTTTTGTCAAAAATAAATTAAAGGGGGAATTTCAAGTGGGTACAATTTTGAAAACATCTTTTCATCTAGGACAATCAATTTTTTGGACATTTCATATAACTACAAATTGCTTGCCAAATGACAAAAATGCCATTAATGAAAACACAACTGTTCCGGCATTTTGAACGACCAAAACAATCCAGAAACTCTGATGCCAACCCCTGGCATCAGGTTGCATTTGACTTGATTTTGCAGGACCAAAATCAATACAGAACCTCTGATGCCAACCCCTAGCATCAGGATGCATTTGACTTGATTTTGCAGGACCAAAATCAATCCAGAACCTCTGATGCCAACCTCTCACATCAGGATGCATTTGACTTGATTTTGCAGGACCAAAATCAATCCAGAAACTCTGATGCCAACCCCTGGCATCAGGTTGATTTTGACTGGATTTTGCAGGACCAAAATCAATCCAGAAACTCTGATGCCAACCACTGGCATCAGGACGCATTTGACTTGATTTTGCAGGACCAAAATCAATCCAGAACCTCTTATGCCAACCACTGGCATCAGGATGCATTTGACTTGATTTTGCAGGACCAAAATCAATAACTCTCGATGCCAACCCCGCATCGTTGCTTGATTTTGGCAGACCAAAATCAATCAACCTCGATGCCAACCCCGGCATCGGGATGCATTTGAGATTTTGCAGACCAAAATCAATCTTAAACTCGATGCCAACCCGGCATCGTTGATTTTGACCGGATTTGCAGACCAAAATCAATCCAGAAACTCTGATGCCAACCACTGGCATCAGGATGCATTTGACTTGATTTTGCAGGACCAAAATCAATACAGAACCTCTGATGCCAACCACTGGCATCAGGATGCATTTGACTTGATTTTGCAGGACCAAAATCAATCCTCGATGCCAACCCCCGGCATCGTTGCATTTGATTTTGGGACCAAAATCAATCCGAAACTCGATGCCAACCCACGGCAAGTTGCATTTGAGATTTTGCAGACCAAAATCAACCTCTCGATGCCAACCCCGGCATCGGGATGCTTGGATTTTGCGGGACCAAAATCAATCCGAAGAAACTCGATGCCAACCACCGCATCGTGATGCATTTGACTTCATTTTGCGGGACCAAAATCAATGAACCTCGATGCCAACCACCGCATCGGGATGCATTTGACTTGATTTTGCGGGACCAAAATCAATACAAAACTTCGATGCCAACCCCGGCATCGTTGCATTTGGATTTTGCAGGACCAAAATCAATACAGAACCTCTGATGCCAACCCCTGGCATCAGGATGCATTGGACTGGATTTTGCAGGACCAAAATAAATCCAGAAACTCTGATGCCAACCCCTGGCATAAGGTTGATTTTGACTGGATTTTGCAGGACAAAAATCAATCCAAAAACTCTGACGCCAACCACTGGCATCAGGATGCATTTGACTGGATTTTGCAAGACCAAAATCAATCGATGCATTTGATTTGATTTTGCAGACCAAAATCAATATAACCTCTCGATGCCAACCACCGCATCGATGCATTTGACTAGATTTTGCAAGACCAAAATCAATCCGAAACTTCGATGCCAACCCCGGCATCGTTGATTTTGGATTTTGCAGACCAAAATCAATCCGTAAAACTCGATGCCAACCACTGGCATCAGGATGCATTTGACTTGATTTTGCAGGACCAAAATCAATACAGAAACTCTGATGCCAACCCCTGGCATCAGGTTGCATTTGACTTGATTTTGCAGGACCAAAATCAATACAGAACCTCTGATGCCAACCCCTAGCATCAGGATGCATTTGACTGGATTTTGCAGGACCAAACTCAATCCAGAAGCTCTGATGCCAACCCCTGGAATCAGGTTGCATTTAACTGGATTTTGCAGGACCAAAATCAAAGGCTCGATGCCAACCCGGCATCGGGTTGCATTTGACCGATTTTGCAGACCAAAATCAATCGTAAACTCGATGCCAACCCGGCATCGGCATCGTTGAATTTGACTTGATTTTGCAGGACCAAAATCAATCCAGAACCTCTGATGCCAACCCCTGGCATCAGGTTGATTTGACTGGATTTTGCAGGACCAAAATAAATCCAGAAACTCTGATGCCAACCCCTGGCATCAGGTTGCATTTGACTTGATTTTGCAGGACCAAAATCAATCCAGAACCTCTGATGCCAACCCATGGCATCAGGTTGCATTTGACTTGATTTTGCTGGACCAAAATCAATCCATAAACTCTGATGCCAACCACTGGCATCAGGTTGATTTTGACTGGATTTTGCTGGAACAAAATTAATTCAACATTTTACAATTACAAAACAAAATAAAGTAACACAAACATGGAATAAACATAAAAATTTAATTATCACATTTTCAAACAAATTTGTCATTGTTTTTTGTTGTCCCCTTCCAAAATAAATGTTTCAGCCATCTTTAACCTATATTTATCAGCATCAACACTACTAGGAATCATTTGTCCTCTTAGCAAACATTCAATTAAACAACATACAAAAACACCACAATCTTCAGTGTTAGGATTTTGTTGTGGTGATTTTGCAAATCTTCCAACGGTGCTTTTGAACTTAGGGTTGTTCAAATCCTTGTATTGATCAGGAAAGAAATGCGCAAGTTTTTTCATTCTGCTTTCAACATAATTTACCTACAGAGAAAATAACCAATAAAACTTAATATAAAGACATTACTTAAAAGACAATACTAATAAAACAAAATACATTACTAATAAAACTTACAAGAATTCTAGCCCTCTTCAAATGCCAATCATTCTTGACTGATGAGTGTATGAATGAGTTGTATAGTGTCCATCTCATGTCACCTTCAGAAAATACAAGAAGAGTCCAATGGTCGGAGATTCCTGACTTTATTTTACCTTGCCCCGTTGTGTTTATAGGAAAAATAAGAATCTCATACTCCATTGCTTCTTTAAGTCTATTATCAATTGCTTGAACCAGCATGTCAGAAAACCAATCATTAATCTTAATATTTGCAGCATACACCTAACAACAAAAAATTAAGAAAATAAGAAGCCATATATTTTAATTTTAAGCACATAACTGACAATTTCTTACCCAACAACAAGGATAAAAAACAGTGTCGTATCTGATATAACCAAATTCATTGGAGATGATTTGTTCACACATTATAGACCATGCTTCTATGTGCTGTACCAAAGAAAAATATTAATTTGATATTATACACAAGTAAAAATGATTAACAAGAATGCTAAACAAGTAATGTACGTACTTTTTCTTCCACCTTATCAGTCAAGATTTGTGCAATGTCTTTCATCAAAATCACTGGTTTGATCTCTCCACCAGTAAATAATTTTGCTCTACATAAGACAAATTTTATCAAAAAAAAAACAATTGAAAAATAATCTTAAAAGTAATATAAAATACCATTTTGTGAGTTACATTTACTTACTGCATTTTGTCTTCTGATGTAGAATAGATTCTGCTAAGTAGCTCTTTTGCTTCTGCTGAAAGAATCTCTAAAGCTGGATTCACTGTTTCAATTTGTACCACTTTTTAAATTTTTTTTCTTCTTACAAATATTTTGTCACATGAGGATCCAACACGCTTTTTCTTACGATCAACACGAGAATGTACTCTTTTAGCAAGTGTGGAGCCTACTTCATTAATAGAACGATCTTCATGACAAGACGAAGCACTGACAAAATCATCCATGCTATTGATATCTTTCAAAACAATAGCCTTGTTCAAATCAACAGCCTTGTTCATTGAAATTTCTTGTTCCAACTCCATTACCTTCTTCTTCAACATTGAATTCTCTGTTTGAACTTCAAGAAGCTTCACATTTAGTTCAGATGTTGGTGACAACTCAGAAGATAACGTTGGAGTAGCTTTTGACTTTTGCAAAACTTCTTCCTGGTCTTTTAATCTATCTATATCAATATCTTTCAATTCAATGATATGATCTTTTTCAGCAATAATCTCTTTGAGGCCATCAATTGTTGACAAAAAAACATTCATCTCAATATCATTTGATTGCATTATATGGTCCTTATCAGACAAAGTCTTTTTGAGGCCATCAACTGTAGAGAGAATGTCATTCATCTCAGACTTCAACTTATTAATTTCATTTTCCTTATCAGACAAAGTCTTCTTGAGGCCATCAACTGTAGAGAGAATCTGATTCATCTCTGACTTCAACTTATTAATTTCATTTTCTTTATCTTTCCTAAGATTGCTTTCTATTCTCGCCAGATCATCAGAAACCTACAAAAAATCATGAAAAAATCAATTTCTGTTGACTTGATTTTGGAGGACCAAATTCAATCCAGAAACTCTGATGCCAAGCCCTGGCATCAGGATACATTTGACAGCAATATGCAGTAACAAATTTAATCCAGAAAGTCTGACGCCAAACCCTGGCATCAGGATGCATTTGACAGCAATATGCGCACCGAGAAATTTTAATTCAAAGTCCGATGCCAAGCCACGGCATCGGGATGCATTTGACAATATGCGCAAATTCAATCAAAGTCGATGCCAAGCCGGCATCGGGATTGACAAAGAATATGCAGTACCAACTTTAATCCAGAAAGTCTGATGCCAAGCCTTGGCATCAGGATGCATTTGACAGCAATATGCAGTACCAATTTTAATCCAGAAAGTCTGATGCCAAGCCTTGGCATCAGGATGCATTTGACAGCAATATGCAGTACCAAATTCAATCCAGAAAGTCTGATGCCAAGCACTGGCATCAGGATGCATCTGACAGCAATATGCAATACCATTTTTAATCCAGAAAGTCTGATGCCAAGCCTTGGCATCATGATGCATTTGACAGCAATATGCAGTACCAAATTCAATCCAGAAAGTCTGATGCCAAGCACTGGCATCAGGATGCATTTGACAAAGAATATGCGCACCAACTTTAATCAGAAAGTCGATGCCAAGCGGCATCGATGCATTTGACAAAGAATATGCAGTATCAACTTTAATGCAGAAAGTCTGATGCCAAGCACTGGCATCAGGATGCATTTGACCCTAGGAATAATCAAGATTGTTTAAGGTATTGAATAGGATAAGAGGGGTGACTAACTTGTAAATGAATATCTGAAAAATGTTCTTCTTCTATTGGAAAATCAAGCATTGAAGTTGTAAAAACATTATCATCTGCATAATGTTGTTCTTCTTCACTACAAAACTCTTCATTAGCTTCATTATGATCTACCTGAAAATATAAAACAAAAAATATTTAGACAAGATATGTTCCATAGCTGAAGAAAAATTGAAGTTCATAATAATAATATATAAACTTACAATATTTGTCATGGCTGAAGCAAACTTTTTAGAACATATAGAAGACAGATTCCATTTAAGGAACTGTGGTGTAGCATCATTGTCAGATGGGATACAAATGTTGCCTTTCTCACATAAAACATACTGTAATTTGGAATTCAAACAAGATATAAGTAATAAATATATAAAAAATTAAGTCAAAACTAGTTTATGATAAAGTTAACATAACTTACTGGTATCAAAGGTGCACAATTCTCCACATTTATATTTGTCCTCTTCTCCAAACCATTTATCAAACTATCTACTATGTGTTTTGACCAATTATATTCACAAATCTCATCAATATTTGATACTAGTTGTACATAGGACCATGATATGTATGAGCTGTTCTTCGGAAGAAAAAAAACCGCTAACACCAATAAAGTTATTAAACATGCAACATCCTTCATATCATCTTCTTCTCCACTATCAATTATTCTACTAATACTACTTTCAATCACAGATGGCATCAACCTTTCATTAAAAATTTTTGTCCCAAACTTGTGCGGAAAATGTTTCAAAAGAAACTGAGTTCGATTCATCTTGTAAAGGTAAACATCAATTTCCTTCACCCCATCCTTTACACTAAAAACATCCCTTACATGTCCCTCTTCAATTGTAATTTTGTTTTTCCCAACTGAAAAGTACTTCTTCCCTCCTTTTACAAAACAATCAACCATTGATAACAATAAGTTCTTATTAATGTTGCAGTATTCATCAACATTCTCACTTTGAAGTAGAGCTTCAACCAAAATTGCAAAAGGTGTCTTCTTCAACATAACAATATGCTCATCACGAATGTTAATTTTCTTCAAATGCTGTTTTAATAGAAGCACATTTGATCTTACTCTTCCAGAAACAATATTCGATTTCTTTGATGTTTTCGCTTTCTTTGAAGCGCATTAGACAAAAAATTTGTTCATGGTAATAAATTAAACAATCAGGCATCAGAAAATATCAAATATAAAAAAAATCATAATAAAATACAAACACTATAACTTCTTCATTTAAACCCTAAAAAACTTTGAAATAATACTCACATGTTGCCTTCTCTACGTGGTTGCTTTGTGAAGATGAAACAGGTAAATTTTGATTTTCCATTTCCAAGTATCGTTAGCGTGAAGAACTCCTTTTTTTTTACGAATATCGTATTAAGGATAATCTGATTTTGAATAACCTATTTTTCAAATTTGCTAGTGTATATATATTTACTGTATTTGGGGGTTCATTAAAAATGTATATTCGTGTATATACGAATACAAAAAGGCGGTGAAATGTACAGTATTTTGCTGATGCCAAACCAAGGCATCAGGATTTTGGCGGTATGAAAAATTAATGAACCAAATTTTCTGATGCCAAGGCCAGGCATCAGGAAATATTAACGGTTAAATGCCAAAAATGACAAAAATGCCATTAATTCAAAAACTCTGATGCCAACCCTTGGCATCAGGATCAATTTTTAAGCATTATGCGGGATCAAATTAATTGAAAAACTCGATGCCAAGACGGCATCGGGATGAATTCAAAGCATGGATCAAAATTAATACAAAAACTCTGATGCCTGGAATTGGCATCAGGATGGATTTCAAGGCATTTAATTGACTTAACGTTTTCTGATGCCAACAATAGGCATCAGGACTTCAAACAAAACATTACATAACACGACACACCCAATTTCAATACAAACCCTAAAATTTTCGAAAAGACCCATCTTACTTTTCTTCACTAAACATTACCCAAATTATGGCTACAAGAAAGAGTTCACGAATCAATAAACATGCTGAAGGCAATCGAACAAAAAACAATGTTCAAGATCAATACGCAGTTGAAGATGCTACAGGTACCCTAATAACTAAAATTTTATTAACATTATTACGATTGTTTTATATTACGATTGTTTTATATTATAATTGTTTTATATTATAATTGTTTGTATGATTGTTTTATCAACTTACCTATAAAATTTTAAATTCTTTTATATTATAATATAAATTGTTTTATATTATTATGTCGAAATGGGGCATGTTATGTTTTATATTATGAATTAGCTTTTATATATTAATAAAAATTTTATTTATAATTGTTTTATGATTGTTTTATTATTCATTGGCATCTATTTAATTGATTTATAATTGTTTTATATTATAATTGTTTGTATGATTGTTTTATCAACTTACCTATAAATTTTAAATTCTTTTATATTATAATATAAATTGTTTTATATTATGGTTGTTTTTATGTCTAATATAGGAAGTAATGTAAGAAGAAAGTTGAAAATAGTATTTATTTATTTAATTATTTTATGTGCAGATACAACAAAAAAGTATGCAAATACAGATCTAGCATTCAAGCGCTACATAAGCAATTGAAATCCATTCAATTTACAAAGAAACAATTAAGCGCATTAGAAGAAACACCATTACGGTATATTATTGAGGAAATGAGAAATAGCAATCTTGAAATCAACAAATATATGAAAGACGATGAAGCGATCAATCAGATTATAAAATGCTTCGTCAAAGGAAAGAAAATTTTCAAATTTGGAAGGAATACAGTTCAGCTGAAACCAAATGATGCAAAGTTGGTTTTTGGAATAAAGGATGGTGACAAAGAAATCAATATTGGTAACCCTCAATTCCAAAGGAATGACTTTATAAAGAAGTGTTTCCAGATAGAATCTCAAGCATTCTTTGCAAACATACGGTGAGTCCAACGATACTTACCAAGCTGCGGACAATGGTAAAAGCAACAAAAAAAAAGATTTGAAGCGTGTTACGTGGCGACAACTACGCTTTTGGCAACATTATTGGTACCAACAACTTCCTCTTATATATCATGGAAATATAGCTAGCATAGTTTCTGATGGAAATATGCTAACATACAACTGGTCGAAACACATAGTAGATGTTTTGTTGGACAGCCTGGAAAACATGAAAGAAGGCTATCCTGATAGATGCGTGCTTCTATTACCAGTAAGTTTTAAACATTCTAAATATGTTTATACATTTGACTAATTGTTAATTGTAATTTATTAATACAATTTTTTTTACGATATACGCTACTCGTGAAAAATTGAACATTCTCAAAGTTTACGGACAAAAAGCTTCCCAAGATTTGAAAAATGGGACTTATCAAAATTGTATCCCATAGTGAAGGATATACATTTTTTATCGGTTTGAAACAAAGGTAAGTTGGTACAAGTTGAAAACCTATTACGATCTGCATAATACATCCTTACATTACTCAATATTTTTTGGCAGAAAGTTTTTCAGGAACTAGATCCCACAAATCTTGAAAGAGAAAAACTTTGGAATGTTCAAGAAGAGGAAGAAGATGAAGAACAGGAAGATGAAATCGAGCACATTGAAGAAGGAAATCGAGAAAAAAAAAGAAGTCAGAAGAAAATACACAGGGGGGCTGCCTTTAATCGTTGCAGCAATGGAAAACTTTAACAACCCTGAAGGAACAGATGAGAAAAAGAGAAAAAAAGATACAAAATGAGAGCAAAAAAAGGAGGCTCAGAAAGAAGGAACCTCAAAAAACAGAAACCAAATGAAGAAAAGAACGAGGTCGAGAAAGAAGAAACCTCAAAAGGAAGATCAAAAGCAGATCAAATTGAAGAAATGAAGGGTAAGAAGAAACAAAAGATTCAAAAGAGATTCAAAAATGTACAAGAAGGTGCGGAAGAATTATGGCGGTATCATATAAACAAAAATGTAAGAAAAATGATGGAGTGGTTATTCAAATAGGCGATGGACACAATATTGACACAAGCTGGTTAAAAAATGTTGTAATTTGGCAATTTGGGAGAAGTGTTTGTGATGTAAACATTATGATGGTTTATTGTTTACTTTTGACATTGTTGCTCATTTGTCGTTGGAAATTTAAAACAATTTGTATCAAATTACAAAGTTTGATGGTCTTTTGTAAAAAGCAGATCGATGGCCTTGTGTAATTTGTTACATTAGAAAAAATACATGGCATCGAGGATGCATTTGACTTGATTTTGGAGGACCAAAATCAATCGAGAAATCGATGCCAATCACGGCATCGGGAATTGTTTTGAGGATTTTGGAGGACCAAAATTAATTCGAAAATGCCAACCGGCATCGGGGCATTGACTTGGATTTTGGAGCACCAAATTTAATCCGAGAAACTCGATGCCAACCACGGCATCGGGATGCATTGACTTGATTTTGGAGGACCAAAATTCAATCGAGAAACTCGATGCCACACGGCATCGGATGATGAATTTTGGAGGACCAAAATCAATCGAGAAAGTCGATGCCAATCCACGGCATCGGGATGCATTGACTTGATTTTGGAGGACCAAAATCAATCGGAAAGAAACTCGATGCCAACCACGGCATCGGGTTGCATTGACTTGATTTTGGAGCACCAAAATCAATCGAGAAACTCGATGCCAACCACGGCATCGGGTTGCATTGACTTGATTTTGGAGGACCAAAATCAATCGAAACTCGATGCCAAGCACGGCATCGGGATGCAACAAAATTTCAAAATCAAGGCGATGCCAACAAAGATCGATGCCAAGCAACAGTTTAACAAAGATTCGGGACCACAAAACAACATCAATTTACGTTCGTCAATTCCAATAATCAAACTCATAAATTCTTGGATTCGTCAACTAAAATATGATCAACATTACATTGAATCTCTACATGTCCTAGAATTGTGATTACAATATTTATTACATCTACTACATTTATGTTTCCTTGTACTACTACGAATTTCACCCTTGGATGCAATTCGCTTCTTCTTAGGCCGTCCGGGCAATTTCTTCATTCTTGGGGGTAAGATTCTTGAAGCTTCGATGATTTTTGAATCTCATACTTATAAGTTGTTGGGCGGCATCGAGGCTTCCTTCGTAGCACTTGACATAATAACTATTTAAAAGTAATTATCAATTATGTCTTCAAGCTGCTCTACGTGCTCGACAATAACAACAACGGCATGACGGCATGGGAAGCCTTGAATCGCCATTGATAGCAAGAACATGTTCGACAATCCAAATCAACTTCGCCGGTAGGATTAGATACAACTTCATAAATAGAGTTAGTAGCTTTCATAACTTGCCATGACATACCAACTTTCAAATTCTCTATCCACTTTTTATCCATCTTAGCACAAAAAGCTTGTTCCATTTCAAACCATTATTGACCTTTCGACAAACCATACCATAAGTTTTTTCTTATGCGATCCACCATACAAGTGATAGGAAGTCCTCGAGCATCAAGAATCCAATTGTTGAATGACTCTGCAGCATTTGATGTAAGTTCAGCATAACGATTATCAGAACAATGTGCAATGGCCCAATTCTAAAAAGGAAGGTCAACCAAAAAATCTAAGGCAATCTGTCCACCATCTCCTTTAAATACCTCAAGCTTCTTCTCAAACAACTCAATTGTAGGCGCATAAGCACATTCTTTAAATTTTAAACAAATATTCTTGCGAAAGGAAGAGCGCTTGCCACCACACATATCTTTCAAATTACGACAAAGATGAACCAAACAAAAAAATGCTTAGAACTACCAAAAACATGCGGAATCGCTTGCATCAACCCAACATTCGATCGATACAATAAGCACATCACGACCATTAAGCTTGCTTCTTTTACTTTTGAAAGAAACCAATGCCAATTATCATAATTTTACGAACTTACAACAGCAAAGGCAAATGGAAATAGTCCTATATAAAAACAAAAATGAAATATTCAAATTAGTAAAACAACAACTTTGACATCAAAACACATAGAAAACACAAACCAATATAAGTGTCACGTACAACTTACCTTGATTACCATCCTTCGCCGTGGCGGATAAGAGATTGACTTACATCGAGATTTCATAAATGTCCGTCTACAAACAATATAGGCCGACAATAATTAAAACCATCCAAACATGCGAAAACATATGAATAACGGGTGAAACATTTTGAAATGGAATCGATTCAATAAACGCCAGCGCGGATTACTCTTCTTCAAAGCTTGACATACCACTGCAACTCATCAAGCGATTCATCATAACTACCAAATACCTTATTACGAGCAACTCTCAACACTTCTCCATCTTTGTCATATATGATATCTCAACCCCATAATGGATCTAACATACTCAATTACATCCTTTGCGAGAATAATTTGGTGACTCGAACATTATCACAAATAAAATCTGCAATTACATTATAACCCATCCTTTTTGATTTCTTAACTCCATCAATAAAAAGAAACTTTGCAAGCGTGTGTAAGATTGCACTTCTTTATAATTATAGAATTATCAACACTAGAAACAACACACTTGATGAACCAATCAAGTTATCAATGAATTTATTACCACAAACAACGATAGCCCTCTTACTCTCATTCCTAGCAAAAACATATTCAAATCCAAGTTTCATAGAATATTTCATAAGTTCGATGCGAAACTCTCTCATGCCACCTTTAAATATTTGTCGGAGATCCAGGTGATAATCTCTTCCCAACCAATTGATAACAAATTCTTGGAAGATGGAGCAGGGAAAAAAATCATAAGCAGATAACTTTCATTATCAATTTTCGGCAAAACCAACATCAACAGATTTACTATTATGAGAAGAAGAAGCATCAAACTACTCCTAGAAGGACCAAAATCACCCTTTGACTTATGAGAAGAAGAAGCATCAAACTACTCCTAGAAGGACCAAAATCACCCTTTGACCCCAAATCATTCTCTACACCATCAACAATTGCACCCAAAACATCAATAACATCTACTGAAATAACATAAATGCTTAGAATTTTACCCAGCACCAACATATTCAAAAAATATTCATCATTTGATAAAATACAATTCTGATGAGGTCCAAGAGAATATCTCAATCTCAAAGTTTCAACATTAACAGAATCTTTGCTTGTAATTGATAACAGCAAATCAGAAAACTCAAAACCATCTGTAACCCTTTTCACAATTGTCTCTCCCCTAAATTTCAGCAAAATCATAACATTGGACTCCATAAACTAAAAATTTAAACACAAATACTTGTAAATCAAAACTGTAGGTATTATAGTTGTTTTGTATCACAACTGTTATATTCTCATTTGCCACAAGATCAGTATGTATCTTCCCATCTGACTTTAGAAAATTGTCAATGCCGCAGTTCACATCTAAAAAATGAGATCCTCTTGCTTGCTCAACTGTTACATATGGAAACAAAACCATTTATGATCAAGGAGAAAGGTGAAAGTGAAGATATACACACTTTGGACAATTCAAAATAAATCTATCATTTAGGAAAATGTTCCCTACTAATATACTTATAGTCTTAAAGCCTCAATATCAATCGCAAGGCATTATATTTTTTATCACAATGAAACATATACAAAAGTCTAGATTCTTCCTTAACAATGCATAAGTATGCACTGCTTATGAACCCCATTAGACAGAAGTATAGAAGGAGTTTCAAGTAGGATGCTGACGACATCCGACTTATAACATAACAAAACTACTCTTAAGATCAATTTAATCAAACAATTAGTGTGCAAAAATAGCAAATTTCCTTCTTTCACCCAAACCCATAATTAAAATGAAATTCGTTTGACTTTCATACCAAAATGAATTACATCTGCTATCTCATAGTTTACCAATACTTTCACATATCTATCATTCACAATTGAGCAATTGTCTAAACTCTGATGCCAAGCCTTGGCATCAGGATGCATTTGATAGCATTATGCAGGAACAAATCAATACAGAAACTCTGATGCCAAGCCATGGCATCAGGATGCATTTGACAGTATTTTCGAGGACCAAAATCAATCAAGAAACTCTGATGCAAAGCCCTGGCATCAGGATACATTTAACAGTATAATGCAGTACCAAATTTGTGACGACCCGACCCGGATCCCAAGACGAAATCCCAAGGTCGTGCCGCCGGCAAGCAAATAACAACAAACAAGTAGCAAATAATGGGTATGGCCATAACAGCGATACACCGACAACTCAAAACATACGCGGAAGCAAAATATAATATAACAGTGGCGCCCGAGCTAACAAGCTCAAACTAAAAACAACCAAAGAGATAGTTAATCTCTCGGTCCAAAAATTCGACTCGGCGGGCGCAACATTGGGCACGTAGAACAAACTCCCTGTTATGCAATTCAATATAACACAATAAAAACCAAGTCATCGGCGAAGCTACGGTAGGAACCCAACATTACACTAAGTCTAAGACTCTAGTCTAACAACTCAACGGCTAAATACATGCTTGGGAGAACAAACATAATACTTTAACTAGCAATGTAACATGCTAAACAAATTCACCCATATTTTTACCAAGCGCGACTAATACAAATCGGCTACCAATAATACATGTCTTGAAATGATAAGTACCAACAACAAGTAAGCATATGGAATCATAACCATAAATATACACCCAAAGCCACGACTACTACTTCGGCTACCAAAGGAATAGGCTAAACAACATAATTACAAATATCACAATTCACATTTAGGTTGCTACCCCAACATGAAGTTTACATAACTTCATCTTCCCCAACGACCTCACCAAAAACAGATAAACTATCTAAGTAGCAACCTTGCCAGAAATAATACTTCGTCAACGCAATCTTCTTGATTTACTTGGATCCGCACGCTCGGCTCGGATCTAGGGAAAACAACCAACAAATAAAAGTAAGTCACAAAGACTTAGTAAGTTACTAAGTAACTTCCTATCATGGCATAATACTCAATCATAAATTACATCATGCTATCGTCATGAAATAACCTTATATAAATCATGTTATGGCATCCATGCTCAACATTAATAGAACATGTTATCATTATAGTATAACATCTCACTAAAATCCATATCAAGGCATTTTATGCTCAACGATCATAACTCATGTTATCGGTATAACATAACCTTCCAATAATTTACATGTCAAGGCATATAAGCTTAACGACAATAATTCATGCTTCTGGCATAAAACCGCATTCGAATAATATTCATGTTAAAGCCTACTAGCTTAACACAGTAATTCATGTTATTGTTATAACACAGCCTTCCCATAATATTCATGTCAAGGCATATAAACTTAACAACAATGATCCATGCTTTTGGCTTAATGCATCATTCAAATGATTTTCATGTTTAAGCATTCATGCTTAACAACCTTAAACAACATGTTATCTATAAAGTATAACATTTATAAAACCGAAACAACCATCATATCATATCCAAATCACCAAGCACATTATTCACATAAGCACTTGTGAAACAATTCATATAAGCGGGATATGATACCATTACCAATTCTTCCGCGTGTCGCTCCGCAAAAACACGTGCAAAACCTTTATGTGCCCTCGATATCCCTCTCGTAGATATCGGCGTCCCGAGAGCGATCTCGCTCGAGTTCCATAGTTATCAAAGTCATGTGTATTACTACAACTAAGATAAACTACTTCCCCACCGTGGCCATCGATGGAGGGGTGTGTGCAAACCCGGCACGGCGATCCATCGCGATCACGAATCCCACAATTCGTGAAGATGATGTATCGTCCCACCAAAACTCAACAAACCAACTCCAGCTGGACTCAAAACCCAAGCACAAGTAATATATACTCATATGCTCAAAACAAGTAGGTAAACACTCTACCATCAAACTAGTCATGCATTTCATCCACAACTAGCATAAACATCACAACCGAGAATCATATAAGCTCTCATAATCAAGTGTGCTTCACACACTTCAAAACTTCTTGGAGGCTCGACCTCCATGAATTCTACCCAAAATTCCGTAGGACTTAAGATTATAGTTCTAGGATTCACACTAACCCAAAGGTTAAACTCAGTTGAGTTCAATCTAAGTTTTCCGAAAATTCAAGGAATAGAAGCTTAGGCTTCATCATCCCCCTATATTCATAACTATCGCCAAAACCATAAACCCGATGTTCAATAAAATCATATAAACCCAACAAACTAATTAACAATGCAACTTAGAATAAATTAGCTATCTTGTGCATAATTTCATCCAAGTCATCATACCAATCATAACCTTCAAATCATGATTAAAATTTACAACATGGTTTAATATACTCTATTAAGCATATAAAA
The DNA here is from genome assembly GCA_013146195.2 of Codonopsis lanceolata. Lineage (NCBI taxonomy): Eukaryota > Viridiplantae > Streptophyta > Magnoliopsida > Asterales > Campanulaceae > Codonopsis > Codonopsis lanceolata. Next base: position 10,739,009 of record CM028384.1, on the reverse strand, counting down.
CATATTATTCAAGCTCACATCAATAGATTGCAAGTTAAACCAAAATTAGGGCAAGGCACCCTCCAAGTATCTCAATCAAACCAACATCAATACTCATGGAAAATCGACATAACCAAATTCAATAGACTCCACTAAACATGTATAACACAATAATTAGGCTTACCATCATGTTTAACAAGCCAAACACAATTTGGGGAAAATCCCCTTCCAAGTATCTTTGTCATTCAAGCTCAATACATATGAACAATTCATATAGCAAAGTTTAATAGACTAATTGGCATATGAATTCCATATAAAACAAGTCTCACATAGGTTTACCCATCTCTAACAAGAATTTGAAACCTAGGGTTCATGCATCTTCTATAAACCCTAACAATGGCTTCCATTGACCTCAAATAGCACAATTGGTTGTTTCCCTAGGGTCAATGGAGCCTAAAAATCAAAGGAAGAGAGGTAGAAACTTACTTGTGTTCAGCCCCCTTCTAGGTTGAATCCCGAAATCCATCATGGTGGGGGTTGTTCTCTTCAATCCCTTCTTCAAAACTATGGTGTACCTTGAGAAATGAAGCTCCCAAGCTATGTCCTTCAAGATGGAACCCTCAAGAACCCTAGAATTTGACCTCTCAAGCTCTCAAATGTGCCTCACGTTTTTTGAGGAGTGAGAAACACAAGGGGGCTGAATGCGTGGTGATAGAATGAGAGAGAAATCAGATTTGGGGTTTAAATAGGGGGGATTAAATCCTCTAATCAATCCACTAATCAACCCCTAATAACTCTAATAGGTGTTTAGGACTAGTTTAGGTTAAGTAGGAGGGTTAAGGTGTGGTTTAAAATGGGTTTAGGGGGTCAAATTTTCGGACAGTGCACAAAAGGGATCAAAATCCCGTAATCTGGGTTCAGGGACCAATGCGGTCGCATGGTCCTTACACCATGCGAGCGCTTCACTTCAGGATCCTCAATTCCAAGCTTTGTTGCTTCCTCGCTCGATCCCGGACTCTCCCGCATGCGTTCTCGAGTCCTTCCAAGCCAAAAATGGTCTACAATCCAACCTTAATGTCCTCCAATCTATAACCAAAGGAATCAAGTCTCAAACCCCAACAAAACATGGCCAAGAACTCAGGTAAAACACACCCGAACGACAACCGAAAAAGTCAAACTGAGAAGGGTTATCGCTAGAATCAAACTAGTAACCAAACCGTCGATGCAACTAGCATTCAACCAACATCCAAGGCATGTTAATGATATTATAAATGCCCTCTAACAATAATCCATGTGTTTACAACACAAATCACAAACCCGAGATTCAAAGCATCTCGCGAAAGAAAAATGCATACATACATCTCAAACGACGTCAACGATCATGCTATTGACTCTAAACATATACGGGAGCTAAATAAACATGTTTATGATGATAATAAACATATGAATCCATGCATATCACAAGCAAGCCATAAATCAGGGTTTTACAAAATTAATCCAGAAACTTTGATGTCAAGCCCAGGCATCAGGATGCATTTGACAGTATTTTGGAGAAACAAAATCAATCCAGAAACTATAATGCCAAGCCCTGGCATCAAGAAACCTAAGGCATATAATTGAGGATGGGAGAATTTTTAAAGGGACATACCTTTCAATCGAATTGCTGGAATTTCTCCGAAATCGTCAATTCAAAATTTTGGGGGCGTAAGGCGGCGTAAGCGCAGAGGCAGCGAACTAGCATGGCGTAAGCGAAATGAAGCTATGAGCAGGGTGGGCGGGAGAGAAAGAGCTTTTTCCCCAATGCAAAGAAATAAAGGGTCAGAATGTAATTTTGCCCTAAAATTGTATCTAAAAGATATGTCTAAAAAATAGCTGGATTTATTTGAAAACATGTTTTAAAAGGTGTACCGGCTTGTAATTTTTTCATAATAATAATTATAAAAATAATAACAACAACAACAACAATAATAATAATTAAATAAGCCTAAGTTACTACCATAGCTAGTATGAAGTCAGTAATTAACGGGATGTGAAGGGGTGGTTCATGGCACGGTGGAAGGGGGAAAGTGATGACTATTCAAGCCGCATAGATGGTGGTAGTTCAAGGGTTGTCACGGTGGCTATTTAAGGGGGCAGATTTTCCCTAAGATAAATCATTCATAAAGATAATAACAGAGTGAGAGAGCTTGAGAGACGGACGTCGGAGGGAGTCTTTGACGAAGTCACGAAGTGGAAAGATCCGGCAACGCACCAAATCTCCGGGGGGCAAGATCGAGTCTTCGATTGAGGTGAGATATTGTTTATTCCTTTTGAGATTTCAGATAATTGATTGTTTCCTTGGGTTGATGAATCTATAGAAGAAATAACAGAAAGGATGGAGAGATTTGTATCGAGCTGTGTTGTTGCCGAAACAAACAAGAAAAATAAAAGGGGAAGAAAAGAAAGGAAATAATAAGATGAGAAGAGGATGAGAGTTGCTAGGAAAGAGAACGTGTGTGTACGGTGAGAAGAGAGTAGAAAAGATTGGAAAGAAATAAAAGGAAAAAGGAAAAGAGTGGTGGGCCATTGGTTTTGTCTTGAGAGGAGTAAAAAAAAAGGAGAATTTGTATTGTTGGCAGGAAACAATGAAAGATTGATAGGACATGATAGAGTTTAATTAACGTATATTATATTAATGCCTAAACCAATTAAGTGTTTGTGTGTGTATTTCGTGTGTGTTAGGATGTGATATATTAATCATAATATATACAATCAAAATTTTAAGTTATATAATATACTAAGAATACAAGTAATAAAATCGTGTGTGTTTCGGGTGTCCGTAAGTATGCTTTATTTTGAAATGTTTAATGATTTATTTGATATGCTACTTTAGTACAAAATTTTGACTTAGCAATTATTATTTATTTTTGAATTTAGATTCGAGCAATAGAACTTGAGCATTGCGTGTGGTGGATTGTCTTCGTGTGGTGGATTAGTCATTTTGAGGAACATTTTGAGGATTATACATCTTTTAAGAGATTATACATCTTTTAGATATTTGAATTCTTTATTCCAAATTGACAGGCTTCTGCTAAATTTTTGACATTTACCTTTCTTTGAAATGTGTACCAATTTTGAGTTGGAATTTGAATTTGAATTCCGTCGTACCCGTTCTATTGTTATTCTAATTTGTAAATCTCATTACATATATCTTACTAATATTTAAATTTCCAGTAGAGATATTTTTGTGAAACCAAATTATCGTTGGAATATTATTTTTGAAATCTTACTATGATCACTAAGTTGAACAACCGGCTACTGGGGTAAAGTAGCATTTTGAATTTGATATTTGATAGTGAATTATGTCACCTGGCCCGTGGCTTGGTTATCCGGATAAACCATTGTGAAATATGATTATTATTATATTGTGAATACTTGTTTAAAAGAAGTCATGAGACCGCTTATGTGATCTTTGTATCCGCGGGTTGGTCGTCGTCCCCAATTGGTATGAGACAGTTGGCGACGATTAGACCTCTCGCAAGTGTTTTTGTTATCTCTATCCTTCATATGAAATCTCGAGTTCCTTTGTGTCATTATGAAATGTGAAATTTATCATCTTATTGTGATATTTCCGAATATGAACTATTTGAATATTGATTCCTTTCGAATACTTTATTTTTGATAAACCCTTCCCTAAATTTCGGAGGGGTTGTATATGATCTTGCTAGGCATTGTTCGCTCATTCCTTCCAAATCTTTTTCCTTCCAAGTTTTTAGTAAGTTGGATACCGTCAAGGACGACATGAGGATTCTTTTTTCAAATTAGCTCGTTTTATATTTATTGGACAAGAATTTGGTTTAGCCTTTTTGGAACTATAGATTTGTTTAATTATACTTTCGAATTGTAATAAGTTCTCTATGACTTTCTTTAATTGTGATTTAGTATTTGTATTAGTAACGTGTCCAAAATTTTGAGATTATAAATTGGTACGAAATTTTGGGTCGTTACAGTTCAGAAGTTGAAGACAAAACTAAAACCTAAAAACTAAAAACCATACCTTGCACACTAAAGTTATGAAGAGAAATATAATACCCCCAATCCTACATCGGGTGAGATTTGAAAGTAATTTATAAGGTGGCTACACACTACTTATAAGAACCAACATCACCCAGAAAACTTTTTAGTCGGCCTAATGATCAAAGGTGCTACACGTAGCATACCGAATCATTGGGCTCGAGTCGTTACAAATGGTATCAGAGCGATCCCGACCGAAAATGTGGGAACCAAGTACTGTACGGGCCAAAGTGCTACATCGCAAGAGGTGTGAGCCATCTCTTGAATCCTTCATCGTCTTGGATATTATTCGGCCTTAACGAGAAATTATACATTTTGACAAATGATAATATTGTTGTTTTTGGTAGTTGATATGATAGTGGGCTTGAGCAAGACAATTAGCAAAGCTGTTAAAAGTGAGCCCGACCCATAGGTCCGGTCCAGCACACCAGACGTTTAAAGGGCTTGGGCCTCAATTTAGAAGACCCGAAAAGCCGGGCCCATTAAGCCGTGTTTGGTATGATCTTAAAAAGCTCGAAAAGCCCGACTCATTCATAAAGTTAAACACTTAAACTTAATTACAAAATTGAAAACTAAAATATAAATCTAAAAAGAAAAAACTATCAGACATTCATTTAGACTAATTTTTTTTTTTGGTTAGATAAATTTATGACACAGTATGATCTATTTTCAAATCATTATTCTCTTTTTGGTTGAAACTCATATTCTAAATTGATGGAAGTGACTCTTACAAAGATGAAATGAATTTGATCTTCCAAGTTTCAATCTAGTTTAGTATGGTTGTGGTTAGTAATTTTATCGAAACTGATCTATTTAATTGAGTATATCTATATGATATTAGCTAATAAAAAGCCTCAATAGTATAAACTTGATAAAAAATAAAATTTAAATGCTAGATTGTGTCGGGTGAATAAAAAAATGAACATTTACTAGTTAGTATGGTTTTGCAAACTAGAACCCGAAAAACTTTGTCTATCCTCAGAAAGCACATATTAAAAAATTAGAGACAGTATGATGAACTTCAATTTGGTTATAATTTTTTTTGAAAAAAATACCCTTCAAGTAGCAAATGTATTTTTTCTTTGGTCTGTAATATTATAGTTTTTCTAGTTTCTGTTTCGTTTAATTGTTGAAGTTACTACCTTTGTTTATATTTGTTTTGGTTGCACTTTTGCTTTGTAATTATGTAAGTTAGACTAGTAAGTATATGTGTTTTGAACTTTTAATGTGTTATATAACTTTTATTAGCCAATTTGTGAGTTTTTTAATTAAAAAATAGTTATTTTTTTGGCCCATAGGCCTGAAGTGCGCATGGACTGACTTGAGTTCTACGAGGCCCGCCACTATTTCAACTCGACCCGCCATTATGCGAGGCCCAGTGGGCTTGAGTCGGTCCGGCCCGTTTGACAACTCTAACAATTAGTAAGGGCATGCTCGTTAACCAAATAAAAAGTTTAATCTGTAAAATTTTAAAGGACTTTAACAATAAGAGTGTTTGATTATACTCCACTCGTTCATAGGTAATTGTCCAGTTTTCGTTTTTCGGCCGTTTTAAAAAAAATTATGGTATTCTAAAACTTTCCTTTCTAGGTTAATTATGTTACCATTCTATCCTTATATTTTCTTACTAGTTTAATGATGACTACATGCACATAAGTTTTAAACTAAACTACATACTATACCAATATTTATCATAAATTTAATTAATTTTTATTAGTTTATGTGCCCAAACAAATATAACAATTATTTGAGAACAGAAGGAATACAATTTAGTTAATAAATTAATCATTTATTAAAAATGACCAAAATTATAAATCAAAATGTGATAGCTTACAAAGCTTTTGTTCAACTTTATCTACATTATTACTTATGGAGCATGTCTCCAATAATACAATTTTACGGATCATAATTTATAAGAAATAGCCTCATTTGTTCGCAAAATAACCCCTCAACAGATGATAAATCGATCACAATTACAAAAATACGTTTATCCGGGCTCAATTATAGAAAATGTATTTACTAAAATTTTGCGGCAGCCTATTTTTTCCGACCCCGCGCACGTGCAAACTCACAGAGATTCAAATCAAAGTCTCTCTAGTCTTCTTCTGTACAACCCCCTTCTTTCTCTCCAATTACCGAAATCGATTTGCAGTCGGCGACGGAAACCATGGCCGCCGGAATAGAAGAAGTTGCGTCGGTGGAGATAGTGAAGCCACGAACGGACAAGAGAGAGTACAAAAGAATTGTTCTCCAAAATTCTCTTCAAGTCCTGCTCATCAGCGATCCTGATACCGATAAGGTCTTTCCATTGTGAATTGTTTCAAATAGTTCCAATTGTAGGGTTATTTAATCATCAATTACTCGTTTTCAACTGAAAACTAAGTTTTTAGAGCTTGAAGAATTGAATGTGTGTGTTTTCTGGATCAGTGTGCTGCTTCTATGGATGTTGGGGTTGGTGCCTTTAGCGATCCCCAGGATCTGGAAGGCCTTGCTCATTTTCTCGGTGAGTATTGTTACATGGAAAATTCTCTATTTATGTATGTATGTATATATATATTCACTGTACCACATTTTGATGCTTTCTATTTTTCTGCAAGTTTAGCATTGCTCTTTGTTAAATTGGAGAACATATCCTATGAGCTGCTCACCACCATGATTGTGATTCAGTGTTATAACGGTTGTACGTTTAAGGGATTACTCCTTTTGATTGTCTTCTAACCCAGAGCTGTTCCCCTTTTCTTCCTTCATTTGGAAAGCTCGGGTGCCTCTTTTTTTTTTTTTTGATAAGGATCGGGTGCCTCTTAAAAGTAGGATGTGTACTTGGTCCTTGGTTCTTAACTGGATGAATGCGTATGATATTCTTGACCTCCATAGACTTTACAAGGGGATCTCTTCAATTGGTCCTCAATATCTGAGACCTCCTCTGAACCTCACCAGATCAGTCCATGATGTGTAAGACCTCCTCTGAATCTCACGATCACTTATTTTTACATTTTGAGGTGCCTGGTATTTTTGGTATCTTTGGTACAGGCTATTTGGAGTCGCAGGAGAGGTTTGGCTTTGCTGTGGTTCTGTCTCGTCTTTGCTTCCTATCAAACTTTGAGGGTTTGAGATAAGTGCAGATAACAACTTGTTGTGACAATGTCGGGTTTTTTGCTGTTTGGTGCATCCGGACTGAATGTAATGCCAGGACTTTTAAGATTTTTTTTTTTGGAGAAGGAACTTTTAAGAGTTAGACCTTGTCAAGGTCCCCCCTCAAATGGGATAGGATGGTTCATCTAGCTTCCCTTTGGGTGTTGGCGAGAGGTGCCTTTCGTTGGGTTCCCCATTCTGTTATTCTAAGAGATTGGAATGCTTTGCTTTTATAGTATTTTAGCTTTGTTCTGTTTGCTTCTCTTGATGGATTTCTGATTCATCTTCTTGTAATTTTGTTCTCTCCTGATTTCTTATCAATTTTTTTTTCTGTTATATTAGTTAACATTGGTGTTAACTGATCTTTTAAAAGAAAACATTGGTAGTTATTTAGTTTACAGCTATCATTTGTTTATAGTCTTCTAAATGGTTTTATGTTATAGAGACTTATCCAATATAGTGGTTTTACAATATCTCAATGGAGGATGATGATCTTTGTTTTGGGGGTAGATTGGCACTCCTCTTAACTTCACATTATTGACAAGATAACATATGCAATAGGAGAGCAAATGAGCAATAAGACAGAACCTAAACAGGTATTGGGGTCTTTGCCAATTTGACCAGATCGTTCGTAGAACCATCCCCTTGTTATGTTTAAGAGTAATGCACTAGTGCTTATGTTAGTGCATAGAATTTGAATACATGCTTTAAATTGTATAATTATTTGGGGGTATTGAATCATTTGAGTGTATGAAGTAGCTAAATTATGTGTACTTAAATACATGCATTCAGACGATAAATCTTGGTACTCCTAATTTTAGTGAGGAGATGTGTATGACAATTGACAAGCTGAAGGAGGCCATTTTGAAATCTGTGCTTTTGGGGTAGTAAAGTGACAATGGGGGTGGATAATTCTTTTGTAGAGATTGTGGATAGCTCTCTTACTATTTACTTTTTTTTGTGTGTAGGAGTATACTCCATGTATACAAGGGATGCGTCACCTGTTTTGATGCATGTTTATATCATTCTTATTACTTGTCAAAAGGAATAAAAATAAATTAGTGTGTAAGCCTAAGGAGGAGTGTTGTTTGGCTTCATGATTCGATTCTAGCCCTTCCGAATCCCTATAGTTTATTCCATGTTGATAAGATGCTTTGGCGTTTTCCTCGTAAATCGTGTTATATTTGGAAGAAAGTGATTGAGAACAAGTCCGGCTTGCATCAAAACGGTTAGGATGTTAGCATTGGGAGCTCAGTTACCCAAAGAAGCCTTGGAAATTTATTTATTAGTGCTACCCCTTGTTTTTTTCCTCACACTCACTTTCGTGAGGGCAACGGTGCCAACATTCAATTCTGGGAGGCTGTATGGGTGGCTGCCCCGTCTTTATTCGCGCCATATTGCCCCGATTCGGTCTTTCCACTCTGGTGGGGACCTCCCCTTCTTGGATTTTCCATTTTCTCTGTAATATACATGAATGGGAGGCCAATGAGGCCCTTGTTTTGAGGGTTTCCTCCCTCAAGCACGTTTTTCCTGTAGTTCTTATTCTCAATGCTTGAGGGTGGGGGGAGGTTCTTGTCGTCTCTCTTTCTCTCTCTCTCTCTCTCTATTCATTTGCCTTAAAAGACCTATCTCTTTTATCATTTGGGAAGCTTTTCCTTTCAAATTTAAGCCTTTAGTTGGACTTCTGCTTTTAGTTAGCTCAACATCAGTGGCATCTTGAAATTACATAGACCATATAAGCAGATCACTCTGGACTCTTGTGTTATGTGTAGGTGTGCTTCTGGATCTCATGATCATATATTTCTCCACTGTGGAGGTGCTTGGTTCTGTGGAATAATTTGTTTGATGTGGTGGGAAGCTTGGGTGAGTCTGAGCTTGATCTCTGCTTTTCTTCTGATGCGCGTCAAAAGTGTCGGCAGAGATACTGATGCTAGGTGTTCACTATCTTGTAGTGGATCTGGATGGAGAAACTCTGTGCGTTTTGGTCTCTTTAAGGCAATTCCATTCTGGAGCGAGGGTGTATACTGTATATAGTTCCTCTGTGCGTTTTGGTCTTGCTGAGATTGGAGTGCTTTAATCTCTTGAACAGTGTGTAACAATGCTAGATTATTTCCTTGTTGTTTTAGTGTGGCTCGCTTTATCAGATTGAATGTAGAAGTTATAGATTGAATTTAATCGTAGACTAATGAATTTTGACAGAAAGGCTAGGGTTAAATATGAATCAATTGGATATTTTTGGTCTACATCGTAGCGTTTGGACTTCTTCATTATATTGCCGTTGTCTTTGTATCTTATATATTATATATACCTATTGATTTGTAATTTCTTTTGCTGCAGAGCATATGCTGTTCTATGCGAGTGAAAAATATCCCTTGGAGGATAGTTATTCGAAATACATTGCGGAGGTACTGGACACTGACAATCTGTTCTTCTTGACTCTTTATTCTCATCAATGTTATTTTCTATAATATTAGCAATGCAGCTTTTTCTACCTTGTCTGCTCTAGTACGTAGGAAAAAGGAATTTGAACATGGGTTTGCCTAGGAGATTCTGGTCATTTGAATGAACCACTCAATTTGAGAAATGACTTAAATCTGTATTATTTTAGAAGATAGTGATGTTGAGAAAAGTGGCGCAGCAGAATAAATTTGAAACTCAGTTGTTCGAGATTACCATCACGGCAACCAAATGGTACTGAGAAAAACAGATAAAGCCAAAAAAATACGACAAGATAAAACGCACAATATTTAGGTGGTTCGGCAAAACCCACCTACATCCACGGAGATCCACCAACTTCACTAATGTACATAGTACAGCGTTCACCTGTTGTGTATATCCAACCAGAATCTAGTACCCACACGGACAAGCACTTTGTACACCCACTCTCAAAACCCAGTGAAATTATATACACTCGCCTCTCTATTGCTCTCTCCCCCTAATTGGACTTTGACACCCATTTGAGCCTGTATAGCGTCATCCTGACACCCTAGCCTGTAACTAGGGGTGGGCATTGGGTTCAGGTCCCGACCCGACCCGATTGAAAAAACACGACAGGTCGTATATTTTTTCAAAATTTCAGTTACCGGATATACCCGAACCAGACTCTTAAATATCGGGTTAGTTATCGATTTATAAAAAAAAACCCAATCGGGTACCAAACCTTTTCAATTGCTGTTTTTTTTACTGCTTTTCTTATGAATTGACTCTTAATCTGGACTTTGAATTTTGATGACTCAACACTCAACAAAATCATGGCATTGAGATCTTAGTTTTTCGTGGATTTGAAATCTGCAATATTACAAAAAAAGAAGAAGCTAAAATTAGCAAAAACTCACACCCCCCCGCGGTCCTCAATTTCCACCTCTTCCTTTTTCCAATCTTCAAACCAGTCAAACCCCCCTTTTTCCTTCATTCCTAATTTCATATACCCTAAAAACCAACACACAAGCCAACTCCATCAACTCCCTCCCTTTTGGGTCCTCCCTCATTCTTCCATTTCCCTCATCATCAATTTCTTTTTTTTTGATAAGTAAAGTTAACATAAATCAACAAGCGGATAAACAGGTGACACGTCCTATATAGAGCAGAAGTATCCAAGAATTCTGCATAAGAAGAGTTAACGGACGGAGGAGACCCGTGACACCAAAAGAACACGAACCTGAAGACCTTCTCTATGAGTTTGTTCTCATCATCATTTTCTCCACATCATTGTGGACATAGTCAATAGCTCTCATCCACCCTCCCTCCCATTCTCGATCACTCTAGTTGATAAAATGAATAAGAAAAAGAAAAGGAAAGTAGAAGATGGGTGTGGGTGTGAGAGAGAAAGAGAGACCGACCGAGAGAGAGAAAGAGAGACCGACCAAGAGAGAAAGAGAGACCGACCAAGAGAGAGAAAGACAGACCGATCCAGAGAGAGAGAGAGAAAGTCGCTATGGTGTGTGACTATGTGGATGCAACGGTGGGTAGGGCGTCGGAGGGTGGAAGGAAACCCTAGATCTAGATGAAACTTCTAGGTTTTTTTAGGGATACTGAATCAGGAAAAAAACAAGGAAAATGAAGGAGTGCGTGACTTTGAGTCTTTGACTGTGACTCATTAGTTGTCAAAGGTGCTCGCCTTTGTCGCCCGAAGAGGTCTGATGAGGCGGGCGAAAACTTCCGACCTAGATCTGAAAATTTGATTCCAGATCTAGGCTTCAATCTTCAATGTTAACCAAATATAAGAACGTAGATGGACTCGTATGAACCTGGCGAACTTATCTGTGGCTTCGCCATCGCCGGAGTCATCCTCACGCTCCGGCGTCGGCGCCGGAATTTTCTGGTCGGAGCTCCACAGACTAGGTCGCCGGCTCCCAACGAACTTGTCCTGTGGTTGGTTTTGGGAGATTTAAGCCTAGTTTTGTAATTTTATTTTTTCCCACTTCTTAGGGTTTTTTTTTTACTGCGCCGCTTCCTCTTTATCTCTACTTGGGTTTTTTTTTCCTTTCATTTTTAGGCATTTTATTTATCATATTTTTAATGGTTTTTTTTTTTTCATTTTGTTTTTTTTTTCTAATTACTTAGCTTTTTTTTAAACTTTATATTCTTTGGTTGCTTAACTATTTATTATATTATTTGAAATTTAAACGAGCTCAAATTTCATCTTATATTATGTTAGGACTTAGTTTCATGTATTATACTCACTTATAACATGTTTTGTTGAGAGTTGTTAAGTTATATATATTTTATATATTTTTCCTTAGTATTGTTTCTGTGAGCGCCTTGCCTCTCGCCTAAAAAATGGACCTGTTGCCCGCCTCTTGCCTTTGAGAACTATGCTCTTAAGTCATAAAAGATACTGTAAAACACTAAAGCTTACATAGTTAATACGATGACTCTTGCGGGTAATCCGAACCCGATTTTTTAAGATCGGTTTCGGGTAGTAAAATTTAAGACCCGACATTTTGGATATTCGGGCAAAAAACCAGAAACCCGACCCGATGCACACCCCGACCTGTAACCGGTCTTTGCCTATATCCAACCCCATTTGACTCCCTTTTTTAGGGATATGCATTCGGTTTCGGGTTTTCGGGTCCCGATCTGATCCAATCGGTTATTACCCTATCGGGTCGGGTAATTGCTCAAAATTTCGGTTGTCGGATAACCTCGAACCCGTTTTATAATACTTTGGATCGGCTTTCAGGTATTATAATACTACCCGAACACCTGATCGAGTACCCGGCTTATTAAAATAAATTATATTTTCTAAAAAAAAATCTTTGGAATTTCCTAATTTAATGTTACTTTGAACATACCTTTTTCATTTTGAAAGGTTGCAAACCCAGTCACGGTGAGGTAGTGCCTCACCTTTGATTCTTTTCAATCCATTCATGGCAAATCATTCTTCCCGACTCCCATAGGACACGGCTCACTCAACTGTCGCCGCTGCTCTCGGAAGATAGAGATAGAGATCTGGAAATAGATGGGATTACATTCAAAACCCTGATTGAGGAGGACAGGAGATATTTAGAACAAACTTTAAATGAAGAGGAAGCGGTGGAGGCTTTGGGTAGTCTGAAAGGGGTTAAGGCCCCATGCCCTGATGGATTTAGTTTTGAATTTTTCAAACATTGCTGGTAAGTGGTTAAAAATGATATTATGGAGGTCTTCCGCTCTTTCTTTGAGGAGGAGGGATTCGAAAAAAGTCTAAATACTTTGTTTATTGCTCTCATTCCTAAAAAGATAGGGGCTGAGGAGTTGAAAGACTTCAGACTTATAAGCCTCATTGGTCGCATATATAAACTGATCTCTATGGTCCTGTCGAATAGAATGAGAAAGGTGATTGGCAAAGTGATTTCATAATTGCAGCACACATTTGTGGGTGATTGTCAGATTCTGGAAGCAGCTTCTTTGATTGCTAATGAAGTGGTGGATTCGAGGGTGCGAAGCAGAGTACTAGGGATTCTGTGCAAGCTGTATGTGGAGAAGTCCTATGATCATGTTGGATGGGAATTCTTGATTTATCTCTTGGATAAAATGGGTTTTGGAGAGAAATGGAAAAAGTGGGTTCTATTCTACATATCTACAGTCAGGTTTTCTGTTCTTATTAACGGTCAGCCGGAAGGTTTCTTCTTGAGCTCGAGAGGATTCCCTCTCTCCATTCCTTTTCATTGTAGTTATGGAGGCCCTTAGTTTGCTCATTGATAAGGCAGGAGGTTTTATTAAGGGCTTCGAGGTGGGAAGGTGTTACTATTTCTCACCTTCTATTTGCCGATGACACCCTAGTTTGCTGCGATGCGGAAAGTGATCAGCTGGGCTGCCTTCGTTTAATCTTGCTGATTTTCCAAGATTTATCGGATTTGAAGACTAATGTTTCGAAATGTGAGTTAATCCCCTTAGGTAGAGTGGAAAACGTGGAGGATTTAGCTTCGGTCTTTGGCTGCAGTGTCTATAGCCTTTCTACTTCGTACCTAGGTTTACCTCTTGGTTCGACTTTTAAGAACAACACTGTGTGGAACTTAGTAATGGTTAGGTTTGAGAGGCGGCTGGTGGGGTGGAAGAGACGATTCTTATCAAAGGGTGGAAGACTTACTCTTATTAAGAGTACTCTCTATCTAATCTCCCCACTTATTTTCTATCCTTGTTTATGGCCCCTGCCTCAGTCTTAAAGAGAATTGAGAAGTTAGAAAGAGATTTCCTTTGGGAAGGGGATAAAGAGAAGAGGAATTATCACTTAGTTGGGTGGGATTCAGTATGCTCTAACAAGGAGAATGGGGGTCTAGGAGTTAAAAATCTCAACTTCTTCAATAAGGCTTTGTTGGGTAAGTGGCTTTGGAAGTTTTTAGTGGATAAAGAGTCGCTATGGAGGAGGTTAGTGGTGAGCAAATATGGAGCGGGTGATCATCTTTGGTTCTGAAAGAAAGTTCTGTCGTCACATGGTTCTAGTGTCTGGAAAGGTATTATGGGAGTATGGAATGCTTTCAATAGTTTCATTAAATTCGATGTAGGGCTGGGAAATCAAGTCAGGTTCTGGAAGGATTTTTGGTGCGGGACTAATACCATGCAATTGATGTTTCCCAGTTTATACAATATTGCAGTCAACAAGGAAGATATGGTGAGTTCGTTGGTGGTCAATCAAGGGGGAGCAGACCTTTGGAGTCCTGCTTTTCGCAGAAACTTGCATGACTGGGAGATAGAGGAGGCTGTGCAGTTCATGGGGTTTCTCCATGGTTGTAAGAGGCAGGTTTTGAGTGAAGATAAAATCATCTGGGAGGTTTCTAAAAACAGATTGTTTTCTGTTAGTTCTTTCTATTCTAAGATGATAGAGAAGGAAAAAAGTTTGTTCCCATGGAAGGAGATTTGGAAACATAAAATCCCCGGTAGGGTAGCTTTTTTTGTCCAGGAGGCAATTAGGGGTGTCATATTGACGGGGGAAAACTTGAGATCTCGGGGCTTGATCTATGTTAATCGATGCTACATGAGCAAAAGTGAGGAGGAGGATGTAAACCATTTGCTGCTACATTGCTCTATGGCTAGGGAGTTATGGACTTCCCTTTTCCTCTCTGCTGATGTTCCGTGGGTTATGCCCAGGGCTGTTATTGATATGCTTCGGTGTTGACCTTCTTTTACCCGGAACAGAAGGAGTGTTTTCTGGAAGTATGCCCCTTCAGCTATTTGGTGGACCATCTGGAAAGAGAGGAACAAAAGGGCTTTCGAGAATGCTGAATTTGATATTGAAGGAATCAAAAAGGCTTTCCTTTCGTATTTGAGATTCTGGTGCTTAACTGCCGACCCAACTTCAGAGGATCCTTTTTTGTAACTAGGTTTGGGTCTTTTGGCTTGTAGTTTTGTTCATGTATACTTCCAGTGTACAAGGACGCGTCACCTTTTTTGACGTCCGTTAATATTACTTATACCTTATCAGAAAAAAAATTCTAGATATAAAAAGAGTATAGATTATGATGCCTAGATAATAATAAGAGGTTATATAGTTGGCACCACATTTTGGCTTTAAGTAGTTCTGAAGCGTTGTGTTTTCTTTGAAAAGAGTCCTACTTTTGCCGAAGCCCTCACGACTACCCTATAGTACAACTCAATTGATGGTTGACCTGAAATCTTGTAGGGTCCATTGCCATTGTTTAGCCCCGTTATGCAGGGTCCATAGCAGTGCATTAGTATTTAACCCCACTTCATGTTGGCAGGGTCCATAATAATGGACCTGCTTGAGCTCTCATGACTGCAATCTCAAGTAGACTTTGATATAGTTATAACATGGCCTGAGTTCAAGAGCTCGGCTCTTGATCCATGCCCATCCATTGGCCCACTATGTTACTTACTCTTTAGTTTTGACAAAGTACCCTTGTTGACGTGACATGACATGACATGAGTATGCTTTTCTCAGTTGGTCACCTACATTTAGTGTTAAATCTAAAGGTTTGGCAGATCAGACACCCGTATCTGCGCGTGTATCAAGTCCTTGTACCGCAGTCCAGGTAACATAGCCAGCCCAAAAAGCATATGGCCAACTATTGGTGGATATTGTTGGTGCTCTATTTTTTGATGAACTTATATAAGTCTCCACAATACTAGATCCACTTCTTAAGGGTTGAATGTTGACCTATCCAAAAATTTTACTGTGGGCCAATATAAATAGACATGGAAAAATATAGGCCTATATCATCACCTACCACCATTGAGCATCAACAATATTTTGTGATCTTTGGGTGAGCTTGTTGAATCTATGAGCTCTTTGGATTAGTAGTGGATGGGCATTGGTCGAGGCCACGCTCAAGAGACAGATCTTGACAATGGTATCTGAGTCATTTGGGGATGGAGTTGATGTGGGCTTGAGTAGGACCCATTATTATGGACCAAACCTATGAGGTTATAGATAGTGTGGACCCCGACAATGGTTAAATATTGGCGGTGAGTCCTGCAAGATTTAAGTTAACCATCCATCGAGGACGGAAAGATTGTATTGCTCCAATCCTACATTGACAGTGGGAAAGTTAGTGGCTTATATGGGCTTGAAGACTAGCTAGTAGCAATTTGGGATCAAACATTTTAATGGAATCATTTTTGGTTATTGGGCCAGCTGCCATGGTTACAGGAAGTTGCCGAATTTATAAACTCTATGAAGAATTGTTTGAATTCTAGGAGCATCCGAAAGCTTATGTAAGGCATGGAGTGGTGGTTTTCTTGTTTTATTTCATTGTTATCTGACTAGAGCAGGAGCTAATAGTTGTTCTGGCTCATGCACTTCTCAGATTGTACTTGTCATGGGAAAGTGGGCAGATTACTTTTTCTGATTTACATCCTTTATGTGATTTGTTTTCTGTTGGACATTTACAGAATCCTTCACTTGTTTTGTATTTTACAAATCTCCTGGTGTAGGTCATTTATTCAATTTGTACACAGCTTCTGATTTTCCAATGGCACGCATTGGTGCTCTTTTTTGCTTTTCTTTTGTAGTTTTACTTTATTTGTCTTAAAAGATTGTTTTTACTTTAGTTTATGTGACTTAGATACACTTATTGGATATTCATTCCTTCGATTGACTGATCTTTCTTAAATTACTGACTCCTTTCTCTTAACTTTGCATGTGCTTCAACACTTCGATTCATAGCATGGTGGTAATACGAATGCCTTTACATCTTCAGAGCACACCAATTATCACTTCGATGTTACCACTGACTGTTTTGAAGAGGCTTTGGACAGGTAAAAACTCTCTCATTTCTTTGGGGTAGTTCCCCGCCTTTCTTAATACCATTGTTCTGTGTGTATCACGTTGTTACTTTACAGATTTGCGCAGTTCTTTATCAAACCATTAATGTCACCTGATGCAACCATGAGGGAAATAAAAGCAGTCGACTCTGGTTAGCATTTATGTCCAGAAAGTTGATTTCTTCGGTTACAGTATATCTTCAATCCTGTTTCAGCAACCTTCCTCTCCCTTGTGCAGAAAACCAGAAGAATTTACTGTCTGATGCATGGAGAATGAGCCAGGTTTTGTTTTGTTTTGTGTGTGTCTTGGTACAACTCTAGATAGTTTGGGTTATGATTTAACTATAACGTACACTACTATCTATAAGATTGGTGCGTGTCCTGGGCTGCTTATGGTGTGCCATGTGAGTACTGACACCTTCTCCTGCCAACTCGAAGATCCGATTTTTCTTGCTCTCTGACCTGTCCTCAGTCTAAAGTGGGGAACAACTGTCTAAGTTACAGCGTGTCAAACGTGCCCACTCTCCCCACAAGTATTATGGTCTCCACCAAAATCCTTGTAGGTTGCCAAGACTGGCTTTTGGTTGCCAGGGTTGCAATTCACAAGATTCATGCTAGCTCTTGGGAAAGACTGGGGACATATCTCTTATTTGCTTCTTGTAGGACAATTGGATTGTAGTTACCATATGCCCATCTCTTAGACTTGTTCCCTGATTATGATATTCTGATATCCACTCCTCTATCTCTCTTTCTTGTTGACCTAGTAGTACTTTCAAAAATGTTAATTGACCATTACCTTCTCTCTCCCATTAAAGCATTTAACAGAAAGTTGAATCGGTAACTATGTTTTGAGAACATATTAAGTATTAACTGTGTGGCTACCCGGTAGCAGTATAGCCACTTGGGAAACAGAAGCAAAAAGAATAAAAAAAAAGAAGAAATTCATCACAGCCAAACGATAGTATGCGACCCTCCTCCTACTTGTGAGCCCATTTCCTCCGACCTATTTGCAGACTTTGGGTATCCATCCGGCCCAATCTGCTGCCCACTACATTCTCCAAATTCATGGCCCAAACTATCCTTAATAACTCTACCTCCTGGGAGGCTGGGACGATGTCATCTGTGAAGTTGTTATTAAAATTTGAATTCTTCACAACCCATGTGCTTCTGCCAGGCGCATGAACAGGATTACTGTGAACACGTGACATCCCTTTCCATCTCCTATCCACAACCCTTGTCCGCGCATGAGGCTCACCTTTCTTCTCCGTTCTCTTCTTCCCCGACCCAGGAACGTCGCCGCTGCCTACACCACCAAAGCTTCTCCACTGCTGGAAGCAAGGCGTCATCTCTGCCCAGATGGGGACAGCAAAAATCCTTCCCCCCACTCGAATACGCACCGAGCCTGGTATGTTTTCCTTTAAACGCACCAGAATTCTCGCCCATCTCAGCTCCTTCTTCAAAGTAGTTTGTTCATCCACAGATAAAGCCACCGCAAGCCTTCATCACCCTCTATCTCGTCTTCGCACTCCGAGTCAACTTCTGAGATCACCTCGTTAGAACAAGGTACCGGGCCATATTGCCATACGGGCTCAAAACCTTGTGCACTGCCTTCATCCAGGCCTGCCTTCTCCTTCGACCCACCCTGCAGGACTGCTGGAACCGTCGAGAATTCTGAAGGAAACGGGCCACTTAAAATACCCACTCCTACTTGTGAGCCCATTTCCTCCGACCTAACTGCAGACTTTGGGTAACCATCGGGCCCAATCT
Source organism: Codonopsis lanceolata (assembly GCA_013146195.2). NCBI lineage: Eukaryota > Viridiplantae > Streptophyta > Magnoliopsida > Asterales > Campanulaceae > Codonopsis > Codonopsis lanceolata. The sequence continues at coordinate 10,720,376 of CM028384.1, read as the reverse complement.
GCTGCCCACCACATTCTCCAAATTCATGGCCCAAAGAATCCTTAATAACTCTACCTCCTGGGACGATGAAGTCTGTGCAGTTGTTATAAAAAATTGGATTCTTCACAACCCATGTGCTTCTGCCAAGCGCATTAACAGGATTACTGTGAACATGTGACTTCCCTTTCCAGTTCCTATCCTCGACCCTTGTCCGTGCGTGAGGCTCACCTTTCTTCTCCGTTCTCTTGTTCCCCGACCTAGGAACGTCGCCGCCGCCTACACCACCGAAACTGCTCCACTGCTGGTAAAAAGGCGCCATTTCTGCCCAGGTGGGGACAACAAAAATCCTTCCCCCCACTCGGATACGCACCGAGCCCGGTATGTTTTCCTTTAAACGCACCAGAATTCTTGCCCATCTCAGATCCTTCCTCAAAGTAGTTTGTTCATCCACACTGATAAAGCCACCGCAAGCCTTCCCAATCTCACGGAAGACCTGTACTCCCCACAGGTGTAGAGGCAACCCTAGGATCCTGACCCACACCGAATTATCTCGTTGGCAGCCAACTGCCGGGTTCCATCCATCCAGCAACAAATCCATGTGATTGAACTTCCAAATCTTCTCACAGCGAATCTGGTTTGCTTCCTTCTTCGAGGGAAACTCAAAGAGAAAGAATATGCCATGCATATCAACAACTCTCACACCACCTGGAGTCTTCCACCTCTGGTTCACCCATTGTTGCATCTCTCGCACATCAGGTTTAGGACAATCCAAGACCCCAACACTCCCCACCAGGCACTTATCCAAAAACTCCATGGCATCGCTACAAGAACCCTCGTCCACCGAAAAATCAACATTCCCAGACCTAACTCCATTGCAGCGAACTAAGTTAGGCCAGGGAGGAATCTCTACCGCCTTCTTATAAGATTTGTGAGCACTATACCCCTCGGCAGTCCTGAATCCTCCAAACCTACGGAGTTTCTCTGCCACCATCGCCCACCCCGAATTTTCTGCGCATTCAGGGAAACATATCATGCCAGATCTCCCTGTGCCTCTAACAGAGATTTTAATGAGCAGCCCTGAGGCATTTTCCTCCTTACCCACTGTGATTTCACGCCATTTCGCCTGCCTCTTCTTCCAGCAAAGGCCCCTGAAGCTTGAAAAGCTACCCAACAGCTCGGAGACCCACTCGAACTCGTAACGTGATAGAAAAATCACATGAGGCCTGCCTCTGAATCTCTCCACCAACCGAAACTCTATTCGATCCTTGAAGCAGCTCCTGTAGACCTCAATGGTCTTCCTACCACACTGGAAGATCGTCCTATCTTCGCTCAAAAGCTCCTCCTTCTCCATCCCTTAAACTACATGACAAAACGAGGCTCAAACAACCCTAAAATTCCGACTAAATTCTGGTGGACTCGGCCGGTGATCGGAGCTCCGACGATGGAGAGGTTTTCCGGCGACAAAAATGGTACCGCCGAACTCGCCTCCTTCAGGCGAGCCCTTCTGTGTGACGCGTGACTTGGACAGATGGCCTGAAGCTTCCAGATCTGCGGAAATTCCTCTCTGATGAACCCTCTCTCTGACGAACCCTACCCTCCCTCACTGGCGAACCCTCTCTCTCTCTGACGAACCTTCCCTACATGACCAACCTTCCCAACCTCCCTTTCAGAAAATTGGGATGCAACCTGCCTTGGTGCTTACCTATGATTTCGTAGTTCTTTCCCATTCTCAGTAATCTTATCAATACACTAATTGACATCTTTCTCTCTTTGAGAAACTGTAGCTCCTCCAATGTTTTCCAAGAATGAGCATTATGAGGTAATGGTATGCATTTATTAAGAACAAGCTATGTAAGATTAGATGTTTTTGAAGACTAAAAATTTCTTCTAATTGTTGCTTTCTCTCTCTTGTGGGGCACGTAAATGTGATTGTGATCACTCATATATACATTGGTATATATTGTGCTAGTAACATGTCTACTTTTATCCAAGCTAATTGTTAAAAAACCTACTTACCTAAAAGCTTAAGTTGCTAGAAAGAGAGAGCCAACAATGTATATCATGATTTAACAAAACGGCAGATGTGCGACCTCGTGCGCACCTGGAGAAATGAATAGAGGTGCATTACGAAACAAATAGGGTGCCAACTTGTGCATTAACAATAGTGGAGCAAACAGATGCAAGCGATGAGACTTGAACCCAAGATTTTGCACTCTTTTTTTTTTTGATAATTAAAATTTGTATAAATATGCGTCAAAAGGAGATGCTGCCTATGTACACCGGAAATATACAAAAATATTACACTGCATTAGAGATATTCTCCACAAAATCTACAAAAGGGTAAAACCCTTGCGTAACTGACTCGTGGCACCAAAAGAACATAGTTTGTAGGATGAGCCTTTTAATCTATACCGTCGTCCTCTCTATGTTATCAAAACATCTTCCATTTCTTTCCCTCCATATGGACCAACACACAGCCAAGGGAGCCACACTCCAAAAAGAGTTTTTCTTTTTCCTCTTATACAGAGACCAGCTTTCCATCAAATTCTTTACTGATCTCGGCATAACCCAAAGGACCTTGAATAGAGTGAACACATAATTCCAGATCTTCCTAGTAACTGAGCAATGCAGCAGGAGATGATTAACATTCTCCTCATCCTCCTTACACATAAAGCATCTGTTCACATAAATTTTATTTCTCTTTCGCAAGTTGTCGCCGGTAAGAAGAGCTTCATTCACAGCTTCCCACATAGAAAAGCTAACTCTGGCTGGAGCCTTTGATTTCCAAACATTCCTCCAAGGGAAAGAACCATCTTTGTTCATCATCTTCTCATAGAAGGATTGAACCATAAAAGTCTTGTTATTCTCCCCTTCCCACACTGCTTTATCCTCCCCTCTTCCACTGATCTTCTGGCTGTACAGAAATTCAAAAAATTGTACTAAAGAATCCATCTCCCAGTCTTCTAAAAGACAGATTCCAAATGATACCTTCACCTTCCCCCTGCATAACCTCTTTAACCAACACATCTTCATTTCCTGAAATGTTGAACAGCAAAGGAAAAGCTCGACATAATTCCATATCCCCACACCACTTGTCCTTCCAAAACCGAATCGTCTCACCATCCCCGATCTCAAAAGAAATCCATCTCTTCAGCATCTCCCATCTTTTCCTGATCCCACTCCACACATTTACCCCATAAGTCATTTTAACCTCGTTGGGATTCCACTTGTTAACTCCTTGCCCATATTTGCCCACTATCACCTTCTTCCAAAACGTATTTTCCTCGTTTACATATTTCCACAACCATTTCCCCATAAGAGCATTATTAAAGCCCTTAAGATTTTTGATTCCTAGACCTCCCATTTTAATGCTGGTGCACACCGACTCCCACTTAACCAGATGATATTTCTTTTGTGCTGCATTTCCTTCCCAAACGAAATCTCTCTTCAATTTCTCCAGTCTTGCAACTACAGATGCAAGCATGCCAAAAACTGTCATATAGTACGTGGGCATGTTAGATAGAGTACTCTTAACGAGAGTAAGTCTTCCACCTTTCGACAAATATTACTTTTTCCCTCCTGCCAACCTCCGTTCAAATCTTTCTATAATCGGATTCCATGAGTTCTTACTTCTTGAACTAGCCCCGAGAGGAAGACCTAAGTAAGATGTTGGAAACTTACCTGCTTTGCACCCAAAAAATTCTGCCAGGACTTCAAGATTAGTCACTTCCCCAACCGGATACACCTCGCACTTGTGTATGTTGATCTTTAGACCTGATGCCACCTCGAAAAAGAGTAATATCAGAGGAAGGTACCCCAACTGTGAGTGATCTGCCTCGCAGAATACAAGGGTATCGTCCGCAAAAAGCAAGTGAGAGGTCTGCACCTCCTGATCTCTTCTTGTACCCACACCAAATCCCCGGATCAGATTCTTTTCTACCGCAATATCCATCATTCTACTCAAGGTCTCCATGACTATGATGAAGAGAAAAGGGGATAACGGGTCCCCTTGGCGTAACCCTCTCGAGCTCGAGAAAAAGCCTGCAGGCTCACTGTTGACTAGCACCGAGAACTTTACCGTAGAAATGCAGAAGAAGATCCACTCTCTCCAATGACTTCCGAAGCCCATCCTATTCAGCAGGTAATCCAAGAATGCCCAATTTACATGATCGTAGGCCTTTCCAATGTCAAGTTTACAAAGCAAACCTGATTTCCCACTTCTTAATCTTGCATCTAAAACCTCATTAGCAATAAGCGCAGCCTCTGTAATCTGACGACCTCCCACGAACGCATGCTGATTTTCGGAAATAATCTTCCCCATGACTGATTTTAACCTCGCTGAAAAAACCTTTGCAATAATTTTGTACACTCCTCCGACCAAACTGATTGGCCTAAAGTCTGCCCCGTTATGTTTTGGAATCAGTGCTATAAAAGTGGTGTTCAGACTTTTCTCAAATCTCCTTTTGGCATGGAAAAAATGGAAAACAGCCATAATATCATTTTTAATAATCTCCCAGCAGCGCTGAAAAAATTTACTTGGAAACCCACCTGGACCCGGAGCTTTATCTCCTTTCAACCCTTGAACTGCTGCGCTAACCTCTTCTACTGAAAACTGAGCTTCCAGGAAATCCTTCTCATCTGCACTAATGGACTTGAAAGGGATTCCTTCCAGCTTTATACCACCACTGCCACTGTTCACTGTGTATAAATCTCGGTAAAAATCTGCAATTCCATTTCTAATCATTGAGTTTTCCTCCAGCATCTTCTCATTGATTTTTACCCTCTGAATCTGATTGAAGTTCTTATAAGCAGACGCCATAAGCTGAAAGAACCTGGTGTTATTGTCCCCCTCCTTTAACCATTGAATCCTTGATTTTTGACGCCAACTGATTTCTTCACTGCGCATCAACCTCCGAATTTCTGTTTTCAGATTTGCCCTTCGCGAAAACTCTGCATCAGTAAGGCCATCCACTCCTTTCTCATCCAGCTCTCTAACCTCCTCTAACAACTTATTCAGATTCAACTTCAGGTTACCAAACGTTACTTTGTTCCACTCCTTCAGATCTGTTTTAAGAAGCTTCAATTTCCTTGCCATACTGAAACAAGGATCCCCAACCACCTCATAGGTCTGCCATTTCTCTCTAAACCACTCCATGAACCCCGGGAATTCCAGCCACATGGCCTCAAACCGAAATGGGGCCTTCCCCACACTCTAGACGTACAGGAACATGATCAGAAACAATTCTAGGCAGGCAACTCTGCGCCATCCCTTCGAACTGCTCTGACCAACTTGACGACACCAAAAATCTATCAATCCGCGAACAGGACTTCCATTGACTATTTCTTGACCAAGTGAATTTACCGCCCTCTAAGGGGAGATCCACTAACTCCATTGTATTAATAAAATCATTGAAATCTGTCATTGCCTGTGTAAAAATCCTACCCCCTGAGCGTTCATGTGGAAATCTGACCACATTAAAATCGCCCCCTATGCACCAAGGCAGGCTCCAATCTTGATAAACAGTACTGAGTTCCTCCCATAACCCTCTTCGCTCCATATCATCACACGGTCCATAGACTCCCGAGAAAATCCATTTGAAACCGTTTTCAGCTCATTCGAAAACAATTGATATAGAATGTACTCCAATTGAAGTCGCCAACTTGGAGAAAACCTAGAATTCCTCCAGACGGGACCCTAGATGTTCCCATTTAGTCCATCTGCCACCTCCTACCTCCAAGACGACCCTATGATCAATTCTTTCGATTTTTGTTCTTGTAAACAGATCAAATGCGGTTGCCACTTTCTAACAGTTGCGTTTACTACTAATCTCTTCAAACCTTCATTAATGCCCCTCATGTTCCAAGAAATGATCCCGAGTATGCATAATTAAATTTTAAATTTTAAACTGAGAATTATTGTTCAGACTCTGTTCTCCCCTCCTATTCGAACTGGTCAGAATTCCAGCTGCACCTCAAATTTTTAAATTCCCTGTTGCAGCTTTTCCGAGTATTTGACTTGCTAGGAGTGATGTTCCTTGCTGCTAATTGACATCCTTTATCAATATCAAGCAGTAGGTCCAAGATTTTCTTTTCATATCCTTCTCCAGCCGCTCACAGAACCCTTCCCACACCTTTCAACCTTGTCTTTGCCCATTGAGATAAATCCTTATTCTCTTCATCACACACATCACCCAACGACGCCTCAACCTCTGGGAGAGACTCGGATCTGACCACAGATATTGGTGTGCACTGTATCGGTTCCTCCTGTCCATCTTCTATCATACCTTCAAAATTTATAATGTCCTTTGAAGAAACCGACTCTTCCGAGTTGCCCGTCGGATGAGCTATCTCGACTGCAGTAGTTTCTTCTGCGTCTCTTGATTCCGAAGCTTCTCTCTCCATCTCAATCGAGCCCTCCTTTGTCTGTCCTACTGCCCTAAAGACCTCGCTCCCCTCCTCGCTATGCCCTCCACTGACCGCCGACTTTGGTGCGCTAAGAGAACTCCCTCCCTTACCACCGTCTTCGTCAAGCGTCTTTGTCAGACCTATATCTCCGTTGACTTGTTTTGACTCCTCTGGAAAGCTTCTGTCCGCTGTTCCGAAAAGATTACTCCCAAATCATTAACAAACTTAGACCGAAACGGCCCACTCACAGTACCCACTCCGCGACTTGGGTGTCTGGCCCATGTTCCAGACTGATGCTTGGGCCCGCTTCTTTGGGCTCCTCACTGACTTCTGAAATCGAGCCCACTCCCCTTCTCTTTTCCCAACATTCAAAAACGACCTCGTTTTCTTTTTCCTTAAATTTGAAATTCGAAATCCCTGGCATCCATACTCCTTTGTCAGAACGTGTATGCGTACTGTCCTTCCTTTCCTTAGTGCGCATGTGACCGAAACCTTCTCTTCTCACCTCCCTTGACGACGCGTGGGGTACACCTGCTTCGTCTTCCCCACTAGCACTCTTTTACCATGTTAAATAACAAAATCTTTTAAAAGCTCAAGAGAGGGCCCAACATTCTATATCATGCTTAAACCGCAATGTATTCCAGATAAATCTTTCAAACTCTGAGGATTTCTTTTAATTATCCTTCGAGCGGAGGCCTTCTGCTCTTTGTATTCCAGAAACTTCTTCCATGTCGTCTTTTTTTGGAGTGCTAAAAGAGATTTGAAATTCCCAGCTAGGGCTGTCAAATAGGGCAAAAGCCCGCTGGCATGCCCGCCTCGCCACCTATTAGGGGCGGGTTGGACTGGAGTATTTGATACCCGTGGGGGAGTGGGATTTTCGGGCTTTGTCCGCACGGACCGCGGGCGTTTGTAGGGGGCGGGCAGCCCGCATATTCTGTACTTGCATTATTTTATTTCTGTAATCTGGATTAGGCAATCAGACTCAGCGAGTAGCGGCCCAGGCCCATTTCAGTTTGGCGTGCGTCACAGCGTTAGGGTTAGGTCAGTCAGTCTCTTTCTCTTATGATAAGGGGACATTGTATTCTCTTCGCTCTCTCTCATTGACCATAGTCATAGTCTCTCTTCACTCTTAGTCTTCAGTTCACGCCTTCTCCAGTCCACTCCGGTGAGGCGGTGACTCCTCACTCCAGTCTCCACTCTCCAGCGGGCAGCGGCAGCGGCAGCGACTTCGTCTCTTCGCCGTCTTCGGTCTTCCTCTCTCCTCCGTCTCTGCTCCTCCAGTTTCGCCGCCGCCGGTCCTCTCTAGTCTCTAGTCTCATCTCAGAAGTCAGAAGTCAGATCTCACCCTCTCTCTCCCATCCTGCTTCCAGTTCCCGGTGGCTCCTCCGGTCCTCACCCACCGACGTCACCGCCACAGCCTCACTGCTTGAGCTCCAATCTCCATTTCTGTTTTGTTTGAGCTCACTATGCTTTGATATATTTAATATTGGTATATAATTATATAATTTGTATATTAAATAAATAAATGCATTTTTGCGGGCTTTTCCCGCTGCCCTACGCGGGGTGGATTGGGCCAAGAAATTCAATACCTGTCAAGATTGTGGGCTTTCCCGCCCGACCCGCTCCGTTGAGTGACGGGCTTTCCAGGTCCGCAGGCAAACCCGTCCCGTTTGCCCGTGTTGACAGCTCAGCCTCTAAAAACACATTAGTTTAATCTTCCTTGTAGGGTTAGGGACTACAGATAGTCATGTAAGCCCAACGGCAGCGTCAGACTATATTTCAGTTTTGGCAAGACATCTTTCTGTCATGCTGTCAACCTTGTTTATTGAAGCTTAGTTTCCTTCTTCCTCTTCTTATTTCGTTCTTTTTCCTGGATAACAGATAAGTTTTCATTGATTATGTTGAAAGAATAGTATACAACGTGGAGAAGAATTCCACTGAAAATTGGTTGAAGAAATTGGGGAAAAAAAGGAGAACATCCCAGGCTGGAACATCAACCTGAAACACAGGGCCGGCCCTGAGGGTGGTCTGGAAGGACGACCGCCCTGGACTCTCAATTTTGAGGGGCCCAAACTTATAATACAGTTATATATAGATATAAATATTATACTGTCACTTGAATTTCATATGTGATTTAGTGGCCCATTGGATGAGGTGTTTTGATTTGGTTGAGAGGTCATGGGTTCAACTCTTTGAAAGTATTGAAAAATTTATTTTATTTTTGAGTTGTGAATTATCAAGTATTATATACTCCCTCGCTCCGTTCCGGGTAAAGAGTTCCCGTTTGAAAGTCAAACTTTTTTTAAAAATGACATTTTTAGTAGCTCATTAATAATGAAATGGCACACCTGATCAACAAAAAACTTAATTATCTTAGAATATAGATTAATGGATTACAATAATCAAATAATCAACAAAAAAAACCAAATGAACATGTAACGAATGAGCCAAAAAATGAGAGAAGGTGATATAATTTGATGATATAGTTGAGAAAGATCTTAGAAGAGTAAATAAATCTGAAATTTCTTATAGATATGCTTTATTGACATTTTGTATATTTTAATATATAAGAAAATTACCAAATCAAGATAGAAAATAACTAGTGTACCGGAATATGCAAACGAAGTAATTTTAAATAATTACTCCCTCCGTCCCTAAATAAACTTCCTAGTTGACCCAACGCACAATTTAAGAAAAAACAATTGACTTGATTATTTATATTGGTTTAATGTGTAGTTTCCTTTAATGTCCATGTGTATGTGACCCATAATTAAAGTAGAGTAAGGGTAAAGTGGTAAAAGTGATGTTCTAAAATGGTAAGTTTCAAAGTGAACAATTATTTTGGGACGGACGAAAAAGGAAAGGAGGACGATAATTTAGGGACGGAGGGGGTATTTCATATACTTGCATATTAGTATGTTTGTAGATGTTATACCAATTGAATACTTTGAACGATGAAAAATTGAAAATTTATTTATTTCAAAATTTTATTTTTTATATCTATAAGGGCCCATTTTATCATTTTTGCCCTTGGCCCCTAAAAGTTCAGGAACGGCCCTGCTGAAACATTGCTCCAATCTCTACATTATGCCTAAATTGTAACCACCCGAAAAGCCCCCACATAGGAGTTTAAGGTGTTCACAGGGTCAAAGCTTGTTCTTTTTCCTTGTTACTATCAGTCTATCACTATCAACCGGTCACTAGATAACACAGCATATCCGAATTCAAATCTTCTTTGTTTGTAAATATCTTGATTTATTATTCAATGCATTATATCCGAAAGGTGTAACTTAGTTCCTGCCATTATTTTATATGTATATGTGTGTGTGTGTATATATATATATATATATATGAAAAGAGAAAAAGCAAAGCTGTCATTGTAAATCTTCCTTGGTTTGTTCTCCTTGAGTCCTTGCATGATTTAGTGACTTAGTTGTGGTTTTGGACTTTTTCTCTCTTTGGTCCCACCAGCTTTCCCTCTATCTCCCTACTTTTTCTTCAATCATCACAAAAAGAAAACCCAAAATCCAAGATCAAGCCACTAAATCACGAAGCCTAGCACACCTTCTATGTTTTATCATATTAAGAAAGGTGCTTAGTTACCCTAATAGTTTTTGCTTCCATGAAATGCAAAATTGGAAGTTCTAACTTCTATCTGACTTGAATTACCATTCTACGCAGCTTCAAAAGCATCTAAGTGCAGAGGGTCATCCGTACCATAAATTCAGTACAGGTTTGCATTTTGAGGTTTATCTTATATCAATTGTTTTGCAAAGTGTAGCATCAATTTGACCATAGCTGGAAGCCCATGGTGCATGGTGTCTTCAAGCTGTCTTCATCTTGACACATGCTGCACGACTACAATCTTTTCACTGTTTTATTAGGATGCCTATGCTTCTCATTAAGTTTACTAGATTGACTAGTGATGCAAAAAAAGTGAATCGTGGTTTGTGTTTGCATGCTGATGCCTGTTATTCTTTCTCCTATTGTTGAAACATTGTTTGCTATCTATGTAAGTGTTATTTCCACGAAAGACATATTTGATACCTTGTCAAGCAGATGACCTCTGCCTTTTTCCAATGGTGCAGTCCTTGTGGCGAATATGTGTATATGATTCGGATATGCTTTGATGCAGTGCCAAATATCAGAAGATTCAGAACAGTGTCAACTTACTATTGAGTGTTAATTATTTGCGACATTTGTAGGGAATTGGGATACTTTGGAGGTACGACCAAAGGCTAAAGGGGTGGACACAAGGCAAGAACTTCTCAAATTCTATAGAGAAAATTACTCTGCTAACACTATGCACCTTGTTGTGTATGCAAAAGGTAAGAAAATAATTATCTCATGGGTTAGTAGGAATTGATGAAAGTGACACTGATCAATCATCATTACTGAAAATGATTTGTTTTCGTGAAATCAAAATTTCCAGAGAGCTTGGAGAAAATTGAAAGCTTGGTACAAAACAAATTCCATGAAATTCGGAATATTAATCGAAATTATCCTCGCTTCTCTGGCCAGCCTTGTACATCTGAGCATCTTCAGGTACTATAGAACTGATATTGTCTATCTTAAGGTCATTAATTAAATATACGAATTGGTGCCAAGGCTTGTTAGTCTAGTTGCATTTTGATCTATCTTTTCCACCTTTTGAGTTAAAGACAATCTGAATTAAAAGTGTTGGAATTAGGAATGCACACTTGCATTTGCCAATTTGCACTGTGGCCGTTGGAATGCGATTAATTATTTTTGTCTGTGTATTGATCCATCATTCTCGCGACAGATACCTTGAGAAAACAGCCTTAATGCCCTTGCTTGATGTGAGTTCCTTAAGCTGTTTGTAGTATACAACTGAAAAATGCATTTCATTTTAATGCAGGTATTTTGTTTGCCTCGTAAACAGTATAAACTTGACTTAATGTAGTCGTTATCTACTGAGCTTACACAGTTTTGGAAGATGAAGGCTAATGCCCTCGAAAATGTTTGATACTGCATTTCTATTTAGGCTGAATGATTTTACTTGCGCCTTTACGAATCATCCCCATTCCCCAACCCCTGAAAGAACTAAAAATATCCTCCAAATCATAATTGATGTTCTGATTAACATGAAATAGTCAAATTATCCCGAGATTGGCTTTGACTTTTTGAACTTAATGATCTATATTTTTCTAGAGCAAGAAAACTACTTTGTATATTTGGCTATTCTGAGGTACATCAATCGTGTGTATTATGGATGTTGCGGCATGAAAAATGTATGACAGTTCCACATAGCAGGCCATAAGTAATTAAGATATTTCCCAATGGTTGAGGGGTTTAGCTCAAGCCTTACCATGGGGCCAGGGTGGCCTGGCTCAAGTCAATAAGCCATGGCCCTAGGACACTTTTTCCCACTTTTTTAAAGAGCTATTTCAAATGTAGTTGACAAAGGGTTGCAGGTAATTCGTATCTTGAAACTTCTCTTTATAAAAAAAATATTTTCAGCAGAAGTTTATTCTAATAATATTGTAATCAGATAGTGTGGCTTGAAAGAAACAACAGAGCTTTTGGAAATATAGAGACCAGCGTGGACAAACTTAAAGAGAGGGTCTTCAGGTCTTTGTTCTTTTGGTGTCATGGGTCAACTCTGTGTGTTAATATTTCTTTTGTAAAGTTTTTGGAGATAGTTTATCTATTAGACATTCTTGATGTTTCGTATACTTCCGATGTAAATAGGACGCGTCACATGTTTTGACGCTCGTTTTATATATCTTTACTTATAAAAAATAAATAAATTGTAATCACTATTGGTTTTTGATTTTTTGTTACTTTTTAAATTCAGATTCTTGTCAAAACTGTTCCAATAAAACGTGGTCACAAGCTAAGAATCATATGGCCAATAACACCAGGCATTCATCATTACAAGGAAGGGCCAAGCAGGTATCTTGGCCACTTGATTGGACATGAAGGAGAAGGTTCTCTATTTTATGTCTTGAAAAAGTTAGGTGGGATCTCACGTTCTGCACAATCCTTAAACCTCTTCAAATTCTTGTTATATATGTATTTCTTCTAAAGCTAGGTGCTTATTTGATAATACTATACCTTCAGTTCTCTCGGTGTTTTCAGAAATGTTGTTGGCTTTCTGCTTCGTGATTTTTAAGAGCAATATGCTAATTTAAAATATAAAATTAACTTTTGCTTATCGTTATGCTAAAGAAATATGTCCCAAGATGATACGTACGCATGTATTCATATTTAGAAATTTCAAATGTGAAATGGAAAATTGGAATTTTGAAAATAAAATCCTGAAACAATTCGAATAAACCAGAAATGGACGACAGGTTTTGCTTAGTTCTTCCTTGTGGCGATTTACTGCATACCATCAATTTAATTAACTAGGATAAGTGTATACTTCTAATGTTCAAGGTTGCGACACCTGTTTTGATGCTTTTTCATTTATATATACTTTACCTTCATCAAAAAAAAAAAAAGCTAGGATAAATGTCCTGCTTTGAAAGATAAAACACAGGTATCACTGCAATACTATACTTTGTTGGCTGTAATGTTAATTTTATTTGTTTCTGGTTTGTTGTGATGTCAGGAGTCTTGCTTTTGTGAATTCGTATCATGGTCTTGTTTGCCATCCAAGCATAGAGTTTTAGTGGGTACACTCTGTTTCTCCTTCTAGTTAGCCTGAGAAAATAAAAGTTTTTCTCGATAAAGGCCAATGGTAACTTCTGGGATATGAGAGAGAATATCTCTTTGCCGATATTTAGAATCCAAACTCGCAGAGGAACTAATGAGCTTTATTTTCCTAGATGTCATCTGGTCTATAGCCTTTAATGATGTCTTGTAATCTTTTGTCTTGTCAGTGAATAGTGCTTGAATATATACAGGTTCAAGAGCCAGGCCTATATAGATGTTCGTACTGTCTATCAGGGGAGCTCTTGTTCTCCATCTCTGGATATTCTCTTTTCCAGTATTAAATTTTCTTTCCTCAGAAAAGAAGTTTGCCAAGTCGCACAGCCTTCAGTTGTCGCAATGAAGCTTCAGCAAGCCAGTCGTCAACCCTTGTCGAGTTCTTCTCATCCTTGCTTCTGTGATCCATGCTTCCCTGCCTTCAACTCACCTCTGCAAAGATCTATACGGAAAATCTTAAGCCTTCCATTAAAACCCTTCCACGCCATTGCCATAGCTTTCGTGTTCTGCCATCGCCAAGATGCATTTTTAAGCCTCTGTTCGCCACCATCAGAGTTCGCGTCATCAGATCCTTTTGATTGCCATTGCCAGTCCCTCTCAACACTGGTCTGAGTTCCCTTGTGGTGGCTGTTCTATTCTTAACACCTTAAACTGTGATTCTGTTAAGGTTGGACTCTTTTGTTAGATTTAACCCAAGCCAGATTTGATCTCACCCTGAATTCAGACCCAGTCCGAGTTCTTGACCTGCTTTCTGAACTGGATTAACTAGTGAACCGAAAAATGAACTGGGTGTCCAAATTGGCTTCAGACCGGAAAAAGAACAAAAACAAATTGGTTTTTCTTTTCCTCGATGCTTATGTTCAGGATGTATGGACACGTTTAATTACTGGATTAGAGGATATGAAATCAAATGATGCCTCAATTGATATGAAGAATGTCATGAAAGTCTTCACATAGCTTTGAACTATATGCATGTTCGGGAAGAGGAAGCTCATCAGGTAAAATAAAAGGTCCAAGCTGAACCAGAGATTGAGGAAATTCGTAAAGATCAAAAGGTAGTTTAAGTTAACCTAAAAGGAAGGTTCAAGAGATACAAGAAAGTGAGCAAGTGTTCCCATTTCATGCTTCCGGGACTTCAAACATTGTCCACAATTAGATACTTATTGACCACATTGATTTAGGTTGGGGGAATAAGAACGGTATCCCTTTTGAGAATGAGAGTAGCCTAGGAAGACACATTTGAGGGATTTGGGATCCAACTTAGTTACGTGTGGACGATGATCCCACACAATGATCCTGAACATAACAAACACATCCAAAGGTCTTTGGTGACACAGAGAACAACAAACGAGAAGGAAACAAGACACGATACAGAATCTTCCCCTAAAGAACAGAAAAGGGCATCTGGTTAACAAGGTGACACGCTGTCAAGACTGCATCAACCCAGAATGGCTTGGGTACGTGCATTTGAAAGCATAGAGCCCTAGCAGTCTCCATTATGTGGCGATTCTTTCGCTCCGCCACCCCGTTTTGTTGAGGTGTACCAGTGCAAGGCGATTCATTGGTCATGCTGTGATCATGCATAAAAGTGTAATAAGGAGTCGAGAAATATTCTTTTGCATTGTCACTCCGAAGAATTTTAATGGGCACACCAAATTGGGTATGAATTTCAACACAGAAGCCACGAAATATAGAAAATAATTCAGAACGACTTCTCATTAAATAAATCCACGTTAAACTAGAAAAATCATGTGCCTTGGGTGATGTTGTATTCGGTCATTGATTTGCTTTGGGCTTGGTCTTTGTATAAACAAAAGAAGAGAAATTCCTTTTGCGATACTTTCGTTAGCAGTCAGTTGGACTATTTGGAGAGAAAGGAATGCTAGAGGAGGTATCGCAGGGTATTAGTCCTTTTTGGTGGTGGTCTGTGTATACTTCCCGTGTGCATAGGTTGCGTCTCCTCTATTGACACTTTATATTTTATATATTACTCTTATAAAAAAAGGTAACAAAATAATGATAACCAAGTTTTGACACAATCGGAGATGAATCCCAAACAACAGAATGTACTAACTCAAACAGGGGCACGCACCCCTTTGACCCTAGGAAAGTATGAAACATGATGGTGTTTAGTGTACTGACAAGCTTCACAATCTAATGTAGACACGGACTTGAGACTAGGACATAATTTCTTCAAAAACGAGAGACACGGATGACCCAAACGACAATGTAACTGATGCAGAGTAAGGGAAGCAACACTGGAACACGCAATGGGTGAGGGAACCCCATCCAGAAAGTAAAGCTCTCTTAAGATCCTGAAACACACAAGAATCGGAATAGAATAAGACAACAATTATAATCATGTGCAAGTTTGTAATGGATAATAAATTGAACAGGAAACTGAGAAGGTATAGGACATAAGACAAAGATAGAGACGGAGTGCTACAAGCAATGCCACTCCCCGTAACAGAAGCAACAGACCCATCGGCTAAAGTGACACTAGGCAATATAGAGGGTAAAGGAGTATGCATCACCGGTCATATAATCGGTTGCACCAGAATCTATGACCCATTTGCGATCCGAGGAGGAAAGAATGTCGTGGGTTTACCTGAATAGACAAAAGTAGCATTGGAAGAGGAAGACGGAGACGGTTGATAAACTTGAAACCGGGTATACCGAGCAAACTCATCATCCGACATCATAACCATCCTCCCTTCAGCCTGTTGAGATGACTACGTAATAGGATCAAAATGAGAAGCTACATTAGCAAACCGAGTACTAGCAAGTTTTCCATGTAACTTCCAATAATTTTGTGCTGCAGATGTCCCGTGTCCCCACAACTGTAGCATACTCTGACATGCTCATTCCCTCCACGACCATGTGAATCATCACCACAACCTCCTCTACCACTTCTGCGGCCGCCACCACTGCCACCTCCATGGTTAGAACCTCGAGGTCCATGAAACGACTTACTCAAAAGGGTAGAAGCCTCACCCACATCTCCTTCTGATGGAGCAGGCTTGCAGGAAGCACGTAAAACCCGCGAGAAGGCCTCAGACAAAGAGCAAACCTCTGAGCCACCAGACAGAATCTGTGAGCGAGCAGTAGCAAACTTAGGTCTCAAACCAACCAATAAATCCATGAAAAGAAGTTGCTCACGTTGTGCCTGCATTTGGTTCTCATCAGCTGTAATCAGAAGTAACTTGCACCATTCCTAAGACAACTTCTTAAAATCTGCAAATACCGAGTTACGATGCTATCCTTTTGATTCTGTCAAAACACATCATGGGGCAAGTCATAGAGACAATTCAAATTATCACGGCCCAAATGCTATTGGCTAATTCTACTTCCAGTCCTAACACTTCTCT
Organism: Codonopsis lanceolata; assembly: GCA_013146195.2. Taxonomy (NCBI): domain Eukaryota; kingdom Viridiplantae; phylum Streptophyta; class Magnoliopsida; order Asterales; family Campanulaceae; genus Codonopsis; species Codonopsis lanceolata. Next base: position 10,703,949 of record CM028384.1, on the reverse strand, counting down.
TGTAGAGTTTGTAAATAATATTGATATTGGCTAATTTTTTTGGTAATGTATACTCCTAGTGTACGAAGGCTGCATCAACTAATTTGATGCTATTAATTTAATCATTACTAATAAAAAAAATACAATACCTCCAAGTACTCCCAAAGATCTTTCAATGTTTCGGTATGCGAAACCAACTCCGTAACATTATCAATCATGGAATTCATCATCTCTCCATAAAGAAATGCATCATCCCGAAGCCAATTCTTCGCACCATCACCCGTTTTAACATCCGTGAGATGATCACCCTTCTCCATGCCAATTAGACTCATGCGAACAACGTTTTGCCTCATGATATAGTTGGTGCCATCAAGTTTCTAATCCGTAAGTTTGTTGGTAGTGGTAATAACGGTTGAAACAACCTCTTTGCTCGTGACTGCAACGTGGCAGAGCCCAACGTAGATTGTGCACGCCTACGCATGCACGTTAATACTGGCAGTCACACCAAACCCTAGGTTGGCCTACCCTCCGTCCACAGTCGCACTCCCTTGGCGACACACCTACGAACACAGGTTTCTTCTACTGATGCATGTTGGTTCTAAATCAATAATAGAGGACGAAAGGAAAGAAAAAAAAAACTAGGGAAAAAAAGAGAGGTCCAATCAGCACAGCACAGGTTTCTTAAGGAGATTCCCGCTCTGATACCATGTTAAGGCAATAAAAAGGAGAGAAGAATATAGAGTATGATTTGGAAGCTGTAACCCGCAAATGGTTAGGCCAGGTATTTATATAAACCATAATGTAACAATTAATACCCTTCAGAATACCCCTTATTCTCTAACAAAGCCTAAGAACACTCCACTAACTAACATTATGGCTACTAAGTAACATGCTGACTAATTTATCTCCTAATTGACTAATGCTCCTACATTGTGAGGCTGAAGAGTTGGAATGCGGTTGAGTGAGTAATATAACGATATGCATTTAGCCACGTTTGTCTTATATATATATATATATATATACCTATAAAAAAAAATTAATGTATATATATATTCGTGCGTATATATTCTTGAGAGACTATTGATAAGGTGTGAAGGACCAGAAGGTGCTGTCTTTGACTTGGCGCTGTACGTGGCTATTTGGTCCACACTCTTGTATGAAGAGTATATGTGGAAGTTGCTGGCACCACATAGTTTATAGCATTTTTTACTCCCTCCTTTCCTACAAAGAGAGTCCATCTTTCCTTTCTAAAGCCATTCCAGAATAAGTGTCCACTTTCTAATCTTTCCTTTTTTGAATGTTACTTTTTTCGTTAAATCCTTGCTTTGATTCCTACTTTAATTGATGGGTCCGTCTTTCACATGGATATCTTTGGAAAACACACATCATCCTAATATTTATGATAGAGTCAATTAACTTTTCTTAATATGTGTGCCGAGTCAAATAAGACTCTTTTTATGGAACCGAGGGAGTAGTTATTTTCTGACTGCTATCTTGCTATAAATCTTGTTGTTAATTTTTACATCTATCTTTGTTTCTTTCCTATCCATAGTGATTTCGAAGAAAGATGTACTGACTTGGTTATTTTGCAATCATTTGAAGGCTGGGCTACAAGTTTGTCTGCTGGTGAATCAGACTGGACTTACGAGTTCGCGTTCTTTAAAGTTAATATTGATTTGACCGATGCTGGTCATGGTAAGTGATTCGAGTCCCCTCTTACAGTTTCTGGTTGGGAAGGAAAAAAAGGTGTGGACGATGCCCGTGCCTGCCAGGGGTTAAGAGAGTTATGGTTCATTTGATGCAATTTGTTTGTTTAATCCTACAGTGAAACACAAGTTGTCATCTGTCTAACTGGCACCTTCTTTTTTTGGGAGCTGATATTTATTCTGTCTTTAACCAGAGCATGTTGAGCATATTATTGGTCTGTTGTTCAAATACATTTCACTCCTTCAGCAGTCTGGCCCTTGCAAGTGGATATTTGATGAGGTAAACATGAACGTCCTACTGCACTGTTTTTTTTTCTGTTATATGTTATGCCTATGACAGAATATGGGACAAACGTATGCATATATTGTAGATACTTGGTAAGTAGCATTGTAGGCCCATCAAAAAAGGTTCTGCAGTATTTCTATATTTCGTAAACACAGATTTTTAGAAGAGACTGCTGTTTCTTTAGAACTCTGAATCATATAGTGGTTACAGTATGTTACCTGGAACATGGACCTATTCAGCTCGCGGATCTTGTCATGGAACCCCATATGCCATATAGTCTAAAACATGGTATGTCAAAGTAGTTTTACATAGATGGTACTGATTGAAACTTAGAATGTCTCTTCATATTCTAAATGCACTTCAGACAAAAAAAAAACTCGAATGTTTATTATTTTTATCACATAAATTTTTAAATGGAGATTGTCACGAATGTATTCTTTCTTAAAATATATAATCGATTGGGTTGAGTGTGATGGGTTTTCAGATAGGTAGAAAGACTTTTGATGTTCGCTGGAGTTCGTTCAAAGGCCTCGAGTGTGTGCAGTTGGTGGAGAGATCCAGAGGGAGACCCCACAAAATTTTTCTGTCAATATATGAGTTGTGCTGAGTGTGTGAATGGCTGAAGAAAGTGGAGAATTTCAAAAGTGGGTTTTGGAGAAAGATTCAGGCGAAATGGCGCGAAGTAGTTGTAGCAAAGGATTCTAACAGATCAGGGAACTTTGTTAGGATTATAGTGAGAGGAGGGAGAAGGTGGGGTATGCTTTGTATTCCCGAAGGAGCTGAGAAAGCAGGCTGGGGCTTGGTGGCGGAGTGGTTTGTCAGCCATGTCAGAGGGGATGAGGCGGTGAAAGGTAAATACTCTTAAGTCCTATAAGGAGGCAGCAGATATTCCTCCTTGGCCGGTCATGTCGCTGAAGATTAAATCGTTTTCGATGAACGGCGAGGTGGACTTTGAGGTGGATGAAAGCTCCTGTTCTGAGACGCAGAGGTTTTTGGAGAGATGCCTGGTGGGTAGAGTTGGGAAGTTGGAGTTTCAACAGCCTCCCAAGCTTGAGGTTCAGAGGTGGGTTAATCAGAGATGGAAGACGGCTGGTGGCGTGAGGGTGGTGGAGCTGGATGGAAAGAATTTTTTGTTTGAATTTCCATCAATAGAAGAAGCATCTCGCATTTTGAAGGAGAAAGAATGGTTCTATTCTCAAGTTCCTCTGTTTTTGGATTGTTGGAACCCTTTTGGGTGCTGCCATATGGAAGGTTGTCATCCCCGTGAAGTTTGGATTCGTGCCCTTGGATTACTCCTTCATTTGTGGGATTCGGCTGTGTTCAAGGAGATAGGCCGTAAGTGTGGAGGTTTCTTAAGGGTTGCTGAAGATACAGAGAAAAGAGAAAATCTGAGATGGGCGAGGATTTTGGTTCGATTTAATGTGAATATTCCTGCTGTAGTTCGAATTGGAGTGGGTAGTAGGTGGTTCGCTGTCCCCTTATGGGTGGAATCAAGTCCCTTCTGGTTTCAAAGGAGGACTGGTAGCGGTGTCTCCCGCAGTGGTGACGGGGGCAAAAATCAGGGGGAGGGAAACGTAGGGGAGAAGGGGCGTGTTATGCACGTGAGTGGGGCACTCGTCAAGTTAGCGGGTCAAAGCTCTGATTATACTGGTAATTTCAGAAGCAGTGTGTACAGTGGCACGTGGGGTAGCAGGTGTTTGAATTTCAAACGTACTAATCAAAACGGTGCCGTTTTGAATAGTAGGCCTAATAAAGGGGGAGTGGGATTTGGGGCTGCAGATAGGAGCTTCAAGAATCGTGGGCCGGAACGTGGGCCAGCAAAGTCTAATAACAGTAGGAGGAAACCAAGATGGGTTTGGGCTCCGAAATCCAAGAGTGATAAGGGCAAGGAGAAAGTCATTGGGCCTGGTACAGAGGATATAGGAGGAAAGTTGAGTGGGCCATTTCAGTCGGCTATTGTGCCCCCTAATCAGTTCGCTCCTGGGCCTAAGCCAGGGTCAGAGACGTTTGGTCGATGGTGGTGCAAAGTTTGTAGGGTCTGTTTCGAGCAGAGAGATGGAGGTCGAGCTCGAGTCAGAAGTTACGGTGTTAGACAAAGGGGATGGAGGTATGGACAATTCAGAGTCTGGTGTGGAACAAAGTCAGGACGACTGCCCAGCAGCGGCGTCTACGATTGAAGATAATACAGGTCAGATTCAGCAGGGTGAAGCTCAACTAGGCAGGTTTTTTGGGGTCTCAGCTAGTAGAAAAGATGTCGTAGCCCCTTGTGAAGCAATTCCGATTAGTGTGATCTGTCCTTGTAAAGATGAAGAAGATACTATTCTGAATGAATTAGAGGAGGAGAGGATATTTTGATTTGGGCAAAGAGAAGGGCGGATAGATTTGGTAAGTTTTTGGGGATCCCCTATGACGGTTTTGAAGATAAATTTCTGGATTTATTGTTGGATATTGAGAAGAAATGGAGGTCTACATTGGAAGGCAGTATCAAGAAAAGTTGTAAAGCAAGAGATAAAGGAAAAAGAGAGCTGAAAAACTGTGCTGTAGTCTGAACTATGAGCAGTTAAGGGGGAAAGTGGGGGATGATGGGTGGGAAAAAAAATTTGTTTGATTATGCATCTATGGATTTTATCTTGGAATGTGCGGGGTATTAATGATGTTGATAATCGAGGTATTATAAAGGCTGCGTTTAGGAGGTGGAAGCCTCATGTTATTTGCCTGGTAGAAACTAAACTGGATAAGGTAGACAGGAAAGTGATTTCCAGCTTATGGGGGAGTAGGTGGTTAGACTGGGAGTGTTTAGAATCGGTGGGGGCAGCGGGAGGGATTATAGTTATGTGGGATCGCAGGTGGATTACAAGGTTGGACTCTGTTGTGGGCTCTTCCTCTATTTCATGCTTACTGAAGATGGAAGAAAATGATAGATTTTTCTCGGTTGTTTAAGGTCTGTGTGTAGTGGTGGATAGGAGAGTCTTGTGGGAGGAACTTATATCAGTTAAGCGTAAGTGAACGGTCTGGTACCCGAGTCTATACTCGAGTGATGTCGGAGTTTAATGATTTTATTAATGAAGGGGAATTGGTAGATTTAGCTTTGATAGGAGGAGATTTTACTTGGTTTAGAGATGGGAATAGCTCGCAATTTTCTCGTATAGACAGGTTCCTTGTTTCTGTTGACTGAGAGGAGCACTTTTCAGGAGCAGTTCAGTCTTGTTTTCCTAGAGTGATTTCTGATCATGTTCCTCTTCTTCTCGAGTGTGGGGGTTTTTTGAAAGGGAAAGCTCCGTTTAAATTTGAGAATATGTGGTTGAAGGCCCCGGGGTTTGCAGATTGGGTTAAAGAAAAATGGTCGTTGTATTCAGTTGTAGGAGACCCTAGCTTTATATTGGCTAGGAAGCTTAAATTGCTCAAAGAGGACTTGAAAGTGTGGAATAAAGAAGTTTTTGGTAAGCTGGGAGTAAGGATTTATTCTATGATGGAAAGAATCAGTGGCTTGGATGGGTTAGTAGGGTTCGAGCTTTTGAGCAAGGAAGAAGAGCTGCTGCTCCAACTGAATTTGAAAGGGAACTAGATTAGCTGTTGCTTTGCAAAGAGATTAGCTGGAAGCAAAAATCTAGAATTCAATGGCTCAAAGAAGGAGATAGAAATACTAGATTCTTTCATAGAATGGCTAGTGTCCACAAGTCTGCGAATCAGATCAGGGAATTATGGATCGATGGAGTTCAGTTGTCGGATAGCAAGGATATTAAGGAAGGTATTGTGGGGTTCTATCATCGGTTATTTTCTGAAACGGAGGAGTCGCAGCCTTTGTTCAACAGCACCTCTTTTCCTTGTCTTGGTGTAGATGACATCAATTTTCTGGACTTGATGAGGGTGTTTAACTATTTTCATGAGAACTTGTGCTTTGAGAGAACCCTGAATGCTTCCTTCATTACTTTAATTCCAAAAAAGAAAGGGGCGAAGGATTTGAGCGATTTCAAACCTATCAGTTTAGTGGGTGGAGTTTACAAATTAATTGCTAAGGTGTTATCTTTGTGATTAAGGAAGGTGCTGAGCAAAATTATTTCAGTGAACCAACATGCTTTTGTGGGGGATCTTCAAATTGTGGATGCTTCTTAATGAGGTTGTGGAGGCTAGACTTAAAAGTGGAGATCCAGGTTTGATTTGTAAGTTGGACATTGTGAAGGCTTATGATCATGTTAACTGAGATTTTCTTTTATATTTGCTGGTGAGGATGGGGTTCGGTCTTAAGTGGCGGAAGTGGATTCTTTTTTGCATCTCGACAGTTCGATTTTCGGTGTTGGTGAATGGTGAGCCTGGCGGATTTTTTGCTAGTTCGATGGGGTTGAGGCAAGGAGATCCTCTTTCTCCTTTTTTATTCATCATTGTGATGGAGGCCTTGAGCAAGATGTTGGATAGAGCTGTGTGGGGTGGATTTTTGAAGGGGTTTAGTGCGGGTAGAGGTAGTGGAAAGGAGGTGACAGTGTCCTATCTTTTATTTGCAGTGTATTTTGTGGGGCTAACACTGATCAGTTTGGTTATCTGCGGCTCGTGCTTCTTTTCTTTCAAGCGGTTTCGGGATTGAGAATTAATATCGCAAAGAGTGAGATTATTCCGATTGGTGTGGTGGCTAATTTGCTTTCCTTGGCCAATTTTTTTGGTTGCAAGGTTGGGAGTCTTCCGACGGTGTATCTTGGGTTACCTTTAGGAGCCAAGCATAAAAGTAAAGAGATGTGGATCTTGGTCATCGAAAGAAGTTCGAGCGGAGATTGGCAGGCTGAAAAAAACAGTATCTTTCAAAGGGGGGAAGGCTAACTCTAGTGAAAAATACTCTGTCTAGCCTTCCTACTTATTTTATGTCTCTTTTTGTGCTTCCAGTTTCGGTCCGGAGCAGACTTGAAAAATTGGAGAGAGATTTTCTGTGGGATGGGTCAATGGTGGTGCGAAAATTTCATTTGGTTAGATGGGAGAAAGTTTGTAATAGTGTGAGAAATGGAGGCTTGGGTATCAAAAATTTGAAGTTTTTTTAATTTGGCTCTTTTGGGGAAGTGGCTTTGGAGATTTGTGGTGGATAGGAATGCTTGGTGGAGGAGAGTGGTGGTAAGCTTGTATGGTGAGGGTGAGCATATGTGGTTTCCGAAGGATGTTTCTACTTGCTGTGGGGTGGGGGTTTGGAAAGGTGTCAGGAAGGGTTGGGCTCAGTTTGAGAGACACATCTCTTTTAAGGTTGGTATTGGGTCCAAAATTAGATTCTGGAAGGATAAATGGTGTGATGACCTGGAGCTTTGGAGATCTTTTCCAGCTTTGTTTAATTTAGCAAGTGAGAAAGATTGTTTAGTTGATTCGATTTTGAATATAGAGGATGGGAAAGTCTCTTGGAGTCCCATATTTCGGAGAGATCTTCAAGATTGGGAGATGGACTCTTGTGTTCAGTTTTTTTCCAAATTATACTCTTACTCGGTGGTGCAGCAGATAGGGTGGTGTGGGTGGGTTCGAAGAGGAGGATTTTTTCTGTTAGATCCTATTATCATATTCTTTCAAACTAAGAGAGGATTGTGTTCCCTTGGAGGAGTATTTGGAGAGTGAAAGCTCTGAGTAGAGTTTTGTTTTTTGCATGAGAAGCTGCTAGAGAAGCCATCCTTACAGGGGATAATTTGCAGAGACGTCAAGTGACCTATGTTAATTGGTGTTTCATGTGCAAAGGATGTGAAGAAAGTGTGAATCACTTGTTGTCTGGATTCCTAATTAACCAAGATGGTTTGCAGTGGTCTGGATTTTCGGCAGAGGACGAAGAGTCTTCGAGGGTTTATAGAAAAGATCAGGAGGGCTACGCAGAGGATAGAGCAGTTGAAGGACCTGGAGTAGGTTGTTCGTGGGACCAGCTCCGTGTTAGTGCTTTTCCTGAAGAGGTAGTGCGGTGCACTCCTATTTCGATGTTCAGACCCGAGGAGATGGAGGAGATCGAACTGGAAGCTGAGGATAGGGGGAACACTGAAATGTCTGTTTGGGTGCGAAATAAGACCAAGAGTTTGGGGAAATTTCTGGGTGTTTCTTGCAAGGGATATGAAGATAGAATAGAAGATCTGTTGATGGAAATTGGGAAGGTTCGAACCGAAAGAATTAATATAGGAGTTAACTCGGGAAAATCATAGGGGAAGATCAGTCGGGAGCTTAAGAATCTGTGCTGCAGCATAAACTTTGATGGGGCAGCAAATAAGAGGGGTGGGGGAGATTCAGTACAACATACTTGTTAAGTTTAAATCAATAGTTACTTTTTTGGGCAGATTTGTTAGACGTGAGACGGAGGTGGAATTTTCCGTGGTGTGTGGGGCGAGATTTTAATGCTATCAGGTTTCCGCATGAATGTACAGGGGCTAGAGGTTTATCCCAAGCTATGATAGACTTAAATGATTTCATTAGTGATGCAAAGTTATTAGATCTGCCTTTAGAGGGCAGCTCATATACCTGGTTCAGAGGCGGTGGTAGAAGGCAGTGATCGAGACTAGATAGATTTTTGTTGTCCTCAAATTGGGAGGAGCAGGCGGGGGAGGCAACACAGAAATGTTTACCCAGGGTTATCTCTGATCATTCCCCTATTGTTTTTGAGTTCGGGAGACGGGAAAGAAGAAGTAATCCTTTCAGATTTGAAAATATGTGGCTCGAGGAGCCGGCTTTCTTGGAATGGGTAAAGCTCAAGTGGGGCTCTTATGAGATAGTGGGAAAGCCATGTTTTCGTCTAGCTAGAAAGCTCAAATTGTTAAAGGAGGTCCTTAAAAGTGTGGAATAGGGAGACCTTTGAGAAGGTGGAGTCAAGAATTAAAGTGGCAATGGAAGAGATCAAACGCTTAGATGATCTGGAAGGAGAGGGTGGTATGGGAGTGGCAGAGTATGCCCGGCGTGAAGAGGTAAAGATGGAGGCTAAAAGACTCTTAATTAGTGAAGAGATTAGTTGGCGACAAAAATCCTGAATTCAGTGGCTTAAGGAAGGTGATAAAAATACCAGGTTCTTTCGTCGCATGGCTAACGCTCATTCTAGTTACAATGAGATATGTAAGCTGAAGAAGGATGGAGAGGTGCTGGAGATCCTGAATTGATTAAGAAAGAGATAGTTGATTTTTACAAGGAGTTGTACACAGATAGAGGTGGGGGGACAGTGGAGCTGAACGGTATTCCTTTTAGGAGGATAGATCAAGAAGATGAGACTTGGTTAGAGAAGAGGAAGTAGTTGAAGCTCTGTGGAATTTGAAAGAAGACAAGGCTCCGGGTCCGGATGGTTTCTTGTTTGCCTTCTTTAAGCTATGTTGGGAGATAGTGAAGTTTGATATTATGGAGGTTTTTCACTCTTTCCATGAGGTGGGGGGGGTTTGAAAAAAGTCTTAATGCTGCTTTCATTGCGCTCATTCCAAAGTGGAGGGGGCGGAAGAATTGAAAGATTTCAGGCCTATTAGTCTTGTGGGGGGCATGTATAAGCTAATAGCTAAAGTTCTCACTTCGTGGTTTAGGAAGGTTGTTGGTAAGGTGGTATCAGAGTCGCAACATGCCTTTGTTGGTGGCACACAGATCTTAGACGCTGCTGTTATAGCGAACGAGGTGGTGATGAAGTGGGGTTCGGGGGTGCTTTGTAAGCTATATATAGAGAAAGCCTATGATCACGTTAACCGAAACTTTTTGTTATATCTTTTGACGCGGATGGGTCTTGGGGAGAAATGGAGAAAATGGATTTATTTATGCATCTCTACGGTGAGATTCTTGGTTTTGGTCAATGAAGAGCCAACTGGCTTTTTCTCTAGTTCAAGAGGTCTGCGCCAAGGGGATCCCCTTTCTCCGTTTCTTTTCATAGTAGTGATGGAGGCTTTGAGCAGGTTGATTGATAAGACTGTGACGGGGGGTTTCATCCAGAGCTTCAAGGTTGGTGAAGAAGGTAATGCAGACTTTTCTATCTCGCTCGCATTTGATGTTTGCTGACGGTACTCTGGTTTTCTGTGAGGCGGATAAAGCTCAATTGAGTTACCTAAGGCTGGTTCTCCAATTTTTTAAAGCAGCGTCGGGGCTGAAAATTAACATCTCAAAGTGTGAAATAATTCCGGTGGGTGAAGTCTTCGATTTGGGGAGCTTGACAGTTTTTTAGGTGCACAACAAGTCACCTTCCTACGAAGTATTTGGGTCTTCCTTTGGGAGCAGCTTTCAAGAATGTAAGGATGTGGGATTCAGTGCTCGAAAGATTCGAAAGAAGGTTGGCGAGTTGGAAGAGACGTTATTTGTCAAAAGGAAGAAGATTAATGCTGATCAAGAGTACTTTGTCAAATTTGTCAACCTACATGCTTTCTCTTTTTCAGATTCTGTCGTCAGTGGTAAAGAGGATTGAGAAATTGGAAAGAGATTTTATGTGGGAAGGGGTGCGGAAGACATGAAGTATCATCTAGTAAACTGGAAAACGGTGTGTAGTAGCATAGGATTGGAGGCTTGGGAGTTAAGAGCATTAAGGAGTTCAATAAGGCTTTGCTTGGTATGTGGCTGTGGAGATTTTTGGGGGAGAGGGAGGCACTGTGGAGAAGGGTAGTGGTGGACAAATACGGTGTAGGGAACCATTTATGGTTTCCTAAGGAAGTGACATGCTCTTATGGGGTAAATGTTTGGAAGGGAATTAGGAAAGAGTAATCTGGGACGGTTCGAAAAGGAATATATTCTCGGTAAAGTGCTTCTACTCTTTCTTAAAAAATGAGGTCGGGAATCACTATCCGTGGAAAGTAATTTGGAAGTTGAGGGCTTCAAGTAGAGTCATGTTCTTTGCATGAGAAGTTTCGAGGGAGGCTAGGGGACAATCTGAGAGCTCAAGGGAAGGTTTATGTTAAAAGGTGTTTCATGTGTAAAAGGGAGGAGGAAACAGTAAATCAATTGCTTCTGCACTGCCGAGTCTTATAGGATTCCTTTTTGTGTGCAGCAGGTATTTCTTGGGTGATGCCAAGGACTTCTCTCCATCTTCTTCATGGTTGGGGCTCCTCTAGCAGTATAAGCAACAATAGAAGAAGAAAGTCTATTTATTTGACAATTTGGTGGAGTGTTTGGAAGGAGAGTAACCATAGGGTGTTTGACAATGAGGTAGATGTCGACCGACTAAAGGAGGTGCATCAGCTGGATTTTTGGCATTCTGATTGGTTTCAATGTTAATATAGTGGATAGATTGTAGATTTAATTCTTTTGGTCTTGTATACTCCATGTGTACAAGGACGTGTCACCTCATTTGACGCAGTGTTAATATTACGATTACTTATAAAAAAAATAAAATTAACCAAGATGTACTTGTATTTATAATATCAATGAGTTACCAATACTAGATGTACATCTACAGTTTTTATAGAACTATTGAGAGTGATATGATCACTTCTTTTCATGGATGAGAAGTAGATATGTCCATCCGGTTCCAAAAACTGGAACAGTCTTCGAGTCTAAACCATCCAAAACACGGTTCGGTTTCAAGATTTACCAAACCGTGAACCGGTGGTTCCAAATTAGGATAAACCATAGTTTAACAGCTATTTTTCAAAAAAAATTGACCGTTTTTATCCAATAGCCCAGATTTGCTTAAAAGATAAAAAGTTTAAAAAAATATAAAAATATTTAACACTTCCTCCGTTCTTAAATAATTGTTCTACTTTCCTGTTTCGTCCGTTTAAAAAAATTGTCTAGTTTCTAAACTTTCTGTTTTTTTTTTTTTTTACCATTTGCCCTTTAAGCTTTTAATCTTGATTTATGGGACCCACCCCTCACAGCTACAAGCCTACAACAGATGTTTTCTACCACTCTTAAGTCCTAACTACACCTTCATTTATCCAGCTTCAATGGAAAATAAAAAATAATGCTTCTTCTCTCACCTCTTCAACAAATTTGGCTGTCCTCTCTCTTCTCTTCTACGAATTGGCGGCATACTCAGTCTGGTCTCAAGAGACATTTTAATTTACGATCTTCTCCTTCATTGTTTCTTCTCGAAAACTTGAGGTACAAACCTCCCAACTTTATCAAATTTCAATCATACAAGATTAAAACCTTGTATCCCAAATTTTTCCCAAATTTTCTAGGGCTACTATACACATATCCATGTCTAACCATACAAGTATCTCTTATTTCCAACAAAACCTTGAGATTAAGATCTGAGTAAGATTATAGAGCACATACGAGGAGAAACGATATTCAGTGGATCTAGATCTGGAAGGAAAATGGCTGAGTTCGAGAGAGAAGAAAATAATTTTCGGTCTTTCTTTTCCTAGAAATGCGAATGTTGAAGGCGATGCTCGGCGATGGAAGTGGATGAGATCCCGGAGTAACAAGATCTGAAAATATATTCTGAAGATTTGGTTGATTTGAAGGAGATATAGTAATAGATCGGCTTGAAGATTTGGTAAACTATATCTCATCTCCTTTTTTTAGGGATTAATCTCCAAAATAATTTGTAAGCTGAAACTAGGGTATAGATCTCCATATTCCAACTCGGAAGTACTCATTCAGATTAATAATTGTGTAATTTTTTTTTCCTCAAACAGTGTGCCTGGTCAAACATGACGAATATTTAGGAAAGGTGGGAGTAAGAATATTTAAAAAATTGAAGGTTTCAAACCGGAACCTTAAACCGAGGTAGCACGTTTTGGTTTCGGTTACGGAACTAGCGATTTGGAACCTGAACCGGCTGTCCGAACTGGACGCGTCTTATGAGAAGTGTGCCCTATTTTCTACCACCCTCAATAGCTTTCTTAAGATATTTATGATGAAATTTTTCTTAGATTTAGAAATGGAAGGTAGATGCAAGAGTAGAGTCCAAGAAGCGCTCTAGGTACGGCTATAGAGACAAAGTGGAGAAACAGTATATCATCTGGAGAAAACTCTCCAATCCCTCGAACATTCAAGTGAGCTATCACCATAATTTATCGTCCCCAGCCCCAGCCAAAGTGAAGCCAAATACTTTTCCTGCAAATTGTAATTTGATATGCTTGTGTTTAATGATTGTAGCACTCATTTCAGTGACAGTCAATATACTCCAAAGTACTACAAAGCAACAGTTATGAAGTAACTATCTGTCTTTTCTTCTGCCACCAAACCATCAATTTTTTTTTTCTTTTCATTTTAAGTGTTCTTCTATCGCCAAACCAACAGCTATGAAGTTTGTTTTGAGCGTCTGCTCGCGGGGTGGAAGAGGTAGTTACTATCGAAAGGAGGCAAGTTAACTCTCATCAAGATTACGTTATCCAATTTGCCTACTTATTTCATGTCTTTGTTTGGGCTTCCGGTAGGTAGCTGTGGCGAAGAGGCTCGAGAAATTAGAGAGGGATTTTTTATGGTTAGGACCGATGGATGAGAGGAAGGATCATCTTGTGAAGTGAGACACTGTGTCTTCTGACTTAAAAGGGGGTGGTTTAGGCATAAAAAAATTGAGGGACTTCAATTCAGCGCTGCTTGGGAAATAGCTTTGGAGATTTATGACTGAGAAAGAAGTTTTGTGGAGGAGAATGGTGGTGAACAAGTACGGTGATAGTGATCATTTTTGGTTCCCAAAGGAGGTTCACTCAGTTTATTGGGTGGGTGTATGGAGAAGGATTCGTAAAAAGATGGGACTTGTTCAAGCAATCAGTTTCCTTCAGAGTAGGCAACAGTGCATTTGTCAGGTTTTGGAAGGATAGCTGGAGTGGTGATGTGGAGTTAAGGAGAACTTATGTTTCTTTATTCAACATTGCAGTTAATGAAGATGAGATGGTTAATTCGGTTTTCCAGTCTAATGAAGGTATGGTTTTCTGGAACCCTGTTTTGAGAAGGAAATTGAGGAGGTGCGTCAATTCTTTGAACATCTGTACGCCAAAAAATGGGATTGGTAGTGGTCCGGATAAAGTGTTTTGGGAAGAGGATAAAAATGGCATTTTCTCACTGAAGTCGTACTACAAGCAGATGATGAGAAGTGAAGGTTCTTTCCCTTGGAAGATGGTCTCGAAATCTAAGGCGCCAAAAAGGGTTGCTTTCTTCATTTAGAAAGCTGTTGGAGAGGCTATCTTGACGGGGGATAATCTATGGGCTGGAGGAAAATCCACATCAACTGGTGATATATGTGTATAGGCAGTGGAGAAATTGTGAATCACCTTTTGATCCACTGCCCGGTTGCTAGAGACGTCTGGGATTTTATACTGAATCTTTTTAATATTTCCTGGGTTATGCCGAACTCCCTAAAAGAGCTTCTCATCTGTTGATCTCTGTATAAAAGAAGGAAGAGATCTTGGGTTTGGGACATGTCTCCACTAGCTGTGTGCTGGATTGTTTGGAAAGAAAGGAATCGAAGGGCTTTTGACAATGAGGAGCTAAGCGTGGAAAAACTAAAGGTACTGGTATTGCAGACCCTTTTCTTTTGGGGCTCGGAGATGGATGCGGTTAAAGACAATACTTTTGTGGATTTTGTGGATAATATAGCTGTCAATATTAGTTGACTCATTGTAAATAGGATGCGTCATCATCGAATAGCAAAACGTTTTCTGTTAAATCTTATTTTTTTGCTATGTCGGGCAGAGTGGGGGATCCCTTTCCTTGGAAAGGAATATGGAGGAGTATTGCTCCCAGTCGCGTTGCATTTTTTGTTTGGGAAGCTTGTCATGAGGCGATTCTTACGGGAGAAAACATTCGCAAAAGGGGGATGGTTTATGTGAACCGGTGTTACATGTGCAAAGGCGACGGAGAGAGTGTTAATCACTTGTTACTGCATTGTCCGGTGGCTCGTTCTTTATGGTATACTGTTCTGGGGCTTTTGGGGATCTAGTGGGTAATGCCCAGTTCTATTCGGGGGATGTTTTCGAGTTGGTCATGTTCCAATCGCAGGAGGAACAATATTCTTTGGGGTGCTATTCCGGCGAATGTTTGGTGGACTATTTGGAAAGAGAGGAATAGGAGAATTTTCGATAATAGTGAGGTTTCGCTGGATCAATTGAGAGACAGTCTTTTGTGCACATTGTTTTTGTGGTGTTCTGTGACAGATCAATCTCTTGGGCATTCTTTTGTGGATTTTGTGAATAGTTTTAGTGCTGAATAGTTTGTATACTCCTAGTGTACAAAGGCAGCATCATCTGTTTTGACGCCCGTTATTCTTATATATTCTTTACTTATAAAAAAAAATAGGATGCGTCATCTGTTTTGACGCCTGATTTATATATTTATTACTTATCAAAAAAAAAAGAAAAAGAAAAAAGCATACCCTTGATTAACAGATTATTCCCTTGCTCCTAAAGAATCGGTTAAGGTAGATCGTGTTCAAATAAGCATAACCTTAAGGTAGAAAAATTATGGGTGAGAGCTCTCTTTAATGTTCTGAGAGATCAGAGGGCTTCCTTCCGAGTAACTGTTTTTTCTCACTTTTTTAG
Organism: Codonopsis lanceolata; assembly: GCA_013146195.2. Classification (NCBI taxonomy): domain Eukaryota; kingdom Viridiplantae; phylum Streptophyta; class Magnoliopsida; order Asterales; family Campanulaceae; genus Codonopsis; species Codonopsis lanceolata. The sequence continues at coordinate 10,688,599 of CM028384.1, read as the reverse complement.
AATGTTTAACAGTTTTTTCATTTCACCACTGTAGATGTGTTATATGACTTCTTGTTATAGGTCTTTGTGTATCCAGTTCTGTATGATGTCAGATCCTTGTCACCTCTTGTTTTGTAAAATAACTAAGGTCTCAAGACAGTGAAAGGGTTGCATAGGCTGGCTAGGCAAGCCATGGAATCTCAATGTACCATGATTAATAATTTATTTATTTTTATATTAGTAGAAAAAAAGGACTACTTGCCGGCTACACTTTCTCATCTTTTTCAAATGAGATCTTATTTCTGTAATAAACAACCAATTGTTTAAAATCAGAGAGAGTGAAGTGCACGAATTTTAGTCACACTTGATACTGTACCACTCATTCACTTGATACTGTACCATTCAATTTATTTTAGTCTATGTACCTTGAGCTATTCATTCTCCCCCCCCCCCACCCAATCTCAAAATAGAAAAAAAGAAAAGGAAAAAGAACCACCAACTAAAGAAGCATAACCTTGGAGACTCTGTTCCTTTCAATGATACCAGAAAGACCACATACAACTCAATTCACTACAAGACTGGCTTTAAAAGGAAATGGAAGCCAAGGTACTATCACTCAGGGAAAGAATGAAGGTGCAATGCATGAAGATTTTGAGTGCAAACTGGGGTTTTGTTGGACCAAGTTCAATCTCGTAGGCTAATCTCAAACCTCCCGTAATACTTAGTTGTACAGTCTACCTTTCTGAATGCCTATGTTTTTAGAGAGAAAGAGAGATAGAATCCATTGTTGTATATTAAAATACTAACATGAATAATTTAAGTTCCTGGTAGATGAATAAAGTGTGAAACTGTGTATGTCTAAACCTCATTTACTGAAGAATTAGCTTGTATGAACCTCTCTTGTTTTCACACAACTGTAGTGCTTATATGATGGATGATTAATTTTGATGAAGGATATCTAGCAGGTTCCTTTCTTGGAGTGTTGATACTTGATCCAGTACTGCTTATCATATTACATTTTTATGTTTGGCTTCAGAGTATGTTCTGCTTGCTTCTCATTTATTCTAACCTTGTTCATATTTATCCACAAAGCTTTCAGCTGTTTGTGAGACAGTTTTCCATTATCAGGACAAGATTCCTCCAATTGACTATGTGGTTAATGTGGCATCCAATATGCAGGTCTGGTATGCAGTGACATATTTACTTTTTCCACTGGATTTGTATTTTATATTGATTTGCTTATTCATTTTTCTCATGATTGATGATTTCTTCACACCCAACTATCTAGTATCTACACTGTTTGGGATTGTACAGTGGTTTTGCGTTGTTGTCTTTTAATTGTCAATTGTTCTTTCTTTTCTGTTAGTAATATCTTCTTTTCAGTAAAACAATGCACATACTTACATACATACATGTACATGACTACAGACTTAAGTCTTAACGCCAACCCCCCCCACCCAAAAAAAAAAAAAAAGAACACAAACACACACACAAACAAGCATCAGAGTCATTAACCCTAGTCAATTCAGCCTTTGGCCAATCAATTAAGGGTCTGATTCATCTACTCTCCTAAAAGTGCTAAAGTTATACGGATTATTTATGATATGTAGACTCGGCTCAAAAGGATCCAAAACTATGGAGTATAACATGCGAATTACATGTAATAAAGCCGCCCCTTTTGTAGATTGGGGCCTAAACTGAAGAGTGAAGACACATATAAATGAGAGTAAGCAATGACAAGAGAAGCATCTCTTACCCAGTACCCACCAATCTACCCATAATAAAATTCGGCACCCATCCCAAATTCAACTTGTGGGAGTATCGTACGTAGGTATAGAACTATGTGTGTTTTGGCATGGGCCACATGGCCAAAACAGCGATACCGTTTGCATGAAATGTTTTATATGTTCATGATGACTCCATAGGTGCCAAGTTTCTTAATGACCTTATGTTATAAAATTATACAGTGATTTATGGATATGTATGTGCTGAGGTGATGACTTCATAGTGAATGTGTTTCTTGATTTTAGTACAGTTGTTCAAATGTTGTCTCCGTCTGTCCATACAAAAAACTTTTCTGTTGGTCTAGGGAGCGAAGCAATATTGTGAATTTCCTGGGAATGATATATTTTCTTCATCCCGGTGTTTCCAGTTGAATAAAAACCTTTTTTTTTTGCATGAAATACCAAATTAACTTGAATAAAATGATTTTAAACACTTAATGTCCCAAATTCAGAACCTTATAAACAATCATAACTAGTAAAATTGGAATAGGTAATACATAACTTCTTGTCATTTTTTCCATGCTGGTTTATGCACTTGTTTCTTGGCCCAGACATTCTGGCGTTTCAGCTTCTTTTCATTCGTTCTTTTAAATATTGCAAGGTTCTTTTATGTTTTCCTTTCTCCAGTAGACCATTTCCCTTCATGCAAGTGAGGAGTTTGTAGGAACCTTTTGGTTCTGTGTGCATATTACGAAGCTTACTTATTCCAATGATTGCTTTACTATCTTCCAGTTGTATCCTCCAAACGATTGGCTAGTTGGTTCGTCCTTGCCTTCTAAGTTCAGTCCAGATATAATTCAGTCCACGCTGAATGAGCTCACTCCAAACAATGTCAGGTGAGCTTGTACAGCCAGTGAATTGGTAACGACTTACCCATGGGATACATGCTTGTGCTGAGTGCTACTTTCATTGCTATGTATTTTTTTTCAGTTTGTTCATGCATTTGATATTTAATATACAATCTGTCATTCCACTTGATTTTTCTGTTTTCCAATTGGCACTGAACTGCCAAGCATGCATGTGTCAGCTAACACAAGATATGCAATGAATTTAACTGTAGAAATACAGTTGACAATAAAATAATACTCCATATAATGGATATTGTTGAACACATTTATTGGTCCTTGTTTGCCATGATTTTAGATCATGTTTACGATTGAGATTGGAACTTATTTGTTGGCTTGCTTTATCTGCCTCACACTGAAGAGAAAAACAGTTAAAGAGCTATATTTTCCCTTCTTGTTTTTGTTTTGGTTGCACTAAATAGTATGAAAAACACATATATAATGTATACTCGCTGTCCCAAAAAATAGTCCACTTACTATATTGGAAAGTCAACATGGGACCTTATTGAATCAATATATCAATTCTATTTTATGTAATATAATATCAATCATTCAACACTACATTAAAACTACTATCAAATTCAACTTTTAGAAATTTGTAAGGACTATCAATTTACATGAATCTTCGGTCAAAAGATAATCAAGTTGACCAAGAAAAGATCAGAACTAGACTATCTTTTAGGGACAGAGGGAGTATGTATAGCAGAGTTATGTGCTCTCTTTATGCTCCAAAACAACCCTGTCTTCTCAAAATTATGAATTGTTTAGATATAAAAAACTATTGGCACTACACTAATAGTTGAATTGAAAGCCTAGAAAGACAAGTGCTCTCTTTGTTCTTGAAAAAGTAATCAGAACTTTTTAATGAATGTGCCATGAATTTTAAGACACGCCAACAGAACATATAATAGTATTTAAAATATATATATTTATGAAAAATCATTGGTTGGAAGTCAAAGGATGATTGTCAATAAATATATTCTTATATTATGATATCTAGATGTCCATTGGACTTTCTTAAAATTTATACCACATTCATCAGGAAAAGTGGGACACACATCGAGGAACGGAGGGAATACACTTCAGTGGATGATTTCCATATTAGTTTTTTTTGTGACCGATACTTATCTCTTATATTAAATATTTTATTTTTTAGTATAACAGTGAGACCTCTAAACCAAAAGATGTGTCCGTCCACCTTTCATACTGATAAAAACATTTAACTGGTTGTCACCATGGAGCAATAGTGTCGAAACTTAATTGTTGTCTTCGTACAACTTTTTTCATGTATCAAAGGGGTTATTCTTGTACACTAAACAGACATGTCTAAATAGACAAATTTGATGTAACTTCTCGCTAGTTTGGTAAATAACGTGGGCAAGTAATTACCCAACTTTTGTTTTACTTAAACATGTTATCTTTTCCTCTGTCCATCTCACTCAAAAACTCCTATTTTCTATTTTGAGACGTTCCAGTCAAAGATCCTGTTTGAACCTAGGTAATACAACCTCTGTCCCATAAGGGTCCTACTTTCCTTTTGAGCTTTTCCCAAAAAAAGTCGCATTTCAAATTTAGGCTAAATCTTTTCATTATTTTTCAAATCTTTCTTTCAAAAACATGATACTTCTATAACGTTCTTGTTAAGCTTGATATACATTATTGAGCCCCTATCAAATAGTTTAAGCTTTTAGATGAACCGGTAACTTGACATGGTATAAGAGCTCTGGTTTGGCAAGGTTGTGGGTTCGAGTCATCCCGCTTGCACATGTTACCTGAAAATATTGTGACTGCAGATTGTCACTCTGTTTTGTTTGTGATGCCCTGGTGAGGCATGTTTGTGTACCTCTCCGCGTGTGGACGGGTCACATGTTAGGGGCAGCGTTTAGCTTGATATATATTGTTGAGCCCCTATAACAACTTAAGCTTTTAGTGAGTTGGTTCTTGACAGTGCCATTTACAAGGAGTTTTGAGTTATCAAAGGTGACTCTTTTATGAGAAGAAGGGAGTAAATTATCTAGAGTTGTCCTTATCATATTAATCATAAACGTAGGAAATCAATTTTATATAAGTGACATTACGGGTAAATATTGAACATTTACTATAATCCTTGAAATGTATTCATACATGTACTCTTTGATTGGAAAGGAGTATTTATTTTCTTTTTATCTCAATTTGGACGTATTGATTGTTTATTTAAACTGCAATTGCCATTGTCAATGCTAAGGTTTACAGTATATGTGAGTTCTGCTTATTAGTTGTGTGATTTGGTTGAAGGTCGTTATAAAAGTTGAGGCCTAAAATTTGTGTCCATGAACATAGATTGCAGATCAGGATCCTAAATTTTGCATGGTTTTGACTGCTTTTATTATCATCTGGAGAAAGCTACTTGTTTACTTTTCTTAATTATGCTTAACATCTGCAGAATCTTTTGGGAGTCAACAATTTTTGAAGGACATACTGACAAGAGTGAGCCATGGTATGGAACTGTATACTCTGTTGAGAAAATCACTGGTTCGATTATTCAGGTTTGCTGCTGAAGCTTGTCTTTGATATGTTTAAGTTTCCTTTTTCAGTTTTAATTCTTTTTCATATTTCAAAATGTCTTTGGTGTTGGAAGAAGAACATTTTGAATGAGAAATTGATGATTCAGTAACATGTATTGCTAATTGCTTGCAGGAATGGATGGAAAGAGCTCCTAATGAACACCTGCATCTTCCGGCTCCCAATGTGTTTATACCAACTGATTTGTCTCTTAAAAATGCCCAAGAAAAGGTGTGATTTGCATATCAATTTGATGCAATATTTTCCTTGTTTTTTTTCCCTGAGCTCTTTGAACTTGAAACAGGCAAAGTTCCCAGTTCTATTGAGGAAATCAGTATATTCAAGGTTGTGGTACAAGCCTGATACGGCTTTTTCCTCTCCCAAGGCATATGTTAAGATAGATTTTAACTGTCCATTTTCGGGCAACTCTCCTGAAGCTGAAGTTCTTACTGACATTTTTACTCGTTTATTGATGGACTACTTGAATGAATACGGTATGTCTTGGAGCATGTAAAGATAAAGTTTAACTATTTGTTCATTTGTTTTTCGTGATGAAAGAACTGTTTAGGTTTTATGTATTACTAAACTTTAGATCTTCCTATTTGAATGCAAATTGATTATATGGGCTATACATCTGGTGGAACAATATTTTCTGAACATAAGGCTGATTTGTTGGGTTCTCTGTCTGATAATTGATAAAGATATATTGGATACTAAATGCTAGTGTTGCTTTTAACATGTAAATTAACAGAGAAGAGAAGAAGAATAAAGTATGATTTGGAAGTCGTAACCCTAAACTGGTTAGGCTAGGTTATTTATATATACGTGCATATTAGACAGTAATGTTACACTTAACACCCTTTATAATGCCCTTTATTCTCTAACACTCCCCCTCAAGCTGGAGCATAAATGTCATGCATGCCCATCTTGTTACTCATATAACTCAACCTATTCCCAACCACCAACTTGGTCAGAACATCAGCCAACATCAGCCAACATCAGCCAGCTTGTTCTCCGGACTTGACATAACTTGTGACAATAATCTTTTGTTGTAGCTTCTCGCAAATGAAATTACAGCCAACCTCAATATGTTTTGTGCGTTCATGAAACACAAGATTCGATGCAATATGGATGTCTGCTTGATTGTCACACCATAGCTGCATAGGTGTTGAACTACCAAACCCCATCTCCTCAAGTATTTGGCGAATCCACATCAACTCACAACTCGACTGAGCCATGGCTCTTTATACTCCGCCTCCGCACTTGATCTTGACACAACCTGTTGCTTCTTGCTTTTCCAAGATACGAAGTTGCCTCCAAAAAATATACAATATCTTGTGGTTGACTTCTTACTAATAGGACACCCAACCCAATCAGCATGACAAAATCCCTCAACTCTTATGTGCCCATGATCTCGATAAAGTAACACATGGCCTGGAGCTCCCTTAAGAAATCGAAGGATGCATACCATAGCCTCCCAATGAGTAGATTGTGGAGACGACATAAACTGACTGACTTTGACTGTCTTTACTTACGGCAAACGCAATGTTCGATCTAGTCACAGCTAAATAGTTCAACTTCTCTACAAGCGTACGTTACCTCTCTGGATGATTCAATTCTTCACCATCATCATCCTTTAGCTTCACATTAGCATCCATAGGAGTCTCAGCTGGTTTTGCCCTTAACATCCCAGTGTTAGTAAGTCAAGTACATATTTCCGTTGAGAAAGAAAGATGCCTTGTTTCGAACAGGCAACTTCAATTCCCAAAAAGTACTTGAGGTTCCCAAGATCTTTTGTTTGAAATCTTTCTTTAAGGAAAGACTTTAGAGCACAAATACCCACACCATCTCCACTGGTAATGACGATTTCTTCAACATACACAACCAAGAGAATACACCCTGCTCTGCTCAGACTGATGATAAAAGACTGAATGATCACTACTCCACCGCATAAGGCCAAACTCTAACACAACCTCACTAAACCGGCCAAACCAAGCTCTAGGAGACTCTTTTAAACCATACAACAAATTTTTTTACTTGCAAACCATCCCCGACTCCCCCTGAACAACAAACCCAGGAGGTTGTTCAGGATAAACCTCTTCGTGCAGAAAACCATGAAGAAATGCATTTTTCACATCGAGTTGGTGAAGCGGCCAATGGTATGATGTAGCAAGAGAAACAAGCAACCTAACAAAAGTCAACTTTGCAACTGGAGAGAAGGTTTCTGAATAATCCACACCATAAGTCTGGGCATAACCTTTCGCAACCAGACGAGCCTTCAATCGAGCCAGGGAACCATTGGGATTCACTTTCACTGTGAAAACCCACTTACAACCAATTGCACTCTTATTATTCGGCAAAGGTTCCAAATCCAAAGTCTGATTCTCCTCGAGAGCATTCATCTCCTCTTCCATAGTGGTTCTCCAACCAGGGTGAGCCACTGAGCCACGACTAAGCCACTGCTTCAGACACAAACTTAGGAATATGATAAGACTCAAGGGAACTAATTAATGAAGAAGTAGAAGAAGACAAACCAGAGTAACTAACGTAGTTAGCAATGGAATATTGTGCATAACTACGCTTACCTTTTCGAAGAGCAATCAGAACATCTAAATCAGATAGTGGAGGCACAGGAGTGCTAGCATCTGCAGAAGAGAGGATTGGCTTGGTAGTGACCACATTAGGAGGTGCAGAAGGAAATCCCTCTCGTTGACGGAGGGAGTAAACTTGCTGAACGGGGGGACGAGAGGGAGGTACAGGTGGGACAGGGCAGCTTCGGACTGTACAAAGTGATAGATAAGGAAATCATCATTGGAGTCTGAAGAGGACGTGTCATAGAGGATAGAATGATTGACTCAAAAAATGTGACATTAAGGGAAACAAGATAGCGATTCAATTCGGGAGAAAAACAACGATACCCCTTTTGAGACTGAGAGTAGCCAAGGAAGATACATTTGAGGGACTTGGGATCCAACTTGGTTATATGTGGACGATGATCCCGAACAAAACATACACAACCAAAGGTCTTTGGTGACACGAAAACAACGAACAGGAAGGATATAAGACACGATAGGGAATCTCCCCCCCCCCCCAGAACAGAGGAGGGCATCCTATTAATAAGATGACACGCAGTCAAAATTGCATCAGCCCAGAATGGCTTAGGCACGTGCATTTGAAAGCTAAGAGCCTAGCATTTTCCATTAAATGACGATTCTTTCTTTTCGCTACCCCGCTTTGTTGAGGTGTAAACTTGCTGAACGGGGGGACGAGAGGGAGGTACAGGTGGGACAGGGCAGCTTCGGACTGTACAAAGTGATAGATAAGGAAATCATCATTGGAGTCTGAAGAGGACGTGTCATAGAGGATAGAATGATTGACTCAAAAAATGTGACATTAAGGGAAACAAGATAGCGATTCAATTCGGGAGAAAAACAACGATACCCCTTTTGAGACTGAGAGTAGCCAAGGAAGATACATTTGAGGGACTTGGGATCCAACTTGGTTATATATATGTGGACGATGATCCCGAACAAAACATACACAACCAAAGGTCTTTGGTGACACGAAAACAGAAGGAAGGATATAAGACACGATAGGGAATCTCCCCCCCCCCCCAGAACAGAGGAGGGCATCCTATTAATAAGATGACACGCAGTCAAAATTGCATCAGCCCAGAATGGCTTAGGCACGTGCATTTGAAAGCTAAGAGCCCTAGCATTTTCCATTAAATGACGATTCTTTCTTTTCGCTACCCCGCTTTGTTGAGGTGTATTAGTGCAAGAGGATTCATGGATCGTGCCATGATCATGCATAAAAGTGGAGTAAAGAGTCGAGAAATATTCCTATGCATTGTCATTAAGAAGAATTTTAATAGGCACACACAAAAACCACAAAAAATAGAGAATAACTCGGAACGATTTCTCATTAAATAAATCCAAGTTACACATGAAAAATCATTGACAAATGTAACAAAGTAACGATAACCAAGTTTCAACACTATTGGAGACGAACCCCAAACATCTGAATGAACTAACTCAAATGGGACACGTGCCCCTTTATTGACTAGGAAAGTATGAAACATGATGGTGTTTAGCATAGTGACAAGCTTCACAATTTAACGTAGACAAAGACTCTAGATTTGGACACAATTTCTTCAAATTCGAGAGACAAGGATGACCCAAACGACAGTGTAGCTGATGCGGAGTAAGAGAACTAACATTGGAACACGCAACGAGCGAGAGAACATCATCCAACAAGTAAAGCCACTCCTGATTCGTAGCCTCTACCAATAATCTTCTTCGTCGTAAGATCCTGAAAGACACAAGAATCAGAAAAGAATGAGACACTACAGTTGTAATCACGAGTTAATTTAGTGATGGATAGTAAATTGAACGAAAACTAGGAAGGTAAAGGACAGAAGACAAAGATAGAGATGGATTGATACTAGCGATTCCGCCCCCCTTAACACATGTAACAGACCCATTGGCTAAAGTGACACTAGGCAATATAGAAGAGGTAAAAGAAGATAAAATACCTGCATCACCGGTCATTTGATCGGTGCTACCAAAATCAATGACCCATTTGCGGCTCGAGGAGGAAAGACACAATGAGTTTACCTGAATGGACAAGAGTAGCTGCAGAAGAGGAAGACGAAGACGGTTGAGAGACCTGAAACTGGGTATACCTAGCATACTCTTCATCTACATCATAACCATCTTCCGTTCAATCTGAGGAGAGGACTGACTAACAGGGTCGGGATGAGTAGCAGCATTAGCAAATCGGTTACCGGGTTTCGCATGTAACTTCCAACAATTGCGTTGTAGATGCCTCGTGTCTCCACAATGGTAGCATACTTTGACATCCTGTTTCCCTCCGACCTCCTTAACCACCTCTGCGTCCGCCACCACCACGGCCACCATGATCATAACCTCTATGCCCATGAAATGCCTGTGTGACAAGAGCAGAAGACTCACCTACATCCCCCTCTGTTGGAGTAGGCTTGTGAGATGTGCGTAAAACTCGCAAGAAAGCCTCACACAAAGAGCAAATGTCGGTAGCCAACAAATTTTGCGATCGAGCAGTAGCAAACTCAGGTCGCAAGCCAACTAAAAAACCCATGACAAGGAGAAGCTCACGTTGGGCTTGCATCTGCTTAACATCTGCGGTAATTGGAAGTAAAGTGCACCATTCCTGAGACATTTTCTTAAAATCTGCAAAGTACTGAGTCACGGTTCGATCTTTCTGATTATGTCTAAACACATCATTGGACAAGTCATACAAGCGATTCAGATGATCATGGCCCGAAGACAGCACCTCCAAATACTCCCAAAGATCTTTGATTGTTTCAGTATGTGAAACTAACTCTGCAACATTATAGTCATGGAATTCAAACATTATAGTCATGGAATTCATCATCCGGCCAAAGAGTAATGCATCATCTCGAATCCAAACCTTCGTACCTTCACCAGTTTTAATATCCGTGAGATGATCGCCCTTCTCCATGCCAATAAGACTCTTGCTAACAACCTTAAGCCAAAGCTTTTTATCTGTAAGCTTATATGAGTGATGATCACTACAAAAACAATATCGGAAGTTGTGGGTGTCGACAAAATAAGCAGAACAGAGCCCCAACCACTGGTCCCAACAAAAAAGGTAAGTACCAAGGAACGAAACAAGCTGCAGAGTCTCAACACACGTCCAACGCAGAAAAAAGAACCACATAGGTGGACCACTGCGACTTGGGCGAATCCGACGAACTAAAAACTCCGGCTAAATTTTGGCTGCCGCGCTGGCACGTGGTCGGAGCTCCGGCGACGACGAAGTTTTCCGGTGACAGAAACTGGTCCTCCGGTGAACTGCCCTGGGTGGCGCGTGGGTCATAAAAGGAGCAGGTTGATGGTCAAAAGCCCGTCACACTCAACTTGTTGTAAAACGAAGGGAAGTGTCGACCCCTCTGTCAACCCTACGAAACCCTTCCTGCTGTGCACAAACACAACTGCCACACCACAACCTGGGCTTGCCTATCGATCAAAGTCGCACACTCTGGCGACTCAATAAATCGCACACCCTGGCGACCTAAGAAGAGAATGAGATGTCCCTACTGTTGCATGTAGAGAAAAGAAAAATAAAAAAATAAAAAAAGGGAGAAAGAAAATAAAGAATAAAAATTAAAGTGAATCAAACCAAGTTTGTTATGGAGATTCAAGCTCTGATACCATGTAAATTAACAGACAAGAAAAGAAGAATAAAATATGATTTGGAAGCCGTAACCCTAAACTGGTTAGGCTAGGGTATTTGTATGTATGTGCATATTAAGACAGTATTGTTACACTTCACACCTTTATAATACCCCTTATTCTCTAACATAACAAAACTTTATCTTTTATATCTCAGCTTATTATGCTCAGGTTGCTGGACTTTATTATGGGATTAATCACACAGATAGTGGGTTTCAGGTAATTTTTTTACAATCCCCAAGTATAATGCTGTACTTCTTCATCTGTTTCTGATTGTGATTTCAACCACGAGAGGCAAAGCCTGAACATGATTGTGGGATATTTACGTGGATTTATGATTGGACAAACGAGCGTAGATGCATAAGAGAGATAATGTAGGGTTTTAGGATTCTCTTCGTGTACTGCATCCTGTGAGGATGTTGTTCTGGATGATGTGTTGGCTTTTGAGCTGTTAGTGGTAATTTTTGCTAGTATTACCAACAGAGAGAGGCATGATTTCAGCATCCACACATTTTAGGTTTTAGTAATTGAGATAACCTGGTTGGCTGAGTTTTTTGGTGTTCCTTAGAGAGATACCTTGATGTAATCATTATTTAGGATAATAGAATTCAATTTGTTGGCTGATGAGCAAAATGATAAAGAAAAGGAAAAACATGATAAGTTTTAGGTTAAGATAATAGAATTTAATTTGTGAATTTTCAAAATCTATTACCTTAATATGAGTCATGACTTCCATTATTCTCAGAAAGTGATATGAATAGCACACTAGTGTGGTTTTTGATTTTTTATGTAATTGTTTCTTGTGTCATACATACTATGCACTGGATTTTGAGAATCATTTCTTGATTATTTTAAAAATGTTAAAAAGTCATCTAAGATGAGTTTCAGATATGCTATGTTTGGTACAATGGAGAGGTGGAGAGAGTGAAAAGTGAAGGGATAAATAAATATTCTTGTTAAGTAACCAACTCATCTAAAAGTTTAAGCTATTAGATAGGGGCTCAACAATGTATATCAAGCTTAACACTCCCCCTCACGTGTGACCGTTCACACGTGGAGAGATATACAAACATGCCTCACCAGGGGCATCACAATCAAACAGAGTGACAACATGCACTCACAATATTCCGGGTAATAAATGCAAGCGGGATGACTCGAATCCACGACCTTGCCAAACCAGAGCTCTGATACCATGTTAAGTAACCAACTCATCTAAAAGCTTAAGCTTAACAATTCTCTCGTCTTCGTTTTGCTCCTTTCAGCCCAAAGTAGACAATAGTGTGGGGGATGTGCCAATGATAACTGATAACTCTACCTTCATTATCAACACCAGTACATGTTAATTGGCTTTCAATGGTTGGAAAAGATTCTCTTTTTCTTTGTTTGTTTAATACTTCACTGTTAACACTTTTATTATTATTATTATTATTTATTTATTTTGATTTTTTTTGGTAGTTTGATTCACTTGGGCTAAATTGAGTAATTATGGAACTAAACTTATATCCTAATTTCCCTAATGTTCAAACAAACAACATGTGGGAATGATTGTTTCCATTCTTTTAAGGACAGAAAATTTACCCCTTCGATTTTTCATCCTTCTTTCCCATCCTTTCCGTCAAACAGACCAATAAGGATACAGTGAACTCGACGTCTCTTTTTGTGTAATATTTTCCTGTTGGCAACTTGACGTGGCGGAAATTCTAAAAGTTTGGTCGCCTCATAAATATTGGGAAGTTTGAACGACTTGGTGGAAACTGTCAGAGTAATAATGATTAGCATGCATGGGTATCCCTGGAAAAGGGAATATTGAATAAAACTTATAAGGCTATCCATTCCTTCATACGTTTTTTAGGTAGTGTAGATATAGATAGATATATTATAATTCTGCTCAATCTGTTCCAATGATCCGTGGAATCGTTTTATATGTTCTAATTCATTGATTACCTTGGTTAATTTTTGACGCTCATATTTATACATATTTTTACCTATCAAAAAAAAAAAATTTGAAGCCATGTTGATTACTTTTCTATGCACAATCAAGCATGTACAGCTGTACTTGTGAATTAATTGTTATTTTTTCTGCTTTAGGTGACTTTGGTTGGATATAATCACAAATTGAGAATCCTACTGGAAACAGTAATTGAGAAAATTGCAAATTTTGAAGTAAAACGTGACAGATTCTCTGTGATTAAGGTAAGGATCTACTTCACTTTCTGCAATTGGCTACATCATCAAATCTTAGTGCTCTGTTCATCAAACATTACTATTCTGGCACCATGTTTCACTAAAATTAATAAGGTCGGACAGTATATGGGTGGCATTTATTCTGCAACTTATAGTAAACCTGGTATTTAGAATCAGAAAGGAACTTTTAAATTTTGTAGATTTGAATTGATCTTGTTAGGGCATCATATTATTGTAGCTGGATTGTACTTATAACGACTTTATTGCCGTTGCCAATGGCCCCATTTGTAGTAAAAGGTCTGCAGCGTTCTTCAAATCTTTCTTGTTATCCTTATAGGACTTCATCATTGTGAAAAATACCTGTTGTTAGAATATCATTCACAAAGTGACTAAACTGCTTATATCAGAGAGAGAGAGAGAGAGGAGGTAATTTCCATGTTGACGAGAGAAGAGAAAGTGATTTTTCAGGCAGGAAGGAGAATGTTTGACGTCGTTAGAATTCCTGGAGAAGTTCGTTTTGAGTTTAGGCTGTTAGAGAGGTATAGAGGGAGAATCCATGAGGTCATTTTGTCATTCCGGGAGCTGCTTTGGGTATGTGATTGAATGGAGAAAGCACCAGAAATAGGGGGTTTTCTGGAGGTTTGCATTTTGGAAATTGTGGAGAACCTTGGATGGGGGATACTGGTGGACAAAATTAGGAGTTTCGCCAAAGAGTATAATGCAGAGAAGGAGAAGCCTCGTAAGACTTTTAAAGAGGCGGCGGAGATCCCCTTGTGGCCTCTGCACGAGCGGAAGATAGTGTTAAGCTTGATATACATTGTTGAGCCCCTATCTAACAGCTTAAGCTTTTAGATGAGTTGGTTACTTAACATGGTATCAGAGCTCTGGTTTGGCAAGGTCGTGGGTTCGAATCATCCTGCTTGCATTTGTTATCCGGAATATTGTGAGTGCATATTGTCACTCTGTTTGGTTGTGATGCCCCTGGTGAGGCATGTTTGTATATCTCTCCACGTGTGGACGGGTCACAAGTGAGGAGAAGTGTTAAGCTTGATATACATTGTTGAGCCCCTATCTAACAACTTAAGCTTTTAGATGAGTTGGTTACTTAAAAGATAGGTTCGGGTCTCACAGGTTCTGGAGTCGATTTCATTGTGGAGGAAGGATCGTGCAAGAGCTCTTTGAATTTCCTTGGGAGGTAGGTGTCTGGTAGGAAGGGTTGGTGACCTGGATTGTCCGATACCCACCAAGGAAGAATTGCAGAGATGGGTGGACCAGAAGTGGAAGACGGCAAGTGGAGTAAGGATGGTGGACATGGACGAAAAGCTTTTTCTATTTGAATTCCCGTTCAAGAAAGAAGCCGAGAGGATCTTTCAAGAAAAGAACTGGGTCGTCAACAATGAGGTTCTGGTGTTAGATAAATGGGATCTGGCGGAGTGTTGTCACAAAGAGGTGAAAAAAAACTTTGTCAGGCTTGAATAAGGGCTTTGGGACTTCCCTTTCATCTGTGGGGAAGATCAGTGTTTCAAGAAATAGGTCGCACGTGCGATGGATTTCTCGGAGTGGATGAAGCAGTGGAGAAGAGGAAGGATCTGAGTTGTAGAATTTTGGTCAGGTTCAATCCTGAGATTCCGGCGAGAATAGCCATTGGTGTTGAGAAAGGAGTCTTTGAGGTCCCGATTTGGGCGGAGACGACCTAGTGCTCATATAGGCGGAGTAGTGGTGGCGAAGGTGGAGGATAAGGGGTACCAAAGCTCGACACGTGGAACAAAGCTGTCAAACATCCGGTGGGTAGGAATTCAAAATTCAAATATCAAAACCAATACGGTGGCTTTTATGCAAGAGGTGGGTTTATAGAGGGGTCAAGGTGAATGTGGAAGGAACCTTTCAGAAGAAATCAAAGAGGGGACCGAAACGGTGTTGCTCGAAAGGATAAAGGCATGGCCCGCATGGGTGGGGATTGGGCTTCAGGGTTGGAAGTTCGAGAGGGAGAGGAATGGCCAAACCAAGGCCCAAAACATATTAGTGCCGAAAAGAGTGATGAGGTTGGATCCGCCTCTGGTAAAAATTATAATGAAGGGGTGGCAGCAACCCAAGAGATAACAGGGGGCCACGTGAGTTGGTCTTTTCCTTCAGAAATCACAGGGAGTCGGGGAGAAGGCACAATTGAGAAAGAATTGGAGAAAGGGACAAGTTGATGAGTAACAAAGCTGAGCAAGAAAGAAGGTGAGCCAACTCAGCACGAAGGGACCTCCGAGGGCCACGTCGATGCTGTTTCGGTGGACGCAAGAATGGAAGGCCTAGTAGACATACAGATGGAGAATTGGATGCCTAAGGAGAGGGGTGGTGAGATCAGAGTCAAGGGGGTGTCACACGATAGAGACTTTGGAAAGCAGAAAGAATTCCCAAGTAGGACATGACTTTGAGATGGCAAGGACACTCAAGCAATGACCTTGAGGTCCTTGGTTCCAATCCCCATACCAGCAAGGGGTCACACTTACCTATCAAAAAAATAAAAAAATCCCAAGCAGGATGAACGAGCCGGAATTTATCCTTGAAAGTGGGTCGGGTATGAACAGTGCCGTGGAAAGTGACTACATGAGCTATGAGTCGGAAGAGCCACTTGTATGCACACTCTTAGCAGTGGTGCGTCCGTCAGAAATTGGTGAATTTGCTGCGGTTATGAACAGAGAAAGGGAAGATGATATATCCATTTGGGTGAAAAGAAGAGCGAAGGGCTTTGGGAGATACTTAGGAGTTTCTTGCGAGGGCTTTGAGGGTTAAATCATCGACATGCTGCTCAATATCGAGAAAAAGCGTAGATTAACTCGGGGAAGCAGTTGCAAGAAGTCTGCAAAAACCGAGAAATGGAGAAGAGGGAACTTAGGTAGCTATGATGCAGTCTGAATTGGGAGCAGATTAGGAGTAGCGCATTAAAGGAGAAGAGGAGAAGAGATCTCAGTTGATATGCATCTACGCACTATAGTTTGGAATGTGGCCTTAAATAATGTGGAGAAGAGACTAATTATCAAGGCAGATGTGAGAAGATGGAAGCCGCATGTGGTGTGTTTACTGAAAACAAAAATGGAAATGTCGATAAAAGGGTGGTTAGTAGTGTTTGGGGCATCAGATGGTGGACTGGGAACGCTTAAGGGCAGAAGGGGCGGCGGGAGGGATCCTAGTGGGATGGAAGGAAAATATCAAAGAAAGACTATTGTGGGTGCTGATTCTGTATTTTGTGTGCCAAAAATGGGTGAAGAGGGTAAGACTTGGCTGTTTTCAGGAGTCTATGACCCTCATCATTTGTGGAAAAGAGACTTTTGTGGGAGGAATTGAAGGCAGCTAAACTCGGGAGGAATATTTTGTGGTGCTTAGGGGGAGACTTCAATGTAGTTTGCTATCCTCACGAACAATCAGGAGCTCGATCCTTTTACTCTTGCAGTGACGGAATTTAATGACTTCATTGATGAGATGGAGCTAGTGGATTTGTCTTTTGACAGGAGGAGGCTACACGTGGCTTAGAAATGGTGGGAGAAATCAATGTTCTAGGATTGACAGATTTCTCATTTCAGCAAATTGGGAGGATAGCTTCAATGGAGCCATTAAGTTGTGTCTTCCAAGGGTAACATCTGATCATGTGCCTTTCAGTCTAGATTGTGGGCGTTTTACTAAAGGGAAAGCTCCTTTTAGGTTCGAGAACATGTGGCTCAAGGAGAGGGGTTATGTGGAGGAGATAAAGGAGAAGTGGACTTGATATGTGGTTCATGATGACCCGTGCTTCGTCTGAAAATGTTGAAGGAAGATTTAAAAGTTTGGAACAGGGGATCTTTGGTAAGATAGATGCTAGAATTAAGGTTTGGGAGGAAGAGGGCACCAGGTTGGATGAGATTGGGGGAGCATGGGACTGAGTTGAAGAAGACGAGAGGCAAAGAACGGAACTCGAAAAGGATTTAGAGTGAATGTTATAGATTAAGGAGATCAGTTGGAGGCAAAAGTCCCGGATACAATGGCTGAAGGAGGGAGACAAAAATACTAAATTTCTCCAAAGATTGGCGAGGGTGCACAAAACTGCTAATCAGATTCGGAAAATCACAACTGTATAGAGGGTGTTACGTTGGAAAGAAATGAAGATGTCTAGGAAGGAATATTGGGTTTTTACGAGCGTCTTTATAAAGGTAGCGGTGTGGAGGCCTGACCTAGCTGGTGTATCTTTCAGGACAGGAAGACTCCGAGGGTCTAGACCAGATTTTTACCGAGAAGGAAGTGGTGGCGGCATTGCAAAGTTTGAATGGAGATAAGGCTCCGGTCCAGATGGCTTCTCTTTGGCTTTTTTCCAGCATTGTTGGGAGGTGTTGAAAGTGGATATAATGGGAGTTTTTCACTTCTTCCATGACAATATGAGATTTGAAAAAAGCTTCAATGCCTCCTTTATTGCCTTAATTCCAAGTATGAAAAGAGCTTGCGATGTTATGGATTACAAACCTATAAGTTTAGTTGGTGGTGTGTATAAGCTCATTGCCAAGGTGCTATCTTAGAGAATGAGAAAGGTGATATTTAAGGTTATCTCTGAGTCAGAGCATGCTTCAGGGACCAACAAATTTTGGAGGTGTCATTGATAGCAAATGAAGCAGTGGACGCGAGGTTGAAAAGTGGAATTCCGGGTTTGCTTTGTAAATTAGATATCGAAAAGGCTTATAACCATGTGAGCTGGGGATTTTTGTTGTATATGCTAGACAGGATGGGGTTTGGTTAAAAGTGGAGGCGTTGAGCAGATTGATGGAGAGGGCCGTATTGGGAGGTTTCATAAGGGGTTTCAGGGTGGGCAAGGTTGGAGAGGCAGAAACTATAGTGTCCCATCTACTTACAATGGACGATACTCTTGTTTTTTGTGGGGCAGATGGACCACTTACGGATGGTATTACTATTTTTCCAGACGGCCTCGGGTCTGAGGATAAACATTTCCAAGATCAAAATTATTCCGGTAGAAGAAGTCCATAATGGGAGGGCTTTGGCATCATTCTTTGGGTGCAAGGTTGCGAGTCTGCCATCATTTTATCTTGGCCTGCCCATTGGAGCCCCTTTAAAAACAGGGCAATATGGAACTCAGTGGTAGAGAGATTTGAACGGCATCTGGCGGGATGGAGGAAGCAATTTCTATCGAAAGGGGGGAGGCTCGTTTAAGTTAAAAACACACTGTCCAGCATGCCGGCATATTTTTTTATCGCTCTCTGTGCTTCATGCATTCATTCAAAACAGATTGGAAAAGTTGGAGAGAGACTTTTTTTGTGGAAGGCGAGTCGGTGGGACATAAAGGTCACTTAGTAAAGTGGGATAAGGTTTGCACAAGTTTGCACGAAGGTGGTTAGGTGTCAGAAATCTTAAGCTCTTCAATGAAGCCTTGTTGGGGAAGTGGCTTTGGAGTTTTCTCAACAATAGGGATGCTTTATGGAGGAAAGTGGTGGTGAGTATGGCAAGGGGGATCTCTTTGGTTTCCGTCTATCATTTCTGACTCTTTTGGGGAGGGGGTTTGGAAAGGCATAAAAAGAGGATGGAACGCTTTTGTGAGGCACATCGTTCGAGGTGGGATAGGGCTCTGCTGTGAAATTTTGGAAAGACAGGTGGAGTGGTGACTCGGAATTGAGTAGGGCTTTTCTTAGTTTGTTCTCAGTAGCTAAGGAAAAAGATTGTATGGTAAGCTCTGCTCTACACGCAAAAGAAGTTAGGGTATCATGGAGCCCGACTTTCCTTCAAAAAATTCAAGACTGGGAGATGGAGGCTGTGATGAGGCTCTTAGGGAGCCTTTATTCTCAGTGAAGTTGTATTATTTGAAGATGGTTGGTAGAGATAGGTGGTGGTTTCCTTGAAAGTCGATATGGAAGACCGTAGCCGCCATTAGAGTGGCGTTTTTTTGCGTGAGAAGCAGCGAACGAAGCCATTCTCACAGGCAATAACCTGCAGAGACGAGGCAACATCTATGTCAATTGATGTTTTATGTGTAAGGAGAATGGAGAAAGCTTAACCATTTGCTTCTTCATTGCCCGGTGATAGGGGAGTTGTGGGATATGCTGCTAGGTATGTTTAACTTACTGTGGGTAATGCCGAGTTTAGTCAAAGAAATGCTTTGGAGCTGGTCTTATTTTGGGGGGAGGAAGTGCAGATAACATAATTTTGGAGGCTGCCTCTTCGGGAGAGTTGTGGACGATTTGGAGGGAGAGAAACCTGAGGATTTTAGACGAAGAAAGATCCTTGTCTGATATGAAGAAGTCACTGCTCTATAATCTGTTTTTTTGGTGTTTGGGGGCACAGCATTCTTCCAGCTCCTCTGCTAGTTCGTTTGTAAATTTTGTGAATAATTTTCCATAGGTTCATAGATCTTTTGGTAATGTATACTCCTAGTGTACAAAGAATGCGTCACTTGTTTTGACGCTATTGCTCTATGTTTTTGCTGTTACTTATCAAAAATATATAAAAAATAGCTGTTGATTTTATACATGTTTGTCCAAATCATTGCAGCAGTTCCTTGCGATTCCTATGACCCATTGACTACTTGGATAAATATGATATACTTTATTGTCTTACACTGAAGCACATGGGTGACGTGGGAGTCAATCAGTCCTCCTAGGGCAAGTGCCCATGGTAGTTGACTGGTAAATCTTTTTATTTTTTTATTAAATATTTCATGGTTATCCTAACTCACAAGTCTCGTTCTTACGTTTGCTGGTACCAAGCTCAGATGAACAAGTGGTGTTGCATTAGGTAGCCTAAGGCAGCCTATAACTTCTTCAGATCCCAATGAATGCAATTCATAAGTAACATGGGAATTGACAATGAGTAGGGTATGATTTTGTTGTTGAACAAAAACTCTTGTTTCCTACAAAGTTAGGTGGCAGCAAAGGATTCATGTAACCAATGTCAAGCGGTTAGCACAAAGGTGAAATTGAGCATCTACGTCGTTAATTATCGCCTATTCAGATAGTGGTAAAGATAGTTCATGTATTATTAGGAGAGTAGTTGCATCGGTTAGATGAATCAATTGAGTTATGACTTATGAGGGTGATTTATCTTTCCCCTTCTCTCCCTAGCTTCTATCTCCTTTTCTCTTCCACATTTATTCTGTATTGGAGACTAGGGCTGATCTTGAACAGGGCCTAATTTCTTTAGCATCATTTATTTGTCATTTGGCTTTCTTCTTTTTGAAATAAATATACCACTGGCACTACTCATGCCTTCATCATCATTGCTCATCGTCTCCAGCAGTTCTTTGTCCAAGCTCCTAAATTACAAGCTGTCAAGCTGACATCATACAAATCAGTTGCAACTTGCAACCCCAGTCCAAATTGTGACCTACCAACATCTTCAGTCTGTATCATCCCAACCACTCAACCACTGGCCTTTACCAAATCCTAGCTTCATTGAAAACCATACGTTTTCGCTGTTGATAATGTCAACTACTATACCCTCTGTCTACCTTTACATTGATCATCACTCTGCGGATGTCAGCAGTTTGAGCCCGCTTATCTCCAACTCGTGAACTTAGCCAATATACTGATAGCGCCTAATTTTCCAATTCATGGGTTCATTGTGCCTGGGCTGTGAGGCCTCTCAAATGTATGGATAGTTGAATGTATTCACTGGTGCCCCCTCGGACCTTGACCGAGGTCCAGTCCGTGCTTCGAATAGAGGTTTTGAACGGACCGCATGAGGTAGATTAAATGAAATTGATAAAGAACCCAATACTGGTTGGAGATTTACATAGAGGGGCAATTCCGAGATCTTCCTTTATTTTGTACATAACATAAAAAAGAGTTTCCATGGATGGGAGTTCTTAATAAAGAAGCTGAAATGTTTCTTTGCCAAAACAGAGTAAAGGGACACATTTGTTGGATGTACAAACTAGCTATGTACAGGCTGGGAGCTCATTTGCAATTGCACTTTACGCAAGGATTGATGTCAGTTAAATACGTTTTATAACGTGGAGACGACATCCAAGTTGGTTGGTTGGAATGGTTGTTAATGTCAATCTGGGTGATATTGGCTATTCTTTTCCCCCTCTCCTGAAGATAATAAGGGTATTTTTTGGTTAAGCTCCTCAACTGGAAGTTCTTGCTTGTAGTTTGGTTACTTCTTCTGGACAGTTGACTAAGCAACCGCTTGACATATCATGTACGAGTCAACTCTAAGAAAAAAATTAGGGATCTCAAACTATGACTCATTTATTTTTAATTCCTCCAAAAGAAGTTTGTCTTTCTATAGATGCCTTATTTAGTGGAAAGATTGTTGTTGTTAATGTTATTGTTATTGTTATTGTTATTGTATTGGCGTATTATATGTTTTTCTCATTTTGGTAGGAATTGGTCACAAAGGAATATCAAAATCACAAGTTTCAACAGCCATATCAGCAGGCTATGTACTACTGCTCATTGTTGCTTCAAGATCAAACATGGCCCTGGAGTGACGAG
Source organism: Codonopsis lanceolata (assembly GCA_013146195.2). Lineage (NCBI taxonomy): Eukaryota > Viridiplantae > Streptophyta > Magnoliopsida > Asterales > Campanulaceae > Codonopsis > Codonopsis lanceolata. The sequence continues at coordinate 10,666,574 of CM028384.1, read as the reverse complement.
CTCGAAATTCTTCCTCTTCTTGAAGTTGAAAATCTTGCTAGATTTTATCCTCAGATGCTATCAAGGACCTTTGTAGAGTGCTATGCAGCAGGTTATTATAATTTAGTAACTCACCTATTGTTGGTAGCTGTGTGGTACATGTCTGTCAAATATACATTTCTACTGTTACTTCAATGCAGGGAATATTGAACCAAGTGAAGCAGAGTCAATGATTAAGCTTGTTGAAAATGTTTTCTTCGAGGGTCCCAAGCCCATTTCCCAAGCTCTGTTCCCATCTCAGCATTTGACAAATAGAGTTGTGAAGCTCGAAAGTGGAATTAACTACCTTTATACTAAAGAAGGCTTGAATCCGAGTGATGAGAATTCAGCCCTGGTTCACTATATTCAGGTGTGTATCTATCGCATAAAGAAACGAAAATGAAAGGAAAGATTGTGGACATTGCTATGAATTTCTGAATTAGGTAAGTGAATTGTAACAAACCAAGAAGAATACTCGATACAAGATCATGGGCTGGGGGTGGAACAATCTCTCGACAGGAAACAACTAAAACAAAAAAGAAACAAAATTAGTCGTCAATATCTCCAATGTTGCAGGTTCCAGGAACTAGAGAGTATATGATCTTTGTATCTCCTAGATATATTCTAGTATGCTAACAGTTTAACCTTTCTTTGAGGCTTAGGTACGAAATTAACACTGCAAAAATCAATCCAAATTAGGCTACCCGATTCAAAAGCTGATGTTGCGTATCATTCTTTAATGTATTCATATTTGAAGAATAGGGGGCAGACAGATTCTCTTTCTTCAGTCATGCACAAACTGGTATGTGTTATTGATTTAGACCTAATACAGAGAAGTGAATAAAAGAAGAAACCAGGCTATCCTAGGGAGTGTTGTGGCTCAAAGCTAAGTTGGAGAATGCATAACTTGATCTATAACTTTTAAGCATTCAGGTGGGAATAAGGTTACTTGTAAAGCCTTTAGTTTGGTGAACCAAAAATTCTTTATTACCATAGTTAAGCAACCCTAAATTATAAAAACACCCCAACTTAAGACATTACAATAAGTTCATAAGATAAATAATAATTCAAAATGTTCCTAACTATACAATGGGACTAGGCTTGTGCATAAAGCTTATAGCAAATACGGATCCTCTTCCTTGGTTTATTTAGCTGTGCTTTCTCTCTCAATTATTCACCGGTCTGTCCATAATGGAATGTTTGTCTTATGATCATCAAAGGATCAAGCCATGCTTCAGAATTTTATACTTTGGCCAAAATAATTTTGTGCCGAGGAACCATGGCCTTTTAATCTAAAAGTTTGATAACCATGAGCGGAATAAGTCCTTATAACATTATCAGGGAGGATGGAGTTAGTGACCATAGTGGTATTAATGCCATCAGGTGTTTTTTCAGTTCACCCGCAATTGGAAAGAGCCAACATTACACATTATCTTTAGAACTATCAGCATTTTCATTACAACATTTCACTTCAATAGTTGTCAATCGCTCTTGACAAAGGATTAAGACTTCATCATATCTAGAACTATCAGCATTTTCATTACAACCTTCCATCCTTCAATTGGTGTCGATTTCGCTCTTGGCAAAGGATTAGAGAAGAATTTTAAGAAGCTATATTCAACTATCAGTAAATTTCTTGCTTTAGTTTTCAAAGAATGACATGCATTCAGGGACAAAGTGAAATTTAAAATTGAAACTCATTCTGTAGAGATAGTTTTATTCACCTGTAAACATGCCGCTAGGTTATGCAAAAAAGATTTTTAATACGACACCCAAAATCAATTATCAAAAAAAAAAAAAATCAATCTGTGAGACACATGCAACTATAATGGATTCAGGTGAAGAAAACCAATAATTTCATTTGTGCAACTTTATGACAATGATGATTACTCGATTTATAATATTAAGATGTTGACCCTAATTACTAAGTACCCCCTGAATAAATTTTTTTTTTTTGATAAGAAGTACCCCCTGAATAATTGAAAGGGTGAATTACATAAAGTTCTGTCTGCTTATCGGTTGTGGGTCAAGTTAGTTCCCGACATATTGATTGAAAATTTTCAGCCCGTCCATCAAATTGATTTATTGACCGGTCCTAAACATCTATTGCATGAATGTTTTATTCTTTTAGGTACATCAAGATGATTTTGTGCTTAATGCCAAACTCCAGCTTTTTGCGCTAGTTGCCAAGCAACCAGCTTTCCACCAACTCAGATCAGTTGAACAACTTGGTTACATAACTGTGCTTATGCAAAGGTAAATAATAAATAGAAATATTAAAAAGGAAACTGTAATTTATGATGAAAGTCTATATATTACCTGCCATCTACTTGAAAAATATATTTCTTGACAATGTAGGAATGACTCTGGTGTTCGGGGAGTGCAGTTTATCATTCAATCCACAGCAAAGGTACATACAACCATTCTCTTTTGTGAGTTAAATATATAACTCTTCTGACACCCTCTTTGATTTTTCCAGGGACCGAAAAGTATTGACTCCCGAGTTGAGGCATTTCTCAAGATGTTTGAAAGTAAACTTTATGAGATGTCCAATGATGAATTCAAGGTCAGAAAACTAGTGCCACTGTCTCCGAGTAACTTCCATTTGCTCATCGATGTAGATGTAGGACCTGCATATGTTACCCTTAGGAATTTACTAATGCATTTGATTCATGAGAAGGGGAAAGGGACATTGCCTGCTGTTAAACCTTTATTGCTTGGATTAGAACCTTTTCATGCAATCATGCTGGCTATGTAAATTATCTAAGAACATTGTCTATCTATGATAGTTCTTACTCCCTAGTCCCTCCCTCTCAAATTTATTGGCCTACTTTCCTTTTTTAGCAGTCACATAGTTTTTGGCCACTTAAAATTTCAATGCATATTTATTAGCTAGTTTCTCAATATACTCCTAACCAAATTAGTATTTACTTGAGTTCCTTGCTTCTTGTTGATTTCCGATACCATTAAATAAGGGTGCAAATGGTATAGACAATGGTTGTTGACGCATTTATTAAGAATTTTAAAATGGTAAGGTTTTGTCTGGTGGCTAATATGAGTAATGCTAGAGCCACCTAATATGTATCTACTTTTGTTATGATGTGTTGTCCTAGGTGTCATCTTGTTGGGTTTACTTTTTAATTTACAGTGAAGGTGATAAGATGCCAAATTAGATAACATAGAATGTCACTTCATTTTCTAAACAAAATTAGGTACTCATTAGGTGGCTCTCACATTACTCAGCCATATATATATATATTTATATATATATATATATATGATCCTGTGACATTTCTATTTACCTTTGAAAAATGAGTATTTACACTATTTAGTCTTTTAGCTGTTACTTGGATAAATTGTGCCCCCAATGTGCTTTCTTCTGACCTAGGGATAGGGTGTTAATACTTAATTTCTTTTCGTCTATCACTTTAAGTGGGCAGCTGCTCCTATATTCCCTTATATGAGCCATCCTTTGGAATCTTTTAGTAGCTCGTGGTATGGTTCACTACCATGTCCAACATCTGTCACACCACATCAGACCCTTGTTTCCTTTTATGCACGTTTCAGTAGATGACAACCTGGATTGTTCAATATACAAATTGTAAATGTGGCCGTGAAAATAGAAAAATAGAAAAATAGAAGTAAAAATTTGGTAGTATAAGAGTCTTACTTCTCCTAAATAAATTATGTGGTTAATATACGATAAATGTATCTACTTTTCATTGACTTCTACGTCAAATTTTCATGTACTAGTTTACAATCCCTTCTGATCTGGTTTTGGAACAGAGCAACGTTAATGCATTGATAGATCTGAAGCTTGAGAAGCACAAGAATTTAAGGGAAGAATCTGGATTTTACTGGCGTGAAATTTCTGATGGGACCCTCAAATTTGATAGGAGAGATTGTGAGGTATGAAGCTTTATTCTTGTTTTGCACCAGCAGTCAATATTTTTGCCTGTGAGTAATGATTATATATACCTTTTCCACTTGTATCTGAAACTTCACACTATTATAAATGCCAATGTCAATGCTTGAAGGGACATAATGCATTCAGATCTTCTAGTTTTTACATGCAACCACAGATCTCAAAATTGTCACGGTTGATGTTTTACTGTTGTGAATGGAACAGGTTGCAGCACTCAAGCAGCTGACTCAAAAAGAATTGATAGATTTCTTTAATGAATATGTAAAAGTTGGTACCCCTCAGAAGAAGTCGCTTAGTGTGCGAGTATATGGAAGTGCTCATTCTTCCGAGTATACAGCTGATAAAAGTGAACCAATCGAACCCAACTTCATTGAGATAGAGGATATTTTCGGTTTCAGAAGATCACGACCACTTTTTGGTTCTTTTAAAGGAGGTTTTGGTCATATGAAATTGTGAGGGATAAATCTTCAGCTAGTAGGTGTTAGTAAAGATAAACGGAGCGCTTAAATTGCAGTTTCTCAATGCCAGTTGGACAAGAAAGGCATTATTGGAGAGAGGTAGAGGACATCATATATTGGCATCATTTATCTACTACAAAATGTCTACATTGTTCACAGAGCATACAGCGTGCAAGATTATTTTTAAAAAGAGTATATATTAACTCATTCATAGCACAAAGTCATGATTTCTGGATTATAACAGAACTTTATTAAGGTCTATAGAGAACAAATAGTGTTAATTTTTGGTCTTTTTGTGGCAATTTGTGGCAATTTAAGAATCTCTTTTAGATTCAGTTAACTTTTCATCCTACATGCAAATTTATGTCCACGGTCTGACGAAGAACAACAATGGGTGTTTGTAGATTTCGCCATATTTTATATATGTATTTGCTTCATGATCTTTTAGAGGAATGGAAAGAAAGAATGTGGGATGAATGAGTGAACCCGACTTCATGCCTTACGGTCATGGTAAATTTGTCTTGTTTTCCTCACAAAATTAGCCTTTATGTTCTTTTTAGAGCTGTTATATGTCCTAGGCCAAGTCGAGGTTACACTCAAAGTCATTGAGTCGAGTCCATTTCCAGTTTGTGCTGCTGAACTCAGCTCGGGAGTTATTGTTTGTCCATGGAGCTACTCGGGTTCGTGAAATCTATTCAAATCCTTTGAAGGTTGCCTTGATTCCCTGATTGATAGTCAAACCTTCAAACTTTAGCATTGAGTAGTGAACAAGCTTTGTAAACAGGTATGCATAAGCTATGTAATCAATCTCTTCACCTTGTATTTGTAATACTTGAACTTGATGAGAGTAATAAGCATAGCAAGCTATCCATGCCCTTTTAAGCAGCTTTCAAGTTGACCCATGCGATGCGTGTGCCTCGATCCGATTCCAGTGCCATGGGTCGACTTGGGTTGGCTTATGGTAGCTTGCCCGAGATAATAACCCTAATTATTATCTATTATATAATCAAGATCGGACGTTAACTCACATTCACGGTTCATTTTGTCAAAGTTAATTGATGGTTATGTAAATTATATATAAGCCTCTCAGTTATAGATTTTGTTTGAATTGTCCCTTTCACGACCAATTACGTTGTAATCAACCCATGCCACCGAGTCGGTGTTCGGTTGACAACTTACCATAAGTATATAAAATACACATAAACCTCTTTGTTATAGACTTTGTTTAAATCTATGGTCTAATAATGATTGAACCTTAACTCGCAGTCATGATTCGTTTTGTCAAAGTTAACTAACGGTCTAGATTGATCTATAAGTACGTAAATTACATATATACCCATCAGTTGTGGATGCTATTTGAATTACCCTTTCCACAACCAATTATGTTGTAACCAACTCATGCCATAAAGTCAATGATCATTTTGATAACAACTTACCATAAGTATATAAAGTACATACAAATTCTTCTGTTTTAGATTTTGTTTAAATTACGCTAATCGACTAAGGTTATCTAGCGGTCCAGATGATCACAACCACAAGATCCAATAACCATGGATTAATTACAAATAACTTCCTTACAAATAATCCTTTCAATTATGGGTCGAGTTTAAATTGTGTCTCTCAACTATCACTGCACAAAGACTAGTAAGTATATAAATATACAAATTCTTTTAGATTTTGTTTAAAATATCGAAGGTTATTTTCATCGCAACCACAAGATCCAACGACCATGGATTAATTACAAATACCCCCTTACAAATAATTCCTTCAATTATAGGTCGAGTTCAAATTGTGTCTCTTAATTATCACTTAAAGTAATATATCCTTTAAAATATAACATTTTCATAAATCGTAACTTTTCGTTACAATCATATTTCTTTCTTGAATTCTTGACTGCGATTTTAACCCTCGTTGGTGGTTTTTATAACTTATTTTCTTCACTATTTTATAGCATGGATTAACCATTTTGGTCCAATCTTTAGAGGGTTTTTGATAAGTCTAGTATGTGAGCGTGTTTGGTCTTTTGCCTTGGGATTTGATGGGAAGGTTAAGATCTATCATGCAAAGTGCCTTTTTAGCATTTTGTGTGGGAGTGGGAGTGGGAGTGGGAGATTACAATCTCTCTATTCCTTTTTCACCTTCACACGTGGCCAAAGATCCCCAAAGTACGGATCTTTTTATTAATTTTAATATATTAATGAATTCTTAAATGATTAAATATCTCCACTTTATTCGAATTTTAAAAGAAGTAATGTTATAGGTACCTAAAGGTACTTCAAATCTTGTCTTAATGATATAGTACCCCCTCCATTTTCGATTAATCGTCATCATTTTTTTTTTCGTTCGTTTTAAAATAATTGTATCTTTCAAAACTTTTTTTTAATAAAACATTTTTATCATTTTATTCTTACTTTTCTTATCTATTTTAATAATGGTCACATGCTCAATAATGTTTAAAAAAAAACTCACACATTTTATCAATATTTATAATACAATCAATTATTATTTTTAAATAATGTGTCAGGCCAAATATAACAATATATTTTTTAAATAGAATATTTGACGTGCCATTAAAATTTAACCATAGTAACAATTTGATTTAGTAATTAAGTAAAAAGTAAAAACCCACAATGTCACGTGACAATGTCCTTAGGACTTAGATCATCTCCAACCCAAAAACACCAATTTGGGTCCAAACTTACCCAAATTTAGGGTAGTTTCAGCACTATCCACTATTTCAACTCCAATTCTTCACACCAAATCTTTCACCAAAAAGAATATTCCTTATATTTTGATTTTCTACTATAACATTTAAAATTGTAATTATTAAGATTACACAATTAATAATTATTATATTTAATAAGTTTATTTTTATAATATTATTTTTATAATTAATTATATATTAAAATTAGTAATTTAATATATTTTAAATTACAAACCATTTGATAAATACAAATACATACATTATGATAAAGCAAGCAATACATCTATTTAAATGTTAAAAACTATTTAAGTTGTATGTCATTTTTATTTTTAAGTTGTATGTCTTTTTTATTTTCAATTTACATAACAGATCAATTTATTATAATTTATTATTCTTTTTTAATGCTTTAAAATAAATTACATTATTAATATTTATTACATAGCTATCATTAGTTATTACTCAATTAAAATATTTTTAAATTCATAATATAAATTATGAATAATTTTTTGTATTTAAAAATCAATTTATTGTATTTAAAAATCAATTTTTGTTTTAAAAAGAAGTGGGTCCCATCAACCCCAATTTGGAGTTAGATGAATAGTGTTGTCCCAAATTGGGGGTGATAGTATTCACGGCCTCAAATTAGGGCGAGGTTTGGGGGTTGGGTTGGAATGATTTGATGCAAGTTTGGATCCAATTTAATAATTGGGGTATTGGTTGGAGTTGCCCTTTGGAGCTAAGATTGTAGGTACACTTAACCATAGCATGACATTTTCTAGTGTAAACTAAAAGATGAGGCCAAATGACATAGAAATGGAAAAAATAACAAAATAAAGACAAAAACGACAGTTAAATAATTCTTTTTACATGGTCGTTATTTTTGTAAGATAATTCTTTTAACCTGGTCCAATTTTTGTAAAACGAAACCTCTTAACCTGATCTATCGCATGTTAGTGAGTTGAGATGAAAAGGTAAGATATCGTTTTATAAATCAAGATATGTAAGATCGCAAAAATTATTCAAAAAAAGTGAAATTTTGGCAATCCCTTTTCGAAAGTTTATAATCTCTCCAATGTATAGTTTTTTTTTTTCAATCGCAAAAGTTCATTTTCGAAATATTGTTCCGAAAATATCATCGTCTTCTTCAACAGCTCCGACAAACACATTGGATTCGAAAATCACTATTATTGCACAACGAAACGGGGATCAAAGGCAACGTTCCTAAAAAGTAAATGATTTTTCTAAACCATTAATTAAGATATTGTAATTAATCTAGCTGAGTTGGATGATTTTTAATAAATAAGACGAAAGCAAATGATAAAAAAGATAACTTATGACAGTGGAAGAAGAGGTAGGCGGGGAGATGCTTTTTAACCAAGTTTACATCGCGATTCATCAATTGGTTGCTTAAATTGATGTATCGCGATACATAAAAATTAATATAACTCAATACAAATTAGATTAGGTAATTATAATTAATATATTACAGTACACAAATTAGATTTTATAATTAAGATTAATTTTATTTAAATTGATTCATCATATTGTAAAAATTTGACTCATACTCATTAAAAGTATTATAGTCTTTTTAACCCTAAAAATATCTTTTTTCGGTAAAAAAAAAAAAAGAAGCGGAACTGGGAATTGAAAACTTTGAAAACTGGCACTATTATTCCATTAAAAAACTCCATTTCCATAGTTGAAGAAAATTAATCGAAAACCCATTTATCCATAGGAGGTCTCCTGTAATTCCCCCTTCTTCCTGTTTGTCAAGGAGAGAGAGAGAGAGAGAGTCTGCTAAATTTGAGGATCAAATTAACTTGATATATATAAAAAAAAAAATCAATAAAAGAATTTGTAACCAAAGAATTGATTGGTTATGGCGAATCTCTATTATGAATACAATTCAAAATTTGACTATATCAAAATTATCTTCCCGGTCCCGGTCAGTCTCTTTTAGATCAGAGATGACAAAATCAGATCACTTGTATTAAAACCCATATTCGTCTCAAAACGGGTCATCCGACTTGAGCCTTCAACTGGTGGCGCGTGGATCGTACTTCCGCCGTCGAGCGCGTGGTGATAATCACCGAGGCTGAGATCTTGGGAGTTAGAGGGTGGGTGGTAGTACATCCGAGCAGTTTGTGGGCAGTGAGAATGAAATCTGGCCACCATTCTCACCCCTAAATCCAACATCTCCACATACTTCCCCATCTCAACTACTGTTTGTGTATGTTTGTTTGTGTGTGAGAGAGAAAGTTAGAGAGAGAGATGAGTAATGGTGTTTTGATGAGAGAGAGTGTTGGGTGTGTTGGTTTATATAGGGGTTGTAAATTGTATAATGGTGAGTGGAGGAGCTGAGGCCTGAGGACCTTTCCCAGTCAAGCCTTTGACTCTCTCTCTCTCTCTCTCTCTTTCTTTCTTGTTTCTTGGGAGTCAAAAGTCAAAACGCTTTCCATGTGGGTTCTTTTATGCCTAATTGCAATTGTTTCCCAACTATTATTTGGTATTAGTATTTTCTACTTGTTATTCTATTGTTGTTTACATTTCAATCCTAACAATCTTTTCATTTTCTTTCGTTAAGTTTTTTTTTTTTTTATCTTGTTCCGTAAGAGCATGGTTAACGGTGGATCAAACACCGAATCAAACCAAATCTTAGCTTACAACGATATACCTAAATAAAATCTAATCAAATTCATTTTTGATTTGTTTTAATTTGGATTAATATATGATACAAATCAAAACCAATTAAACCAACCTGCCAAACACTAAAACGACCGTGTTTTAGCCTTTTATAACCCAAAACGCCGTCGTTTACTTTCTGAAAAATTCAAAAAAATCATCCCGTGGCCGACAGCCCAACCTGACGCCTTTGTCATTGTCCTTTCCACATGGCAATTTAAAAAAAACTTTTTCACCATCGTTTTTCTTAGTCAATTTTCAGTCAATTTTTAATTTTTTTTTTCCTGAATTAAAGTACACATTTTTACCTATAAATAGACTTGGTTTGTTTCATTTGGATATCATATTTTTTTATTTTTATTTTTTCAAGTTTTTAGCTATTTTCTGAAGAAAAAAATATAAAGTAATGGAGATAAATATAGTGGGATATGTAAAAGTATTGGATTATATGCCACTGTTGGAAGAGTTTTTTGTTTTGAATCAAATGAATATCAAATAAATTATTTTATTAGTTTTTAACGAGTTGTGCTTGATTTAGATTGTTTTGATTTCATTGTTAACCATGCTCTAAGCCAACAGTAGACTAGAAATATAAAGAATTTAATGGTGCCAACTACAAGTATCATTTTATTACTAATGTGCTACTAAAAGTGTCATTATCTTAAAATATTTGACTTTCAAACAAAGACTTTTTACCCAAAACAGGAAGAGTAGTTTACATGTGTACTACCCCTAACTTACATCGATTAAACGTGGACCATACGTAGCTGATTGTGCTTTTGGACTGAGTTTCCTAGCAAAGAGTCAACTAAATTTTTTTTGGAACGTTTCAGCCAAAGAGTCCCTTTAAAAAATATATCTACAATCTCAAAAAACTTTTAGCATTTTCTTCGCTCTAGCTTTTTTTTTTAAATTATGACCAACTCTAATAACACTTATATATCCATTAATTGTTATAGTTGGGTGAAATAGGTGGAGTATTCATTTAGGAACATATATACTATATAGTAACACTTGTATTGATACAAAATAGTCAGCCCAACTTTAAAAAAAAAAGTGAAACTGTCCAATGTGTAAATATTAGGAATTTGGTGGTCATAAGGGAAAATTATCAAAGAAGCAACAAAAGTAATAAATCGCATTAAGGTTCATTGACCAGGTTCACCCATGTTTCTAGTGCATACTTTGTTCAGTGTTTTCTATACAAAATGTTAATTAATGCAGAATAAATGTGCAGTAATTAATATTTTGTACATTGCACAAAACTTAAAAGTTTTTTTTTTCAACATCCTAGTCTTACAATTAAGCCTTGAAAAAGGGTAAAGTTATCTCTTCAAAACAATTTTACCTTTCTTCAAGGGTAATTATAAAAGAAAAGTTATAACATTGGGTTGTAATGATAATATTTTCCTTCTATTCAATCCATATTATCTATAATCATTACTGTTCCTAAATATGTAATATTGTCCATTTACTAAACTTTTTTTTAAAGTTACCTTTATCATTTTATTCTTAATTTGATTCTTATTTTAATTGATAGTTACATTCTCACACATGTATTCTTGAAAAATATAATATTTATATTTCTTAATCAATATGTCATCTGGTTGATCTTTTGAAACAAAATAAGTACTCCCTCCCTAAATAATGACTTGTTTGAACGGGGACGCAAATTGATTATATTAAAAATATTACTATAATATGTAGTTTAAATAAAACTCGTATGCATATAACAAGTAATAAAAATAGGAAGAAAAAATAAGAATTAAATAGTAAACATAACTTTAAGTTTAGAAACATGAAAAAAAAGGGACAAAAAATAAAATAGAATAATTATTTAGTAACAGAGAAAGTAATAGTGACCCTAGTAATAATTGTAGTCTAGTTGATATCTTTAATCTAACCTTATGGTTATGGAAGCATTTTCCCATAATTTTGAATAAATAAAAATAAAAAATAAAAAAATAAATACATGTCCACTTGCGCTTCCAAACTCCGCGTTAAGCTTATGTAAAACGCAGTCTATATGCTAATGCTATAGCGTGTCACTTTTTTATTCTTTGAACAAGGCTGTTGCCTGGTGCTTAGTCAATTCTAGCCCCTTTTTACTTTTTGACTTGGTTCATGTATCTATATGTACGTGTGTATTTGTGTATATATATATATATATATAATCAATTAAATAAGAATTCTCACTATTTATTTTGAGTAAATTTTATGTATTTTTTTTAAAAATAAGAGGTCCTTGGAATATGACATATAACAATCATAATCTTTGTCTTAATTTTTTTTATTTTGATTAGTCACGGGTCGAGTTCCAAAGGTAAAAAAAATTATACATCGTCGGTGAATGAAAATTTAATTATTTCTTTATTTATTATTGGTGTACTTCTTCGGTCTCAAAATTAGTGTTTATAGTAAAAAATTGACATTATAAGTTAATTTAGTATTTCCCCTGTTACCAAAAAATGATAACTAAGTTTATTTTAAAATTTAGGATAATTTGTTTATTTAAAACAATACTCATGTGAGAGTAAACTACTCCCTCCGCTATTAAGTGATTGTGTTGTTTCACTTAACACAAAGATTAAAAAAAAATTTGACTTTATTATAAATATTGATATAATATATAGTTTTTTAAAAATTTTATATGTGTAGTCATAATTAAAGTGGAAAAAAAGTTAAAGAGTACTGCGATAAAAGTAGTATCTAAAAAGAAATATTTATAAATAAGATAATTATTTTGGAATGAACAAAAAAAGAAAGCAGAACATTCTTTTAGAACGGAAGGTGTAATAATTAAATCAATGTTAAAATGATAGAGATAATTTTCATAAAATTAAAAAGTGATTTTTTTGGGAACAACCTTAAAAAGAAAGTAAAACTAATCCTTCTGTTCCATTCAAATAGTTTATATTTGAAAAAACTAAAATATCATAATATAGTATAGTAAACTCTTTGTTAGGAATGTAATTTTTTTTAGAAAGGGAGGGATTAATATACTCCCTTCGTTCTGAATAAAAAGTTCATTATTTCATTTTGTAATGTTTTAATTAAAGAGTTTATTTTTAAAAATTATGACATAAAAGTGTCATTTTATTACTAATGAGCTATTAAAAGTGTTATTTTCTTTAAAAAAATTGATTTTCAAACAAAAACTCTTTACCCAAAACGAAGGGAGTAGTACAACAATATCCTCTGAGAGTCTGAGTACATGTCATACTATATTGCATTTGAATAGTAGAACATGATAGTTAACAACCAATAAATTTTGTAAATTTATAGAAAAATATAAACTCATAATGGAAAATAAATAAATAAAATCTTAAAATTAAACATGCATTTTAAGATGGAAGAATTATTCTGCTAATTTATGTTTCAAATTAAAATTGCACGTTTTCCGTCCTTACCAAACGATCTAGATGTAGGTCTTTTCCACGTTAAGAATATGAAATATGTCCACGGGCCACATTTTGGAAAAACATTTTTACCGGAACAGATACCATTTATGCCTGTTAATGGATCAGATATAGGTAAATTCGAATCCGATCCGAAATTCTATATCACCGATCCGATCCGATAATCCGATGGATCAAGTGTATGTCAATCCATATCCAAATCCGTTACCCGTTAACTTATCCGATTCAATCCGAAATATAAATATATGAATAAAAAATAATTAGAATATGAAAGGGATGAAGATCAAAAGACAACATACATATATAATTGCGTATATTATGTATATGTATAATAAGAAATATGTTATTTTCGGATCGGATCGGATCCTTATCAGATCGGATATAGCTAAATCCATATCCGATCCATTAATAAATAAATTATCGGATTCAGATTCGAATTCGGGTTATTGGACCATTATACAAATCCATATCTGAAATTTCGGATCAAATTCGAACAAAAATCCGATCCATTGACAAGCCTAATACCATTGATTGAAAAATTCAACAGTTCTCCACTTATCCTAACGATAACTCCAACTAATCAATTCAGTAGATTTCCAAAACGTGTTAAGTATAAATGTTGCGTCTTATCACAAAATTACGTTTTATTGTTTCAAGCTTTTTGGTCATCAGTTCTTATATTTGTTCACACTTCCTTTTAAGATGTTTTATTTTATTGTTCACTTTCTAATTTTGAAAGTTACTCTACTCGTTTCATCCAAAAATTTCATGAAAAATCTAAATATTAAAGGCTTTAATTTCAATCATTAGAGATTTAGAAGTTGATTATAATTACTAAAATATTTCATCATAATACCACCTATGGAGGGCAAAGTTGGAAGTTAAGGAGATTATTGGCCTAATTTTTGAAAATGGACTCTTTAAGTGAAGCATTCTAAAATAAAATAGTGAACTTTTTACACAAAATTGGATTATACTCCTTCCGTTTCGGGTAAATAGTCAACTATTTTATTTAGGAATGTTTCACTTAAAGAATCAACTTTCAAAAATTAAGGCTTAAAATTGTCATTTTGTTATTAATGAGCTACTAAAAGTGTCATTTTCTTAAAAAGTTTGACTTTCAAAGAAATCTTTATCGGAAGGAGTACTAATTATTTGAAAGTTCATGAAAGTCAAATTTTAATGAGTAAATTTCCTGTAAAATTGTCTTACGGATCTTTATTTGTAAGACGAAACATTACTCTCTCACAGTTTAACCCATAATGGGGCGTGTAAAAAAAATTCGTTTTAGAAAAATATACTCATAAAACCGTCTTATAGAAAAAATTTATCAATTTTGATCTTAAAAAAACATTGGTACGGAGAGAGTATGGAATAATCTTGGGAGAATATTTGAGATACATCAACAACAAGCACATTAGGTGATCATAATTCAATTAATTATTTTCACATCTAGAACCTCTGCAGCATTAGTATATATATATATTGACAAATCCCATATGAATTTGAATCAGAGAATCATCATCTAATACTCATGAAAATACAACTAGCTAAAAGTCGTACACTCTTTCAAAATGTGGAATTTGTGCCGTCAGATGGTTATATTATTCACACCTTTACGTTAACCTTTCAAAATTGCCCTAACAGTGGGAATATGGTGTCATTAGAGACTTTCTATATATAGACTTCCTCCAATTATACTTGTATAAAATGCAGTCATCCAAAAATCATGCTTTCTGCAAAAATAAATAATAACTTAATTTTATCAACAACATAAAAACTGAAAGTAAACTTAGTTTCAATCATAAATAAATCGATTTTTTGTACATTCATACAGTTTTCATGAGTTATGGCATGATATTATGCATCATACACGTTTCTAAATAGAGCTGTCAAAATGGGTTGGACTCGTTGGGTTAGTCCGCCCCGTCACCTAAAAAAGGTGAGTTGGGTTGGTATTTTTTAAGTCCGTCACTTTTTTTGGGCTGGCCCGCCCCGCTCGCCAAATGGTGGGTTGAAGTGGGTTGTGGGTTGACTCGCCTAGAGATGTCAAAAAGGCTTGGGCCCGTTGGGCTAGCCCGCCCCGCCACCTAAAAGTGGTGGGTTGGGTTGATATTTTTTAGGCCCGCTATGTTTTTGGGCTGGTCCGCCCCGCCAAATGACGGGTTGAAGTGGGTTGTGGGTTAGCTCGTCCCGCCAACCCATTTTGACAGCTCTATTTATAAATAAGTGTCAATTTTTTTTTAAAATTTTTGTGGATAATGATGGAATTGACCTTTGAGCAATTTTGCAATATATTAGTGTAATTTTGCAAGTGTTTATTAAGTTGTTGATAGTTGATAAATGTGAATTTAATAACTTAGTAAGAAAAATGATATTTATTTAGGGGAAAAAAATATTTAGCAAGTGAGACTCGTCTAGATTTGGAAGGGTATTATTAACTTATGCAAAATTGTACTCACTTCGTTCCTAAATAGTTGTTCTACTTTATTATTTTGTCGGTCCAAAAAAAAATTATCTTATTTTTAAATATTTTATTTCTATTACAATTATACCTTTATTTTTTTCACACTTTAATTATAACCACATGCACAACGATTTTAAATAAAATTATATCTTATATTTATATTTATATAGCGTCAATTAATTTTTTTCTTAATATATACGTCCAATCAAACATAACGATTAACGAGGGGAGTATTACTTCTTCCATAGTAAAAAGGACACTTTTACTGTTTGGTCAATTCGATCAATTTCCTGATTAATAGTTAACTAAGTTTAAATCATATTTTCAAAAAATACGAAACAGATGAATTATACTTCATAGTTTTCAAATTTTGTACATCATTCATCTCAAAATAAATGTATCTTATTGAATATATACAAGCTTTAGAAAAATACTCTTCTTTGATGCCCCTCAATTTGATTCTATGATATTTTTCTTTGATGTCCCTAAATTTATCACAGTGGTGCCAATTCAATCACATTTACTGACTTTTCTATCCTACAAACAAGGAGACAATTGACTTGAAACATTTTTCTATAAAAAATTAGACATTTTATTTTGGTATGTTTTAAAAAATAACATAAGACACTAATTATTGGACGGAAGGAGTAGTTTGATTTCTCTAACTAAATAAAAATACGTTAATTTTTTATAAAAATTGATAAATGAAAAAAAAATCAAAATATTCCTTGCCATAAAGTTACCTTGTAAATAAAAGGGTCCGTTCGACCTCCAGCTCCCGACCTGCTCACTTCTTCTCTCCTCAGCAACCTGCATGATTCCAACAAAATATTCACCAATCAGATTCCGCCACGTCCCAAAATACTGGTACTCTGTTTTAAAGCAACCGCACGTGCTCTTTGGTGAAAAGAGTAATGTGGTAATGAACGGCCAAGATTATGCCCAGTGGTGAGTTCTAAACTCAGAGACAGTGAGAGAGATCACATTCTTAAGGCTTTGCTGGTGTCGGGGCTGTCACCAAGCAACTGACGAATCCTCACTTCAGAAATACAACAGCCGTTAGATAAGAGCTTCAAGATGGCTTCGGATCGACCGCTCAGGAGACCCGAGCCGGCTGGCTTCCTTTTCAAACCACGAGCCGAAGTTGTTCCCGCCTCGTTCCCAATCTTCGTTCCATTTGAGTTACAGCTCTGTCCGCTAGAAACTGAGCTGGAGCCGGTGGACAGACAGGAAGAAGCCTCAGTTGGCTCCGACCCACTCCCCGATGACCGAGCTGTTGTCTGCTTGCAGGGGGAGTTTTTCCGACAATCGGAGATCCAGAAGGTCTTGGATCGGCTCTTTCTGACCACCTGTGAAATTAAAAAATGCTTATGGCGAAATCAAATCCAATAAACAGCGAATGGTAAATGCATATTCTGATTTATTAATTTGAGTAGAAATTACGAAGATTTGATCTATTTGTTTAGCTTCTTTGACATGACATAATACAAAGCTAGATCGTAGATCATTAGATCGCTAGTTTCCTCCAGGGAAGTTCAGTAAATGAGTAACGATGGAACTTTGAGTTTTGACAATTATTAATCAGAGTTTTAAATCAGTCGAAGCAAGTAAAAACAGAGCATAAAAATAAAGATACAATGTGAGTGAGTTCATGGATCAATTGCAGAGGAACAAATCGAGGAGAGATTTAACGAATTCCAGGAAACATGATGAAAATTGAAAATCAGGCAAAAAATGAGAGATTCAGAATTATTGAGTCTAACGACACAAACCGAACTGAGCAATGCATCCAAAGCAAGCACAATCGCCTGGATTCTTAAGTTAACAGATTAACAATGATCATCTTGAATTTTTGACAATCATGAATCAAATCGATAATATATAAGAAACTGGGGGGGGGGGGAGTGAGGTAAACAAGCTCAAATTCAAAATGAACGGTAATTCAAATCGGAAATGGCAGGAAAGCAATCTTGAGTAGGAAACTCATGGAGTATAATTTAATAACATCATAAAATAATCATGAAAATGGGGAGAATCTGAGCTAAATTAGTGGATTGAGTTTCATCAGAAGATACTTTCGAACAGAGACTTTGTTGCATTCATGTGAAGAAATTCAAAGCAAACAGTAATTCAAATTGGAAATAGCAGTCACTTTTGAATAGGAAACTTATGAACGTGTAAATTAATCACATTATATAGAGGATCATGGAAATATGAATAATTTGAACTGGATTGAGCTTCATCAGATATTAACATTCTGAAAACAGAGACTCGGTTGCATTTGAGTTTAACAAGCTCAAATTCAAAACAAACCGTACTTCAAATCGAAATAAACAACTGATAGCGCAATATTTTCAGCTAAAAACTGAACGAAAATCTACTTTCATCAACAATTATGAATCTCAAAAATATTGAGCTTCACCAAATCAAATCAACTTTAAATACATGATCGAATCACACAATTTGTAACTCACAACCAATATCGAAACATGAGATGATTACCTTCATCATCATATCATTACAACGAGCAACATGAGCAACCATACGAAGCTGACGTCCTCTTCGAATCTCTGAAGAATAACCATCGTCGCTGCTCACAGTCGACAATGTTATCGAATCACATGACTTGGAGTTACCATTACTCGAGGCAAGCAAACTCTCAGAATCATCATCGCTCTTGCTCCGCTTAGCGCTACAGAATCAACATCATTTCATGATCTCAATCAAATTAGCATTCAAAAACAGATACATGAACAAATTGATTGAATAGAATGAAATTGAAACTGAAACTGAAACTAGATTGAGATTAATTATTGCCTTGAAGGAGAGAGAGAGGGAGGTGAAGTGGAGAGAAGGAGAAGAGCGGAAGCAACTGTTTGCTCTAGCGGACATGGAAACGGAAATGATGCTTCCATGTCGTTTTTGCCGTCTCGGTTCAAGGGAATGGCGGGGCGGGTGGGTTGAATGATATTTGAATTTTTCCGAATATAATTTTTAATAAATCTTTTTTCACTTCTCTCTAAATGTTTGTTAACGGTTTATAAGGCTGGCAACAATATAGTGAGATTATCCTAACGGGCCAATAACGGTACAACAATGCCCCCAGATAAGTAATTTGCACACTTATTGAGTTGGATAGGTCACCCGTAAAATCGTTTTACAGATCTTTTAATCCATCAACATATACTGAGTCGAGTAAAAAGATTCATCTTACAAAATTATCAATAAGACAATTTTATCCAAGTTTTTGCGCATGAAGTTTTTAATTTTCCTTTAGGGGTATACTTAATACAGTACCAATAAAATGCTTAATACAGCACTTTTAAAAAATGTTTGACCAAAATAACCTTTACATAATTTATTTTTTTCGTTTTTTTATTAAATTTAATTTAACAAATTTTAAATTTAAAAAT
The DNA here is from genome assembly GCA_013146195.2 of Codonopsis lanceolata. Lineage (NCBI taxonomy): Eukaryota > Viridiplantae > Streptophyta > Magnoliopsida > Asterales > Campanulaceae > Codonopsis > Codonopsis lanceolata. The sequence continues at coordinate 10,647,488 of CM028384.1, read as the reverse complement.
ATTTTAAACACAATTAATTTATTAATTAATTTTATTTAGTTACTAAACACAATTAAATTACTAATTAATTTGATTTAGTTATACTAAGTGAAAAATTATCTTTGAGTATAAATATCAGATTGTAAAATTTTTCTTGTAAGTGAAAAAAAATTGCATACGCATTTTTCTCGATCAAAGTTCATCGTTAAAACTTCCAAAAGTCTACAATTTGGAAGCAAATCGGCAAAAAAAATGTTGAAACGTGGATATGGACGATGATGACGACGTTATATACACCACTTACGCGAACTTTACGGTAATATTTAATTCTAATTGTTCAATTTTTATCTCCAAATGTTAAATTTTTATCTGTTAATTTGTTTTTTAATGTTTAAATGAAAAAATAACAAAAAAAGAAAGGTTTAGGGACAGGAAAATGTTTTACCAAAATACCCTTTAAGTAATTTAATCTTTTTGTTTTTTTAATTAAATTTAAATTAACTAAAATTTATTTTTTTGTTTTTTATTAAATTTAAATTAGGTAATTTAAAATTTAATAATTAATTTGATTTGAATTAGGTTTAAATTAAAAAAACAAGTTTTGGGTAATTTAATTTTTTTTGTTTTTTAATTAAATTTAAATTAGCTAAAATTTAATTTTTTGTTTTTTATTAAATTTAAATTAGCTAATTTAAAATTTAATAATTAATTTGATTTGAATTAGGTTTTCATTAAAAAAAAAATTTGGATTTAGGACCGGTTTTGTACCAGTCCAAATTGGGGAGATGGGCTAGGGACCGATCTGGTAGCAGTCCAAAATGGGGGGATGAATTTAGGTCTGGTTGGTTGACAGTCTAAAAGGGAGGAAAGGGTTATGGGCTGGTCTGGTGGTTTTAGGCCTGGTTGGTTGGCAGTCCAGAAGGGGGGAGATAGTTATAGGCTGGTCTGGTAGCAGGCGGTGGGCTTGTGGGGGAGATTATTGGGTTTGGGACTGGTACCAATCCAGTCCTTAAACCTAAAACTTGTTTTTTTTTAAAATTTAAACATAATTCAAATCAAATTAATTATTAAATTTTAAATTAGCTAATTTAAATTTAATAAAAAATAAAAAAATTAAATTTTAGCTAATTTCAATTTAATTTAAAAAATAATAAATAATAAATTACCCAAATTAAAAAAGCAAAAAATTTAAATTAGCCAAAACTTGTTTTTTTAAACCCAAAACATGTTTTTTTTAATTTAAACCTAATTCAAATCAAATTAATTATTAAATTTTAAATTAGCTAATTTAAATTTAATAAAAAACAAAATTTTAAATTTTAGTTAATTTAAATTTAATTAAAAAAACAAAAAAATAAATTATATAAAGGGTATTTTGGTAAAACGTTTTTTAAAAGTGTTGTATTAAGCATTTTATAGATGTTGTATTAAGTACTTATAAACATTGAAAAGATACTATCTAAACATTGAACTCGTTCTCTATTAGGACTTGAAATTACTTTTTTAGTTCAAAAGCTAAGCTACGTTCTAAGGATCGAACATGTCCTATATAAAAATTGATCGACGTTCTTTAATACCAGTTAGACCATCTCCAATAGTTTGAAGTTAAAATTGCACCAAATCTTTAAATTGGTGCAATTTCTGCACCAAATTTCTTCTACCATTTTCAACAGTTCTACTTCAAAATTTACTCTAAAAGGAATATTCCAAGTATATTCTTCATTATTTCATTTAATTTGTATTCCAAGTATATGTTTTATTTCATTTAATTTGTGTTAATGTATTTTAGCAAAACAAATATATTATTTATTGATTTAATATTAAATTAAATTAAATACTATTCATTAAAAATAATAATTAAATGCATGAATTTAATTGAGACTAAAATACAAACATATTAAAATTAATAATTAATTGTAATACATTAATAAAGACTAAAATACAAACATTAAAATAACTGAAATAAACAATTAAATAGACATATGAAAATACAACTAAAATCAAACATAAATAGACATATGAAAATAATTTTATAAACTTTATTATAAATAATTTTAATATTATAAACAACTAAATAGACACATGTAATGTAATTTTCGTTTTTTTATTAATGTTTAATATTTATAAACTTTATTATAAATAATTTTAATATAATATATATCTAATAACTTACAATAAAAATAAAAATAATTGAATTAATTTTTTCTGTTATTTAAACCAAAAACATCAAAGTAGTATTTAAACTAAACAATTAAACTAACAATAATAATAAAAACATAAAATACAAAATAACTACTTAAGCAAAAAAAAAAAAATAGGAGAGGGAAGATGAAGTTGTGAATAGTCACACTCCAAATTTGAAGGGCTGGGAGGAACACTTCAAATTTGAAGCAGAGATGAAGGGCTTGTTGGAGTTGTGAATAGTGGACAAACACTTCAAATTTGAGGATTTGAAGTGCTTGTTGGAGATGATCTTAGACACATGTTGTATGCGCTATGAAACCTGATCGGTTATCTACAATATCATTCGGTCACAAGCTATATATGCTATGCGATTCTTATTGTAATCTTAAATACTCCATTTGTTTTCAAAATATTGTCTATTTTGACTCGACACATCATTTAAGAAAAAAATAATTAATTGTATTATAAATATTTGTGAAATCTGTTTCTTTTAATGTCCTTAAGTATGTGCCATAAGTAAAGTAGGTAGAAAAAGTAAAGTTTATTTCTCAATTTGATCACCCTAGTATTTCGAAAAGTCCGTTAAGCATACTCTACTACTATTTTCACAGTAAATATCTATTATACAATAAAGCTCAGTCTCATAAAAGAACGGCTGAGATTAATTATTTTACTTTATATCAAATGGCTGAGATTGCATATTTATACTTATATCAAATGGCTGTAATTTATTCCGCTTGACATATGTGTCCCCCTGAATCAGGACTGTCAAGAAGATTCATAATCTAATCTAAAATATTTTTATCTCATATATAAATCTCATCTAAACTGTTTTTATCTCATATAACTGATTTTAAATAGGTCTCTATTTAATTTATGACTTATTAAATCGACTTATTGGATCAGTCTCATAAAGAACGGCTGAGATTGATTATTTTACTTTATATCAAACGGCTGAGATTGCATATTTATACTTAAATCAAACGGCTGTAATTTATTCCGCCTGACACATGTGTCCCCTTGAATCAGGACTGTCAAGAAGATTCATAATCTAATCTAAACTGTTTTTATCTCATATATAAATCTCATCTAAACTGTTTTTATCTCATATAACTGATTTTAAATATGTCTCTATTTAATTTACGACTTATTGGATAGTCGAATTTCAATCTGACGCTTGCACAGTGCCTTGAGATCTTACTTCACAGAGTCGAAGATAGATGAATAAGTTAAGTCCTTCATTCTCTTTTGAATAAAATTTTGATAAGAGAAATTACGTAACGAGAGAATTTGACGATAAATAAATAAAATAAAAGACAAAAATTTAGATAAGACAGTTTTGTAGATATCTATAATACAAAACAGCTCAGTGTTTACTATTTTACGATGATCCAACGACCCTTATTTCCCTCAGCTCTTACATGTGCGAATGACTACATTATTATTTTATATTTACTTTCTTACTGAGATTTTACGGTTTTTCAGTTAATATTTTACGTTTTTATAGTTTTACAGTTTTATGATTGCAAAAGTTTGTATTTGTATTTTTTTTCTTTTTAATTGTTATCGTAATTAACTTAATCAATTAAATTTTTTTCCAACCCATAATTTCATATACAAATTTAAAAAAAATTAAAAAAAACGTAAGTTTGGTAACTTGAATTTTTTTAACTGTTATCGTAATTAACTTAAGCAATTTAATTTTTGTCCGGCCACAATTTCGTATACACACTTTTAATTAATCCTTCTATTCCGGATAAAGATGACCCGTTTGAAAGTCAATTTTTTTAAGAAAATAATATTTTTAGTAGTTCATTTCCACAGTATATTTTTGTCGGCCCGTTTTGTCCGGCCGCAATTTCGTATACAAATTTTTAATTAATCCCTCTGTTCCATGCAAAGAGGCCCCGTTTGAAAGTCAATTTTTTTAAGAAAATAATATTTTAAGTAGTTCATTTCCACATTATCTGTTTCATTTATTGATAAATTTTCAAATTGGCACCGAGCCATCGGCACGGGCAAGAGTACTAGTCTATTATACAATACAGCTCAATCTCATAAAAAACGGCTGAGATTGATTATTTTACTTTATATCAAACGGCTGAGATTGATTATTTTACTTTATATCAAATGGCTGAGATTGATTATTTTACTTTATATCAAACGGCTGTAATTTATTCCGCCTAGCACATGTGTCCTCCTGAATCAGGACTGTCAAGAAGATTCCTAATCTAATCTAAACTGTTTTTATCTCATATATAAATCTCATCTAAACTGTTTTTATCTCATATAACCGATTTTAAATATGTCTCTATTTAATTTACAACTTATTAAATCGATTTATTGGATAGTCGAATTTCAATCTGACACTTGCACAGTGCCTTGAGATCTTACTTAACAGAGTCCAAGATAGATGAATAAGTTAAGTCCTTCATTCTCTTTTGAATAAAATTTTGATAAGAGAAATTACGTAACGAGAGAATTTGACGATAAATAAATAAAATAAAAGACAAAAATTTAGATAAGACAATTTTGTAGATATCTATAATACAAGCTCGGTGTTCTTGCGACGCTTACAATTGACTTGGGATAAAAAGGGGTCAGGATTTACTGTTTTACGGTGATCCAACGGCCCTTATTTTCCTCGGCTCTTACATATGCGAATGACTACATTATTATTTTACATTTACTCTTTTACTGAGATTTTACGGTTTTACAGTTAATATTTTACGTTTTTATAGTTTTACAGTTTTATGATTGCAAAACTTTGTATTTGTATTTTTTTCTTTTTAATTGTTATCGTAATTAACTTAATCAATTAAATTTTTTTCCGACCCGTAATTTCATATACAAATTTAAAAAAATTTAAAAAAAACGTAAGGTTTGTAATTTGAATTTTTTTAACTGTTATCGTAATTAACTTAAGCAATTTAATTTTTGTCCGACCCATTTTGTCCGGCCGCAATTTTGTATACAAACTTTTAATTAATCCCTCTGTTCCGGACAAAGAGGACTCGTTTGAAAGTCAATTTTTTAAGAAAATAGTATTTTTAGTAGTTCATTTTCACAGTATATTTTTGTAGGCCCGTTTTGTCCGGCCGCAATTTCGTATAATTTTTTTTAATTAATCCCTATGTTCCAGGCAAAAGGCCCCGTTTGAAAGTCAATTTTTTAAAAAAATAATATTTTTAGTAGTTCATTTCCATAGTATCTGCTTCATTTATTGATAAATTTTCAAATTGACGCCGTGCCAACGGCACGAGCAAGAGTACTAGTACTTTACAAAAAGTGTCACGCTAATCACTTTGTCTGTTTTTTTGAATAAACCGTCTAAATATTTTTGAAAACCCGAAAATACCATAAATTAAATTATTTTCATTTTTTTTCCATACCTTCATCTTCTTTCCCCAATTTAATTTGATTTATAAACTTTTTAAAACCAGAATCACAAACCCAACCAGAGATTCCGCCTTAGAACCATGAGAGAAGGAGTCTGGTTACAATTCTTTCTAATATGACTTTTTTGAATTTACCACATTTGTTGTAGCATCTTCCTTCGAGGGTGATAACGACGAGGCTGATATTTTTGGTTTATACAGTACGCCCTCAAATTTCTTAAAAAAACCTTTTATCTCTATGATCTGTTGCGTTGCATCCTTCTGCGCTGGTTGTGAGGGAAGTGGGTCCCAACGAGATCGGGCTATCGTTGGCGGTGCTAGCAGCAGCAACCCCATACCACCAACGACGGCGGTGGGCGTGGTGACGCCGACAATTGAGCTCAAAAAGAAGAGGGGGAGGCCAAGGAAATGCGGAGGGAAAGGGCGTGTAGCGCTGTCTCCGATGCCAATTTCATCATCGATTTGGTTTTCTGGAGACTATTAAGGGTGAAATTATAGTCAAGGGAGGGCGAAGGTGATAGAGCGCAATGAAAAGAAACAAAAATTAGAGTGAAGAAGGTCGTGACAGAACCAGTGCCTTGCTCACAGCCATGGATCATATTTTTTAGGTTGAATAGTTAAATTGTTTTTGTATGAGATAAATGTTCCAGCAAGTCGAGCCACATATCCCTTGTATTTTTGCAATTAACCCCGCAGTTGGAGAGATCTGATACAGTGCCAAAACTCCTAGTCCACAAACTGAATAACAAGAATTCGACAACTAGGGGGCTGGCCGAATACTCATAAAACAGTTCACAAAAACTATGGAATTCAACAAACAAAAACGAATAAAGATAGAATCTGACTCACCGGTTGAGTTTCACTCACTCAACGTAAAGAAATCCGTTGATTAATTCTCACTTGGCTTCACTTACCAAGGTGGAAGAAATATGTAAGGAACACAACCGTGTTCTTGAGTCACTTTTCTAAGAACGCAAAATTTGCCTCCTTATTGAAATTTCATGACTTTAAAAAGGTCACAAGAGTTTATTCCTTAATCAAATTACCTACCTAACAGGACTCTAGTAAAACTAGAAAAGAAACATAAGAAATCATATCTAAACAATAAAGAAATCCTAACTAAATAACAATAAACAAGTCCTATCATATAATGGATTTAACAAGGAGACTAACTACCCGTATCCTTGTGTTACCAGACTGGTCACTACTGTCCCTTCTCGAACCTGCTGTCCTCCTTTTCCTCTTCCTCGCATGCAAGGCCATGCAATCACTCCAATCCCTTCTTTCCACCAGCCCATTACGACCCACCTCCCAAGCCCTTTCCTGATGTAGCCCACACAAGTTGCTCCCTTCTTGATTAGATTCCAACCGAACATTGTGAGAGCTCCTCCTTGACTACTTGGATCTCAATAGTCGAGTCCTCTCTACTAGCAGCCCCCCCAATTCGTATAGAGCCCTGCTTGAACCTCTAACCCAGTCCAACTCTACATAGGTAAGGCCTTCAGCCCTTCCTAGCCTAAGCCAAACATCTACGTTTTTCTTAAGAGTTTTTCTTCTGTCTTGTAAGCCCTTGGCCCAACCCGTGACTACATTAGATGCTTCAACCGTATCAGACTCTCCCTTTTTGAAAAGGATTGACCTCAATCCTTGAGCTATCCTCATGCCAACATACAGATCAAACTCATCTGAAAATCCATGTGTCTTTTGTAGCGTATTGATCGAAACCTTGTTGGATCGAAATTTCGTATTAGCTCCTTTGTCACCCCTGAGTCTCCTCACCATAATTCTACTAACACTATTTTTCTTTCTCATCTTCTACAGCTAATTTGGACCCCAATAACTTGGCTTTTGTTGTTGTCCGCTTCACAAACCATTTTGTCATCAAACCCATGTAGCTTAGGTCTTCAATTACTCCCTTTTTGCTTTCTACAAATCTGTCTTCAGTATTACTCACAACCCAACAATCTGGCCTTAAAAATCGTGACATCTTCAAAAATTTGCTGACCAAGCTCTTAGTACCCTGTATACCTTCCTTTATGCCACTTTTCAGTTTTGTGAAAATAAGGAGTATGCCAAGGAAATCTTCCCAACCCGTAATCTCTTCTTGGCTTATTAACATAGACTGATTAACTTCAAACCCAAACTTTTTATCAAAAAAATTTTGTAATGAAAAAGTCTTCGATCCCATGCCTGCTTTGAACTTTTCAACCTTGTCCTTGATGTCTCGGTCAGCCACACTAGTCTCAAACCCTTCAGTTTTAATAGCAGTCCCGTCTCCCATATTGCTCTACTTCACAACAAATAAGCTCAATTTTGTTGGCAGATTACTGAGAACCCCATTTGGTACTAATACCGATGGCCTGATTTTGTACTTTTTACCACTCTTGTATATACTATCTCGGTCATGATGCTCCCCTTGTATTATCACCGTCCCAAACTTGTTGCCACCTTTCAACTTTGTCCCACACTTGAAACCTCCTATTGAAACAACCCCTATGGTTTTAATTTGAAAAATATAGTCAAACTTCCCATCCTTGCTATTCCAATGTTTCTTTAAGGCAGCCCCTATGTCTAATTTATTCATCCTCCATTCAGCCTTTCAAGGCGGTTTAAAGCCGTAAGAATTCCAACATGATGAAGCACCACACTTTTCACTCCATGGTCTCCAAATTACCACGTCAATCTTTTGTTGAACAAGAGATATAAGGATAATATTATATACCTTTAAGACTGAATTTGAAACCCTTGATGTTAAAGGATTGGAAACTTCAAAATCAGACGTATCGATGTACACATGTGCTAACTTCAACTTCTCATGAACTGCTTTTAACTCCTCCATTTCATTCTAAAGCGTAATTGGATCCCTCTCAGATTTTTTTCTTTAATCCTTTTCGGTTCTAATTTATCTTGTTCTGCCCCATGCTCACAAAAGACAAAATCAGATTTTTGTGGGACTTCTTTTTCACTCTCTTGAACGGCTTGTACCGAATTCGGACTATCCTCACCTTTATCAAAAGTGATGGTTTCAGCCTGAATTTCTTCCCATCTTTTTTTACAAGATAAGTATTTTCCTTTCCGTTGTGAGTTACAAATCCGTCATACTACCACGGACGTCCCAACAGAACATGAAAAAAATCTATTGGCAACACATCACACATAACTTCCTCCTTGTATTTTCCTATTGAAAACAAAATTAGGGCTTGCTGAGTTACCTTAATCACGTCGTCGTTTTGCAGCCCAAACATTTCCTAAGGGTTTGGATGTGTCGTGGTCAGTACGTTCAGTTTTTCGACAAGTATAGTGGCGACGGCATTCGCACAACTACCTCCATCGACTACTACGTTACAAACCCTCTCTTGTACGAGACAACGAGTTCTAAATATCTGTTCTCTTTGTCTTGCGTCCTCCATGATCGATCCACGAATAAGAATTCGTTAAAGGCTTGCTCTGATACCACTTGATACGGTGCCAAAACTTCTAGTCCACAAACTGAATAACAAGATTTCGACAACTAGGGGGTTGGCCGAATACTCCTAAAACAGTCCACAAAAAGTATGGAATTCAACAAACAAAAACGAATAAGGATAGAATCGGTCTGACCGGTTGAGCTTCACTCACTCAACGTAAAGAAATCTGTTGATTAATTCTCACTTGGCTTCACTCACCAAGGTAGAAGAAATCGGCAAAGGAACACAACCATGTTCTTGAGTCACTTTTCTTAGAACACAAAATTTGCCTCCTTAATGAAATTTCATGACTTTAAAAAGGTTACAAGAGTTTATTCCTTAATCTAATTACCTACCTTACAGGACTCTAGTAAAACTGGAAAAGAAACATAAGAAATCCAATCTAAACAATATAGAACTCCTATAAAGAAGTCATATCCTATAATGGATTTAACAAGAGACTAACTACCCGAATCCTTGTGTTACCAGGCTGGTCACTACCGTTCCTTCTCGAACCTGTTGTCCTCCTTTTCCTCTTCCTCACATGCAAGGCCATGTAATCACTCCAATCCCTTCTTTCCACCAGCCCATTACGAGCCCTTTCTTGACGTAGCCTACACAAGTTGATCCCTTCTTGATCAGATTCCAACTCGAACATTGTGAGAGCTCCTCCTTGACTACTTGGATCCTAATAGTCGAGTCCTCTCTACTAATAGCCCCCCCCCCATCCGTATAGAGCCCTGCTTGAACCTCCAACCCAACTCAACTCTACATAATAAGGCCTTCAACCCTTTCTAGCCTAAGCCAAGCATCCACGTTTTTCTTAAGAGCTTTCCTTCTATCTTGTAAGCCCTTGGCCCAACCCGTGACTACATTAGCTGCTATAACCGTAGCAAGATCTTTCTAATCCCAGAAGCCATGTCTTAACCAAAGTGTTGCAACGATACAACTGTTGTTATTCTTCAATCCTTCTAGTTGGCCTTTGAATGGATCAATCCTTTTCTTTTTGATTGTTAGTGACATACTCATGGATTGAGTCCATGTCGTATAATTGTCTTCCATCAATGTTTGTGTTTGATGCGACAAGCCTTATTTTCAAATTAAAGTTTTGATTTTGATTTTTTATTTTTTTACAGTCCTATTTTGAGACTTGTGATTTCTAAGCATAATTTATATATGGGGATTCACTTTTGACCCTTCAATTATTAACCATTGCTAGTAAAATCCCTTAATATTAGTAAGGGCATTTCAGTCTTTTCAAAGACTTTCGTCCAACAAAACTAACAGCATCCATTTTTTAAACCAAATTGACACTTTTGAAAAAGTACAGTTATTAAACTGTGAAAAAAGTAAATGTAAAATTGTAAAAGTGTTTTCCTAAAAGTGAAAGTTTTGAAAGATAACAATTATTTAAGAACGGACAAAAAATGAAAGGAGGACGATAATTTGAAAACGGAAAGAGTAACATTTTTATTCTTTTTTGTTAGTAGGGAGGTCAAGTGTCGTTGACCCTAAGGGGTGACCCAGTGGTAAAGTTGAAGCTTTACAAAATGTGAGGTTTCATGTTCGATCCATTTTCATGCTCCCTTAAGGGAAAGGTCTAAAAAAAAAACAAGGGGGTGGCGTTTGAATAATCAGAGCATCTCCAATGTTAATGTGGATGTGAAAGAATTTAGATATCACCTATGATTTACACTATTTTTTAAAGAAAAAACCCCTCCAATGAAAATATGGATAATGAGCGTGAATATGATGTGGCAATGAAATTTGTTCACATTATGGATAACAATGTCAAACTTTCACATTCTACTTGAGGGTTTGGATACATTCTAGTCATTATTATTCTTTTAAAACTCTTTCTATTGGTTGTTATATTTTCTTTTCCTCTTTATTTTTTTGTCAAATATTATTTTAGTGGTGGGATACATGTCACATGAGATTAAATCTACATCTGCATTTTAGAGATCCATTTTCAGTAAATGTGAATTTGAATGAAGAGAAAAAAAAATAATACATATTATGGATGATGTGAATTACTTACGACCACGTATAATTATATTCATGATTGTATTGGTGATGCTCTTAGATTGAATGTATTTTAACTAATTTATTTTTCGAACCAATCGAAAACAACGCTTTATGTCACTAATTTTGACTCTTTACACAAAAACCAATTAGGCATTGATGTAATGTTGTAATTAATTCAATGAGGATTAGTTAGATTGCAAACTTTTTTGAGTAAGTCTTTTATAAGATCATTTTATGGATCTTTATTTGTAAGATGAGCTGCACTCTCTTACAACTCAACTCATCAACACACGATGGAACGGATAAGAAGGATCCGTCTTACAAAAAATATCCATAATACCGTCTTACACAAGTTTTTTCCAAAAAAATTATCGTAATAAAGAATATGGAAATGCATTCATTCGTGGTAGAATCTTTAGGTCTTATTACTCCTTGGTGCGCTACAAATTGTACAATCAATCACATGTTTAAATATATATAACTTAACATTAGTATTGCACTCGATAATTTTGTAATACATTATATTTTTGAGTTTTGATCACTAAATATTTATATTGAACTAATAAGTATTCCTCATAGATGGCCTCTGAGGGGTCGTTTTGTAGCTAGATAAGAGATCGGATAAGACTAAAAATAATTAAAAAGGTTGTTTGGTACAATTTTAAGCATCGGGCTTAATAAGAGGAGCGGGCCGAATAAACAACTTTTTCCCTCGTTATTAAATCAGGAGGTGTGGATGGTATTATTAATGACCGGATTAGCATAGCGCGAGACTGATTTTTTTAATACCAAAAGTACACTCCATATATATACTCCAAACACGCTGAAAACTACTATGGCAAAAACCCTTCTTCATAGTTCTCTCGTGTAACTGGTGACCATGACTCAATAATCGTTGGTGGGAATCTCAATCGAGTTAGTGATTTCATCATTTATCGCTCTTCTTCTTATTCATTGATAAATCTCATTTCATTCGTGAATCTCAGATTAAGGTTTATATTGGCAAGCATATACTCTTGTTTAAGGATATGATTAAAGCATCTAATCCTAGTGCTACCAAACATCATGTTATTATTTGAAACATGATTATTAATTCTGATGCATAAAAAGTAATAATAGTACTAGGATTAATAATAATGCTTATCATGGTATGGCTACCAAATGGCCCCTAAATCTAATTGTAAGAGAACATCTTCTTTAAAGTAAATCTTATAAGAAATTGGGTAAGACCGAGCATAAGCATTTAAACCCCTTTAGAGAGAGAAGAAATAGCTAAAATGACACAAACCCTAAACTACTGTCGGTGGCCGTCAAAGCCGCTGCCGAAGTCGCATACAAATCGTGATTTGGGCAGAACTTAAGATGTTATACTTATACTTTGGTGCAGATCTATTGGTCTGGTTCTGGATTTTATTTATTTTTTTGTTCTGTTTTGGACTTTTTGGATGTACGAACTCTTTTTGTTTTTCATTATTTGGATAGGAAAATTTCTCACAACTCTTCAAAATAAAAAATCTCGAATTATTTTTAGTAAATAGGATGAGGATCTCTGAGCCTCCATCTACACACCGAATCATCTAAATATGTAGCCTCCTAAGGGCATGTACAATGGAGTATCAAGTTTATTACGAGATCATTTGATACTCAACTCATTAAAAATGAATATATAAATTAATTTGATACTCATAACATACCCAAACAAAAAACTCAGCTTGGCTCAAACCCTAATAATCTTTAACACTCTCACCATCTTTATCTCCAATAATTTCGATTTAAAAAAAAAATCATTTGGTGTCCAAATGAGTCAAACTTAGTATCTATTTATAAATAAAAATGAGTACTTCTTCATTTTTTTATTTTTTATTTTTGAATTACAAAAAGGCAAAAAATCAAAGAAAAAGAAAAAAGAATTAACGGGAGTCACCCCTTATATTGAGAGAGAGAGAGAGAGACGACTTCTTCACTTGTTCCGGCTTCTTCACTCGTTAATGGGGTGAGGGAGAATCTAACCGAAAAAGTCAACATATATGACCAAATAAATTACTCCCTCCGTCCCTTAATAATCGTCCTGGTTGATCCGGCGCACAGTTTAAGAAAAAACAATTGACTTAATTATTTATATTGGTTTAATGTGTAGTTTCCTTTAAAGCTCATGTGTATGTGGCCCATAATTAAAGTAGAATGAAAAATTAGGGCTAAAGTGGTAAAAGTGATGTTCTAAAAAGGTAAGTTTCAAACTGGACAATTATTTTGAAACAGACGAAAAAGGAAAGGATGACGATAATTTAGGGACGGATGGAGTATTTTTTTAGTAGCAGGACTAAATAAATGGTTTTCGTAAAGTTGAGGGACCAAAAAATTAATTAAATCTTTTTTTGCTGCAACCCTAGAAAGTAAAAATTATAATTTCAACTACTTATATTTAGGGTTAGAAATTAATTTTTTAATAAAGTAATTTACTAATATAGATTATACATATTTTATGTATTAATGTATATAATATCTATGGTTGGTCTAGTTCAATTTTTCTTTTTAATTATAAGTGTTAAACCAGTCCGATTCTACTAAAATCCAGAACCAAAATCATACCATAAGTATTTGTTATTTCCAATTTGGTTTGGGAAAAAAAAATGTGCACACCAATTCTAAACCAAACCAAACCATAAGTATTGGTTCGGTCCAATCCAGTTTGGAAAAAAAAAATGGGGGAATTTCAAGTGGGTACAATTTTGAAAACATCTTTTTATCTAGGACCATCAATTTTTTGAACATTTCATATAACTACAAATTGCTTGCCAAATGACAAAAATGTCATTAATGAAAACTCTGATGCCAAGCCTTGGCATGCCAAAAATGCTGATGCCAAATCTTGGCATCAGGTGAAATGCTGATGCCTACAATTGTTGCTGATGCCAAAAATATTTCTGATGCCAAATCTTGGCATCAGGTGCAATGCTGATGCCAAAAATAGTGCTGATGCCAAAAATGCTGATGCCAAATCTTGGCATCAGGTGCAATGCTGATGCCTACAATTGATGCTGATGCCAAAAATAGTGCTGATGCCAAAAATGCTGATGCCAAATCTTGGCATCAGATGAAATGCTGATGCCTATCAAACATAATTTTGGCATCAGGTGAAATGTTGATGCCAACAATTGGCATCAGGTGATTAACCAGTTACTTTGTATCTCAAATCAAATTTATTTATACCAATTCATGTGCTCTTCTACCAGATCTTATAGTTCAATCTCCTTCCACTCCCTCTCTCCACCGCTTCTTCGATCTCGAAATTCCTTCGCCGGCGCGCTCCATCTCTGTCTTAAATCTTCCTACTCACCGTAAAGGTGATCCTCAACCCTCCACTCCTCCTCCTCCTAGTTGGTCAGCCACTCTCACTCCCACTCCTCACCTCCACTCCGACTCCACGACTCCGACAACACCGATTCAAGCCGATTCTCTCCATTTACACTCCGAACACGCCACCTCGCCGTCGATTCATAACCCGAAACCTCGGTTATTCGATCAAGATGAAACCCTAGGTTCCTATCAAGGCGGATTTATGACCAACATGAATTATATGAGGAAACAACGCCATTTGTACATGAGCAACGGCCAATGAGTCAGGAAAGCACAATTTGGTGAAGCTTCTTCTTCTTCCTACCATCCTTATCCTCCGTACACAAATCAAAACCCTGGGTATAACAATGAAGAGCTCCAATGAGTTGGTCAAACAACCTGAGGGCTCCGAAAGACGTTGGCACTTTTACCGAGCAATCGAATTGCTACGACGTTCAAATTGGCAAGAATAATGACTGGGGAAACTACTTCTACTATGGTGGACCTGGTAGAAACCCCAACTGTCCATAACCGAGTTCAATCAAGTTGTTAAATTGCTGCCGTATTGTTCCTCTGGATCTCCGGTGGGTCGATGTTGTATCTGTTGTCCTTTACGGTTTTATTTGTGCGCAGAACAGGCGCGATTCGACCGAATTATTTCTTAAAAGGGTAGTGACGTACTTTCGCCCCAAAATTGTATCTAAAAGATATGTCCAAAAAATAGCTGGATTTATTTGAAAACATGTTTTATAAAATGTACCGGCTTGTAATTATTCCTAAAAAAATCTTGCACACCCCTACTAATTCCCACTAATAGTCCGAACAATAATGAGTGGTGAGTGATTGGGCAATTCAATGATCGCCCTTGTGCTAGGCATTATCTAGAAACTAGTTTAACTCGTGTATTAAACGCACGTCAACTAAATCGTACATAAACAAAATAAAATTGATAAAAAAAATATTAAAAGATAAAATAAGAAGAATCGATTTATTAACAATTACACATTATATCACTAATCATTAAAGATTATAAAAAAATTCCTTATACATAACATTTGTTGTTTTATTAGTTGGTTTTTCATTTTCACCGCATATCAATATCTAGTTTCTTCAAAAAGAGACCTACGGCTATGTGCAATTATCGACTTTAATTGTTATTGTATATGATGCCGGTAATGAAAATTGTCTTCTCTGGAACATGAAAGACAGTCTTACATCGATGCAATTAATGACAATTTTAGGATAAAAACATTTTCTCCAACATTGCTTCCTTGAAAAAAATTTGTTTCAACAATATGTTCCCCAAAATTTATGATGATTAGTTTTGTTCCATTGCACAACTCTATAGCATGGTCAATGTTTCTCAATAGCATTACTAGGAACACTAATTTTAAATGTCAATTAATGACCTGACAACTCCGAACACTTTATACTATTCAAAAACTATGTAGAATGAATGTCTTCGAACAAACTTGAATTTTTTCCATCCTGCAAATAGAATCTGAACTCAAATAAGTTCTTCATTTTAAATGATTACTTTTATTAAATTATATTTGTATTTTATGAATAAAGAAATTTCTGATAAAAAAATAAGCTAGAATCAAAATAACTATTTTTTTTTACCGTTAACTATTTACGAAACAAAAGTTTTCCGTAAAGCTAATTCTTAAAAATAAAATAAAAATAATAGTTACGAAGTCAATAAAATAAAAAATATAATGGAATTTAGTAAAATCAAAATAATTTATGAGAAAAAAATATTTTTATTATTTTTCTAACCTCAGTTTAAATTGTTTAGTTTTATTTACTTTGTAACTATTATTTTTGTTCATCAAATATTTTTATTTTACTAATGTATTTTTGTTTTACATGGCTATTTTTAAGAATTTGTTTTAAACTTTTGTTCCATAAATTATTTTTATAATTTTACTAACCTCAGTTTAAATTATTTTTATTTTATTGACTCCTTAACTATTATTTTTGTTCCATCAAATATTTTTATTTTACTAATGTATTTTTGTTTTACATGGCTATTTTTAAGAATTTGTTTTAAACTTTTGTTCCGTAAATTATTTTTATTATTTTAGTAACCTCATTTTAATTTTTTTGTTTTATTGACTCCGTAACTATTATTTTTGTTCCATCAAATATTTTTATTTTACTAACATTTTTTTGTTTTACTTTTTTTATAAGAATTTGTTTTAAAATTTTGTTCCGTAAATTATTTTATTTTACTGACCTCCACATTAAATTATTTTTGTTTTGTTGATTCTGTAACTTTTATTTTTATAGTGGCTTGTTCCATAAATTATTTTTATTTTACTAACCTCTTATATTTTTGTTTTCTTGACTCCGAAACTATAATTTTTGTTTTAGTTACTATTTCTTTGTTTAAAGAGAGAAAAATGTTTAAATATAATTAAAAGAGAGGAGATGGTGGTGATGAGAGAGAAAATATGGAGGAGACTGGAGAGAGAAATAGAAATACAACCAGAGAAAATAGAGAGAAGATAAGAGAGAAAAAAATAGTAGAATAGTAACTCAAAAGTCAATAATTAAAAAGTGCGATTTTTGGAGAGATAAATCTAACATTGTCATTATACATATATATAGATATATAGATAAGTCTGACAATTGAATAAGTTGGATTGAATAATTAGTGAGTTAAGTTGCGTGGACTAATTAGTAATGAGTTGTAATTTACTAATTGACACTTGCCTAGCCTACCTAAAAACCACCTAACCGCCATTTTCATGTGTACTAAGTAAACAATTTGGCATTCAAGCAATTCATAAATATGTTTGGTCACTTAATCCTTCTCCAAAAGCCATTCATATATGACCCTACGATTACTCTAGTTGATATGTCAATCACGAAATTTGTTAGTCAGTTCGTAGTGTTCAAAAATTAACTCCGCATGTGTCGAGTCTAGAACCATTTATGATATATTCCCACACAGGCTCCACGGTCGGTCCTAAACCACAGGTAAAGGAGAAAGGGGTGTGTTAGGTAGCCTCACTATAATGACTGGAGCCTAAGAGCTCGGTCTGTTACATGTAGCACACACATTAGCCCACTAAGTACGTAGCACCTTGGTTATCAAGTCCATCATAAGCCGACATGAAAGTTAATGGGTGATATTGGTGTATAGTAGTAGAGTGTGATCACCTTAGAAATTGCACATAATTCGTATTTTTTTTTTATACTATGACTAACGTGTTTTGTGGTTTTGAAAAAAAAAATAAAAAAAAATAAAAATATATATATATATACTTTTTGTGAACAGAAAAAATGCACTTTTAAAACAAAAGAATGAGTATGCCTTTAATGAACTAAATACACACAGAAAGCATTGGTTTTTGCATCGCGATGCACAAATTGTGCATCGCAAATGTATGAAATTTAATCACAAAGCATGACGAAAAATACTTGATGAAGCAATTTAAAAGGTTAAGAGAAATAAGAGCAAATTTGACATTACTAGCAGGAGGACATTATTAGAATAATTTTATGAAAGTACCTTTTACTAGAGTTGTCAAAATGGGTTGGACCTGTTGGGTTGGCCCGCCCCGCCATTTAAAAAGGGTGAGTTGGGTTGGAAAAATATGAACCCATTAGGAGGTGGGTCAAAGGGGTTGAGCCCGCGGTGGGTTGTGACGGGTTGGCCCACCATATACTAGTTTCAAATAACCTAGTCATATGTTTGAAATAATTAGTTTAAATCATTTTTCGCTCAAAATGTAAGATTATTTTTTATATCTGAAATATTAGTAAATGATTTTGAATTTGTTCAAAAAATGACACTTATAACAATTAAAGATGTCAGAATAAGGTATATTAACCGTAATATTTATAGAAAAAATGATTATAAGAACATACAAAAAGAGTAATGATAAAATAGTTTCTTACTTCTATTTTTTCCTCATTTTATACTATAAATATTAAAGAAAGTTGTTAGAAAACACAATTAAAAATATAATAGTAGAAAATATAATTTTTTTAATGAATTGTGACATTTTTTGTGTTATTTATGATTATTTTTATTATTTAGATTAATTGAGAAAAAAAGTTTCAACCCAAGATGGGTTGGGTTGGGTTGGCAATTTCCCGACCCACCATATTTCATGGATTGGCCCGCCCCGCCCCGCCAAATGATGGGTTATAGCGGGTTGTGGGTTGGCCCGCCCCGTCAACCCACCTTGACAGTTCTACTTTTTACTGGTTAAAAAAAAGAGAAACCGGTTGAAAGTTTACCAAATGACGGGCCAGAACTTTCTCCCTAAACTTTCTCATGTAACATTGCAATCAAGGAATCTGTTTGACATTCCCTGGGCCCATGTTTGTGTGGATACATTAAGGTTTCAGATATGTGAATGTAAGCCCAGGCCTACTTCCACCCTTTTAGCCCAATTTGTTCTTTTAACGTGCCAACATTTAAGGTTAAGATGTTAAATATGTTGGACAGGCCCATGGGCCACACCAAAATAATTATGGGGATAAATTTGAACTGGTCCACTTTGTGAAATTTTCAACCGCTAGAGTATCCTATGTTTTTTGTATCGGAGAAAGGCACTTTTCTTAGCGAAAAGACTATAATAACCTTAATGAACCAAAGGCGCGCTACGGATCACTCACTCAGTGCATTGTATTGCATCAATTTATGCATCGTGATGCATCAATTTAAATCATGTTATCCAATTTATGCATCACTATGCACTCGGATCACTCACTCAGTGCATCAGTTTATACACCATGATACGTCAATTTAAATCACCTTACCCAGTTTATGTATTGTCCAGCACTAAGTTAGCATCGAATATCCATCAATTAATGCATTGCGCTATAAAAAAATATTGCATTGCACTGCAAATCATAAATGAACTGGGCCATCATATCTCTTATTTTCAGTACACAATCAATAAATGATTCAAAATTAATACATCTTTCATGCATCTCAAATCCAAATCGATGCATCACGATTCACAAAATGATGCATCGTGATACAAAATTGATGCATCCAAATTCAAAAAGGGTGTTCAACAACGAAAAAATTCATATTCAAGCATTTATCGAATAGTTTACATGCACACACATAAGTAAATCTATTTTGAATCACATACACAAACACAATGAGTAAGAGGAACAACAACAACAATGATAGATGAATAAGTAAGAGAGTAGGACGTTAAGATGGTGAAGACACAATTATTTAGTAACCATTGTTCTTCTACCACCCAACTTCCCGCTCTCTTTAATCTTCATCCATAACCATCATACTTTTTTTTTTGTCTTCGGATGGACAAACTCGACGACGAGTGAGAAGAAGAATAAATTTACATCGTTTCTATGATTGAACATTATTGAAACAATTTAATGAAAGTTGATTTTTTCAGTTAAAAAAATAATACTTACTTATACGGTTAAAAACTTAAGAAAATGATCTCACCCGCAATCTATATATATATATATATATATATATAATGGCAGAAGCGTATAGCCCTCCTATTATGATAGTTTTCCGCCTAAACTAACTTTCTAAAAATTGATCTTCATAAAATTATGGAGAAGCTATTTCCACTACGGTTTTTGCTTATCAATTACATTTAGTGTAAATAGACAAATTTATCCTTTTACATTTTAAGGAGTCCCTAACACACATCTACTATTCCAAAATTACCCTTTAGTTGGCGCCAATTATCAATGATAATTAAATACAATAAGAATCTAATTACATGCATGTGAAAAAAATTAACGCTAACCCTACAGTATATTATGATCTAACATTCTATCGCCTCCTTCCATCATCTCCTTCTATAGACTACCATCAACATCAATTCGTGAGAAATTATTGTCGCGATCATTCGATGGCTCGATCACTAACTTACTACTTCAGTAAGTTTTCTTTATTTAGTTCGTTCTTTTTAAATGTCGTCTTTTCCCCTATCATTGTTATGACAAGATAAATCAAGAATGATGCATGTAATACATTTTTCATAAGTTTGACATTCTTTATTGTCATTTTAAAATAATATTTTCATACCGACCATCGCTGTATGTATCACACGTACATGGTAATAAAATTACATATCAGCTTCTTTTTGTTATTTGTTTGTTAGAATTCATATTTTTAGGTTGTTATTTATTTGTTTATGTGTTCATTTTTTCAGTTGATAGTTAGAGATGATTAAAAATCATTTATGAGAGCTTCTGGTTACATTTGACATCGTGATTCACTATATTGCAAGACCATTCCTTTTATTGTTTGTTTCTTTCATTTTTTTCACATGCATGTAAAATAAAAATCACAGTGAAAATAGTCTCTCCCTAAAATTATTATAATCAACAACATTTAATAACAATTAATGTCATAAATATAAAAAATACATCTATTGAAACGCTTTGTATTCTGTCCAGATTCTCAACACTTTTTGCATTCTGTCCCTTTATATTTCCACCCCATATATATATATATATATATAACTTATTAGTGAACCTTCAAAAGTAGTCCCTAAAATTTTAAAAGATAAATCTAATTTAATCATTTGTATTTTTCACATTACTTTTTACCGAAAATACTATGACGTTGATCATTGTTGATGTCGAAGTAAGTATAAAACTTATACTCCTATATATTCTAATTTTCTCTTTTATTAATTATCTAATCTAAAAATATAACTTCTATTGGTGTAATTACAAAGTGATAAATAGACAAATTATTTGTTTATACTATATAAAAAATGTTTTAGTGTTTGATAGTCATGACAGATACATATACCATAACAAGCAAGTACAAATTACAATTTATTTTTACAATTGATGTGATCTAAATTAGTGACAAAAACTTCTACAAAACAAATTTATAAATATTTTATGGTGGTAAAATTAATTCACCATATCTGTTTATCAATTTATATTTTTTTGTTGAAGTACTTAAAACACAAATGGTACAAATTTTAGTACCGTTTTCGGTAAAAATAAAATAAAAAACAATTTATAGTGGTAAGGTTAATTAATCATAATTTTTTATCAATTTTTTTTTGTTCAAGTACATCCAAAACAAATTATGCAAATTTAGTTCATGTTTTTTGTAAACTATTTATTATATATTCGTGTGTGTGTGTATAGAGACACATAAATAACAAATAATTCTTAAAATAACATAATACTATAATATAAAAATCATGTTTATTAATAAATTGAACATACGAAATAAAAGATAATTATCCTATTATGATTTCAAAGGTTGAAATATTGATGTATATTCATGCATCGTAATAATTAATAATATCTTTTACAGACTATTTAATAGATGTATATGTCAAATGATTTACAACGCACAATGATTCACAAGTACCAAAGTACATGACATCATTTTAATCATATTTCATTATATCCAGAACATTGATACACAAAGATGCAACAAGACAGTACAAATATTAAAACAAACTTGTGAAATCACGAAAGGTTTGAAGCAATTTTGTTTTTTAAAAATTCAAAATAATTTGATTTTCATTTTATAATACATGTTGATCGATTTTCATTTTAAGATATGTGTTCATCTTCTAATTTTGTTTTTTCTATTTATTTTATTTATATATAATTTAATTTAAAAAAAAATACATGTCGTACGTTTAATACGCTGATGCAAAAACTAGTTAATACATAATTCAGCTTAATATCACAATTCACAGGACACGTAACGTACAAGTCGGTGCAGCTAACTAGTACAACTAGTACAGTATCAGTTTTTATTTCCCCTTTTAACTAACGAACAATCTTAAATACAAAGCTATCCCATACCCGTTTGCTTCTCAACTTGGCAACATGTTGCCTTTCAACTCTCTCAAAGTTGACTTGAATGTCCTCTATTTTTTTGGTTTTATTTATTATTTATTATTTATTTATTTTAAACTGTAAATATTACTCCCTACAAGATCTTCTTTGCTGTTTTTAGTAAGAATCGGTTCTTCATGATTCCCCGACTATCACAAGCTCCAAGGATTAGGACCAAAAGGGCAATAAAAAAAATTCAATTAAATTTTAATAAACCAAATTATCTGATGTTTAGTACAATAGGCGTTATGATTAATAACATGAGTTACCCAAATAATATCAATATTCCCTCACTGTTAATAGCAAGGGAAAGGGTCGCGCCTCACAATAAAAAAAAAATTGAATTAATATTTTTTATCTCAAATTTTCCTTCGGTATACAAGTAAAGATTAATAGATATTTTAAGATAAGTATTATTAATATATTACTCACTATTAATCCTAACTTGTGTATCGAGGTAGTTTTGAGATTAAATGTTAATCCCAATTTTTAACTAATAATACCACCCCTTATAATATTTAATGACTTTATTTTACCATATTCAAACAAATAACTCGATTTATTAATCCTATCTGGCCTTAATCCTGATTACCAAATGACACCTAATAATATTGAGATTAATAATATTACTTATCTATATCCGACTACTAAACAAGCCTTAACTCTTAGGTGCCGTTTGGTAGCCAGGATTAAGACCAGATAGGATTAATAATCCGAAGTTGCTCGATGTTTGACTAATAAAGACGAAGTTATTCTGATAAAGTCATTATCCCTCACTATTAATACCAGGAGTAGGTGATATTATTAACGCCTCACTAAAAAAAAATCGATTAACATTTGTAATCTCAAAACTACCCTCGATATACAAGTGAGGATTAATAGCGAGGGCACTAATAGTAGTGAGATTAATAATACTGTTTATCTTTGTCCGACTACCAAACAAGCCCTTAAACTTAAAATAACTCCTATCAATTTAAAATAGACAAAAAAATTAAGTAACACACTTTTACAATCATTATTTTATAAATAAATCATACTTATCTGAGCTACCGCGTAAATTAGATATTCTTTATCGTATATAAAATCGTTTTAAAGGAGATTTGCTCGCTAAAATAGAATGATGCTCGATTTATAACTTCAAATTCCAAATTTTAAGTGAAATAATTCAATCTTATGCAGACAACGAGCTGAATCCAGACAAATCAAAATCATCACTTTATTGCACAAAAGGGACCTCAGATCCAACCTCTATTACTAATGGAGTAGTTAATCAATCCAATCCCCACCAGAAAGAAATTCTAAAAATCAAGAAAATGTATTAAACAAAGTAAACACACACACACCGAGAAAAATACCCCAAAAAAAAAAAAGATGGACCCCACCAACACCAAACTACTACTAGCAGTTACATTCAAGCATAAGAAAACACACAACCGGACCTGTCGGCAACAATCCATTCCTCCTAGTTCACAGCCTGTTCTAAACTCACACACACAACACACACCACACACACTGACTGTGTATGCTTTTAGAGAGAGAAATCTCAGTTGTCAGTCAATGTTAGAGTGAGAAAAAGCTTAGAAACAGCTAGAAAGAAGGAAGAACTTGAGGGAGAGAAATAGACTGACAGTAGTGTGGGTGCATGTACAACAAGATTCAATGTTGGTCCAAGATCGGGTAGCCCCAAAATCCCAACACAACAAATCAATCCCAACCCATCACCACCTCCAGCTCCAAGACCGATTCTCCGAGTCAAAAAGTCTTGATTTTTCCACATGGGTCTCTGATAATCTCTACAAAATCGTCGCATTCGGCCTCCTAATCGTCACCGTCGCCGCCCTCTTCTTCCTCCGTAACGCCGGCGACTCCGCCGCTCTCCTCTGTTTTCAATCTCAAACCCAACAGCTCGAAACCATCCATTTCCCCCAAATCAATTACAATTCGATCGAACCCATTATTGACAAAACCACCCCCTTTGCCAATTTCAAATCGGAACGATGGATCGTGGTGTCTGTGTCCAACTACCCGACTGATTCGCTTCGAAAGCTTGTAAATATCAAAGGGTGGCAAGTTCTTGCAATTGGGAACTCGGAGACTCCCAGTGATTGGAGCTTGAAAGGTACAATTTATTTATCACTAGAGCAACAAGCGAATTTAGGGTTTAGGGTTGTTGATTACTTGCCTTATAATTCTTTTGTTAGAAAAAATGTTGGGTATTTGTTTGCTATTCAACACGGTGCGAAAAAGATATTTGATGCAGATGATCGTGGCGATGTAATTGATAACGATATTGGTAAACATTTTGATGTTGAATTAATTGGTGAGAGTGCTAGGCAAGAGATTATTTTGCAGTATAGTCATGAAAACCCCAATAGGACTGTTGTGAACCCGTATATACATTTTGGCCAGCGGTCCGTTTGGCCTAGAGGGTTACCATTGGAAAATGTGGGTGATATTGGTCATGAAGGGTATTACACTGAGGTGTTTGGTGGGAAGCAATTTATTCAGCAGGGGATTTCGAATGGGTTGCCGGATGTGGATTCGGTGTTCTATTTTACAAGGAAACCGAATTTGGAAGCATTTGATATTAGATTTGATGATCATGCACCTAAAGTGGCATTGCCGCAAGGTACAATGGTGCCAATGAATTCTTTTAATACGATTTATCATTCTTCTGCATTTTGGGGTTTGATGCTTCCTGTTTCCGTTAGTTCGATGGCGTCTGATGTGTTGAGGGGCTATTGGGCACAGAGGCTTTTGTGGGAAATCGGTGGGTATGTTGTTGTTTATCCTCCTACGATTCATAGGTATGATAGGATTGAAGCCTACCCGTTTGCTGAAGAGAAAGATCTTCATGTAAATGTGGGTCGTTTGATTAAGTTTTTGGTCTCGTGGAGGTCAAAAAAGCACAGAATGTTCGAAAAGATTTTGGAGTTGAGCTATGCCATGGCTGAGGAAGGATTTTGGACTGAGAAAGATGTCAAGTTTACGGCTGCTTGGATTCAGGACTTGCTTGCTGTAGGGTACCAGCAGCCAAGGCTAATGTCGCTTGAATTGGACCGGCCAAGAGCAACTATTGGTCATGGGGATCGAAAAGAGTTTATTCCTCAAAAGTTACCTTCTGTACATCTTGGAGTTGAGGAAACTGGAACTGTAAATTACGAAATTGGGAATTTGATTCGGTGGAGGAAGAATTTTGGAAATGTGGTGCTTATAATGTTCTGCAATGGACCTGTTGAACGTACTGCTCTCGAGTGGAGATTACTATATGGGAGGATTTTTAAGGCCGTGGTTATTTTCTCGGAGCAGAAGAATGCTGATCTTGCTGTTGAAGAAGGCCATTTCGACCAACTATACAAGTAAGTCATGCTTCTCGGTTTTACCCCTCTCCTTTGAATATTGTTTCAAACTTCCTGCAAATTCATGTAAGTTTTAGTTGCTTTATCCGTTTCATGTTCGATTGTTTCTCCTTTTTCCTTTCTCATCTTTTTGGGTAGGATAGGGGGGATTGAATAGACTATACTGGATGAGGAATATCTTGCACACTGCTGGAGGTTTCTCAAACTGTCTAACATGACTTAAAGAAGACCATCTTCCTGAACACGTTAAGCGTATTTATAGATAAAAGATATTAAAAAAAAGAAGGATATAGCTTTAGTAAAGGAGATTAAAAAGGGCTGTTAGAAATATTTACTTGTGTGAACTGGTAGCTTCTTGTTCCATGTTATGCAAATGTCAATATTAAATTTGTATAATCAATCACAAGTATATGTTTATCACTTATCAAGTATGTATTCACAGATATGTTCTACTCTTGGATGTGTCTAAGTTCTACTTGAGAGCTCCCTGGTTTGATAAGTTGCTAGTTTTAGGGTATGCCAAATCATACAGCTTGTTGTTGCTAACGAGCTTTTGTAATGCTTTTGAAAGGTTTTGGTTAATAACCAGAATCTTTTGTGCCCAAAAACATATAAAAGGAAAAGGAAGAAAAATAACTTTTATATACTCTTTAGTCTTTATGCGTGGGTTTTTCAGTGCATTTTATAGAAACACTAACTAAAAAGTACTACTCTTTCTTTGTGGGTTGGAAAACATGGTATTTATTTGAGTTCAACATCTTTTAAGTTTGTTGGTATCAAATAACTATATGTTCCTGAGGTTATGTATACCTTAACTCCAAAGACAATGAATCAAAACAACATTAAACGAGATGGAAAAACAAAATTTTATCAGAAAAATGAAAGAATGTACAGAGATGGAGGATATGATATCCACACCTTACAACAAAAGGGAAATACACACACACACGCACACACACACACACACATATATATATACAGAGAGAGAGAGAGAGAGAGAGAGAGTCAATTATGCTAATAATATTAGGTCTGTCTGGCAAGGACTCTTCATTTCACTCGGCGAACCCATGTTTGACATGAGGCATACATGGTTGCAGTGAGGGATTTGTGTCGGACTCTTCAAGTTGTAAATGGACACTCCAGTTCACGATTTCAGGCAAGTTTGAACAAATATCTTAACATTAATGGTTTCTGTGGTTCCAACCTCTAAACAAGTACATTCATCCGAGACCTTGTAAGTTGTAACATAACCAGCACCAAATCCATTAAAAATTTATAGCAAAGCTGCGAAAAGCTCCAAATGCCCTGGTAGAAAGAGAAGCTAGGAAGGAGACAACATGCTACCAAAGCAAGTTCATGAAAAGTCTAGTGTAATCAGCAATTCTATCAATACGCTCAAGCTAAATGTACCAATTAAAGCAAAAATTCTGCACCCAAAACACTACACATGAAATAAGCAAGCCTTCTAGAGAAGAAAGTTAACCCACAATTGATATAAATAGACAGCAGGGTATTACGCAAAAACCAATATTGCTTTACTATGGTTGAAAAGGTGAAAATTCGAGTCACTGTCCTGCATGCACATGACACCTTATTATGAAAAATAAATAAAACTAATAATCATTTGCTGATATGTGGAGATGACAATTGCTTGATTGAGCATCTTTGTAATCTTTTGGTTCTTTTCTACATTCACTCCATCTATTATACCTTGATATTTAATATTGAGTTTTTTGAGCATGAATGGTAACAAGATTTGCTGGGAACTGTGTGTGGAGATGATTTAGGAAACACTGGATTGGTCGCTAGAGAATACCTAGTTATTCATTCCTAGTTCAATTTTTTAATCAATATTTGGCATTGAAATTTGTCTTTAAAAAATTAACTGGGATTTGACACCAAAGGATTGTCCGTTAT
Source organism: Codonopsis lanceolata (assembly GCA_013146195.2). NCBI lineage: Eukaryota > Viridiplantae > Streptophyta > Magnoliopsida > Asterales > Campanulaceae > Codonopsis > Codonopsis lanceolata. The sequence continues at coordinate 10,620,008 of CM028384.1, read as the reverse complement.
TTTACATTCAATCCTATCTGAGTAATTCATAATGGCACTAGTTTACACTCCCTCCGTTCCGGGCAAAGAGTCCTGTTTGAAATTCAAACTTTTTAAGAAAATGACACTTTTAGTAGCCCATTAATATAAAATGTCACTTTTATGCCTTAATTTTTGAAAGTGGACTCTTTAAGTGAAACATCCTAAAATGGAATAGTGGACTCTTTGCCCGGAACGGAGGGAGTACAATTATAGTTTCACAAGGTCATATATCTTCTTTCTTTTTAGCATTTGTAATTTGGGCTGCAAAGATGCTTTGAGTTTAAGATTCTGTTAGAAGTAAGCTTTGGTTGTTTATATTATTGATTGTTTCTTTCTTAAGCCACAGGTTATATTGATGGGAAGTGGTAGGTGTAATGTAACATACTAACAGTTGTATCCATTTATGTGATTGTGACGTAGCTTTAGCCTTTATGACCAATCAATTGCAGTTTTGTACAAAGATCCCTTTTGCTTGTTCTCTCAAGATGTACCAAATTATACCCATTATTTAATTAATTTTCAACTTTTCCAGGCGTCTGGCAAAAATATTTAACAGATTCACGAGTGCTGAAGGGTTTTTGTTCCTCCAGGACGATACCATTCTTAATTACTGGAACTTGCTGCAAGCAGATAAGACTAAGCTCTGGATAACGGACAAGGTATATCAAATTCTTGAATTGACTTCTTTGAATTATCATTCCATTTTCACAGTAAATGGGCAGACAGCAAAACTTGACTTCTCAAAATGTGATTTTAGGTGTCCAAGTCTTGGAGTACTGTTCCAGTCAACGGCAACTCAGATTGGTATAAAAAACAAGCAGACATGGTTAAGAAAGTTGTTGGCACAATGCCAGCTCATTTGCAAGTCAGTTACAAGGAATCTGTGATAAGTGATCTTATGCTTACGATATGCAATTCCGAGGTATTCTATATTCCTAGGAGGCTTGTGGGTGATTATGTTGATCTCGTGAATCTAGTGGGAGATCTCGATATCCATCACAAGGTTGCCATTCCCACGTTCTTCCTAGCAATGGACTTGCCTCAGAACTTTGACTCGGTGTTTCACACAATGGTTTACAATCGGAAACCACCTTCTAACAGTACTTCGGCATTCTATTCAGCCGAAGCACCTGCAGTTCATCCATGGAATGTGTCGAGTGAACAAGATTTCATACAACTCATCAGAATAATGGCAGCAGGTGACCCTCTTTTGATGGAGTTAGTTTGAAGGCAAAAATACATTATTTTTTAACACATCAGCGGAGAGAAGACTTCAGAAAGAAGGTAAATTAAACCTCTACACCACTCTGTCAGTCAGCTGTTATACTGATGATGTCTGCAAATTTTTTTGTACCATTCTTCAATAGATAAATGTGTTCCTTTTTTCTTTTCTTTTTTTTGTAGATTTTTCATGTATCATCTTTTACTTTTGCAGACTTACTAAGGTAAAAAAAATATATAGGGGAAATGAGGAGAAAGAAAAGAAGAAAACTGTTTTCACCTTTTCTTGCTCTTCTCCCATTTTGCTTTCTGAATATGTAAGCTCTCTTAGCAAACTTTAAATTGTACATGTTCACACAATATGAGAAATTTAGAGCATATTCCCCCCCCCCCTCCCCCAAGAAAAAAAAAAGCTCTTTTTTTTCTTTTAAGTTTTGGGAATGACAAAGTTGACTTAATGAAAAATGTGCAAATACTCATCTTTTGTGCTCAAATAGTACCTGTTTGTTTTCTTCGAACGATCCTTATTTGAGAGTCAAATACTTATTTTATGTTCTCCCTCTATCTTAAAACAAGTGTTTATTTTTTACTCCAGATCATAAAAATACACTTATTTTGAGATGGAGGGAATATTAAAATGATTTCTTTATGTTCATTGGATCATTAGTTTCGTTAGGCTTAGCAATTACAATTCGAAACCTGTTAATTCCCCCGACCCGACTTGAAAATTATCCGACCTAGCTAATATATTTTTGGGTCAAAACTGGTAATCAATTTTAAGCCAAAAATATTAATGGATTGGGTTAGGTTAAGGTGGGTCGAACCGTTACTCATTTTACCCCGATAGTTTGCATTCTATAAATATATGGATTTTTTGGGGGAAAATTCTGGATTATAATGGGTCGACCCGCTTTAAACTATTACTCGTTATAACCTGACATGATTCAACCTCACTCATTTCGACTCGTTTGATACTTGGATTTCAATGAGTTTCGACATGTTTTGATCTTTTACGCTTAGTTTCTGTTGTACTCCTTATGTTTTTCTTTTTTTGTATTTATTAAATAATCTCGTGAAATGACAAGATTTTTGGATGAAAACTGGACAAATATCAATATACCTTTAATCCAAAGTCAAATATTAGTATTGAAGTACCTTTCTTTATGTATATAACCCTGGAACTCAAGTATTAAAAGTAAGGGTTAACTTCACCGTTTGTCCCTGTATTTTACAAAAGTTTGGTGCAAGTCCATGTACAATGCAAGTGTATGTCACAGACCAAAGATGGCAAATTTTGCACACTGTTAGTCCTTGACCCTAACTCCGTTAATAGTGGTGTTGTTAAGTGAGCATGTGCTCCTTCACATGCAACAACAAGAGGGTAAATCGGTCCTTTCATCGGCGATCTTCTTCCCTTTGATCTATCTATCTTTTCACCGGTTAACTAATCCATCTATATAGACAAATCGTCCTTTCTCTCTCTTCCAACACCAGTCCAATCTCCTCAACCTTCTCCACCACTTCAACAGAACCACCAAAAGCCGCCTCAACATTCCCAAATCTTAGAAGCTCCTCGCCACCGCCTCGCCTACTAGTGAGGGAGTAATTGTACTCGAGGGAAGCGAAGACAAAACCCATGGCGGAAGAGCGAAGGAGGGGGAGGATTCAGAGGCGAGTAGTTGTGTTGTGGCGGAGGATGTGGGGAGGAGGGGAGGAGTTGGGTTCGAATTTCGATCCAATTCCATCGATCAATCAAGAGGCTAATTTACGATCAAGGTTTGTTGATGAATGGTTTGTGTTTTGTTGCTTTAGATTTGAGTATGTTAATTTAGATCCTTCTGCAACAAAGTTTGGTTTCTTCTTCATCTTCACTTGAGAAGCAGTTGGGTTTGATTGGAGAGAGAGAGAGAGAATCTATGGCTGAAGAGTGGATGAGGGGAGGATTCAGAGGCGAAACAGTTGGGTTTTAGCATAGGATGCGGAGAGGCGAAACAGTTGGGTTTTAGCATAGGATGCGGGGCGGGGCGGAGAGTTGGCTCCTCTGACTTGTCCTGATTCAATCTTCCTCCAGAATTCCTCCATTTTTGGCTTGTTGCCGAGTGGTGGAGAGAGTTGGGAGGGAGGTGTTGAGTGAGGGAGAGAGAAATTAAAAAGAAATTTAATTTGAGAGAAAGAGAGAAATTAAAAAGTGATTTAATTTGAGAGAAAAAAATCAAAACAATAACTATAATAATTAAACCAAAAACACATAGGAAATGACAAATTTACCCTTCTGTTGTTGCACGTGTGTGAGCACATGCTCATTTAACGGTACTAATGTTAACGGAGTTAGGGTTAGGGACTAGCGGTGTACAAAATTTGTAATCTTTGGTCTGTGTCATGCACTTGCGTTGTACAGAGACTACTACCAAACTTTTGCAAAGTATAGGAACAAATGGTGAAATTAACCCTAAAAGTAATTACCCAGCTTCTGAGTATAAATATGGTTATATTTGAATTCTCATAAACCTTATTAGTTTTATAACCCTTGAACACAAGGATTTAAAATAATCTTCTTACTTCTTAGTTAAATATGATTAAATTTGAAATTTCATAAATCATAATCCCTCTAACCCAAAATGAGTTTCTATATTTAGGTTTTATAACAATTAAGGATGTTGACTTCGGGTAATTTGAAAAAGACATATACTTATATTTTATAACCATAAGTGAGTAAAACCTTATATAGCAGCACATATCCATGTCACCTGCCAACATAGCCTTTCTAAGAATAAAACAATTATAATCCTAATACGAATGCAGTAGTCAGTAGATATGTCTTGTGGGCACGTGCTACCATTTTGTAGAAAGTTTTGGGAAGGCTACGTGGCCAGGTGACATGGGCATGTGCCATCGACCTTGGGGGATGTCCGGAGGGGAGGCGCCATGGGCTCCTAATTTTTGGGGTCTCAAATTTTTAGGTGCTATATTATATTTAGGTTATATAAAATAATATCAAAGAGATATACAATTAATTCCCTTACCCATTAGCACGTGTAGCTTTTTATAGTATGTGAAAGAAAGATATATAACTTATAACGTTCTTGTATTTATAATGGAATAGGTGACCAAATGGTTAATCTACTTGGTAGATAGTGATAGTGAAAGATCTTAGGGTTCAATTCCTATATATATATATATATTCTCAATATTTTAAATAATTTAATTTTTATAAAAGGTCCCTTTTTTGCCATGGGCCTCCAAACTCAAGGCGGACCTTGTATTAAGGGTGGAATCGGGATTGGACCCGTCCTGATACCCCTCATCCCGATCTCGTCCCGATAGAATTCAGGATTTTAATTTCCTTTCTGATCTCGTTCCTAATAAGTGTCGGAACCCGACGAATCGGGATCCCGACAGTTCGGGAGATAAAAATCACGTAATCCCGAGTATAATATTTATGAACAATATTTTTTGACAATAAAATATTTTTAAAATGTCTCTATAATGATTAAGATTTCAGACGGTATATTTACAAGTATATTTAAATATTTATTTAATGGTGGGTGTTGCTGAATCTATCATTATGAATAAAATGCATCCTTCACTCGCATGAGAGGAACTACACTAAGTGCAGAAATGTGATGGACAAAAAAAATCCACAACATTGTGAAAATAAATTTAACAAACATCATTAAGTAATTATACCAAACACAAAATAGACAATGTTTAACACTCATGATATTTATAAAAAAATTAAAAATTAAAAATTAAAAAAAATAATTTTAAAAATAGTCGAGACGGGTCGGAAATCTCGACGGGATTGATAATTATCCCGAATACTGTCATGAAATAAGTCGGAACAGAAAACGTTTCGATAAAATCCGGATCGAGATTTGTCGGATCGGACGTCAGGACGGATCGAAAAAACGTGACTTTTACCGCCCTACCTTGTATCACTTGTTCCCATATATGTAGCTATGTACGGTTTTAGTAAATGATCGTTAGGACATGCTAGCTGGCAAATGTGACTAGTAAAATTGTACATAAATGAACCTCTTTTGGGACAAAAAGAAAAATTAACTAAACACTCATTTGGGGATTGATGAAGGTTTTCTTGTGAGGGGTTTGTTGTTCCTTATTTTATTATTATTTTTTTCTTTTATCGTTTGTTCTATTTTCATTTTTGGAGATTTGAAAGTTGTTAGGGTTAGTTGTGGTTCATTTTTTGTAATTTTTTTTTGTTTTACGGTTTGTTGCCCACTCGAATCCGTTAATAAATTTGGTGTATAATGATAGTAAGTGACCACTTATAACACACACAAAGTTTTCATATCTAACCGATGTAAAACGGAGATTTCACAATCCCCCCCACTCAAAAGTTTCAGATTTCTCCATAAACAAAAGATCAAATCCTAATTAAGATGGGTTCCTCCTCTGCCTCTCAGTTTGTTTGTTTTTTTGTCTGGTTGGGAAGGTGTGTGAGATGAAGTGAAGCAAATCTGGGTAGTGAGGGGAGAGTTGTGAAAATATGGAGTTGGCTTTAATATCTCCTTCCAAAATAAAAGAGGTGGGCCGGCCACCATGTCATCTACCAAAAAGCTCTAGTTTAACACATAATCTTCACTTCTCTTTAAACAGAGATCGAGTGTTCAAGCCTCATTAAATGTACTGTTACTCAAGTCAGCATGGCAATGTTGTTCAAACCTAACCAGAGGCATCGTTGTTCTAGCCTACTTTTGGTAGTTGTGATATATATATTGACAATGTTTCAATGGTTTTTTTTTTTACTAACCATTGATGATTTCTAGTAAAATTAAGGGATAAGTGTATCATTAGTCCTTGAATTTTGGTCGAACACATCATCAGTTCCCCAACTTCAAAAAGTTTCACCACTGACCCAAGTAGGTCTTTTTAACTCACAGGATGTCCCTAGCTCTAACGCCGTTTGTTTTTTCCGTTAAGTTAGCATGTGCCACTCACATGCACAAAATAAGGGGGTTATGTATAATATCGTCAAATTAAGGGGGAAAAGTGAATCAACAAATTTCATTACTTCTTCAACCTAACGCCCTCCTCTCCTTGGTGCATCCCATCTCCGATCTCTCCAGTCCAGATCTGCCATCTCTTTCCATGGCAGCCAAGCAATCCCGTTCGCCGCTCCATCAAATCCTGTCGGCATCGTTTCCATCTCCCTCCATCGCTGGCAAATCTTTCTTTGATTTCTCTCCTCCGGTCAAATAGAGCCGCACCAACCCATCCCCATCTCTTTCTCCGGATCCGATAATACCTCGCACTGTCGGCTCCTCCTTATTCTCTTTCTGCTTCGCTTATGCTTTGGCGTCTCAATCTCATCGCCCACCATAACCGCCGACCTCCCTCATGCCCCTCTCCATTATCGATCACATGCAATTTCATTTCTGGCTTCTCCAGCTTCGATTTCTTCTCCAGCTGGCTTCATTCTATCCCCAGTTCAATTTCTCTCTCCTCCGACCACATTCATGACATTCTCCGTTCGCGTTCTCCGGATCCACCATCAATTATGGTTCTTCAATTCCAATGAAGGCAGTGCACTCATACCATTCTTGAGCACGCTAGCACGCTATCATCTTTCTCCGACGATGGATTCGAGCCTAGCGTTTGGATTCTGGGAATTTCTTTTCGTGAATTCATGTAAGATCTACCATTTTTTCTGTTTGATTGACTACTAAAATTGTTAAAATTCATTGATTGGAAAATTTTAGGTCATAGAATTTGTTTATAATCTGGTATAATTGTGGTGAAAAATAGGAGTTCATTCATAGTAGTGTGAGGATTTGAGCTTTGATTGGAAATTTTTGGAAAATACAAGTTTACCCATGATGCTGAATTTTACACCGAGGATACAGAGAATGAAATCTGCACAAGTAATGATATTTGCTGACCTGAATTGGTAAACATATTCACTTTGCCCCTTTATTTTGACGATATTATACATAACCCCCTTATTTTGTGCATGTGAGTGACACATGTTCATTTAACGGAAATAAACAAACGGCGTTAGGGCTAGGGACATCCGATGAGCAAAAAATGCCTACTTGGGTCAGTGGTGAAACTTTTTGAAGCTGGGGGACTGATGATGTGTTCGGCCAAAGTTCAGGGACTAATGGTACACTTATCCCTAAAATTAATCATTGGATCAAAAATAAAAAGATGAGATTTATTGAGCTGCTGGACAATGTAATTAATTCATCTTAAAAATATAAACTATTAATTACATTAATAAATTTCATCCTTTTGTTTTTTATATAATGCATATTATAAAGGCTTAAATCACAAATTGGTCACTCTACTTTCCAGTTTTTTGCAATATGATCACTCTACAATTTTTTTTCCTATTTCATCATTGTACTTCACAACAAATAACAAATTGGTCACTCTGCCTCCTTTCCGTTAGTTATCTTGGATGGAAATGATGAAAAAGACATGAATGCCCTTTATTTTGTTTGCCTGCACATATTGAAACCAAGTAAAGTTAGTCAACCATATTTGCCCTCAAATTGTGGAATCCCTTGACAATCATATCGTGAATCTTCACCCATGCTATCTCAATTCTTGACTCTATTTTTCTTTATCAACTCCAATAAAGATCCGGAACTGAATTAACCGATAGTCTAAAACCCTAGTGACGAATGCAAAATGAACAAAAGAAGGGGGGGGGGGCTAAAACCCTAATGTAATGGAGTACTTAATTCATCAAATTCAAAAGACCATAATTTCACTCGCTGAAATAAGCTAAAACCCTAACCCTAGAAGATACTAAAAATTCATCGTCTCCACACACATATTCAAGAAATTAACGGCATACATATTTATATATCGACAGCCGTTCTGCGGAAGTTGTGGGATCGTCTTCTCGTCGCCCGACCGGTGGAGCGGAGCGAATAAAGACGCGAGCAAATTCAAGTGGCCCCGAGCTATCGGTAGGTAATTTCCAACCCTAGCCACCGACGCCTCTCCCATTGATTGATGTTGGTGTAAGAACCTCCCAAAGAACGATTGCCGAGAAGCCACGAGGCCGAAGAAGGACCAACCATATCCGGTGCCGCCGGGCGGCTCCAAACTCCGTCCAAAGTCGACCTAGCCGGCAGAGAATCCACCGGCGGCGGCGGCGCCACTACAGAAGCCATGCTATCTTCTTTACCTCCGTCAAGGCTATCATCGTCGGACCGGAGCCTCTTGCCGAGAATAAAAGGAGTGGGCGTAATTAAGTCTTTGGTGTGACGACGGCTTCGATCAAGGCGGCGAGATTGAAGAGTTAGTGGATGAGTTACATACGACTGACGGATACGGTGGAGAAGCTAGCGAGAGTGGTGCCGGTGCCGTAGCGGCGATGATGGAAGGTTCGGCTGGCGGATGAGCCACTCAATGGTCTGGCCGTCGGACTTATGGCCGAGTTCACGAGTGAGCTGGAAAACCCTTGCGGCGCAGATGCTCGGGTACTTAAAGGGTATTTTCGGGTTAATGTAAAATTTTAAAGCTTTCCATCCAATTTTTTAGATGGAGTGATTAACGTGTATTACTTGGTCTAGTACAATGATGAAATAGAAAAAAAATTGTAGAGTTATCATAATGCAAAAAGCTGAAAAGTAGGGTGATCAATTTGTGATTTAAGCCTATTATAAATAGTAACTATCAACTATTATAGAGAGAATGTAACTATTGAAAACTCATATATATATATATATATATATATATATATATATATATATATATATATATATATATATATATATATATATATATATATAAACTATTAATTGCATTAATAAATTTCATCCTTTTGTTTTTTTTATCTAATGCATATTATAAATAGTAACTATCAACGATTATGGAGAGAATGTAACTATTGAAAACTCATATATATATATATATATATATATATATATATATATAGTAAGTCTCATATCCGTAAAACGAAGCATCACTCTCTCACAGTTCAACCTATGAATACGCGGTGAGTTGGATAAAGATGATTCATCTTACAAAATATGACTGTAAGATCGTCTTACCTAAGTTGTGTGTGTGTGTGTGTGTGATACTAAAAAAGAAGAACTCTCAGAAAAAGGTATGACACAAAAAGAATCTCTTAAAATAAGCTCAAGTGGGAAACAAAGATAGCATGTAAACCACAAATTGGAGACAAGATAAGAGACATGTATATCAAAGCAGGGGAAATGACTAAACGAAAAAGTTAAATATTTGTGTAAGACGGTCTTGCGGACATTTTTTTGTAAGACGAATCTTCTTTATCTTACTCATCGTGAATTGGTGGGTTGAACTGTAAGAGAGTGGAGCTCCGTCTTACGAATTAAAATCTGTAAGACGGTCTTACAAGAGACCAGCTTAACGAAAAATTATTGGTGATATTATAGATTTAGGCATCGTTTGGTGCAGTGATTTGAAAATGCAGCTTTTTCAAAATGCAATTTTTTTTGTAAACATGTTTGGGAGACTATTTCAAAACGCTATTTTCATAAATAGATTAGTTGTAAACGCAACATATTCGCTGTACATTTTTTAAATGTTATATTTAAACACTTTTAAAAAGAAAACGTTGTATTTTTTTATTATCGTTTTGATCAAAATGTTTCACCAAACAAGCAATTAAGCAAGGATTAAGTTCAGAAAATGTCTATATACGGAAGGAGCTTTCATTTTCAAAAAACAAGTCTTCTTATGTTTAAAATATGCTATTTCTTTTGCTCATGTGTTGAGAAACTCCCCTTCCTAATATCTTAGTTTCAATAAGTCTTATTAATAAATATGCATCAAATTCAGGATGTATACTGTATACATATGTTTGCATGAACATGTACATATACATGAATATATATACACATTGGATCAATAATAAAAGGATTTATTCTAAAAATTGGCCTAATGTCATTTCCAACAAGGAACCCCAAATTTGATCTCAAATTTAGTTCATTTCAGCACCAAGCATTATTTTAACTCCAATTCACAACCCCAAATCTCACCCAAAATAAAATATTTCTTAGCATATTTTATTTTCATTTATTTTACTTTATTTATCAACATGTATATTAATTTGCTATTAACCTTTTAAATAATTATTATTAAGATTACACAATTAATAATTTTAGTATATTTAATATTTATATTTACATTATTAATAATATTTAAAAATTAGTAATTTTTAAAACTAAATTGAAGAAATATAATTTAATAAACATACAAGTACTTGAAAATACCATAAAAAATATTACAATCAATACAAAATATAACAAAAATCATACAACAACAATAACAATTGCAAAAAGGCTCATAGAAAAAAAGTACCTAATATTTTACTCTAATTCTCAGAATTATTGAATTGTTCCCATAAATGGTCAATTAAGGCATTGCGAAGTTCAATGTGAGCCTCTTTATCCTTGATTTTTTTATATCAGGCAAGAAACTCTTGAAATCGAGTATTATCATTTTCTACCTCAACAATTGGAGTCGTCACTTCATCTTGTTATAAAATTATTGAATTAATAGTGTTCAATAATTTAAAATACTTAATATTATTATTATTTATTTATATTATCTAATATTAGGTATTTATTAAGTTTTAATACATTTAAATAAAAAATATTATATTATAAATAAATTTAACAATTATATAATTATTAAAAATTAATTTAATGGCATGGGTCCCACTAATACCAAATTTGAGGTTATGCTACAATGGAAATTTTGGGTAGTACTGTAGCAAACCCCAAATTTGCTATTGGATTTGGGGATCGGTTGGAGGGGAAAATTGGTGCCCAAACCCCCAAATCAAAGATTTGGAGGTACCGTAGGAGTTGGTCTAAGCACTAGGCGCCACTCAGGTGCTTAAAAATTTGGTAAATTGGTCCAAAAATCGCTCAGACGCTGTAGGTACCCAATTATTGATTATATTTATTTTAAATGCTTTATCCAAATTAATGTTATTTTGGGTCTTTTTAAAAATAAATAAATTTAAATTTGAAATTATGAAAGAACCCCCCCAGGACTCTAGGTGTGCTATTTTAAGCCTGCAAAACAGAGAGTTTGAACAGATTTATATAGCAATAGTATGAAGTCACAGAGACTTCATACCAACACGCCTATTTCCTGCAGAAAATAGAGGTTAGCTAAATAAAGAGAGCTACTTGACAGATTCTTAAATAAGGACAAGGAAGAAAGGAAGAAATTGAGCGTTGAGAACACAAGTCACAACTTGACATCATTGGCCACGAAGGCCTAGGCTTCGAGCACCTTGGCGCAGACACTTTTCACCGACCATTGTCACCAAAGAGTCAAACTAGCAAACCTAGCACTAACACAAGTCAAAGTGGGTTAGGTCACAAAGGGGTAGAAAAGGTAATGACCACAGAAGGCTCTTTCGATTTCGCTCTAAGGACCAAATCAGGTCGCCAAGGAGTTAGACCAGAATGCCCCTTAAATCATTTTCAAAATTTTAAAATAATTTTAAAAAATTAAGTATTTTTAGATTATGTATAATTACCGATTTAAATACTAACTAATGAAATTTAATTACTAATTAAGCACCTACTTAAATAATAATCCTAAGTTACCTATGTATATGAATACGACAACTATTGTAAAAATTATAATCTTCAAAACTTCCCAAAACTCTCATATTTTAACTCAAATAGTCAAATAAGGAGTTGAAATATGGATATGGATGATGATAACGATGCTACGTTTACAACTGACGTGAATTTTACGTTAATTTTTACTTCCAATTGTTCGATTTTTATTTACAAATGTTCAATTTTTATATGTCAAATTGTTTTCTTTAAGTTACATTGTTAATTGGAAAAAAATTTTGGGGACTGGGCTTTGGGGTACACGAAAAAAATAACGAATAACTGCGGTCCGGTACCATTTGTTGAAATTGTAATCGCTCAAATACTCCTTTTGTTTAACCGCAGAAGTCAATTTTCATAATTTTGTTCCAAAATTACACGAGACCTGTTACTTCGTCATTTTCTCTTCGTTTTCTTCAATGTCTCTCTTTCTTCTTCTCTCTCCTCTTCATCTTCATCCTCTTCCTTCTCAGATCTACTCGTCATCCAGCTTCTAAAATCTTTAGGAAGAAAATGGAGACTAAGGGTGTTAGCCGTCAGTTTTGAAACTAATGCACTAGTATAAATCAAAAGGTTGAGGAAGAATCCGTCGATATGACATAACTTTTGATTCCGGATGAAGTACGAGAGCTGCATATCAAATCGAAGCTCTCGGCGAGATCTGCAAGACTCACACCCAGTAATGTCTTTGCTTTAAGGCAAAAAAATGTTGTTTAAGCACTGTTTTGGGCTTCGAATATTTTTCTGATGCCCAATTTCATATTACGATGCCCAAATTTGAGCTTAGATTTTTACATTTCGATGCATAATTTTTTATAGTTTTCAATTGTGCATTGTGATGTCCAATATTTTCATTTCGATGCCCAAATTTGAGCAGTGACTTTTTACATTTCGATGCCCAAATTTTGACAAATTTCAATTGTGTTTTGCAATGCCCAATGTTTTCATTCTGATGCCGAAATTTGGGCAGTGACTTTTTGCATTTCGATATCCAAATTTTGACAGATTTCAATTGTGCAATTCATTTTGATGTCCAAATTTGGGTAGTGGTTTTTTGAATTTCGATGCCTAAATTTTGACATATTTCAATTGTGCATTGCGATGCCCAATATTTTTATTTCGATGCCAAATTTGGGCAGTGGCTTTGTCAGCGTGCGTCTTTCCTTCATTAAGGGTATCTTCGTCATTTTATCTCTAAAAATGTACTTTAGCGGTTGAAAACAAATATCATGGAATTTTCCAATTATAATTTCATTACAGTGGACCGGCCCGAATATCTCCCCAAAAATAAAAGGGTAAATTCTGGTCGATCCCTTTTCAAAGTTTGTAACTCCTCTAGTACCTTGTTTTTTTTCAACCACAAAAGAACATTTTTCGAAATATTGTTCCGAAAATGTCATGGTCTTCTTCAACAACTTCGAAAAAAACACATTGGATTCAAAACTCACCATTGTTGGGCAACGAAAATTGAGGCGTAAAAATGGTTTAGATAAAATTTTATATAACGCGGCTCAAAAATTAATTCATCGCGGTACATAAAAGTTGGTACCGCAGTGTAATTTGGATTAGGTAATGTATCGCAGTTCAAAAATTAATTCACCGCGGTGCAATTTGGATTAGGTAATTAAAATTTATGTATCGTGGTGCAAAATTTGATTCATCGCGGTGAAAAAATTGGATTTTGTAATTAAAATTGATTCATCGTGGTGCAAAAATCGATGCACCGGGATACATTTTCCTAGCGTGTCTCACCCTCATTATGGGTATCAGAGTCTTTTTGTCCTCAAAAGTTTCATTTTCCAGTTAAAAAAACATAGAACTGGAGCGATTAAAAGCTTTAGAAAGTGGACCGGTCCGTAATTTCTTAAAAAATATAGAAGAAGAGGTTGGGTTTGGGTCAGGTGCAGGAAGGAATAGGCTGGGAGGGGACTGGGCTTGGGTAAGTCACAAAAAATTGAAGAATAAGAGGCTGGGTTTGGCCAGGTTCATGAAGGAGTGGGAGGGGACTGGGCTTGGGGTAGTCACAAAAATTGAAGAAGAAGAGGCTGGGTTTGGGTCAGGTGCATGATGGAGTGGGCTGTGGGCTGGGAGGGGCTGGATTTGGGCCAGGCTATTTTATTTTATTTTTTCAATTAAACAAGGATTAAATAATTATTTGGTCCCTGAACTATCCATAAAATATGCGTTTGTTCCCGTGATTTTTTTCGAAATGTGTTTGGTCCTTAAACTTGGTTTTTGCTAAGAGATTACCCCCTCACAGGGTTACCGTCAGTTTTTTCGTTAAAATTTTATTGAAATCTCAAATTTGCCCTTTACCCTTATACAGTCAACGCCCTCAACAGCAACCTCATTAAAAAACTTTCAATACAAAAAGCATTCATAACTAACAAACTCGAAATCGTCCAACAACAATAGATTGCAAACAAATCCAAGCTTTAAGCAACGACATGGTAATTGAAATGTAACTAACGCACAATCAAATCATAGATCTACAAAAGAAAAACAAATCACAAAAGACTCGGTACTTACCACAACAAGCAGAAGCAGCAATCTACACCCAAAAAAATAAAAATAAAGTAACTGGTCAGAGTTCAGGGAAAAAGTGAATTTGGCCTACGGCGGTGAATTTGGTCTTCGTAGAAAAAAATCAAACACAGATCGCTACTTTTCTAATGGTCGATTTCATAACTTCGAAAACTTTTAAGTGCAACTCAGGGAGAGATATGGAATCAAAGATTACAAAGCCTTCGGTAACATTAGTCACTTCGTCGATGACAGGTTGCTATGGTGGGCAAAGATGACGCCGGAGGAGATGAAGAAGAAGTGAGAGAGAGAGATGCATGGGGTAGATTGTGACCAGATCTTGAAGCAGGGCAGCGATGAGCTTGCTTCTGTAGATTTGGGGCGAGAACGGAAGGGGATGGAAAGATCTGAACTCGGGTTTGGGAGATCGACGGGCTGGAGTTGGAGCGTCGGAGATTCGAGCGTGAGAGATGAGGGAGAGAGAAAAAGCGTTGTTGGGCTTGCTTCTGTAGATCTGGGGCGACTTTCTCGATCTTATTCTACAAGCTTTTAGTCTAATCAACTAGCTAAGGTCCCATTTTTCCTTCATTGCCATTGAAATTGTGAACAAGTTCATCTTGTTCACTAGGAGAAAGAAGTAGGACCCTAACATGGAATATGAGAAGACGATGAGATCGATGTGGGGAGAAAGAAATTCATTATCTGCTGCTTTTTCCTTCTTCTTTTTTTTTTAATTTTGAACCATTAACATTACTAAGGGAAAATTCGGGATTTCAATTAAATGTTGATGGCAAAACTGATGATAACTCTGTGAGGGGGGAATCTTACAGTAAAAACCGAGTTCAATGACCAAATGCACACCGAAAAAAATAATAGGATCAAAGCATATTTTGTAGATAGTTCAGGGACCAAATAATTATTTAATCCATTAAACAATGTAACATATAAATCAATTTGACAAATAAAAATGGAACATTTGCAAATAAAAACCAAACAATTAGATGTAAAGATTACCGTAAAATCCGCGTTGGTAGTAAACACGTAGCATCGTTATCATCGTTCATATTCACGTTTCAACCCTTTATTATTTGACCATTTGCAGTAAAAATAGGACAGTTTTGGAAAGTTGTGAAGAGTTTTTTTTTTTTTTAACAATGGCTGTCATATTTATATACATTAATCGGTAATTATACATAATTAAATAATACTCCCTCTATTCCAGCAAAAACTCCAATATACTATTTTGAGATATTTCACTATAAAAAATTATGCTTACAATTTCTATAACATTTCATCTTTACCCTCAACTTGTGTTGTAAATACACTGTTTATGCTTAACTAGTTTTGTAATTATGACTAACTTTAATTGCATTAATATATCTTTTAATAATTAGACTTTTCAAATAGGTACTATTTGGATGGAATGGAGAGAGTATTACTTAATTTTTTTAAAATTTCGAAAATGGTTTAAGATATAGTAGGCGGGAAATTGGGAATGCTGGCTACCTAAGAGTATCATCAATACAACGTGGATTTGATCATATGTGACCGTGGATAATTAACACCCTCAATTATATGTGACAAATTTTCTTTCTTCATTCACTTTCAATCAAAACGTATCTCTCTAATGCAAATATGGATTTGATCTTATGTGACATGATCACACTACTAAATTGAAATTTGACAAGAAAAAAAAAACCAATAGAAGAAGTTTTTAAAAAGAAAAATGTTGACTAGGATGTATCTTTACCGGTCCATAAAGTAGAATGTGAAAAATTGACATTTTTATCCATAATGTGAAAAAATTTAGATGACACGACATATCACACCCCTCATCTACAGTTGCATTGGAGATGTTTTTCCTTCAAAAATGATATACTCCATCCGTTTCGGGTAAATAGTTCAATATTCATTTTTAGGATGTTTCAGTTAAAGAGTCTATTTTATAAAATCAAAGCATAAAAGTGTCCGTTTTAAAAAAAAGTTTGATTTTCAAATATGAACTATTTGCCGAAAAAAGAAGGACTAAATCTTCAATAGTATCTAATTTTGTTCACATCTAATTCTACATAAGCATGGGTGATACAATAACTAACAACTAATGAGAATCTTACATTAAAATTTTATGAATCAAAGTGTATTACAAGCTAAAATTACATTGAATCCGGATCCCCGAAAAAAGAAAAAAAATATATTTAAAAATTACAACGGGGCTCCGAATAACCATATTACATACCAGATATTCTCATAAAAATTACATTTATTCATCCTCCAGAGAAAATGTGAGGGAAAAAAGGTCAAAGGTGATATATTCAATCAACAATGTTGTTATTTACCGATCTACCCCCTCGATCTTGTCTTCAACTTCTTGATACAACTGCCTTAGTTTCTCGATATTGTCCTCTGAAGTTTCCCAGTACCCTCGTCCGTTGGCTTCCAAGAATGTCTGCACTAACTTTCTAAACGAATTTGGATTCGTTTTCATCAACCGGTCCAACATTTCTTGGTCTTGAATAAAGGTTGTGTTAGCCTCTTCGTACACCCAGTTATCAACTTGACCTGAGGTTGCACTCCACCCCACTGTGTTAGTTAACCGCTTCTCGATTTCCCTAACACCCTCATACCCGCTAGACAACATTCCTTCGTACCACTTTGGGTTCAACAACTTAGTCCGTGCATCAAGCCGAACTGTCTCCGATAGAGTACGTACCTGAAATGTTTCAAAAATTGAGATTGTCAGTAACATGGTAGTTATAAAGTACTCCATCTGAGTTTTGAATGACAAGGATAAAACATGCAGAAAGCTCACCTGTGCATTAGCTGTGGTAGTGTCAGCAATGTAGGCATTGGGTTTCTTCCCATCCTTCCTTAGGTTCTGCACCAAATTGGTGGGGTCCGAATCGAAGTAATGACTCACATCCGTGAGTGAAATTTCTGATGAATCGAGGTTTTGGAATGTGGCTTCAGCGGTACTCAAAGCCATCTCGAAGACTTTTCTTTTCTCAGCCATGCCTACACCGGGTTTATCAGAGTCAAAAGCAAAGGACTTCCGGCTCAAGTACATGTCTTGAAGCTGCTTCTCATCGTTCCATGTTGAGTTCTCAACAGCAAGGTTTACGTTTGAGGAGTAGGATCCCGAGGCATTGGAAAAGATACGGGTTGCAGCTTCTCTAACATCAACACCGAGCGCTTCAGCTTGCTCAAGTGCGTGTTTCCTGACAAAGTTCTTTTCTACTGGCTCGTCGAGTTCAGCGACCATTTTCACCGCCTGGTCGAGAAGATTCATCTGCAAATAAATTGGGTTAGTAACAAACAACATAAAAAAACCGATTAAAAGGCATAGGAAAACTAAGATGATTACAATAGACTGCCTAATGAAGACCGTTACCAGACTCCACAAGGGTGTTTTATTCAGAGAAGAATTAGGGAAAAGGTGATACCTGATTGATAAACAGGTCTCTGAACACTCCTGAGCAATTGACAACAACATCAACTCTAGGTCTTCCCAGCTCTTCGAGACTTACTGTCTCGACTCGATTTACACGTCCCAATCCATCTGCAACAGGCCTAACTCCAATCATCCAGAGAACTTGGCCTAAAGACTCACCATATGTCTTGATATTATCTGTTCCCCACAAGACAAGGGCAACAGTCTCCGGATACTTCCCTCCGTTGTCAGCCTTCTGCCTCTCAAGAAGCCTATCCACCACAATCTGTGCACTCTGCATTGCTGCGGTTGTCGGAATAGCTTGTGGGTCGAGAGCATGAATATTCTTCCCTGTGGGCAAAACTTTTGGGTTTCTAATGGGATCTCCTCCTGGACCAGGCTCCACGTATTTGCCTTCCAAAGCTTGTTTCAGACTTCCCAACTCATTATCAGCTACTACTAGCTTCAAGCAGTCCTTCAAGAAGTTGAACAAAACACGAAGCTTCTCCCTATCAGCTCCATAAAACTTGGTGTTTGACAAGTACTGAATCCACGGCTCATTTAAGCCAAAGCCGAGGATTGAGGTTATCCTGCCATTAACATTAACGACTTGACCCTTGTCGTTAGTGGTACGCTCCACGAATGCAGTAACAGCCCCACGTGATGCATCGGTTATTTGCCTAAGCAACTCCACGTCTTTCAAGATTCCCTTGTCACTACTTCTGTAAACATCCTCAATCTGTCTTCCCACCGTCTGTGCCAATATTGATGGGAGAGAAGTAATCCCTTCTTCTGGACGATCCAAAGCAGCAATATTGACAAGAGTTGCGACTGCCTCCATGGCTGATGGAGGCTCGCCGATGACGTGGAGCCCACAGGGCAACAGGCGGGATTCAATTTCCATGATCTTGGAATATACCTTTCCAACCACAAGATCACGTTCCTTCGCTGAGATTTCGACACCTTCATCAGGAAGATCCACATCCTTGTCGAGATTGCATTGTCTGGCCGTGCTAATAATAGAGCTCACGATCTGTTGCCCACGACCCGTGTCTTTGAGAGATTGGTAAGAGGCAATCAGCTCGCTCAGCTGCTTCAGTCCCTTGTACAGCCCAGCGTTTTCTGCTGGAGGCGTCAAATAGCTAATAGTATTGGCATAGCTACGACGTTTGGCAATGGTGGCTTCAGATGGGTTATTAGCAGCATAGTAATAGACATTGGGAATATTCCCAATCAAACTATCAGGAAAACAAGCATCGCTCATTCCCACCTGCTTTCCAGGCATGAACTCAAGCGAACCGTGGGTTCCAAAATGGAGAACAGCATCAGCTTTGAAAATCTTCTCGACAAAGGTGTAATAAGCAGCAAAACCATGATGAGGACTTGCGGATTTCGAGAAAAGTAGCCTCATCGGATCACCCTCGTATCCAAATGTGGGCTGAACTCCAATAAAGACATTTCCATATTGTTTTCCATACACCAAGAGGTTCTCCCCATCGGAATTCAAATTCCCAGGAGGCTTTCCCCAGTTTTCTTCAAGTGCCGCGGCATAGGGAGTTAGCTTCTGATACTCTCGTACACCCATTTTGTAAGCAACATTGAGGTTTGGACTGCTGAATTGGGCTTCTTTATCGTGAAGTACATCTTCAATCAAGGCTTCAGCCGTCTCTGGAAGGCCTTCTAAATCGTATCCATCTTTTTTAAGGTCCTTTAGGACAGAGAAAATGGAGGCAAAAACATTCAGATAGGCAGCAGTTCCCACATTTCCTTTGTCAGGAGGGAAACTGAAAACAGTGATCGCTACCTTCTTGTCCGTCTGCGTAAAATTTGGATTATAAAGTCAGCCAACATTCCCAAATTTTATTTTACCTATATTCCTCACTGCCACATAACAAACTACGGAAGCTTTATCATTAAACAGCACGCAATAATTGCAGAAGATTGTGAATATTTAATTTCCACGTCTTCATATTACACGTGTTTGAGGCATAATTGATTAAAAGCCACCAAACAGTTAACAAAATGCATCTATCAATATTCAATAGCATCCTAAAGTACTTTCTTCGAGATTAAAGGAATGTTCAGAACCTCCGCAATTCAAGTAAGTATAATGTCCAAAAATTCTATATCAACTACGCTAAAGTTGAAATGGAATTTTTCCCACTTTAATAAAGAGAAACATATTCACTTGTAAGATGCAGAAGTTGAGTTAGCTAAAATACCTTCCTAGAACCAATACATGACAAATTGAAAAACACAGATAGTAGGGTTTTCTCAATGCTCATAGGCTCTACAAAGGTGCATAGGATCATTGGTTAGATACGTTTCTTAAACAAAAATTTTAATGAAAGAATAACTCCGGATATTCCAACAATCCTCAGGAGCTATATCTTTCTAAAGTTATGCCACGGCTATTTCAAAAGTAGGATAGTGGGTTACATGGGTAATGAAATGATATGAAATTTTCATGTCTATAAGAGAGTTCCAGTCTTTCTTGCCATCTAAATACAAAAGGTTAAGCATTACGAAATTGCAAATTTTCAGAGACTAATAAATAAGTGAGTAATCGGACATTTAGATAGCTACCTACCTACTAAATATTGACACACTTATTTACTCCGTCACCTCGGAGAGACGTAGATAAATTTTGAACAGATTAAAGCATAGTTCACATACCTTTGGTTTCCTTTTGAGTTTAGCCCAATTGATGGCCCTGGTGCATAGTTGTTCCACCCTCTTATGAAGAGCGTGCGATTTCCCTGAAATAACAAATAAATTGAAAACACATTGTCTAGAAAACTAATCACACATACTTTGGTTTGCTGACATCGAATTATGGGCAGTAAAACGCTCTAAGAATTGTAGAGAGTGTAACATGATAATAACAAACAAAAATTAGATAAAGTTAAACTCTTGCCTGTTCTGGGATCCCGGCCAGAGAAAACAATTGGCTCCATTCCTCCATCGAGCTCTGGAAGAGCTACCTGCAAAGCAACCTGAATTGGGTGAAGTCCCAAAGTGCTATTCAACCACTCCTCAGTTGTCTGAAACACCAAAGGCAAAGCAACAATGTAAGGCACATCAAGCTTCATCAGTGCCTCAATAGCCCTGGGATGGTCCTGCCTCGCTGGCCCCCCAACAAGTGCGAATCCAGTCAAAGACACAACAGAATTTATGAAAGGCTTCTTGGTTATAGGATCAACCAAGTACTTCTCCACCGGCCCTGAAAAATCAAGCCCCCCTGCAAAAATGGGTATCACCTTTGCCCCTCTTGCTTCCAATTCCATGATCACAGCCACGTAATGACTCTCATCACCAGTCACAATATGACTCCTCTGTAAAATCAACCCAACTACTGGAGCATCCGGACTCTTAAGCTTCTCATTAGCATCCCTCCTAGTTCCATACCAATTCAAATACTCCTTCACATCATCATACATACAAGGGGCCAAAGGATGCCAAATTCCAGTATCCAAGAACAAAACTGGGTCCGAATACTCAATTTTTGACGCCTTTAAAGCCGGAATATAAGACCCACTAATCATCTTCACAAAATTCACCAAATTATCGGGCGATCCACCAAGCCAAAACTGCAAACTGAGAATATAAAGCCTAGCATCCTGGGCCTTATCACTGGGCAAGTACTTCAAAACCTTAGGCAAAGTCCTTACAAGCTTCAGCATTTGATCAGCAAAACCTGCGGATGACGATTTCTTGTTCTTGAAGAGCTGGAAAAACGGGCTTTTCGATTGTCCAAGTTGGGACATGCTAAACGTACCTAATTTGTTTAGCCTCATAACTTCAGGCATTGATGGGAACACTAGGACTGCATCAAGCCTGTCCCTTTCTTTCTCAACTGCAGCCTTCACTTTCAAAGCAAGCTCCTCAACAAAAATCAAAGACCCAATAAAGATATTTGCATCCTCAAGGTCTTTACAGAAACTTTTGTATGTTTCCTTATCTCTAAGTTCCTCAACTAAGTAACCCACTACTTGATATGAAGCATGCTTGCCATTACTGTTCAGAGTCCTAACAGCTTCTGAAAGAGAAGACTGATACTGGGCTTCTAACACAACATAAACAATCTTGACAGTGGGTAGGCCTTGATCGTTGTCAGGTACGATTCGACGAACCTCGGGGGTGGTTTGGGTGAAAAGGCCATTGCCAACAACAGCACATTTCACTTTCATGGATGATTTGGAAGAATTATTCGCTTTCTTGGGGAGATACGAGTGGAGGAAGTACTGTTTCTGTGAGATTGATGACAAGTTTTCGACTTTGGTTGTGGGTAAGGTGAACGGGGAGGAAATTAAAGAAGCCATTTATGAAACCCTCTGTAATTCAAGAAAATTCAAGTAAACTAAGCCGTGTTTCTTGATTGCAGAGTAGAGAGAGAAACTAATGTACAGAGAGAGACAGAGAGAGAGATAGACAGAAATGAGAGGGAATTATGTACCTCTCTATACTTGGTTTCAAAAATGGCTTCTTGAGCTTCTTCTTCTTCTTTGAATTGGAGAGAGGGTTGTAGTATATATTTTGTTTGGAGTGGAAGTGGAGTGACTACTGTTTGAGAAATGAAACACTTGGCTATTCATAGTTAGTGGTGTGAGAAAGGGACACGTGGCAAATGGGTTTTTGAGGTTGAGTTTTGTTTAGAGAGAGAAGGAGGAGAGAGAGAAAGGATGGAGGGAAAGTTATCTTTGTTTGGGTTGCCCTGATGGAGTTTCTTGGGTTCTGATTGGTTGGGTTGGATTCCCTTTAGGACAGTTATGAGGAGTGAATTAGGGTAGTGTGGATGATGAGAGAGAAAGGGAGTGTGCTTGGAGGAGATTTTATGTCATTGTAAACAAGGGGTTCTTTTTGTTTGTAATGATAATGATTCTAATCTTTACTATTTTAGGTTTGTGACCCTCAAGAGTTTCAGTCATTGAAAATTGATATTTTTCTTGTGTATCCCAATGGGTCCAGGTATCTTAGTTTTACACCAAGGAATTAAACTGTCTGCATCTCTCTCTTTTTTCTTTTTTTTTATCAAGCCCTTTCCTTGAGAATGTGTATTTTCTGTAAATGAAATGAGTCTCGATAAAAATTGCAAAGGAATGGAATTTTGGAGGCTTTTGTATCATGGTGGGGTTGATAAAGTTACTTAATATGATTTTTTTTTTTTTTTTGCGCACAACGGATGACTTTACAAATAAATTTAAAAAGCATAATAAGATCAATGATAAAAAGAGAAAGATTAGAGATTGAGGTTAACGGACTATAAAATTTTTATTAGAACTAACTTTAAAATTATATATAAAGATACAATATCAAATCCTAAAAGCTCATTTAAGAAAATCGGACAAAAATAGTTATCGCTACAAGGCAGTCGTCTTTCACATCATGATGCGACCGCCTATTAGACAATAGCATGGTCCAAATCAACTAGCAGCCTTGCACCGAGATGATGCAGTCACCTTGATCAAAACCCAACAGTCCATACCGCAGGAGGTAAAACTTTCTCTGACTATTTGTCTGAATAATCGAGTCATCTTTCTCAACATTTTTGTTACATGTGAGTTTTAGACCATCATTGACATTCTTTTGAGTCTAGTAAAATCGAGTTCGGAACAAGTAAACATAATTGAACGAAAGCGAGCATGGGTTGACCACAAATAATTGGATTAAGTGCCAATATTGAGTAGAGTAATATCCTTCAAAAATTTACTTTCTATACATGTGTGTGTGTGTGAAAATTTCTACGGCAAAACCCATTTACTTGTACTTGCAACTTGTTTATCATAATGCGTTAGAAGATTACCATCAGTGCACCAACAAAACCTCGTCCACACCGTCCCTATGCTTCAAAACTTCACAAAGTACACACAGTATGATGCCTGTTAGTTAAAAGATGTACAAATGGAGAGTCCCTGTGAATCGCTAACCTTACTCCATTAATTAATCAAGACGGTTCATATAATGTTTGGGGGCTTGGTAGAGAAGTGAAGTGCTATGGCATTTCCCTCAAGATTATCCTCCAAACCTAGCATCATCATCAACCCATTGTGCTCAAGGAGTGAAGAGAATTGTACCTAAATCATTCCAAACTTGTGTATGGATTGCCAAAAATAATGTAGTAAAACAGAAAAAAACATCTTTTCCAGAAAACAAATTCTTAACACATGCCTACATTACTCTCTCAGAACAACAAGGGCTAAACATTTACTCTCGAGATATACTTGGGTGCCTCCATTGTCAAAATTGGCTGATACTTGAGCCTCTTGTGAACGTTTTCTCAAAACTTCTGATATCACCTCAGAAACTACGTGCTTTAAATGCTGACTAGCTAGCTACCCATTGATTGTTGCTCTTGATGGTAACTCGTATCTAGTCCAGCTCCATATCAGAAATGGCTTCTTTCAGGATCTTCTGAAGTTCGTTCACTCTTTGTCTTGACAATGCAATGCAATCCTGCCATGACATGCTTTACTCGTTAGTAAACAAGACAGGCCAGTAATGCTTTCATTCTTCATTTATGTATGCAATTCCATACTTCCTACTGATACAAAATAGTACTGCCATTCCTTTCATCCTCTTTCCAAATTTTGCTACAAAAATTCTCTTTCTTTTTTATAGTTTTACTTGACCATTATTAAACAAGCATTAAGGACTTCATCCTACATGAATGTAAATGTGGAGGCAAATCTGGACAAAAGTTATAATAAAACATTTGCACTCTATTGGCAAATTATCTAGGACAAACGTGTCACAAGAATGAATTTGATGGACATAAATGGTAATAGGGATTTCATTTTCATGGAATTTGGAATGGGAATGAAATTGTTCACCACACATTGGTTCGTTAAAATGAAACGGAATGGAATAGAACATTGATTCTATGTTTGTTACGTGGAGACATTGTAGGCAATGAATTGAAAATACCAAATCAAGTCCAAAGTGCCCTTGATACTTTTTACAATAATAATAATAGACCCCAAGGGGTGGGAGAGATGGCAAGGGCACTCAAGCAATGGCTTTGAGGTCCTTGGTTCCAATCTTCATTCCAACAAGGGTCCCACTTACCTATCAATAATAATAATAATAATAATATATGAAATCATAATAGGATAAAAAAAGGATGGTTATGATCTCCGATGTCTTTAGATTGGCAATGACCAACATGACACAATAGCACCAACCTGATTATAAAACACAATTACAGAGACAAATGACATGGTACGACACGACACGAAAGACACGAAATTGATAATATATTCAAAATAATATTTATTGCTATATTTATGAACAAATAAGATAGATAATATGAAAACACGATAGCGAGGCACGAACACGATAGTATGAATTGCCACCCCTTGAAGGATGGATGAGACTGAATCAAAGTCCAATATTTCGGTAGTCTCTACTCATTTCCCCAACCAACCCCCCCCCCACCCAACATTTAGGAATTATTTTTGTTTTCTCATATCAAGGTTCGCAAAAGATTGAATAGAAGGATGTGTTAGAGTCGGTAATGAGGGTGAAGATTGAAGAACCCAATTTTGAATCTAACACCCCTCCAATTTCTGATTTTGCTTTTATTTTTTCCAAGTGAATTAATAGAAAACCTAGATATAGAAGTTTGTGAGTCATATTTGAAGTAGAGGTTGATTTCTTGAGTTCCATGGAAGTAACTTGAGATTTTTATTTATTATTTGTAGTTTCCCTATTTTAAGAGAGTAGCATCGATTATCATGGTAATGGAAGCAGATTGATGGAGGTGGTGGTGATGGTATGTGGCAGACGGCAATAATAGTGGTCAGCTTTGGTGGAGTGACAATGGCGGTGTTGGTGCTGGACTGGTAGCGTTGGTAATGGGAGGGGGCAATAAGAAGGTACAAGGGAAGTTTAGGATTATTCCAGATTGAGTGAGGGTATTTTGGTTCCAAAATTACATCCCACGGAATGATTTTCTGGGGATTTCAAAATCCCACCCCTCCCCTGGATTTATGAGATTCCTCTATGTAGGGGATTTCAACATTCCTATGGAACGACATTTCCACCCAAAGAGAAAAAACATCTGTAGATAAAGCATTTCCTATATTTTACTCCCTCCGTCCCTAAATTATCATCCTAGTTGACCCGGCGCACGGATTAGGAAAAAACAATTGACTTGGTTATTTATATTGGTTTGATATGTAGTTTCCTTTTAAGCCCATGTGTACCTGGCTCATAATTAAAGTAGGGCGAAAAAGTAAGGGTAAAGTGGTAAAAGTGATGTTCTAAAAAGGTAAGTTTCAAACTAGACAATTATTTTAGATGGACGAAAAAGGAAAGGAGGAAGATAATTTAGGGACGGAGGGAGTATATCGGTATTTGGATTTTCAGTTCACAAAGCCTCGCTATGATTACTATTGCTGTATTCAAATTTGGACCTATTTCTAACTTTGTTATAATACGTATCTTGATGTGTATTACGCAGCAGAACACGAAAGTGCCCGAATTTAACTCCAAAGTACCTTATTAAGGAAAACACCTAATGGCTCATGTTGCCAAACATAAGTTGCTTTCTAACCTGTATGGCTGATGTATGGGCAATAGCAGGTCCCCCTGGCTTGTAAAGAGACACGAGTTGACAAGATGAATCCAATACTACCGTCACCAGAGTCTCCATGACTGACTCCTCTTCCACAGTCGGATCTGCCAGGATGTAATTCTTGTGAAGTATGCAAGTTAAGGAAAATGGAATGCCTTTTAGTGTTAGCTTCCTCTTCTCCCTATTGACTGGTTCCTCTTCCAACTTTCCTCCCTCATTTTCCGCAGAAACAACAACTATTCTTCCATCGTCATTCAGAGATACTACCGGAATTTGCACTGCAAGATGGAAATTTAATCACTGATTCGCAGTTGACAGAATGAAAGAGAAAATCTCATATCCAATTAAAAGTTAAACATTTTTAGATTGGCTCTAAAATGTAATAGAAGTGCAGAGACTTCAGCTATACTTTCATGAGTACCCATGATTCAATGCTCAAATTGGAGATGCTGCAGAATGTGCTTACAAGGGACAAAAATTATGAAACCATTTTTACTTTATTTTTTTAATAGGTAAAAGTATAATAAACAGTGCGTCAAGACAGGTGACACATCCTGAGTACACTAGAGGTATACCAAACAACCAGCCTAAGCTATAACAAAAATATCCACAAACTCTACAAAAAAATCGGTCGACGAAACCATTATCAAGAGCAGTACTGACTTTTCACATGTACACTTGCTCTATTAAGATAAGAAAAATATTTAAAAGAGAAAGTGATGTAAAAAACAACATAATATTGTCAAACTCACAGTGAGAGAAGGCAGCAACTGCAGAAAGTAAGGCAGCATCAAAAAGGGCACCATCGGCATCCAAACAGTATATGTCCTGCAAATTAAGATACGTTCAATTATGATTAATATAAAGTTGAAAATTGACGTGTTCCTGAGTTCTATATAAGAAGGCATTAACGGGATAGTGGAATAAGAGAACAAGAGAGGTGGACTTGAAGAGAGAACTCAAAAACCAGAGGTAAAATACAAACTGATCAAATCAGACAAGAACAGATCCCCAATCTCATCTGATCAGATGGAGGAAACAACACCCCAACCTCCATGGCTCCACCCCCCACCTCACCATCACCACCAATGAAAAAAAGGTAAGGAAAAAACATGCCCAGCAATTACCATATACACAAAAATATACTAATAATGGCAATAAAATAAATAATAAATAAAAAGCAAGCTTCCTCAAAAAATATAAACAAGATGAAAATGGAAAGTGATCAACTTAAAAGTGAAATCAATACCAGGTAAGCCATCCAAGCAGCTTTGCCACTGACCAATGATAATTCCTTCAAATTTATCATGCCAGAACTGCAAGTACCAGCATGAATAATCAATTAAAGACACGAATATTAGAATTAAGCTAAATCACAAAAATGTAAACATCATTAGGAAAAAATCTACTCAAAATCTAAAAATATATCAGAAGTCTCTAACACCCTCTAGGACATCAAAGAATTCATGTAAATATAGGCAATTTGCCAGCTGGACTCAGGAGAGCATTCTATATAAGAGGATTCTAAGTAAAAACTAGATATCTCTTCAAGTACGACAAGGGCGATACAACAAACTTTGACCAGTTTAACATAAATCTTAATGCTAAAGGATCAATCACTGGAACGGAAATCCTTTTATAGAAGGGAAGGGCATCGGCCATCATGATGTAGGTAAGGGCAAAAAAAAGAAAACATTGAATCGTTTATCTAATACAGAACGTTGCGAAATCTGCTGATGGTATCTTTTGGAATATAACCATGCAGAAATCCCATCCTGCAAAACTCTCAACTGCCACCTAGCGCCTATGACGCACGGACACGGCCAAAGACTTGCATATTCCGTGTCCGACACGTATGGGACACGGATACGCGTATGACACGGCAGATACGGCCCAAAATACGTTTGGGGTCAAATTTGAATTTCCAAAAGTTTCGGACACGGACTCGAACACAAGAAGAGAGTCAGGACACGTACCTTGAGCTCGGACACGGCTGGGGGTATATTTGTCGAGTGCGGACTTTTCTCGTTCCTCAAATATCAAATCCCCTCACAGTCAAGAGACTCACGACTGAACGCGAGCTCTAGCCCCCTTTTCCCTCAAATTAAAATCATCGAAGCCTTCGTCTGCCAGCGTCGGCCCCCTTGGGCCTTCGACCTTCGACTTCGAGACCATCGAGGCTGTACTGCTTCTGCTTTTGGAGTGGTTTCTGCGTCGACGCGTCGTGCTTGTCATCGTCGTCGATTCGCCTAACTCACCGTTCGCCACCAGACCAGGTAATCTCTCTTCGTGCAGTTGTCGCTATCGCCTATCGGCTTCTCTGTTCTCTACTTCCGGCTTCTCTGTTCTGTTCTCTACTTCTCTCTCTCTCATTTTCATTTTAATAAAGATAAATAAGGGTTGACCACTTGACTGAAGACTTGTTGAGTTGTTGTTGTTACTTGTAACAGTGAGTAACAATGTTGCTACTTGTTGTCTTGTAACTCTTGTTGACTGTTTGTAACACTAAATTGTAACATTCAACAACAATTGTCAATTATACACTTATATGGTTATACTTAAATTATATATTTATACTATTATAAATTTATAATATAATGTATTATACAATTATCAAATTGAATTATAAATTAAATGTTACTTGTTAATTTGCTATAATAAAATTTTTATAAATTTATGTTATTTATTTTGTGGTTATAGTTTTTAATATTTATAATTTGGTCCTTATATTTTTTATGAATATTTATATTTTGGTCCTTATAGTTTGAATATTTACACGTTACCCCCATACCCGTGTCCTATATTTTTTGAAAATTGCGTATCCCCATGTCCCGTGTCCACGTATCCGTGTCCGTGCAACATAGCCTAGCGCTATTCAACACCATTAGCTGCTGTGTAAAATCATATCAAGAAGCTACGATGCACAAGTTGAAATGGCAGTGTATGACTAAAGATGTCTCATGTGGATGAACAAGATATCTAAGTCATGGATAAGGTGTGTAAATTACATCATGGATATCTATATTTTCTTAAAGCTTATGTCAGGAAACCACATGAAGTAGAACATAAACAATATAGATGAAGATAAGCAACCTCACGATTTAAATATAAATAAACTCGATGAGTATTCCAAATTAATCTGAAATAAACGCAAATAAGGAGAAAACCACTTGCCTTAAGATTGTGTCAGATAACTGCTTTGACAGTACTGGAGCTGCCTCAGCTGGCCTCCCAGGCCTAACAAGAGGAGAACAAATTGGAGGCATGTGGAATTCGATAGCTGGAAACAGAATTTCACTTATTTACCCACCACCGAGAGAAAACAAAGGAAAGAGAAGTAATAAAAAACATGCAGTCGACAGCAATCAAACCTATGCAGCCCTCATCGGGTGATTCCGTTGTAGGTGTCATCACTTCCATTTTAATGGCTGCCAACATGGTCTGTCAAAAAACACAAAATATGAGACCTGAATAAGTGAGAGAGAGAGAGAGAGAGAGAGAGAGATGAATTAGCACATACAGTGCAACCAATCTTTGCAAGTGCTGATCCATCAGCAGAAGCAACAGCTCCTAGAATATGCAGATAAAGTAGAGGTATGAGCATTGAATTCCACAAACAAGACGTCAGCGTAAAAATTGGTAATTTAGAGAGTGTCACTTACCAAGGGCCAGTGTTGTTTCTCTAGCTGTCCCAAGTGGCCTGGCATCAGGTCTTATGGACTCTACTAAATGACGCTCATGAAAGCGTAGAGGGAAGAGGCGTCTAAACGCATCAACTTCCATCTCCAATGACAAATCACTGGAGCCATTCGCAGAAACCATTCTACTTTTAGTTTTCTCTCCACCCGACAATACCTTTAGCCTAAGATACACAAGGAGATCACAAATCAAAACAAATGCAATACTTTGTCAACATATTCGCCCAAAAAAGGATATTAATTACAGTAAACAAAAGACCTGAGAGAAAATGTTTAGGGTATGTTTGGATACCCCAATTCCATAGCTCAGAATTGGAATTGGGGAATCCAAAATTAATTCCATTGTTTGGGAACATAAGTAAAATTTAGAATTGGAATTGAGTTAAAATTCTAAATGACTCAATTCCATAAAACTAATTCCATCCTAATTCTTAATAATTTAAATTCTAAATTTTGAACAATTAGTATATAGTAACAATTCACCTTCCTTTTACCACCACCACAACTTTCAACCACCACCACTTGTGCCGCCACCTCCGGCCACCACCGCTTCCAGAAATCACCGCCGTTAACCACCACCATTATATGCTATTTTTTTAAAATGTAAAACTTTTATAATTTTGTTGTTAGCAAGGTTTAAACCATTGTCATTCATAATAAAAACAACTATATACCACTAGACTAAAGTAAATACTTTACTTATTATTAGGGCAAGTCAAATGGTAGGGGTCAACCAAATTTTAATTCCTGTGTAAAAGTATTAGGTTCTCCAATGATTAAAGTAAAAGGTATCAAAATTAGGTGTGGTACTAAAGAAGTTACCAAATTTGATACCTCCCTTAGTACTCACCTAATTTTAATACATTTCATTTTGATACCTATGATTGAAAATGATAATTTGATACCCATGAATAATAACCAATATTGGTTTTGATACCAATAAGCAAGTACCACCGTTGGACTTGCCCATAGACTCTTCTTTTAAGTATAATAGACACTTTATCCAAACCATGAAATTGCTATGG